>OX421973.1:83097442-84328442 GCA_949128135.1 Parasteatoda lunata
TTTAAACATGCTGAAGTATTATTAGTACAAATAATATTTTACTTTTTCAGTGAACTTGTGCATTTTGTTATCTGTGAATCTTTTAACAATAAATAAAAGTTTATTATGATTAAAACATTTTATAAATAAACATAAAGATAGTACTGAAATAGTCAGTAATATTTTATCATTACTCAAAGAGTATGTTGTTAATTAATCTAAAGTACTTCCTTCATAAATTTGAGGATGTACACTGTGCAAAAGGAAAATCTCCTTAAATGACAAAAAATAAAAAAATGAGTTTTTTATATATTTGAGAATTTTTATGTTGTAATTACCAATACAACATAACAATATTACAATTTTTTTTTATCTTTTTTTTTTTATCAGTTATCTGAAATTTTATCTCAGTGTTGATAGTATAAGCAAAAAACGGTAAATAGTTATCAAATAACTTTTCTCAAAATATATCCTGCAATAAAAAAAACTGTAAAAATGCTGCATTCCAGTATACATCTTGTTTCTGGACCCCAAGTTTCCATTTACTAAAAAAAAAGAAGAAATATTTGGTTAAATTGTAAATTTTGCTGTTTAACTTATATGCAATTTTTTTTTAAGTACTAATTAAAAAAAAAACTGCAGAGAATTGTTCCTTCTACTTTAATAATGCAAAGTTTTATGGAGAAATGCTATATAATTGTTTGAAATAAAGATTTAGTTTTCTGTGGCCATATTTTAAATACTAGCAAGATTAACAGAAAGTAATTTTGCTTGAAATTTGTTAAATTTCTATTATGACTTTAAAAAATATGGTTTGTTCCTTTACCGAAGAACCGATCATGTTCGGCTTTTACATATTTAGACTGTTATTAGTTCATCTAAAGCTAAATTATTTTTGCATTTTAACAAGTTGAACTAAGCTGAAAGGTTTCCATACTATTGTTTTTTTTTAAAAAATTCGTTAATTTTTATATAATTTTTTTTTCTACTTTCATATCTTATTTTCATTTCAGGTCAAATGAGAAAATTTTTGATTAAAAAAGGTGAAAAGTCGTTAGAAATAGAGTCTGCAATAAAACACAGAAATCGTTATATATCGAACAAGATCCAAGACATTTGTAGTAATGCTGCAAGAGCAGAAGCATATAATAAATCTTTTTAAAGTGTCTTTCTTTGTCTTCTTTTGTATAAATACTTAATCACATGAGTGTTTCCTGTTAAACATTTTAATCCTGATATATGAACTTGTAAAATGAAAATAAAAATATTACTGGTAATTAAACACTTTACTGAAATTTTAAATGAGTTATGGTTGCAACTACAGCTGTGGTCTTATTTCATATAAGGGTCATGTAAAAGGAGAAATTTAACTTCACATGAGCAATTGGTCGGAGGTCAGTTGTGTGTTCGGGAGGTGGACTTCATATTAGAAAAAAATTCTACATAACCGCTAGCAGTAATGTAATACTAAAAATTTAAGCTATTGCTCAAAGATAACTAGTTATAATAAAAATTTTAAGCAATACATAGAAAGATAATGTAACATCAAAAATTAAAAAATAGCAAAATTTAAAAGCAACTTATGGTGGTATAGTAATGCTGGAAAAGCATAACTTAATAGCAACTGATGGTAGAATTCCGATGCTGGAATAGCAAAAGTTCCTAGCAACCGATGGTAGAATTCTCTTGCGGGAATAGCAAAGATTCCTAGCAACCGATGGTAGAATACTCTTGCTGGAAAAGCAAAAATTCCTAGCAACTGATGGTAGAATACTCTTGCTGGAATAGCAAAAATTCCTAGCAACCGATGGTGGAATTTTCTTGCTGGAATAGCAAAAATTCCTAGCAACCGATGGTAGAATACTCTTGCTGGAATAGCAAAAATTCCTAGCAACCGATGGTGGAATTTTCTTGCTGGAATAGCAAAAATTCCTAGCAACCGATGGTGGAAATCTCTTGCTGGAATAGCAAAAATTCCTAGCAACTGATGGTGGAAATCTCTTGCTGGAATAGCAAAAATTCCTAGCAACTGATGGTGGAAATCTCTTGCTTGGAATAGCATAGAAAACTAGCAAGTGATGGTCGTGATTGTTGCTAGACTAGCAAGATATTCCAGCAACACAAGCTGGTATCTGTATGCTAGACAAGCAACTAAGTGTGCCAATACACACCATGGCAAGCTAGTTTTTTTGCTGGTACCAGCAAGTATTTTTGCTAGTTCAAGCTGGTTTTTTTGCTAGTACAAAGCATTCCATGCTTGTCTAGCAAACAAATACCAGCAAAAATTTTAACCTGGGGACAGTTGGATTATTTTAAAGTTTTCATAAAAGACATAAAACGGTATATATTGCTTATATATTTTGTAACTTTTCATAGATATCTCGGGAAATTTAATAACGTTTGATATTTACACTTAAAGTTTATTTTAATTTGGCGAAATTGTGGAATTTATGGAAATTCTAGAAATTGGAAGATATAATTATAAATGAAATTTATTATCTAAACAAAATATTCAAAGACAGAATGTAGAAAATTATGTACTTAATTACATAAAATGCACTTTATTATTTTTTTAATCATTATAATGAAATATTTCTCGATAAAACCAAAAGAATAATTACTGTTTTACATATTCGGTACGAATCCGATGATAAGTTTATGGCAATTTAACACAATAGTTAAAACCTATTATTTAAAGAATAATAGTAATTTAAACCTTGGAAATATGGCATGCTGAAAAGTAATTTCAACTAACAAAACAAGAAAAAAAAAATTCAAGTAATATTATCAGTTACCTTAAAAAAAGTATATCTGTAAGAGCTGAAACTTCAATTATAAATAAAATCAATACAACTTATTACCAACTTTATTTGCTGAAGCTGTTTCCTGTTAGAACAAAAAAAATGTCTCTCCCATTATATTTAAAACTCAATTTCCGAACTTTTAAAGAGAAGCTTTAATTGCACAAAATTGTTGGAACTAATAAACCTTTTTATTTGTTCCATTATTTCGACGAAATGCTTCAGAGAAAGAAGAATAAATTCGTATAATTGTCTCTTGAAAACCCAAACATGTGTGAAGAACGGGTATTTTGGGCCATTTTGTTGTTCGTTGCCAACGAAAAAAAAAAAATTTTTTTTTTGAAAGAATATTTTTTCACCAATAACATCAAGAAAGGAATATAATTACTTAAAAAAGGGAAGAAAAAAACTGAAAAAACTTTGTTTACTAGCTAGAATGGGATGAGTGAAACCGTGCGCAATTTTAGACGAACGCGAAAATTGTTCAACCATGACGGGGACTGAAATTAAAAGAACTTTTAATAAGAGGGTTAGGTACTGCTACATTTTTTTCTATACTTCCCTTTTTATATTTCTAAAGCCTTCTTTTTAAATTCCAAAACTGAAGATCACAATTTATATACCTCTTTTCATGAAGAACTCAAAGAGAGCTTTTTTTATGATATTGTGTTCGGTTTCTTTTAGTCTATCGTTTTTTAATAGTGATTCTAAAGAAAGTATTGAAAGAAATATAAAAAAAAGAATGTGTTTTTTTTTTTTTTTTTAAACTTTTTAGCATATTGCTTTTCCTTTTTGTTGCTTTTATTTTCTTTTGGTTTTGCTTTAGAAAAACTTTTTTTTTATTTTACTAATTTAAAAAAAAAAAAAAAAATTCTTCCGAAAACTAATAACGTTTGCTTACACTGTTTATAATGCCAACATTTAAATGTTTACAAGAAAAAAAAAATTCCAAAAAAATATTTAAAGCTTAATTAGAAAATAAATAACATATTTGAACACTAGTAAATTATATGCTAAAAGAGAAAAACAATAAAGGGAAATAAATCATGCGAATATAAGATTTCTGAAATTATGTGCAGTCCTTCAAACTTAAGCTCCTTGACAAAATACTACAAAATAAACAACTTTAAATACACATCCAGTACTTTGAAAGGATAGAAGTTTTCCTACTGAGAAAATTGGGAAAATTTATTCTTAGAATGGCGTACAGGCATAGTAGAGTATCTATGAGCCATACTGTAGAAAATTTCGGATCAAATTATGGTATAAAGTAACAAAATTTTTGGTGCATAATCAGTCAAATCCATATTTATCTTAAAATATTATGACATAAACTTATTTCAATATACGCTTTAAAACATTTTTCATGTTTTCTTTTAAATAAATTAATAAATAAATAAAAATAAGACATTAAATTTTCTCATAATTATTTTTTGTTGTAACCCAAACTATCTTTTTTTTTCTCACCTATGTTACATTATGTCAGATTTTATGATTGAAATGAATCAATAGATTATATGAATTTAGAATTCATTTATATGAAGGAATTTTTCTGAATTTGTTTATATTTGTGGATAATTCTTCTAAACATTTTACTCAATTTTTCTTTCATTTATTTATAGCAACTAAAAATTTTTCTATGTTATTTTTTCTTAAATTTAATGTCTGTGGTCGAGAAAAATTAATTCTGTAACATCTGAATAATTGATTACTAATGATTCATTCATGATGATTGATTTATGAACAATCATTTTCCTAATAATTTTTGAATCCATTTACTTGATTGTTATTATATGCTTTTGTTTGATCTTTAAATCAAATACTGAGAACTTTCAAGTCTTCTAAATAACACGTTTCCTTACAAGGGTACAAATGGCTTCCAAAAAAAAAAAAAAAAAGAAAAAAAAAGATAAATATTATACCCTTTTCTCTGAAGAATTAAATAAAATATTAATACAAATTTACTTATTTGAAATTTTACTATAAAAATTTACTTACTGAATTTTTTTTCAAATTTTCCCTAAAATACAGTGGTTCATTAAATAAAATGATTAGTACATGCAAGGAACATAGCAATTCAGTTCTTCGTGCTAATTACAGCTAACAATTTCTTAAACTTAATGAATTCACCTTAAGAAGTAAATAAAAAAGCGATGGAGGCTATAAAAATATCATTTAAGCAGTCTGTGATTTTAATCTTAAAAAAATAAAGATCTTAGCTGACCAACGAGGCTTTCTTTTTCCCCCCATCTTAAACGCCTATCAGCGCCAAATTGGCAAAGTCATCGTTTTGCTAACTTCGCCAAAGAATCTTCCAGAAAACACGTCTGGGTCATTAGCCACTGTTTTCGCACTATTACTGAGAGATAAGCGATGAGATTTAACGCAGAAAAGAGGCGGGAATAACCACGGGTAATATCTCCTCTCCCCCTCTACCGTCTTTATCCTGGTAATGTTTTGTCCAAAGGGATAAATTGTTACCCTTGTAATTGCTTTTCCTGCCATGCTTCGCAAAAGACGACTGCTGATTCAGCATGTTGTAAAGCATAGTCTGACATCTCTATTTAGCTTTATTTTTCTAAATAGTTTTTACGCTCTCTTTTAGTAAGATAAGTAATTTTGGCGTCAAAGGTTAGAGCTTCTTTCCAGTTTCGATAAAAAGATTAAGAGCCATCCAAAATGACATTATGAATTAAGAACAATGCTGTCAGACAGTGTGAAATGACCCACTATTTGTTTTTATATATATATATATATATATATATATAATTAATAACAGTAAAATGCTAGAAAAAGTAATTCTTTTTTCAGCTAAAAAAATTTTAACACATGGTGATACATACAATTAAGGCCTAAATCACAGTAAAAATTTTAAAAATTACACATTTAAGAAATTCCAAATTTTTTCTATGAATGAAGATGTTACTACACAATTTTCGAAATATCCATTATCAACTTTAAGTCAAACAACCGTCCTAATGAAAAACAGCGCATAAATATTCGACTCCAAAATCATGTATGTTTCACAAAAACAATTAATTCAATGCATGCATCAAAAACGGCAGAAAAAACGGTCGAGGTAATTTGAAGTAGCATCAGTCAGAGAAATTGTGAACTAAAAATAGGAAATTTTTGGAGAAAATGGATTAAAACTGCACGTTCCAAAGTTGGAATTTGCATTGATTTTTTTTTTGTTATTTGATAGATTAAGGTAATAATGTCAAAGCTTTGAAATTTTTATAACTTTAATATTTTACTTCATTACTTTCTTTTTTGTTAAATGTCTCTTGAGATGTACACTGTTCTCTTCTACTTAGTTTTTAAAAGTACGATATTTTATAGGTATAAAATTTATTATAGTGGAGAAATGATGAAAAAATTATGATATAGAATAATAAATTTAGGTGTTGATGAAACTTTTGAAACCCTTTCTCGTATGATTATTTGAAATTATTCTAATTTTTTAAAATTATGTCTCCACCTTAAAATTCCACTGCATAGAGTCAATATTTTACATTACTTAATTCCCTAAAACAAGAAAAAGTTATTAGGTTAATAAAAACTATTAAATTTCAAATAAATGTAATTTCATAAAATAGTAAAGACATAGTATGCGTTAACAAACGTGGTCATAGATATTTTTATTAAAATAGCACATTAAATTTTAATTAAATTAAAAAACTACATTGAAAGCTAGAAACATTTATTTGTAAAAGTTTAATAAATATCTCATGAAGGAAAGTATATTAAAGTAAATATCGTGGGACAAAACAGTATAAAAAAAAAATCAAATAAAAATATACGTAGTTGAAAAAGTTTCAAAATTACATCCCGCATGATTTATAATCATTTAAACTTATTAAATAGCATGTAATGCGATCTTAATCTTATAGAAGCTACAAATAGGCATCAATTTGTAACTCTGAACAGTATTTTCCAGGTATGTAGTACGTCATGAATTGTACAAATAATCACATCTAATACAGCTTCAATTAGTGGGTGTTTGAAATGTATTTTATGGCGATAATGAAAGTCCAAAACCCCTATCAATCTTTCCCGAACAAATGCAGTCCAATTGACTGAAAACAGAACCATCGAACTTAGAGTCGTAATCTTACTCGACAAGACTCATTAAAACACTTTCAGTTTCATTAAATACTCCAAATGCCCAAATTTAACTGTTCCAACCACAACTTCGGACATAAAAGGCCCAACTCTTTATTGAACTCGTGACAATCATCTACTTCCGAAAGAAAAGACAACAACTCGACCGAAAAGGAGTAGTTGGCGGAGATGGAACTACATTCCCAACAATTTCCCATTCAAATCTACTTCTGCGTGAAGGCTAGAAAAATATGCTTCATTCAGAAGTGAAAGTATCATTCAAAAATGTCGATTTAATTCCAAACACACACCCACACACATATCTGAACTGACCCAGTGTTTGCTTCCAGATTAATAACCCAGAACGTTCCAGCATCCATTATAGTAATGGCCGCCTCAAAATGGCAAAGGCCTTTAGAGAAGAAAATGATAACATTCCCCATTCCGTCAAACCCCCCTGTTTAATGCATTCCTTCAATTGCACTACTACGATTCTTGTGTGTACAATTTAAAGAGAAACCATCAGTAAAGACGCTTCTGTCATGTGTAAGCTTTGAATAGGTTGGCGAGAAAGTTTTTAAAAGGGAAAGCTTGTACTGTAGTTTTGGTTTCTTTGACTTCCCTGTAATACGAACTTCTACTTCTACTTTTCCTTTTCAAATTTAAGTTAGTTATGCATAGTATTTGGAAAAGAAAATTATTATGCCATTTCAATGAAAAGGCTTTCTTTTTGGTTTTATTTGCATGTAGTTTAATTCGTATTTTAAGGGTGTGTAAAGAAATTTATATATAAGAATAAAGAAATTACGCAAATGCTTTAAAGTCAAAGTTGTAGTAATGCACTTTAAGAAGATGTAAGTTTGAACGTCAGTTGCAAAGTTCACTATTCAAACCAATTTACTAAAATACAAAGCTTGTAAATACAGGAATAAAATTAAAATTTTTATGTTTTATGTGTAATGAAATTTGAACTAAATTGACATTCATTCATCAAAGTTTTATTATGCTAAATTTTTTAAAGCATTGATAGATTCATATTTTAATTGTCTTAATCAAAATTCCGTTTTTTTTTTTTTTAAGATTAATTAGAAAACATGCATACAGTTTTGATCATAAAAATGAATCACATACAAAACATTAGATTGCTTAAATGTGTAAAAATATTTTACCGAGTGATAATATGTCAATAAGGGAATCAATGTGTAAATTTTTATCTAGAACAAGAATAATCCAGAACACATTTATCTTTATTAAATAAAAAAAACAAAACATTTAAATTGGGAAATAATATTTTAAATAAAAACTTAAATCCATTCATTTAAATGTGTTGCATTATAAAGAAATTTTATGGCTGTCATGATTTCAAAAAATACTTGGTAAATAGTTCTTTCAATTGATATTTAAACGCAAAGCAAGATGTGGTGTATTCAGTTATTTATTTAATACAAGAAATCATGCTATTTTCAGCGAAATAATTCCGAAACGCCGCATTTTATTCCAAGCAACGTGTCGCGGTTTCTCGGATTTACTTCGGATTAACTGTGAAAAAAATATTTTTTTTTCAAGCAGCACCTCCCTAATTATTGGAATTTTATGTAACATTTTCTTATATTAATAATTTAACCAAAGATATAAAGGAAATTTTGTTCGCTAATTATGATTCCAAATTCGAAGGTGAAGCCTTATGTACCCTCTATGCTCTTTGAAACTAGGCATATGCATTAATTGTGAGGATAATATGTCATTCTCATACTAGCTGATCAGAGGTTTGAATCTCTTACGTTGGCACAACATATCTTCTTCTATTCTAATATATACGAGAAGTTATAATTCTATAGTGGATCATACGAATTCTCAGTAATATACAGATGTCAGCACTAGAGCTAAGTTCATCACCATATGACTCACTGACTGAAAAAATCTGACACAACTCATCATCGTTTGCAATGACATAGCATTAACATAACACCGAATAAAAAGAAGAGTACATACAGACAAATATGCTCTAAAGTTTGAAAGAAACAAATATGTGCTACAGTTTATCCTTTCAAGACAAAAGACGGATAATATTAATAATGGTAGCGTCATTGTCACCAATAGGCTGTTTTGTTTCCCTAATATTTTTCACATAAAGAAAAAAAATCTGAAAACATTGTTAATTTTACTTTGTTTAATGTTTCTTTTTTTCAGTTTTTTACTATATTTTACTTTCCTTAAAAGTTTACTTAGTATTTCCTTGTTGTGACTTGCAATATTACTTAACGACCCTACACTAGTTTTTCCTTATTTATTTCATGTTTTCTTCTTATCCCATATCTTTTCCATTTTTTTATTTAGAAAAGTTTTTACTTTTTCTAGTTTCTAATCAAAAGTTTGATTCATTCGTCAATAACTTTATAAACCTCTTAATATAAAATATTTCTTTTGTTAACGTTTGTAAAAAAAATTTATCTAATCATGCACAAATTAAAAATTAACGAAAATAAAAGTTTTTATTTTGTAGAATATTTTAATGGCACAAAAATTTCTAATGAGAAAAAGAAACCTCTTCATTTAAGATGAAATGATGCTCTCTATTGACTTCAAAAAATTTGATCTAAAAATAAATATTTAAAAGTTTATTTGAATTGAATGATTTTACAGTGAAGATCTTATGTCTGTATAACCAGAAAACAAAGTCGATTTCCCTTCATAATTATAAATTTTAAAAAAAATGACAATCCAGGTTTTTAAAAGCTCCCAACGATATCTTTCATTCTGAAAATCTGAATCTAAAACAACAGTCCCTTTTCGTTTTTATAGACGAAAACAAATCAATTTCATAAACGGAACAAAACAAGTTGTCCTTGGCAAACTTATCAAACTCCAAGTTCCATTATTAAAGAAGCATGGTCAATCCAGAAGCACTCTGTGTCCTTCAGATAGATAGATAGAAATCTAAATGAAATGTAAACACAGTCTTTTGGAGAGAATAATAAAGTTTGGAAAAGGAGTTTTATTTTCTTCTCCAACAAATGAAACGGTTCCCGAAATTCGCTATCGAGATTCAACGATGAGAAATAAAAATAAAACTTTTTGGGGGTCTTATCTGCAGCAAACAGCGTTCCAATCCTGCTCTGATTGCATTACCCTTACTAACAGAAGAAAGGGGGTTCGAATCCCCCCCTCTCACTCAAGAATTTCCTTTTGGCTTCGGCGCGATAATTAGTTACTTAGGCAAACAACAAGCTTGCTTTCGGTGCAATAGTACTGTTAATTAGGTTTTAGTCCTCTTCGTTCCATTCCCTTCCCTCCCCCTTTAGTGAAACCCACCCCACACACGCACTTAAGTAGCATTGGAATTCTTTTCGAAGTCTAAAAGGCTTGAAATAAAGTTTTGTGCACAGGACAAGGGGCTTTAGTAGAATGAACTTGATTATATTGGATTTGCATATGGGACGGTTTGCAATGAGACAGTATCAACCTCCGATACTATCTGTTTGTTCAACGCAGACGAACATTTGATTACTCTTTTATTTTTAACTCTTCGAAGTAAAATGTGATTTTTATCCATCTATTATCAGGCCTGATAAGTGTTGAAAGTAGACTTCTGTTACTACAGCGTCAAAGCGAACTTTTGCTTTTAAAAATGGCGACGTTTACAAGGAATGCTAATTGATATAATTGATGTAATTCATATTAATTTAAAAATGGGATCTGATGTCTAATATACTGCATCAACATTTCGGTAACATTAGTGTAAACCTTAATTTTAGAAATGGGGGATGTGTAAACTGAACTTCAATAATTTGTTTTGCGCAGACAATATTTCAGATATGTGTCACGTAATGTGAATATCAAAAATGTGTACTATGAGGTTTATACATGGAAAAATCATATTACAATAGTAACATTAGTTCAAAACTTAATTTCAGGAATGGGGGATGTGTAAACCGAATTTCAATAATTTGTTTTGCGCAGACTATATTTCAGATATGTGTCACGTAATCTGAATATCAAAAATGTGTACTATGCGGTTTATACATGGACAAATCATATTACAATAGTAACATTAGTTCAAAACTTAATTTCAGGAATGGAGGATGTGTAAACTGAATTTCAATCATTTGTTTTGCGCAGACTATATTTCAGATATGTGTCACGTAATGTGAATATCAAAAATGTGTACTATGCGGTTTATACATGGACAAATCACATAAATATAGTAACATTAGTTCAAAACTTAATTTCAGGAATGGAGGATGTGTAAACTGAATTTCAATCATTTGTTTTGCGCAGACTATATTTCAGATATGTGTCACGTAATCTGAATATCAAAAATGTGTACTATGCGGTTTATATATGGACAAATCATATTACAATAGTAACATTAGTTCAAAACTTAATTTCAGGAATGGAGGATGTGTAAACTGAATTTCAATCATTTGTTTTGCGCAGACTATATTTCAGATATGTGTCACGTAATCTGAATATCAAAAATGTGTACTATGCGGTTTATACATGGACAAATCATATTACAATAGTAACATTAGTTCAAAACTTAATTTCAGGAATGGAGGATGTGTAAACTGAATTTCAATCATTTGTTTTGCGCAGACTATATTTCAGATATGTGTCACGTAATGTGAATATCAAAAATGTGTACTATGCGGTTTATACATGGACAAATCACATAAATATAGTAACATTAGTTCAAAACTTAATTTCAGAAATGGGGGATGTGTAAACTGAATTTCAATAATTTGTTTTGCGCAGACTATATTTCAGATATGTGTCACGTAATCTGAATATCAAAAATGTGTACTATGCGGTTTATACATGGACAAATCATATTACAATAGTAACATTAGTTCAAAACTTAATTTCAGAAATGGGGGATGTGTAAACTGAATTTCAATAATTTGTTTTGCGCAGACTATATTTCAGATATGTGTCACGTAATCTGAATATCAAAAATGTGTACTATGCGGTTTATACATGGACAAATCATATTACAATAGTAACATTAGTTCAAAACTTAATTTCAGGAATGGAGGATGTGTAAACTGAATTTCAATAATTTGTTTTGCGCAGACTATATTTCAGATATGTGTCACGTAATCTGAATATCAAAAATGTGTACTATGCGTTTTATACATGGACAAATCATATTACAATAGTAACATTAGTTCAAAACTTAATTTCAGGAATGGAGGATGTGTAAACTGAATTTCAATCATTTGTTTTGCGCAGACTATATTTCAGATATGTGTCACGTAATCTGAATATCAAAAATGTGTACTATGCGGTTTATACATGGACAAATCATATTACAATAGCAACATTAGTTCAAAACTTAATTTCAGGAATGGAGGATGTGTAAACTGAATTTCAATCATTTGTTTTGCGCAGACTATATTTCAGATATGTGTCACGTAATCTGAATATCAAAAATGTGTACTATGCGGTTTATATATGGACAAATCATATAACTATAGTAACATTAGTTCAAAACTTAATTTCAGAAATGGGGGATGTGTAAACTGAATTTCAATAATTTGTTTTGCGCAGACTATATTTCAGTTATGTGTCACGTAATTTGAATATCTAAAATGTGTACTTTTCGTGTTATACATGGACAAATCTAATTACAATAGTAACATTAGTGTAAAACTTAATATCAGAAAGGGGGGTTGTATAAACTGAATTTCAATAGTTTGTTTTGCGCAGACTATATTTCAGATAATCTGAATATCAAAAATGTGTACTATGCATGTTATACAGCGAAAAATTTTTGTAATCAGGACTTTTTTTTAGAATACTTTGAATTGACGTAAAATTCAAATGGTTATTAATTACCCAAATTAGTATTGCTCCATTGAAAGGAGACATTTGTACTGCAAATGACATTTACCAATGGAGTAAGTGAAATACAGAAATTTGTAATCAGTCAAAAGTTATTGTGTTGAAAAATGGTTTATAAAGAGCGGATTAGTCCAGAAGGAAGTAGTTAGGGTAATATACAAGTGGTGCTCTACCAGTGGTTTGTACTTAATATCAAAACAATCGTTTTCTATCTTATAAACGATTTAAGGAGTTCAAAAAACATGAATTCTTTAAACACTATCTCTATTGATATTAAGTTTAATAATAGTTTATCACGTTAGTTGTCGATCACGCAATATAGCGAAATGAAATTCTTCACTAAAGTTTGTGTCAATAAAACAGATCAAAATGCATATTATCATCCGACTATTTTTGTTGAAAATATGTTTACTCCCGATAATAACATATTGTTTCGTAAAATAAACTTATTGTAAAATATATAAAATCTGAAATGGTTGTTAAAATTAGAAAATATAGCTTTGATTTTATTTTTATTGATTACCATTTTTCAATGACAGGTTATAATATAAACACCTGCACTCGATTATAAGTGAATGTGTTAAAAAGAAACCTATTCGTTAAACTCCTATTCCTAAAATTAGTTTATAAACGTGAACTTAATGCATACTTGTAAAAACTCAATTTTTTAAATTTGTTATGTCGACTGAATATTAGATTTATGTCATGTATGTGATAATATATTTTTAAAAAAAGAAACAGCTTCATAAACAAATTTTAAATTGCACTTTTTTAGTTTTTTTATTTTATTTTCTGAACTGTGATTTTTATCATTATTTATATCGATATTACGCACAGTAA
This sequence comes from Parasteatoda lunata, assembly GCA_949128135.1. NCBI lineage: Eukaryota > Metazoa > Arthropoda > Arachnida > Araneae > Theridiidae > Parasteatoda > Parasteatoda lunata. Next base: position 83,111,011 of record OX421973.1, read on the forward strand.
TATTTTAAAAACGTTATCCAATACCTAAAAATACAGCGTCAGCAACCTGGTAATACAGAATCGTAAAAATTGAATTTTCAAAAATGTTCTAAATAGAACGAATATTCCATCGATTAGAATCGATATGTGTATCGTTCCCAACTGAAATTTTTTACTTTTTTTTGTCGCCAATGGTTCTAAGAAGAGCAATCTTTTTTAAAGCTATAATAATATTCACCCGTTCCAAAAATCCTTTAACGAAATTAGATGAATCGATTTTTTTTCCTTTCGTATTATCGGAAATGCTTTTATTTATTATTTACTTCAAATCATTATTCCTTCTTTCCTAAGCTTTATTCTTTCGTTTTTTTTTTTTTTTCTACTTCTGAAGAGAAAGTGAGCCGTTTTTGCAAGATTTGATAACATTTTTTGTCGATTCTTTCTTTTCATTTTTTTTCTTTTTACAGGTATTACAAAATATATTTTTTACTTAACTTGTGTGAGTCTAGAATGAGAACGATCAATAGTTTGGATGACTTTTTCCACTCGCACAGCCTTCTTTAAAATCGCAGCTGGTTCAAATCGCTTCCAGCTTCAAGGAGTACGGGTCAAGAAATAAAATAAAAAGCCAGAAAGAAAAAAAAAGAGAGGGAAGTTTATGATCGATACTACTTTCAAAATAGACTTCAAAAGATTCAATTTCTTGAAGAAAAAAAAAGAAGAGATTTGATTTCGTTTTGTGTTACACCTTTTTGGATTATTCATTTTGTTAAAAGAGTACCAATTTGAAAGAAAAATGAAGCACTTTACAGTTAGAAAAGAAGTATATAGAAATAATTTAATTGTATTTATCATGTTTTCGATAGATTAAAAAATTGTATTATGACTTTAAATGAAAACCAGATATGAGTTAAGCATTCTCCTTGGTGTAAAACGTTACAGAATAAATAGTTAGTTTTCTGTAAATATCATACGGATTAGAGTATCTTATACTGTGATGATCATTAAGTAGTCTGTTAGGGACCTTCGAGACTATTTTCAGCAGAGACATTGGACCTCAAGCATTTCACTGTATTTTGGGAATTAACCACGTTATGCCTGAAATTTAACAATTTTCGTTTGTATGTCTACTCTCAGACACCATTTTTGACCGTTCCAATCATACATCTGCTATCAGCCACCACAGCGTTTTTTTTTTTTTTTTACTATTTCAGCTGAATGTCTACCCTCAGCCATCGAAGATTTTTTACCGTTTCAGCCATATATATATGTTCTCAGCTGCCCGAGCAATTAAATTTTTCATGTTTTTATTATTAGGCCGATTCTTTTTAACTAAATATTTATCTCCATATAATATAAAATCATAATGGTCTGATACCGTTTTCCATTGTTGTCGGCGCATTTTTATTGGCCGGAAAATCACGTGGTAGGATCCAGTTTTCCCTCATTCATTTCCATATTGTTTTGTTGTCATCAGCATAAAATTAACAATAGTCGTAAAGGTATTGCTTTTCTTTAAATATTTTTGTATCCCTAATTTAAACTTATTTTCCAGTACTGCTATCATTAGCGAGAATATTAAATTATGGTTGTGAACTCATCAAATTTGTTTGAACAATGTAATGTTATAAGAATATGAATGTTATTTTAAAAAATGATTACTTCGAAAAATCACTTCCGTTCACCAAGAGATCCGAATGTTTATAATACTAATAAATAGTATTATTTCGACGTGGGGATTAAAGGCACAAGAGTAAGTAAACAGAATTCCTTTTAGTACATATATGTTACGTGAATAATTTTAACTTATGTAGAAAAACTGTTTTCTGCCAAGAAAAGACAATTATTTGCGAAGCAATCATCGGGGTTGGTGAGCGGCAGCGAACAGGGGGCTTAGCCCCCTAGTGTTTATATAAAATTATTGTTTTAGTAATCATTAATGCTTTATTTTTTATCGTAAACTAGCGTAATCCAATAATAATCCTGTAAACACGACTAACATGCCCTGCTTTATTTATTTATTTTTCAATAACTGTACTCCCTGCGAATTCAACTTCCAATATAACTCCCTGCGAATTCAAACCGATTCTATGCACCTTTAACTTTTCATTAAAGTCATTTGAACCAACTAATAGCCCTTAGAAATAAGAAAAAAAATAATAACCATAAAAATTTTTATTGGAAATAGAATGACCGATCTTTAGATTACCTGGTTAGTTAAAAGGAAATGTATACATCAATGCATTTATTTTTTATTTCTGACTAAGTCGACGAGAATGACATCATATATAGTTAATTTCGTAGCTTTTTTTTTTCTTGTGGCAAACATCAAACGATTAAATTTCATACTTTTTTTCATTTATCATTTTCCATTACAAAAGATGTTAGAAAACATTTGGGAGATTTAGTGTATAAAAAATATCGCGTACCGTGTCCTATCCATAAGAAAACGTTAAATGAAGAATTCATTTTTGATGAAATTTAGTCTTTGATGCATAATTTAATAATATAATAATTTTAGAAATAACACTACAGGAAATAAAAGCAAATACTTCCTTAATGATTTAGTTTTGCAGTTTGCGGCTTATGTATGATTGCTTATATAATATATCTATTTTTTAGCTTCTTTTTTAATCAGTGTATCAAATGACGTTGTGTTATTCTTAAAATAATAAGTTATATGGAATCTCATAAATTGCAATTTTTAATCAGAAATAGTTGGATTAAAATTAGAATGAGAATTCAATTTAGCTAAATCAAGGAATCATTTTAGAATTTAGCATATATAGACTAAATAATTTACATTGAAAAAAGAACTATTCATAGTTCACACTTTTGTGCAAATGTCAAATGATTTCAAAATTATTTAAAGCATTTTGTATTGAGAAAAAAGTATGGTCAAAACTACTAGGATGTGGTAACATTTATCATGTTTCTGGCTCTATTAGAATTCCAAAAAGCTCGATAATTTTTGAAAATTGATTTAACTTGAAATGTGCGTTTGAGATAAAATGAATATAAAAACAAATAGGATGTATATTGGTGTGCGTGCTTAATCATTGATTAAAATGATTATTTAAGAATATTTATGGAATTGTAATTTAAAGACCTGAGTCATTATAACGTTTTTAGTCATTTCGAGAAATTTAACGTTCTATTGAAAAAATTGTTAAGTAGCGTTTTACAGAAATCTGTTTTTAAAAAAACACTTTAATAAAAAGATTTTGTAGAGAAATTGCATGTTTACAACATTTTCGCTACAACCACGAACATTTTCGATTAATTTCCTTAATTATTTACATTCTTACCTTTAAATTAATTAAAAATATTGTAACAAGAAAATTTAGAGGCTGAATAACAAAGTAAAAACATGACCAGCTTTTAATAAAAATACAAAAAAGAAAAACTAACTAATCTCTTCAAAGAAATGTTCTTTTAAAGAACAATTTTACTATAACAAGTGATAAGCCTTGATTGAGTCGTTTCAGTCCAAATAACTTTTTTTTTACCGACTTTCATTTTCTTGAAACAGGCCTTTGTCAGCTGGAAGTTAGTCTTATCTTCAGACAAAAGAGCTCTCAAGCCATACCTTCTTATCAGGGTATCTAAGAAACAGATGCTGTTTGAAAGACAAGGAAACTCCCTCGCAGTTGCTTATTAAATGCTTTAACAAATGATTGACTCAAGAATCGAAACTATACCGCCAGTATCAGCTGGTGCCCGCCAAACACAAAGACCACCGTTCCAACTTGGCGATTAATTAGCGTTTGCAGTTAGCTGGTTCCGTCTTTATTTTCACCGTGGTGCAAGAAAAATGGTTATTAATTAAAAGTTACGGTGATGCCAATCATCGTATCTGGAAGAGTATAGGGTAATTTATGGGTGTGACATGTTTCTTGTCATGAAGGATGTTATGCCAAATTTTGTTAGGATTTTTGGCATGACTTCTGTCGTATAACATTTGAATAAGAGTATTAATATTCAAAAATTCGATTCGTAATTTGCTTAAATAATTTTAAAATTTAGTGACTTAATTCATTGAGAATGAATCTTCTTGGTATAGAAATAGATACCTTCATTTATTTATAGATAACTAAGTCATAAAATTAACTTGTTCTACTCTGCACTACGGCGTGAACGTACTCTCTAAAAGACACTGTATAAAATTACAGTGCAAGGTATCGGCACTTTGGGTGCACCCTCTATAATATCTATTTTTTTCGTAAAATATTATAACGTAAATTTTACAGCAGAATTTATTTAATTAGAGCGATTCAGTGATTTCCCAATAAGAATTACTGCAAAAATTACGGAATATCAGATTTTAAGTACCGTAACATATTTGGGTAAAAGTAGATTTTACAGTGAAAAGTAGCGACACCTCCTTAAGTGTCAGTACTTTTTATCGTAATTTGGTCTGAATATTTTTTACAGTTTATCATGAAAATATATCGCTCAATGTATCAATACTGTAATGATATCTTACACCGTTAAATTTTGATTTCATGATTTGGTAAAATACTTCACTACAGTTATGTAATTATTTAAAAGCTATCGCAAGTAGGAAATTTTTTTTCTTCAGATTTTAACGTTCAATGGTTCAGATGAAGTAAAATGGTTCAGATGATTAAAAAGAGTTTATAATCTTGAATTAAACTTTACACAATGATATGATGTACCACATAAGTGGTAATTATTTGGCACTGAAAATTTTCATACCTCAGAATTTTTAATTGTATATGATATTGAACATAAATATATGATATTACTGATATTTAAACTTGCATTGTTCTCTTATAATCAAATCAAAAGCAAACCAGTTTTCCAAAGAGAAAGCAGAAAACCATACATTTATTTATCCTTGCATTTTTTTCAATAAACTTTTCAACTTGTCGCTCATTTTTAGGACAATTGTTCTGCAGAAATATAAACTTTACTCTTGAAATTCTGTATTTTGCCTTTTTTTATTCATACCTTTTGTTTATGTTGCGTATTTAGGAGAAATTGCCATTTACAACCAAATTATAATATAAATATCCATCTAAAGCGTGAACTTCAGAAAGTAGTTACTTATCTGAACCAAATTTTCTTAGAGAAATTCAAAATTTCGAATAATGCTGCCAAGTGCCTGGATATATACATTTTACCAAATAAAAGTCGCATTAGAAAATGACTAATATCTGAGAATGGACAGGATGACAATTATTTATCATGAATTAAATAAAAAAAATTAATAATCTCCTTTACCTCTTCCTATAATGAAAATGAGATACGGGTCATGAATATAATGAAACCGGACATTATCGATATCAAAGAGTTTAATCATTATATAGGATCGAAACAATCCCACTTTTTGTCAACAGAGGGCCCTGTTCGCTCGAAAAAAAATAACGAAACAATGTTGTCAAAATAAACATCATTAATAGCAACAACAAAGTAATGTCTGAAGACAAAATTTATATATGCTCGTGCAAATTTTTTAATTTGGAATGGATCGTTTGACAAGCAGCAACCAAATTTTTTATAGTTTGTACCATCAGCAACGCAATTTATTTGTAAAACTTTCCACTAGTTTTATTTTTTATAAAAAAAATAATATTTTGTTTCCTAAGCCGAACGCGCTGAAACAAGAGAACTAACCTCGTTTTTTTGTTTTCAATTTTTTTTATAACTAGGGATTTTTGAGATCTTTGGTTATATGCGGGATACTTGGCATGTAGCTTTACTATTAAATTCACAAAATTTTTGATCTAGCTTATTCTCTTCATACTCTTTGCTAATGTCACGTATTTAGGAGAAATTGCCAATTACAACCAAAATATCTCATCCATCTAAAACGGGCTCTTCAGAAAGTAGTTACTTATCTGACTCCAATTTTCCTAGAGTAATTCAAAATTTTGGAAGTAATGTTCCCAAGTGCCCGGATATATATATTTTCCCAACTAAGAGTCTCATCAGAAAATGACTGATACCTGAGAATAGACGGAATACGAATTAAAGAGCATTATCTCTTCCTATGATGAAGAGGAGATAGATTGAAACGGGACAGCATCGATAAGACACTCAACGAAAAGAGTGCGATCATTCAAGGGGATCGAAACAATCCCACTTTTTGTTCTTTTTTTTTTTTTTATTTCCACAAGGACTCGATCAACCGGAAACATTATAACGCTGAAGAGAGATATGAAGTTTCGATCGAAATGTATAAGAGAGGTTGATGAAGATCATCTCTATTTCGTAAATGGATATTTAATGGAGCACTAAATAGCATTCGAATTTAGAACAGAATAAAGTTTCGAATGAGGGGGAAGAGTTTCTAAATGAAGGATCACGTACTGAGAGAGAAGAAGCAATTAAGAATTTTAATTACAATTTCAGATCACTTGACTATTTCATTTAAGTAAAATGAGAAAGGATTTTCGGTTGTATGATGTCATTGAAACGATGTTAGGGTTTTGTATTGAATCAGTATTGTTGAATGGGAAAGGATAATTGATCTGGATTATTCATTCACTCGTAGTTCTGGAATGAAACAAACCAAAAAAGTATTAGGCAGAATGAGTCGTTCTCGTTTTTATGACTGCAAACTTTTCCACGCGACTGAAAGTATTTTTTGTCGTCATGAAATAAAAAGTTTACAAGTGTTTGGTATTGTTTGTTCTTAAGATTTAAAAATACGATTCAAACAAATTGAGCGGAAAACACACTAACGTATTAACACTGAAACAGCGAGATTTCGGACTCACCTAAAACTACCATTTAGGGACAATTTGACCATCTTAAAAAATTGTTTTTTCAAAGTAAATGATTATATAAATGATGAATATTGTTGAAAATACAATATGTAAGAATTTTTAGGGATTTGAATTTTTTTATGAACGCAATGACAATATTACATTATAATGTAATTTTATATTACAGATTATTCTTTTGCAAGAGCTCTAGTACAACGAAAATAAGCAAACGAAATGAATATAAATAATATGCAGTGGCACTTAATATTTTTTTGAAATGTTAAGTTCCATCCCTATTTTTGCGTATCCGTATACAGATATGCTTGATGTACATGTGAGAACAAAACATAGAGCATTTCGCATATCTAGTATTCGCTTCATTCGGTGCCTTGCAATGTTAAAAGGCATGTTACCTATGTTTTTGGGGCTGAATTGTATCAATTAAGGGTTATCTGATGCGCAAATTACTAATTTATAGTTCTTTAACAAACACAAGAAGGAATTCGTGATCTGCAATTGGGGTAACAAGGGATTTAAGCATTGAGTACAGCAATATCACACAAGTTGTAAAAAATGCAGAAAACCTGCAAGTTTCACCTCATGTAGAATAACTACATAGTATCTTGTATACTAAGCCTACGTCACATCTCGTACTATAGTAAATGACACCACTTGGCTTCTATTCTGTATGAAAACACGTTCGCATGAATACTATTCTGAATTATGGTATTTTTTTGCACCTATATAGTAAGCATTTAGCTTTCGTTTTGCTATGTAAAAGATAATTGTAATGACGAGGAAGTGACATTGGAACTAAGAGGACATTTTCTTATGTTCAAACGTAGTATTCCTGTAATATATGGTTTGTTCGTTTACGAAAAAAAATCATCTGCAAGCTTTATTGAGGTAAAAGACTGTATTTCTGCTGCGCCTGGAGTTCAGGTGTGGTTCCATAATTCAAGAACTATACTTTTCCCATGTCGTAATTCATTTGCCCGTTTTTCAACTTACACAAATAAAAATAGCCATTCAAAAAATAATTTTTGGACATTATATCAGATGAAATCAAAGATATGTGTCTTGAACGTCATACAATAGCTTTTCATTATTATTTACATGATCATAACTGTTGACCAACAATAAAATCCTGTCCAGGATTACAATAAATATAACCGCTTATAATCAGCATGTACATTGTTTCTTTTAGAAACAATAACGAAGTGATAATTTACTTAGAGCAAAGTATCTTAGTCAACTTAGCTACTTCGGTAATTGAATCTTAGATACTATATAATATCACGAAAACTGTAGCACGTGACAGTTTTTAATATGGTGAATCCAAATGTCTGTTTTACAATTAAGCTCCCTAATTTACAGTTCTGAAAAAACAAAAACAGACAAAAAACTTCAAAAATGAACGTTTTTTAGAAGTCAAGAGAGCCCTTTTTTGGCTGTTTCAGATGATTTCATAGTTATTTATTTAGGCAACCATCAGAAAAGCAAGACAATTTCGATACAGTATACTTAGAAACAATTTCGGAAAAGTCAATAAATATAAGCTTCGAAGCTCGCTATCTTCAAAAATAACATAAGAAATTGCAAAAAAAAAAAAAAAAAAATAATAATAACGATCAAAATGACCACAACGGTGCTTTTAGTGTTAATCGCTTTAAAGTAAAAATGTTTAAAAAAACTGATATTTTTAAATAACTCAATGATAATATATTATTATTATAAGTTATCATAAATTATTATTAAAATTTATTATAATTTATTATTATTATAATTTATCATAAATTATTATTATAATTTATTATAATTTATTATTATAATTTATAATATTTTATTATTATTATAATTTATTATAATAAGTAAATTATTATAGAATCTTAAATTTTTTTAATAGTTATTAAATGTATATGCGATGCATTTAGATTATATAACAACATTATCACAGACATAGTAATACCCAATGTGTCTAACACATTTTCAAGTATTCCTTTTTAATGTCAACAACGGGAAGTTTCGGACTTTTGACGCCGTTGAAAGGACAATATAAAAGCCTAATGCTCATTGTCGTAAAATACACAACATTTAGGTTGGATAATTTTCAAACAATACGAATTGCGAGTGCACTCACTATTGAATCAAAAACTATTTTTATTTATTTTGGATTATTTTTGGATATTTTTTTATGTATTTTGGATTATTTTTGGATATTTTTTTATGTATTTTGGATCTTTGAATAATTCACTTTTATGATTGCGTGAATAATTTAATTAATTTAAAAGACATAGCGAAACCAAAAAACTCAATTAACAATAAAAGGAAAATTCAATTCAAATAACTTTCAATCTTTTTCTTAACTAAAATATTCTGATCCTATATTTTAGATTGCAGCTATTCCACCTTATTTCGAGGATAAAGACTTCAATCATCGTAAAATAAGACATTTATACCGAGTAAGTAGTAACCTAAATTATCGAGTTAGTATGGGGAAATCAAATCATTAGTTAAAAATTTATTAAACCGTTCCTGTTTGCTTATTTACGTTGAGTTTTTCAGCACACGTTTAAAAGTTTAAATACAATAACGTTAACTAACAGTAAGAATGAATTACTTGAAATAGATATTTAGCATTTGCAGCGTATACAGTTTTTTTAATTGCCATTTATTTAATTTACTTTATTTTCGAAATATATTGTGCATTGAATTCAATCTAGAAAATATTTAAAAATTGGAAACATATTTGAAAAATAGAAACCAAAACATGCATTGATATTTATTTTACTATAAACAATTTCGTCTGGTATTAATTTTTTTTTCCCTTATCAAAATGTTATTTGAGTAAGTTTCATTAAAGATTGAAAAAAAAAAATACTTCTTTTAATGGAGTTTAGCTCTAAACCTCTAACAATGGTTAAGGAGAAGAAAAAATAATGTTTTCATCACTCCATATATTTTCTTAGAGATTTCGAAAGTTGTTTTTCAGTTTACGAACAACAACTATTTCTAGATTTACAAAGTTTTATAACTTCTTTTCATATTTTTTTTTCTTCATATTTATATCAGAAATGAAGATATAAGTGTTTATTTTTCATAACTTGAAGCGGATCATTCGCAAGTTGAGCGAGAAAATCTCCAAAAAAAGAAAAATATTCCAGAAACTGCTTATAAGAAAGTAAGCGGAAAAACCAGAAATGATTTTCATAACTGAGGAAGAAAAAATAACGAGAAAAATGTTTTCAACGAAAAGAAATGATTTTTAGGAGATCATTTCCTTTTCTCTCCCGAATCCAAGTAGAAATTTTATTATTGAAATTTCGAATTTGGAGAAGAGTTGCATGATGGGAAATAATGTTGTTCTACGCTTAGAGGAAAAATAATAATAAAAAAAAAAGTTTTGATGGAATATTAACACCAGTTTTTGATCGAAGCAATGACAAAATGTATTGTTAGAAAAGAAGAAAAGAAATACAGATAGGGGTGAGGAAGGAAAACTCCGACATTCCAATTTCGAAGAAACAGATATTTCCATTTTAGAAAGCACTACAGTGACAAAAAAACTTTTTTGAATCCGCAAATTATTATTCCTGGGCTTCTGTCGCCATTTTTATCCATTCATTCTCAAAATTCCATTTTTTCATCTCCGTATGTTTAGAATTTAAAAGAGAACTGGTTCAAGTCTATTCTACACTCAGACTAAAGAACTTTTGATAGACTTCTTCGATACCTTTTTTCCCCTCATTTTTTCCCCCGAAAAACATCTCTCAGTGGAGAATGAGTAAAACATTTTAAAGTACACCATTTTTTTGAAAGGTCTATATTCTCCGAATATTCTATACAAGTTTAATATGATCATTTCAGTTTACGATTCTTTTGTCTTTATGTTATTTAATAATGAAAATAAGTATTCCAAAAATATATTTTCCATACGACTTTTTTTTTATGAGATGGTAAAAAATATCATTAGCATGAAACTACAAAAAATCTTCCTCGATATACTGGAAAACATAAGGTACTAAAAAATTCACAAACTTTTGTTTTTGGCGAAGTAGATTTTTGGGAAATGTTCCGACTGAACGTTTCATCAAATTAATGTCTTCAATTTTGTTAAAAGAATTAGGCTGAGCCGCAATGGCTCAGGATATAGAGCGTTCGGCGCATAACGAATGGATTCGAACCCAGACTAGAATCCCAGCGATGGCTAGTTGATACGGATTATGTTACTAGCTAACAACGATCACAGTGCTAACGTAAACAATCTTGACTGGTAGACGGATAATGGGTCAAAATTTCCTTGACGGTGGGTTAACCATTGTAGGTAATCGTAGTTTTTCTCTCCCTGTAACGCAAATTTGGGTTAGTTTAAACAAAAAGTCATCCACGAAGGCTCAAGATCCGGAAGTTCTCTTGTCTTTTGGGTTTGGTTCAAAATTAGAATGTGACAGCGTTGAACATTGTTCGTCGTAAACTCAGAACTGGATCAGCTGTTACACGCTGGTTAGTCATAAAAGAAAGTAAAAAAAAATAGGCTTAACGCTCCAGTTTTTTTGAATTCAATTCATTAAGGTAAATAGTGAAAAATAAACAATACGCGAACGTATGAATTTTTACCCAATTGCGGGTTTAAATAAGGTAAATTTGTTTAATAAACAAGGATTTTAATGATGATGATTAAATGAGATTTTTTCTTCATAATAGCTTGAAAGAGCCGTAAAAGCACACTATAGTAGTAGGAGTTTAAACCTTGAACAAATTGGAGTAAACAAAAATGAAACATTGCTATTTATTATTTGATAATTAATATAGTAGGGAAAAAAAGTAACACTTTATATATGGCTAAACTCCTACGCATGCGTCAAAGATTTGTCTCAATTTCACCAAAATGGAGGTAAAACGTTTGAGAGCATTTTAAGCAGAACTTTGTTTGTCTCTTTGTTGTGTTTGTTAATAGTCTAATTTGTTTTATTATCAAATGAGAAGATATTTAAAATTGAGTAATCGCTTACAGGTTGTCGTAGATTTCAAATATTAAATGTGTTTTAAAAGCTGTGTACGTGAAAGATTAATTTTTGAAATACTATGTTTTCTAATGAAAAGTAATATTCTATGTTTTTTTTTTGTCACTACAGATTTTTCATTGTCAGATCTTGAAAGGGGGGATCTTACTGTTAAAAGATTAGAACTATTTTTCATGGAAAGGATGCATCAAATTAGTTTTCTCAAACCCATTTAATTGCTTGCTTACTTTTTAAATTAGCCGTTCCTTAAATAAATCACGGGCAAACATAAAACTTAACTTTAATTAATGCACACATTTAATGAAACTATTTAATATCTGCAACTGAGTTTCTAACTACAGTAAAGAGACTAGCACTAGGATAAAACTTTTTCTAAATATTGCAGAATGTCCATGACCTTATTTTTTTCTGATTCAGCTGTCTGTTAATGTATTTACCATATTATTTCTCTATTAAACATTATTTATTTATTTATTTTTGAACGAAAAATGCTATTCGAAAAATGATTTAAAAATAGTATATGTTTTGATTGAAATGATTTGTGGTTAAAACTTTCGTAATTTTTTTTTTTCAATATTGGCATTCGGCGTACGTCTAAAAAAACTCAGATTTGCTTTTTTCTTATAAAAAATTAAACAAATTTAATGTTACAGTTAGGGAAATATGCGTCAAATAACGGGACAAAATACAAAAAGGTAAACACAAATTTGAGAAAATCTCTTATATAATTTTCAAGCATGCAGATTTTTGTATGGGGTAGAAGAATTGTTTATCCTTAAGCTTGCGTGGGTAAGGTGCTTGCTAAATATTTTCTTGTCTCGCGATAAAAATTTTAAATTTTGCACTGCCTAGATGGCTAAAATCATTTTTTATAATTCTATCTCTGATGTTTCGTTTCATAAATGAGTAAACTTAATGTACATTTAAAATTCTAAAGTTTAATTTCATACATTAATTAAAGAGAATCGTTCTTGAAAATAATATCTTTTAACTAATTATGCTTAAAAAACGTATATCTCAAACAATAATCACTCTATATAACCTTTTATAACCTTATCTTTAATCATATAACTATAATTACTCTATATATGAGCACTCCATATATAATAATAACTTTAATTATAATATCTAGTAGTCTGAATTGTCTATTAGATATTATAGTAATGTAAGATACTGTACTTAAAGTCATTAGGGGTGCTGAAATAACATTAGTTTGATAATTTAAGTAATATAGGTAGTTTTCAACGGAATATTTATTAACCCATCAGGGTTTTTGGCATTATTTCCCCATCAGGGTTTATGTCTCGAACAAGCGGCAAAGTGAATATTTTTTCTTTATAATTGATTTTGTTTTTATTATTTCATTTTCAAGAGATGAACATTGATATTACAAAAAATACTTTTAAATTTAAAATTCGGAAAAAAAAATGACTTCAAAAAGTTTTCTATGGTTCTTGTATTACAAAAAAAAAAAATGAATTTAAGCCTTTCAAAATATGAAACTTCGTACACCGCAATCCATTGATGTCGCAGTACCAAGTCAAGATAATTCAATTGAAGAAAATAAGATGGTACGTAAGAAAACTCAATTACATTTAAAGCATGTAAGAAAATTCTTCCCCGAAAAAAATTGATATATAAAAATTGAAATTCTCTCTTCCAAGTCCGACTCAAATAGCATCCACAAACTATCCGAACTTGATCCACTTTCATCCTGAAAAAAGAAGCCCCCCCTTCCGACAAGTTCATATTTCGCGATGCCGAATTTTATGCAGGAGGTCGGATGCATTGATGAGGTTTTTACGTAACCATGGTGACCCGGAAGAAGAGGAAGAGCGGCATCCTAACGAATAAGAAGAGAAATCGGATCCACAGCATCCTCCATCCCTCCTCATCTTACTGACATTGAAGAGTTTCCTATGAAGGCCTCCAGACTGACAGGGTTGATAACAAGGAAGGGAAATGCGGAGGAAAGAAGATGAGGATGAAAAATTCCAGATAGCAGTCACTCTCTCCTTTCTTCTTTTGGAAGAGTTCTAGATGCCATCAATGGAATGTCACGTGAGCTTAAAATATGTACCTAAATCAGTAATTATGCAAACATTGTTATGTATGTTGTTTTTGTTAAAAGCAAAAACAATGTTATGTTTACTCCGTCTTGACTTATTCGTACTTCAGTACATTCTTTCGGGTCAGGAATTTTTAGTTTGTAACTTTATTGTTTATTACAATGTTATACTGAAAAATGTTTAAAGATAACAATTTTTAATTCTGGTTTCATTTTTGATGAGCGGATTTGATGTTATCTTCTGTGTTTCTGGAGAACATATCTTGCCAGGAAGTATAAGAAATAAAGTTCTTAGATAAATCTATTAAATTGTTTCTTATTTTAAGCTTAAATTGCTCTGCTTCTATCTTATTGAAAGTTATTCATGCTATTAAGAAAAATATTTGGAGTATGAACTGTGCTTTAAAGCTTCTTACCATAGAAATATATTTTTCATAGCCCTTAAACTTTGATTATTTATTCTGTTATAATTTTTATAATTAATTAATTTTAAGAATTATTGAAATTCATAGACCTCTTAATTTTATTCCAGCATAGTTATGGATACATTCTGGTTATTTTTATGCCATTTTGCTTCGTTTTTTCTGTGTTATATATGTTTTTTTTAATCCTTGTCAGTAATAAAGTCTAAAAATATACACAAAATGTGTTTCCTATTAAAATACCAAAAAAAAAAAAAATTTAACAGCAACTCAAATCTAATGAATACAGCTAGAAAGGTGTGTAAGCATATATATATTAAAACGCCTCCAAGTCACATAAAGCATTCAAACATATTACATATCAAACATATACATATTAGATATTATATTATATTATATATTCAAACATTACATATTGGTATTCAAACTGGTATTTTCATATTTTTTTTTTCCATGAGGGATTTTGAAGATACAACATTTTCGTTTTTTATCCCTATTTTTTTAAATTCATGATCCATAATAGGTATAACCATTTCGCTTATCAAGGATTCTTGAAATATACATTATGAGAGCTCATTAAAGGATACCCTCCATTATTGATAGCGTTTTTAATTGGAGCATAATTTAAACGAATGAAATATTCACTGCAGATAAGAAAAGAAATATTAAAATATCACAAAATACCTTAAATGACTAATCTAATGGTTAACTAAAGATACCAATAAAAAGTGCAACATTTTGTATAATTCCAAATATTCTTCATTCAACTGTATTTATCTTTTAAGCCCAAAATATTTTCTTCGAAATAAAAAAACTGCTTGATTTGCCATCAAATTAAAATTTTTACGGCAATAATAATAAAACGAGGGTGAAAAATGAAGACCTGGCCTTAAACATAAATTTTCTTCTGAAAGCGTTTATAAGAGCTTATTATAGATCATGATAAAAATAAAAATTTCAATTATTTGCGCGACTACTATTTAATTAAAGTTCCGTTTGAATAATCACCGCTGTCTCAAACGTCCCGCAAAAGTTAGCATTTCAGTTTTCTTCCTTTAAACAGGCATCCACTTAAAAGCGACTAAGACTTAGCCAACTTCGAGTTAGCTATGGATCATAAAGCATTGCCGGCCGCCCAAAACTGCTTCTCCAGTCTTAAATTTCCCCAGCGATTCTCCGCCGTCTTCGTAAAAGGGCTATAGCCCATCTAGTACACACTCACACAGTCCCGGAGTTATCGCTGCCAAGGGCTTTCGAAGGGTCTGAGCATTAGCCAGCTGTAATTAGACTGAATGAATTAAACTAATTACAAAACTCATCTCGAAGTACCTTTGGTATAATGACACGTTTAATCAAAACAACCCCGTTTTGCTGAAGTAAAATTCCTTGGAAAAGAATAACACCCCTCTTTGCATGTTGAGGAAAAGTTCCCTTTTGCCTTATCCGGGAATGGGTTATGATCAATTGGTTTCAAAGGAAAGCTAATAAATCAATAGATAACCACAAGATTCTGTGTTTAAAAGTTTTCCGCTCCTGACGGTTATCGTTGCTGAATCGCAAAATCGACTTTTGTAGTAATCTATTACGTTTTGTTTTTCCCTGGAAACTATCGTACGTTGAGAGAATATCGTGGTGTAGATATTAATAGCTGCCGCATGTTAAAGTCAAAGCAAAGTTTTTTTGCAAAATCATTTTTAGGCATTACAGATAATAGGCTATTTACTCTGACTTTCTTAGTTTATTACAATCAGAAAATAATTTGCAATTATTTAGATTTTTCTTTTAGATTTAAGCCCGTTCTTAACGGCTTCTATGAGCAATGTGATGAATAATTTGATTTATTTTTTGGTGAACCATCTTGAAAGTTAATTGTTACCTTTATCGAAAATCAATATTTCTTGGTATAATTAAGAAAAAAAAGGGCAAAAGCTAACTTGGAAAATATCTCTAATCTTAGCATTCTGCCAAATTTACGAAAAACTTTTAGTATTTATAATTAAAAAGTATGCATAATTGCACTTTTGGAAAGAATTTTCAATTAGGAAAAATCAAATACCTATGAAATGGCTGAAAACAAATCAATTCATTTAATAGATATTTTTAAAGAGCTTTCCTATTTATATAAGAATTTATAGTGCATTCTATTGGATGCAAAAGTTAAAACAAATCACATAAACAGGAACAAAAAAGGTAATTTTTTCTTCTAGACTTTCGTATGAAACATCTCGCTTCGTTACTTAAATCTACCTACTTAAATCTGTTGATGCTCGCTTTGTTACTTTCATTACTTAAATCTATTAATATTATAGATCTCGTTTCGTTACTTTCATTACGTTACAGGACGTTTCGTTACTTTAGTTCAAAACTCTATAAACCTCATTACTGTGACTTTAATTCTGATTATCATATTCTATTATCTTTTCTCAACAGTTTCATAAAGATAATAGCTGGTATGTCTCACTTTAGTTATTGCGCTTCTGGTGTGACATACCATTTCCCCATTTGACTCTCATAATTATCATTACAATCCTTTCATCTAGTATTCTATTGAAATTTTATACAGTGAAAGTGTGTCTTTATGAAGTCAGTACTTTGTGGATCCTACTTACCTGGTGTCCATTGGCCCTAACATTGGTGTTCAACCGGTTAAACACGCCGAATTCCTCTTTGGCACTCATAATTATCATTACAATCTCAATGCCCACATTCCATTAACGTCATAATGAAATCAGTAATGAGCATGCCTCACTTAACTGGGGCCTATATTCCAATGATAAAACCTGACATTTATCCCTTTGACCCTCATAATTAGCATTACCATCCAAATTTTCGTTTTGCATGAACTTTTACTACACTAAACAGTACGTTGGGATGCACGTGCAATATGTTGTACGTCTCACTTAACTGGCGTCACTTTCCACTGGTAAAACATGGACTTCTTCTGCTTTGACATTCGCCATTATCATTGCAATTCAAATTCTCGTGTTGTGGCAAGTTATCCTACCATGAAGAGTGCACCATAGTGACGTCAGTATTTTCGTATATATTACTTCCGCTGCGTCAGTTTCTCATTAATAAAACATGTTACTTTCCCCCATGACCCTCATAATCATTAACACAATCCAGATTTTTGAAATCCATTAAATTTTCCTGGTCATAAAAATTTCGATGCATGCTATTTTTAATCCAAAACAAAAGCCGCATAATTTACCAGCAGAAATTATACACAAATATACGATATGTCGTCAAAATTTAGAATATTTGTGCTCGATTTCTTCTGGTAAACTTGTAGCATTCATCCAATTTTTACAAAAAATTTCTTCCATACAAGTGCGCGTGTATTTCGTAAGAAAAATTACCCATACAGCATGAAGGTTTGGAGGAAAACATTTCTATTTTAAAATTTTTTGAAAAAAAAAAAACGCATGTTTAAAAATATCGAATCACTACTTTTTATTCATTATTTTCATTAAGGGGTTTCCTAATTGCAATGCTGTCAATAAGATACGATTAAAATGAAA
The DNA here is from genome assembly GCA_949128135.1 of Parasteatoda lunata. Classification (NCBI taxonomy): domain Eukaryota; kingdom Metazoa; phylum Arthropoda; class Arachnida; order Araneae; family Theridiidae; genus Parasteatoda; species Parasteatoda lunata. The sequence continues at coordinate 83,128,759 of OX421973.1, forward strand.
TTTCATATAATTATTTCTTAAATTGAAAATGAACTTCGATTTTCAATTAATACAAAAAGTTAAATTTTTAATAATTAGAAACTATTCATTCTAGATTTTGTTGCTAGTCTGGCAAGAAATATTTTTTTATTTATATATGATTATTTAACAAACAAGCGTTTATATAATAATTTTGAAAATTAAATAAAAGTTTTTAAAAAAAAATAAATGTGATTTTTTTTTTATGGAAAATCTCCGCACACTAATTAAATTATTCACATATATCATTAAACATTGAGATTAATTATGTGCCTGTCTTCAATAAAACTAAAAAGAAAAAAAGTAATGACGGCTTTATTTAATATCATTATTTCAAAGATATTAGATAATTAATACTATACACTTATGTCAATTAAATGTCATTTGTATTTATAAAGACTATTATCTAATTCATTACGGTCATACGAAAAATTTCAAAATAAATAAAAAAATAAATAAAGCATAAAAAAGTAATTATGAAGGTTCCTTTTATGTTAAAAATGATGTCATTAAAACTATGTACTGGTGTAATTAAAATTTAATTATATTTTATGATTTTAATTTCTTTTAATTGCGTAAGCACACACTATTGGAAATGATTAATCTGAATAATGAGTATTGCTGAGATCAAGGCTGACGTAATTGAGCAAAAACAATTTTCAATTTATTTTTAGAATCATTCATTTAATTATTTTAAGTCTCTGATAAGGTTTTTTTAGTTTGAGTTCTAAATTCAAATAAATTTTAAATTACTAGCTTGACTTAAAATAAATTGTTTATTTTTAAATAAGAGTGAAGATTAAGTTTGTAGCATTTTAGACAAAAATTCGTCGAAATTTATTTTGCGTAATTTAAAGCAAATTATAAATGTATTGCTATGCTCACTATAAATTATTATTTTAATTATAACTTGCGGTGAGTTCAAGAAGTACGATTAATTTTAATTAAGCACGATTAATCCATGTTAATTAGTTAATAAAATTGAATTAGTTATTAAACTCTAATATAAATTGACAGTTAACTATGAAACATAATTATACAAGACAGCATTACAATCACAAATATAAGTAATTATATGTCATAAATCACTGAAAATAATCATATGGCATATCAAAATATACGGTATTTAGAGCATTCATTTGGTAATTCTTACGTTCATATGAACGATTTAGCGGTTTACGAGAAATTCTGAATTTCAAAATTTTAGCTCTTATTCCTACACGTTTGGTAAAAAATACAAAACTGGAAAGTAAATCTATCCAAATAAATGGCTTTTATGTCATTATCTAATGAATCATGATGAAATTACAAAATTTTACCTCATTTACCAAATTTTATTACATATTACAAAACCATACTTGATCTTTAATTTTACCAAAATCATTGCTAAAGCAGTTCAATAAAAAAAATACGGAGCTTTTTGGTGTTTCGATCGAGACTATACTATAAATTTTACTATATTTTGTTAGTTTTCACCAGTTGTTTTTTTTGTTGTTAGTTTTTCTTCAGCGTAAATTTTTGCTATTTTACCATTGTTTTTAATAAATTTTATTTTTTTTATATTCTGGTAACCTTGATAATCCGAAAAAAATTCTTTTGATACTAGATAGCAGAGCACAACTTCTAAAAACTAATTTCCTAATCGATTTGAATGTTTTTATTTTATTTCATAAAGGAGAAACGAATTAAATTCATAAATATGAAATCAATTTTTAGAATATATTTGTAGAAACTCTCATATGATATGTTTGAAACTAAACATGACGCTTATAAAATTCGCATCTAAATTAAAATTCTTATTTCAAATGATATATGTGTTTACATTTCCTCGGCATCAAATTTTACGTTAAATTACATCCCGACATGAAACATTAATTACGTTTGTGTTTCGGCACTGAAGTTAATTTCTAGGCAATCGGAAATGAAAACCGTTATGAACTGTCACATACACCCATCTCTAAGCACATCCTTAAAATTAAAGCTTGAACTCTCTAAACTCAGGGTTTTAATATCACCTTCGGAAACTCCAAGAGACATATTGTTTCCAATACACTTAATCTTAAGCCTAAAGGTTCGTTATCGGCTCGGTCGTCGGCGCAAATATCCTGAACATTTCACCGGGAAATACATTGTCCAGGAATGGTGTTATTCCGGGAGAGTAAAATATTTCAAATTCCGGATTCGCATCTGTGCTTTAGATGGGATAACTGTCTGGCGATATTGGCATCTATTGCTATGCCTAGGTGTTAGAGTAAGTTGTGATTTCCGAAAAATATTTTCAATACTTTATTTAAGTGTCGATGTCGTTTATTGGGTGACGTGTGTAAAATATCTAGGCAATAATAAAATTGAAAATAAAGTTATTAGTCATGTGAGTCAGAAGCTGAATTTAATTTACTTGACGCGATGCATTACTCTACTTTTAAGTAGACGATCAAAATTTGCACTTCAAAATAAAGTGGAATGAAATTGTTTTGCAGTTCAAAAATCTCTTAAGTTTATTTTTTTGATTATCTATACTTATAATCAAATAAAGAATTTGTGTGTATGTTTGTATACCGGGTTATGAGTATAACATAGACACAAAAACTACAACAATCAATGTAAAGGTGAACGAAAAAAATGGAAAATAGGTTACGATGCCCTATTTTCAATTTTTAAATTTTTTTTAAATTCCAAGACACGTAAAAAATAGAGTTTTCAAATTGATTGGGACAAGCCAATGATTTAAACTATTGACTTTATTCTCGACCGTGTTTCATGTTTTAAATGGTAGGGGTAAACAAATCTTCCGATAAGTGATTTGTTATTACTGAATTCAATTTTTTTTTATATAATCTTTTATTTTATATTTAATGCAATAATTTATTTTCGAAAGCGGAAAAAATTGTTTGAAAGCGACAGGAGTAGTTTTGCTTTGAGGTGCGTTGTGCGACAAATTTGTTATCTGAACATACGATGATAATATTCCATAGAAGAGGACAATAATATCCCTATAAGAGTAGCAGTGGCTCAGTGGATAAAGCGTTCACCTTCCAATGAGGCGAACCGGCTTCGAATCCCAGCGAGGGCTGGTCGATGCGAATTGCGCATCCGGCTTGCACCAACCACAGTGCTGACGTAAAATATCTTCAGTAGTATGGGCTAGAGTCCCCATGTCATTAAGCTAACCAAGGGAGGTTCTGAGGTCTTCCTCTTCATGTAACGCAAATGCGGTTTATTTCCACCAAAATGTCCTCCAAGAAAGCGAATTTCTCCCAATACTTGATCTAGGAGTTCCCTTGTCTTCTCTGATTGGGTTCAAAATTACGAGGCCACGTGGTTGAACATTAGTAGTCGTAAACCCAAAAATTGGGTTGGCTGTTAAACGACGGCCATGAAATAAAATATTTCTATAAAGATGAAAAAGAAAAAGAAAAAATAGTCATGTTCTGCTACAACGCCAGCGAACAGAAAGATTTCCTTTGTTGGGATTGGTTTGTTTTAGGAAAGATGGGGAATAGACATTTCGCATTTTGTCAAATATTTTAAGGATAACAACAGTGATGTTTGCTAGCTTAAAGCTCTAATGAAAAAGTTGTCGACTGCGCGTTATGTATTATTTAATTATTTTTTGTTCATTATTGCAGATTATCTGAATGATTAACATGATCGTGGTAGCATGGGCAAATTATCACAATTCATTATGAAATTAGTATTTCTAAATCTATTAATTTTCAAACAACCATGCCAAAACGACCATTTTCTCTCCACTATCAAATTGATTGTTGTTATTGCAATTGATTGTATTTGGCTAATTGATTGTTGTCATTAGCATATCACTATTTGTATTTGAAATCGACTATCATGATTTAAAGTCAATTTTTTTTTTGTAATACAAAGTAAGAATTTATGCATCGTTTCCTGTGGGAAAAACTACTTTTGCATAGTAAGTATATTGTCATTTTACTATAGTACTTATTGCTAAGTATGTTTATATGGTCCCGAATGTTTTTAACAAAAGACAATTGCAAATTGTTTACATAACGCTAAATATGTTACCACAAGAAATAGTAACTTGATGGTATCGTGACTTATAAACAAAGTTAAGTCTCTATTTCGTTTAAAGTCTCAATTTTGGTTCACGAATTCTAAACGAAATTAATAGAAAAACTAAATAAAAATCAAAGAAATACTTTTACCTCATCAGATATAGATATAAAATGTTTTATTCTGATATTTTGTTTTTGACGGAGCCTTTAGCCTAAATGACCATAAAACAACTCTATTTTACTAAGATAAAAGTTCCAAATTTGATCCAGGTGTTCCTTATGAGATAAGAAAAAGGAAAAAGAAAAGATTAATTTAGATATTTTATTTCATAACCGTCATTCAACAGTTGACCCAAGTTTTGAGTTTCGACGACCAATCTCCGTAATCCTGTAATTTTGAACCCAATCCAGAAGACAAGGGAGCTCTTGGATCAAGTGGTGGGAGAAATTTACATTTGCAGATGGAACTAAACAACATCCGTGTTTCATGGAGAGAAAAACCAAGAAGACCTCTCATAATTAGTATGATGGCAAGGGAACTCTGATACGTAATTCATCTGCCAATGACGATATTTTACGTCAGCGCTATGGTTGGTGCGGAATTCGAATCAACCAGTCTTCCCCGGAATCGGAACCTGGTTGGTTCACTTCATTGGAAGGCGAGCGCTCCATGTTCTAAGCCACCAGGGTTCAAAGAGTTTCACTTGTAATAAAATATACATATTTGGTAAAAAAAAAATTAAAATTTTCACCAACCCAGCCAAAGTCATTTTGGCATCTTCAAAATTTATTTTTGCTTAACAATTGATTATTTAAATAAACATACAAAACTCAAATGCAACTTATTGCAAGCAAAAAAAAAGAGATATTTAAATTTGAGCAACATCCAAATTTATTTTCAGAATTGGCATAAATAGTCGACCGAATATTAACGTCAGTTCCAAAAATTATGGAGTGGTTTAATTTCTCACGATGGTCTACGAAAGCATTGCCACATTATAAAAAATTGTCATAAATTAGTATTTTTCTATACGAAATTTAAAATACTAGTTTCAGATATTTCATTGATTTTAATGTTCATACATTAGTTAAGTTAGAGGCAATAAAATGAAGCTAAACTAAAAATAACACCTCAAAATACTAAAACACAAGGTGCCCCAGTTTCAGAGCCGGCCATGTGAATTGCAGTTTCAACAAATTACGTTTATTGAAATAACTCAGGAATATAACTCCAATTGGAGTTGTTATACAAACTCATATAGATATCACTATTATATCAAAATGAATAATGCATGTTTTCTTTATCTAATAACATGGAAAAACGATTTTGCAGCTCTGACGAAACTGTGGTTAAGAGTTTGATATTACATTTATCAAAAGGTTGATATTTTAGAAACTAGTTTATTGTCACCTAAAAATTGTGTCGAATTTCTGTATAATTTTAAATAGTGCATGGAATGATTTTGAGAATTTCGACTTGAATAAAATTTACATGAACATCCGCATTTATGACCATTTGCAATAAATTCTGTTATATTTTTTGTGGCACGGTTTGACTAACCTATTTAATCTTAATAACCATTTGAAATATTGCTTCATAATTAATTAATAACCAATGTGGTGAAAATTCCGTTGTACATTATAAATATTTTGATGAAAATATTTTTAAAAAAAATTCAAATAATAATTTATAATCAAGTATTACTTGATTAGAAATGAATGCAGTTGTTGTAAACAATACGCATATTTTCTTTGTTGGAATAAGTTTAGAACAATTCTTTGCAGATATCAGGATAAAAAGAAAACTTTTTTTTTTTTATATTTGTCATAAAAACTCGGCGCTTTTATCAAAAGAACATTTGAAATTTTGAGCCCAAAGAAATATTTTTTGTACAATTTAGTCTATTTCATAACAAGCTTGCTTGGTGATACATTTAAAAGATTTAGACAGCAAAATATGAAACACTCTAAAAAAAAAAAAAAAAAAAAAGGATTTTTTTTCACGTAATAGAATAAATGATCTAGAAAGAAATTCAAGTCGAAAAGAAAGCAAAACACTAAAGAGAAAAAGTCAACTGGAATTTACTTTTGTTATCACTTAAAAGGAGCCTCGGGCCAAAGGGAATGACGGAAAATATAGATATATATCTAGCGCCATCTATCGACGCCCTAAGGTGTTTTTCCAACGTCAATTTCGAAAATTTCACTCTTTGTTTCTTTCTCTGTGAGAAAGAAAGTACGAAGGTAAGATGTTCCATGTTACATATTCGAACATTCTTTTTATAGAAAAGCCGCTTATGGATTTCTTGTTTAAAGAGCCAAGCCGAAGACAAAAATTCAAAACCAGATGGTACCAAAACTAAGGCATGAATATGTATGGCGAAGAAAATGTCCGGACAGTTAGAGTAAGGAATATCTTTAAGATTCCTATCTTTCTTCCAGGCTTTTTAAAATTTCAAATTCTTTATACTCAAAAGGGAATTTCTACGCCATTCAATTTCTGTTTTGGCGCTTAACTTTTTTTTCCTTATCCGCCAAATGCAATTTTTTCTAATTCGTATCTGGTCTCAATTGAAAGTGACAAATATTTTCTAGTTATGCTTTCAGCATTCGTGCGATTTTAAATTGAAAATACTCTTAAATTTGTAGAATGCATTTAAATTGAAAACTGCTTTCTTTGTAAATGTAATCAGGTCTCAACAATGATTTATGATATGTGCCTCGAAAGCCGGAAAAATGAATTGTTCCAAAAGAATGAGTTTAGAAAATTATATATATATAAAAAAAAGCTTAAAATACTTATTTTGTTGAATTTGACTTTTTAGTTTTGATAATGCCATTGTATTTTCTTTTAAATTCTTTATAAAAGAGTTAGGAAAGATATGTAAGATTTTTGGAAACACTAAACAGATAAAGATGCATTCAGATTTTTTCAGCATAAGATATAAAGAAAAAACTTGTACCCAATTTTTAATAATTGTTATTTCTGGGTAACTATACTACAATTTTATTAAGAAATTTTAAATTTTTTACATGCAAAACTGTGCAATATGTCTCAGACATTACAATATAAAATACTGAGACAATCAAAAAAGTAAAACACAATCGAAAATGAGCCAATGGACTCTTGAGGTTTAAGCTCACAGTTCCGTAACTAACGGCTTGATAAGAAACTAAGTCACATTACGCACATGCCGCCTTTATTTCCTAAAGAAACTGGAGCCCATCGATCTGAAGCTGGGTAGGCTTTAAACCATTATCTGGCACAAAGCCTCATCCCTTTACACTAAGGCATTCCATACTCTAAGGTAACAAGCGGTAAATAAGAGACATACGATAGCAGATTCTCATACTTTTGCTTTGGTATTTTATAAACGTCGTTGAACAGCCTACCCAAATTTTGGGTTTACGACTACTAATGTTCAACGCAGTAGCATTAAAATTTTGAACCCAATCCAGAAGACGAGGAAACTCCTGGATCAAGTATTGGGATAAATTTGACTTAGTGGAGGAGTTTTTGATGGAACTAACCCGCATTTGCGTTTCACGGAGGGGGAAATCACGAGAACCTCCCACGGTTAGCCTGACGTCAAAGGGACTCTAACCCATGATCCGTCTTCCTCTGAGGATATTTTACGTCCGCTGGTATTCGTGAAAGTATATTTTATTTTATAACCGCCGTTGAGCAGCCGACCCAATTTCGGGTTTACGACTACTAATGTTCAACTCCATAGGCTTGTAATTTTGAACCAATCCAGAAGACAAGGAAACTCCTGTATCAGTACCCCCATAGGTAGGATTTGATATGGGAACAAGAAGGACTTTGTGACTCGACGGATTTAATGTTCATCACTCACCATTTACTACACGGAGAGTCTTTGGCAGATGGGGATTGAACCCACGAACTCTTGGGCGTGGCCCATTGCCCTACCAAATTCGCCACCTGCATGTCTCTTTCTTATCGCTGATTTCCTCAATGTGTGTCCTTCCTAACAGCTCAGTTTCTTATTCACTGCGCCACCGTGACTTATTTAAACTATTTTTAAATTCCAATAAGGAAGAATATTATTTGTTTTACTAAAGCCAAATTTACATTTTTTTCAATTTCAGAATTGTTTTGATACAATTGGTAGGGTTAGTTCGATAATTAAAAACAACTTTAAAAAATTTAATCTGTTGGCTTCTTATATTTTTTGCTAACAAAATTTCTATTTTGTAAAAAATTAAATTTTATAATCTAAGAATTCAAAAGATTAGACAATGCACAATTTTGTTTTGTTTTCATTATTGATTTTGAGCACTGTGATGTTAAATTGTGGCATTAATTATGGTTTGCCGTCTTTAAAGAAGGTAGAATACTTAAGTCGTACTGGAAAAATCATTAAAATTGTATTTATTTCATATAAATCTGAACGTTAGATCAAAAGTTATTCCCAAACATATTTTTTCATTTACTGTATTTATTTTTATTTTCCTGACTTGTAAATACTAAATTTATGTAGCAATTTCTATGTAAAAAAAATGCATAAATTTGTAAAAGATTGATGAATAAATGTAACTTAGATTGATTGAGTAATGAATAAATGCAACTAAGATTGATTGATTGATGAATAAATGCAACTTAGATTGATTGATTAATGAATAAATGCAACTAAGGTTGATTGATAGATAAATAAATGCAACGTATTTTTATTAATAATTACTGCATCTCACTTATCTTTAAATCAAAAATGAAATTTTGGAAGTACTTGAATTAACAGATGTTTAAATATTCATATAATTATACAATAAATAAATAAATACAAATCATGAAATCTGTGTCGACTAACAGTCTGTTGTTAATTGAAGTTATAATGATAATCGATAATTATTTATGCGTGATTTAATAAAGAAAAATCCATTTCTGTTTTGATATTTTAATTGCTTTGAATATTTTATTTAAATTTCCTAGAATTTTATATTCTTATACCGATTAAAAACCTTCAAAACTTGAGACCTTAAGAATGATGTGCAATTTTCAGAAAAACTAATCAAATCACAGTAAGTGTTTATTTTCAATGTTTGTTGGTAAACTTACAATATGACGAGAATTTTAATTAAAATGTCAAACACAAAAAGGGATTTTCAGTCTTTAAAAACCAATATCGTTTTTTAATTAATTTTATTAACTTGTAGATGACACATTTTATAATTAAAAACACGAAATCTACGTGGATTATTGTCACTCATATTGCGACTTGTAAGTGTATTAATTATAACCTCAGCAACCAGTTTATTTAATTGCTTCAAATTTTAAATGCTTTTGTCGTTTATTTTAAATTTAGGGCATAAAAACAAAGCTTAAAATTTTTTGTGCAGAAATTTAAAAAAAAGTAAATCTAAAGTTATCTTTCGAAAAATCTGCCCATTTGTTTATAATAATTAAAAATTATTACGTTCTTACAAAGTTTCCTTTTTTGCAACAGAATTTTATTTTTCATGAATAATATCAAAACTACAAGAGAATTTTAATTGGCTTTAAAACAGAAATAAAGTACAACACATTAATTTGATGTTTCCTTCATGAAAAAAAAACTGGTAAAACAAACACACTGCTAAAAGAAAACTCTTAATTTTAGTTAATTAAACCAAAATATACTGTATTTAAACCATTAATTCGGTATTTTTTCTGTTTATATGGTAAATTTTTTCGGAAATTCTAGTTCTCAAAATTATAGTTTTTATTAATGCATATTTAATAAAAAGTGTTATAACCCCGATGTTTCACGCTGTAGTTCTCAGCCATACATCATTAAATTGCTTATTATAGTTATTTTTGCTCATTTTAACCTAAATTTATTCAAAATAATGAAAAAAGGCAGTTAATAATAAAAAAATATGCTTAATAAAAATTCTGAGCCAAAGGGTTAACAGAGGAAAAAAAATTAAGTTTAATTTAAAATGTAATAAATTGATTTAAATTTCAAAATACCTAAAAATGTTAAGCATTTAATTACATTTTTTGCAATTACATTGAAAATATTTTATGTGTCAAAGACACAAAAAACTACTTAATTGGAAGGACACGAATTAATTGTAATAAACATCAATCTTAATTTTTGTTCTCATAACCAAAATCTAGTTCATGTCAGCTATTTAGTTATTCTAATCTAGTTATTTATTAGATATTCCACATCACATTTTCTACGTGACTTACACACTTAGCTAAGTGTCAACTTCTGGTCTTTGAGACAAAGTTGCCAACTTCTGCAAACTATTCTTGCATGAAACACAGGAAATAAATTGTCAATATATATTGTAAACAATATTTTTGATCATTTTAGTAAAATTTATAAACAGATGGAAGAAAAAAATGAATTTGTAACAAAATTAAAATATTCAAAAAAATAAATCTCGAATTGTTTCCTAAATAATACTCCATAAAAGTAGTTTTGATAGCCTATAGAAAATTCATACACATGCGCCCTATGACTTTTATCCAGAATGTTGATATAAAACATATTCGCATCTGAGCCAATATAAAATACCATTAGCTGTTTGATTTAAAAGGAAGATCGAAAGCATGGTTTATTATTTTTCTGTGATACAATTTAGTTTCATAATTTTATTTACGTTTTCTTTATTTAATCAAAGTCTAACAACCCATACGTACTTCTTTGCTTTAATCTTTGAGATTAAAACCTCATATTCTCAACTCAAGGGAGAGCCTGAGGAAATGATTCACATTTTTTTAAAGAAATATATTGGCTTTGAAGACAGAAATAACAAAAAATATAATAACTTTTTGGAAAAAATAATTTAAAATAAAAATATAAGAGTACATTTCATCCAGCTAATAGTTTTACGATAAAAAATTAGTAACATTTACTATAAGAAATACCTTAACTTACTGACTAATATTCAATTATGAAAGTTTACTTTTTACCGAAACATTTTTATAATACTTGAAAAGAGTTTGGATCAATAAAAAATATTATAAGTTAATAATATAAATTCAATATATATAAAACAATGTTTAACATTAGAGACAAACAGCAAATTTTATTTTTTTACTATAAATTATAAAAACTGTTCATTCCCTCCAAGTAAACAGGTATATAAAAACGTCACTTTCTTAATAAAAATCAAGTCTGTAACAAGATTTCGTAGTTTTATTTTGGTTTTGTTGGCGAAGTTGAAAACATGTCCAACCGATGAAATTGAATACATCAAAACAAAACAAACATTGAGTACAAATTCATTTTGTTTTGTAAAAAGAGTTACTTTTAATAATACTAAGAGTTATAGAAATAGCTTCATTAAAATAAAGGTATTCTTAAAAATGTTATTATATGGTTGTAAAACATAAATTGTTTAAAATTATTGTATGAGGGTATATTTATTTTGAAAATTATTATTTCAATTTCTTGTAGATTATTTTCATTGCTGTTTTCTTTAGTACACCTGAAGAACTTGTTCTTCGTAGGGAAATTAATCATTGCAATAAAGTTAAAACGTTTTAAAATAATTTTAAAAAAAATATTTAAGCATTTATTTAACCTTGTAATGTAAAATAGCACTTTCGATAGTAGCTAATATAATATTCCAACTCAATTTGTTTTAGAAAAATATGTTCACAAAACACTAAAAAAGTATGAAAAAGAAAAATCAAATATTTAATTATTTTAAAATACTGTATTATTTATAGATAATTATATTTGTAATAAAAAAAACGAAGAGTTTGTGTGTGTGTCTCTCATATAATTCCAGAACCGTTTGTGCGAAAGGTCTGAAATTTGTAGTGTGAGTAAAAAGAACAATTTTATTCCTCAACTCTAAAATTGATCCAAAGATTTAAATTTGATCGTTTGGAAAAGACATTTAATTTAATGGAGTTTTCTTATTGGTTGCCATTGTTTCCGTGCCAATCTGTTATTGATATAAATAAAACTGCAGGTGATTCTGTTTTATCAGAATCTTTAGAGATAACCTGATGAATGTCTGGTAGCTTATAGTTACTATAAATAAAAAAATAGTTCATTGTACGTTTATTAACGTTTAATTTTTATGTGCGACATACTTAAGTGGAAATAGAAATAGACTACACCACCCAATTAGCATTTTAAAGTTATCTGACACCAAGTGCTTAAAACGTGTTTCTATAGAATAAAATAATTTAAATTTATAAGTAAGTAAAATAATGATAAATCTCCCAATACTTAATTCAGGAGTTCCCTTGTCTTCTGGATTGGGTTCAAAATTACAATACTACGGAGTTGAACATTAGCAGTTGTAAACCCAAAAAATCGGGTTGACTTTTCAACGACTGTTGTAAAATAAAATAAAATAAAATCGTCATACTAATTTTCGTACAATCATTGCCATTACACACAATACAAAGTGCTACATACAAATTTATATATAAACTCTTTAAAAGGACAGTTCTTATTAAGTCGAGAAAAGGCAATTAGAAATGACAATTCTAATTCATTTAATAATGCATTTTCATGATTTTTTTATTGCATACGCCCCCAGTAGCAGAAAACCCTCCAACACGGCAACGGCTGTTTCAGATTATTTCCACCTCAGATTTTCTTTTAAAAAAAAAAGAGTAACCGGAGAAAAAATAGCTAGCAAAAAAATAACAAGAACATGTAAAAATTAAAAATAAAACAAAAAAAATAGAAAATTTTATATTTTCGTTCATAAAAAAATAAGAAATATTTTTTTCTTTTTTTATGTGTATATAAAATTAACACTGAAAAAAGGAGCATAAAGTTCATTTTTGTGGTTATATCCTATTTCTCTACAAAAAGATGGTATGGCGATAAATTTCATTTAAACTAACATTAAAGAGACGCAAATCAGAATACTAGAAATTACATTTCTGGTACTTTTTTTTCCTTCAAATAAAATTATTTTGATATTATCATTTCTTTCTGTTGTTTTTTTGGGCTAACTATAATTATACGTTTTTTTATTCTTTTGGATCAAACTAAAGTACTATTGCATGTAATACAAATTAAATTTAAAACAGATGAAGTTTTTGTGTATAACTATATTACACACAGGAAAAAAGCATGGTCAAAACTACCAGAATATGGTAAAATTTACCGTGCTTCTGGCACACTGAAAATAGGGCGTTTATTTTTATCGAATTGCTTTCATAATGATTTTGGAAAAATCAACAATAAAATATGGTTTTGTAATATAGGACGAAAGTTGATAGTTGTGGTAAAATTTGGTAGTTTTGTTATGTTACATTTAAGCATAGCTCAAAACTAATTCGGCCAAAATTTGCATTTCAGTTTTGTACTTTTTACTAAATATAAGAAATATAATTTATAGCAAGAAACATAATTTCGAAAACCGAAATTTCCGGTTAACCGTTATCATTTGAACAGTAAAATTACCAAATTACATTTAAAAACCATACATTTTGGTTTTAAAAACCAGAATTATGGTTTTATTACCAAAAATTTCCTTACATTACAGTAGGATAATTTTAAGAAATTTATTTTCTCCGTGCATTTTTCATATTCGCAAATCGTGTTAAATATAGATTAGATGAAGCATTATTTTCAAAGTATCTAACCACAACTGTGTTGACGTCTCAGACAAATTTGCAATTTTTGAAGAGAGTGTTGCAGATAGCTGCAGACTCTGAAAATTCTGCTACTGGCCCATGCATAAAAAAATCTCACAATATATTCGTCTTCCATTCATTTTTTACAGCAATATAAAGAAGCACTTCCTGTTTATTAACTCAAGTCAACATGAAAGCAACCAATATCAAATGCACATAAATCCAATCAAAGCAATCTGCGTCAAATCTTAGTCATATAAACTGAATCCAATTATAACTATTCAAAAGGTTTTTGGTGTGCTTTCAAATTTTTTTCGTGTAATTTGGTCACGGCATAGCTTATTAATAAGTAAGTGTCTATTTGAAACCAGAACATAGGCTTATTTTGCTTTACACACATGGGTGGAGCTCAATTTTTTTTTTCTTCAACTTGACAGGTTCATGTAAGTTCATGCCTGTTGAACACTCCAGGGAATACATTCCCAATTCTATCCTAAAACGGCACGAACTCTGCTAAAATATTCGTTCTCCCTTGGGATATTGCGATACCAGTTTAGAATATCTGAGTTCGAAAATATGTATATTATTCTGTGCGCCGATCGTTTCCGTGAGATGACGGAAAAAAAGCGGGAGAAAAAATAATAATAAGTTGAGCTTTAAATGCGTTTAAAGAAATACATTGGAGGTTTGAAATAATTTAATAAATAGTTAAACAGAAATCAGTTTGCTGCTGTATCATCCTCTACAAAAAAATAAGGTGTTTTTGAGGTTTACAGGTGTAAAATATGCCCTTTAGGAAATAAGGTTCTGCTTGTGTTATGAAATGAGGTTATGAGTTCGAAAAATTGTATATTATTCTCCTCGTCTATCGTTTTCGTGTAAAGAAAAAAGCGAAAGAAAGCATAATAGTAAACAGTTGAATTTTAAGTGCGTATAAGGAAATAAATTTAAAGTTTGAAATGATTTAATAAGTAGTTAATTAAAAATCAAGTTGCTGTTGTAGCATCTCTTTTAAAAAAGTAAGGTGTTTTTTGAGGTTGTTTTGAGGTTGGTAGAGGTAAAAATTTCACCTAAGGTATAAAATGAGGCTATGTTTCACATCAAAAATAACTTCAACAATAACCTCAATTTTATCCTCACGTACACAACTTCATTTAAAAGTCAGCAATACTTTAATTTGAAGTTGGGTGAAATAATTCACACCTCAAATTTATTTTCTCGAAGTGTAGAAAAAATAAACTGTACACCTCAAAAACAACCTGGCTGATTGCTCTAAACTAGATTTCTGTTAACCTCAAAACAGCGTCATACACCTTGATAATAAACATTGGTTTTTAAAGGCTGTTTTTTAAGTCAGCTTCTGATAAATCTCAAATAAAACAAAACACTTTAAAACAACCTCAAATAAACCTCCTTAAATTTTGTAAAATATTTTTCAATTAAAGACATAGTTTATAAAGATCGCTAAAAAAAATTATATTGCGAAAATATAGAATATAAACATTTGCATTAAAATGACTGACTTTTAATATTTTTACTCATCAAAATGTGTTTCTTTAATGAGATAGATTTTAAGTTTAAATGTGTTTAAAAAAGCATAAACAAACATATTTTCGTGTGAATTTTGATTTTATTAAATAGTTTGCTCAAAATAATTTCCTAAAAATCAAATATTATAGAGAGTAAAGACTTAAAAAAATTTATTATTTTTTTAATAATCAAGCGAAATATTTGTGCAAAATAGTTTTTCTCAACATATATCTTTGAATTCAAAGTTTTAAAATTTCTACTCAATTTCGAATTGATATAAACAAAAAAGATTATATCTAAAAATAAAAAAGATATAAAATCAATAACATATGTAAAAATTAAATTGGAAATTCATCATAAACATATTGCAACTTTATAGTTTATTAAATATTTATACTATATCTGCGTCTATAGTATCTAAAATATATCCATCCCTGCACTTCTCTTTTGAACAACATATCTCAACGTAAGATATTTTGTGATAAAAAACATATTAAAATAAATCTTCTAATGGATTTGGATACAAAGTTTCAAATGTTTTTCTATCAGAAAAATCTTTCTTCTTTGCTTTGATAACATATTGAGAATCAAATATGTTCAAAGAAAATATATTGTTTGCGTTGATAAATTTAACTCTATTTTGTACGAAAGAAACATATGGGATTATTTAAAATTGAAATTTCTTGGATATTTTTATAATTATATAGAATTTAAAAAAAAAATACTAACATAGTTCTGAAAATTGTTATTATTATTTTTAAAAAAAAAAGTGCATGCGCGTATATTAAAATTTAAATTTAAATCAAGTTTTATTCTCCGCTCAAGAGCGAGAAGTGGCTTTACTGCGCTTTTATTTTATTTTTTAGACATCTGATTGCTTATGTCAGTACTACTTTCACTAGATAGTAGCAAGTATCATAGCTCATACATTGAAAATCAGAACAAACTTTATTTTGCAACCATCGTAGAACAGCCGACCCAATTTTTTGCGTTTATGACGTCCAACGTTTAAATTAGTAGCCTAGCGATTTTGAACCCAACCCAGAAGACATGGGAGCTCCTGGATTGAAAGAAATTTGTCTTCGTGGGGAACCCTTTTTATGAAACTAATTCTCACTTGCGCTGCGTGGGGTGGAGAACCACGAAACCCTCCCTCGGTTAGTCTGATGGCTAGGGGACTACCCAAAGTTCCGTTTACCATTGGGGATATCTTTTGACATTACCGTGCTCGGTTCGAGACAGGTGCGGAATTCGTATCGACCAGTCATCACTGGGAATCAAAACTGGTGTATCTTATTGTAAGGTGAGAGCTCAATCCCCTGAGCCACCACGGCTGTTGAATAAATTATTGCTTTTAGGCTCAATGAAAAGAACATTTCTGGAAAAGAAATAAAAAATGCAATGGACATAAACTTATAGTAAATGAATTAGAAAGCCATGTTAATTAGTTGATTCAATTTTAAAAGAAATGGTTCAGAAATAAATTATTGTGAATTATTTCTGTAACTTCACACTATTAGAAACTCTAGTAATATGTTCAGAATTACTGCAATCTCGATACCCAAGTAGGACAATATTTTCCTGAAAATTAATTGTCATTAAACCTGATTACAGATTGTCTGTTTAATAAATAAAAATACGGTTCAATTAAATCATTATGAAGCTTGTAGAAAATCTGAACAACATTGTGGCTTAAGGTAGAAATATTATGATTCAATGTTGAATTCATTTTTCATTGAATTCATTTGTTGAATTCAATGTTGAATGGGTATGTTAGACAAGCTAATTTATATAGATTTACAAAAAAAAAAAATTATTTTTTCATCTACAGTGCATTAAATATAATTAATTATTTAGTGTATTATTTATTATCAAATCTAATAATTAAATACAAATGGAAAATAATAAAACAACTCTGAAATTCAGCATATTGCAATTACTCTTGAACTGTTGAAAATATTAATTTGCTTCTTAAAATCGTCAAAACTCAAGGTGACAACTTAAGCTAATACTTTTGCTTTTGAATTACGATACCATACATCAGAGTAAAGTTATTT
The DNA here is from genome assembly GCA_949128135.1 of Parasteatoda lunata. Taxonomy (NCBI): domain Eukaryota; kingdom Metazoa; phylum Arthropoda; class Arachnida; order Araneae; family Theridiidae; genus Parasteatoda; species Parasteatoda lunata. The sequence goes on from OX421973.1 coordinate 83,145,960, forward strand.
TGGAGGAGTGAACCAACTTATTTTCTTGGCCAGGTAACACACACTGTTACAATCAATTTGAACTTTATTGTAATAGTGTGTGCAACCTGACCGAGGTCGCCTGCCATACTTTAAGATATCATAATAAAATTGCTAAGTTTTCGCACATATTGTAAGACCATATTTTATTGTTAATTTTACAAAATCCATCACCACAGCGCTTCGTTTAAAATTTCCGAGCTTTTTGATGTTTCCTTAGAGCCTGAAACACGGTAAATTTCACCATGTTCTGGTTGTTTAGACTTACATACAGTGTGATTTAACAGTGTGGTTAGAACAGTGTGATTTAAGGATCCAAAGGTAATATACCCGTTAAGTAGTGGAGCTAATATTAAGCTAAGTCAGTATTAGCACTTTGTTAACCGGTAATTTTACTACAATTCTATTATTTTGCAATTGAAAATGATGCAAAGCAAAAGATTCTAATTTTTAATTTAATGCCCAAACGTTGTTGACCAATGACTATGGACAACAAGGATACTGCAATGTTGAGTTAAACTCGTCATCGGTCAACAACGCAATGGCATAAAATGAGGCTCACCGGTCAACAATTTGTTAAAATGCTCTCAGGCACATTAAAATGAAGCATTCATAAAAACGTCATTTAAAAAGTTCTTAATCAGCTAAAATATTTTAATCATGTACAACCAGATCAAAAGCAATTTTCATCCCTTTTTAGCCACAAATCTAATAAGAAATTATTTTTTACTTATGAATTTCAGATCGATATTTTTCTCCATCTCCCTATTCGAAATGCCAAGCCCTGATACCACTATAAATACCTCTAAAGAGGAAAAAAAGAATTTATGATCAGGTCTCCCGAAAACTGCAGCTTATGTCCTACAACTAGGTTGCCCGTTTTACCTGAACGCCGTAAAAAGAGCATAAACGGCAAATTTATGGTTGTAAATGAAAACGACAGGTTGGATGGGAAGCGACAGGGGAAAAAAAAGATTTTACTTCTTACTACTCCAGGATCAATGAGAAGGTGGTCCAGGAATTTATTAGGTTCAATCGAAGAATGTAGTAAAATCTTGCACCCGTATTTACGCGGTTGGTTTTTCCCTTTCAGTTTACATGCTACACTAGTTTTGAAAAGGTTTAGTATTTGAACGAAGTAGCATTCAAGGAAGTAAGGGTATCTTCCCCTTTTTTTTAAGAGATTGGAACGTTTTTAAGAGCTTAAATTCTCTTTACGCATCGCATAAAATTGATCTAGTGTAAAAGGCCGCTATGAAATGCCAAACGTTTGTGATTTTTGTTTATTTTTCTGGAAGGATTGAAGTTTTGAGCTCTTTTTCTTTCTCTCATATAAAGGGTATTGTTGTTCTTTAAATATGAAGAGGTATAAAGTGGGTTTATGTGATGAAAAACAAAAACTGAAAGTTAATTTTATAAAATAGCCATTTTGTTTTTTTAAGCTTAAATATTTTTTTGTTTTGTATTTTATTTCTCAACCGACGTTGGAAAGCTGTCACGATTCTGAGTAAGCGACCAAATGTTCAACATCATGACATTTAATTATGAACCCAATCTAGAAGACAGAGGAACTCTTCGCAAAAGTTTATTCTTCAAGCATTGAAACGAACTACCCTCTTTTTGATGGTACTAACCCTCATTTACGTTATACGAAAAGAAAAGCCACGAAAACATCCTATGGTTAATTCAATAGTAGGGAGATTTTAACTCATATGAACCGGCTACCACTGAGGATGTTTTTTTGTCAGTATCATGATCAGTGTGAACCGGGAGCAGATTTGTATCAACCAGCCAACACTGGTATTCGAATGAGTGTCACTTCATTGGGAGACGTCTTGTTTTATATAAAAAATGTCACACGAAAAGTATTTATTTAAGATACATTTCTTTAAGGACACATCTTTGAGTAACGATGTCTCAGGGGTTAGAGCTCTTGCCTCACAATGAAGTGACTTAGGTTCGATTCCTCGAATTCTAACGAATTCTAATTTTTCCACTGATAGACGGAATCATGGGTTAGAGTTCCTTTGCAATCGAATTAAACGTGGGGGACAATCGTGTTTTTTCACGCCATGTAACGTAATAATGGTTTAGTTTTATCAAAAAGTCCTCCGCAAAAGTTTGTTCTTCCCAATGCTTAAACCTGTCTTAACATTTTCTTCTGCGTTGAATTCAAAATTACAAGGCTATTGAGTTGGACAGAAATAGCCACGAACCCAAAACTTAGTTTTCTTTTCAACTCTAATTACAAAAAAAAAAAATAATAATAATAAAAAATAATCGCATTTTGCTACATCATATTGAATTAAACAAATAATGATATTAACTTAATTATATTATTTTGGTTCCAAAACTTATATTCGGGACAAAAGTTTGAGTTTCTCGCATACAGAGCGGACTGAAATAATCTGATGTGAACAATTACGTATTAATTGTCATTTGTTAAGGTTTGACTAGAAATACAAAGCAGTATCGTTAATTTTCATGTGACTATTAAGTCTTTATTCTAATGCTCTATGTCATAAACTAAATTATCTCTAGTTTGCAAAGCACATTGACATGGTATATTACTTATTAAAATACAGCGTTTTCCTTCAATCTAAATTGCTTAATAAATCTCAAATATATATTTAAATTCTGATTTCGAAAAAATCATACATCGTCCCTGAAAGGGAATAAAAATAGTTAAGGGTGTGCTATAATTCACAGAACCACAATTAAATGATTCAGAGCAATTATTTTTACTTTTACTTGGTTGGATTTAGATAAACATTGTGCTTGATCTAAAATATTAAGCAGTTACGATTTTTCACTGCTTAACTCTTTGAATAAATTATCATAGTGATTCAGGCTTAACTTTTATTTCGCTTTTCATTCATAATTTAATTTGATTTTTAACTTTCACTTGGGGAAATTTCATAAAACTATGAAATGTTCGACAATTTAGCTAGGTGCAAAATAATTTTTTTGGTGATACATTTAAAAAAAATATTTTTGTAGTATTAGCAAAGACTCATAACATAAGTGAGCTTAAACAACCATCGAAACATTCAATTGCGGGGAATATCCGAGATTCAGACGTCGAACTAAATGGGAGAAGATGCAATTAAATAAATTGCAGCTCCAGAAAGCTTTACGAACTTTGCATCCTTGAAAAGCATTCATTTTATACAACTCAAATTACTAAGAATGGCTGGCGTGCTGTGGACCTCTAAACATAATACGAACCTGCCATTGCATCTACACTGTTGTAACAATATTTCAAACGCCATACCAACGTAAAGGTAACAAACGTAAGCGTTATGCAACTCTTCCTCCTTTACTGCCATGGGACAGTGGTTTGTTGGGTGTGAGCTATTATATCGCTTTCAGCCAAGAACTGCAGGGACAACAGCTGGTCATGGAGTATTCTCCTCTAAAGCTTCCATTTTGAATTACTTTATGGAAGCTGCTAAAGGTGTTGGAAACTGTATCTTCTACAATGGATGGCTCAGTTTGGTGGAAGATGTTGGCGATCACATACAATATTTGAAGAAAGTCCTTTTGAATTTCGGTTTGGCTCCTGAATTCAATATCTTTGATATGGAAATTCAGAATATTTCTATTATGTGGAATTCTCCTGATGGGGATTTAATAATTTTGTTTTGAGTTCGAATAATAATAAAAAGTGTTATTAATAGTTTACGTAACGATTTAATTAGCTGACTCAATGAGGAGATTCGATTCAGCATTCTTAATAATTATTATGCTTAGGTGTTAGTTTAATACAAATTTTTTAAACAGTTGCTATTAAGATGTATAGTTGCAGTAGTTCATTCCAAGTAAAATGCACAAAATAAAATGATTCGTTCTCAAAAAGAAAGACATGATGAAATATTTGTGATTTTTTGGGGTATTTGGGTATTTAAAATAAAACTATAAACTCTCACATGGTGGTTAAAGCAATTTTTTTTTTACAAATATGTCATGGTTCCTATTCATTTTATACATTAAATATCTTGAATAGAATAAAAAAGTGTGATCAATGCCAAGTTAAATCTTATATTTTGCATACCGATTCATAGTGCTGTAAGTAACGTGTTCCAAGTATCAAGTGTCTAAATTGGTCATACTATCATGCAATTTTTAAACATTAAAAGTTGAACTTAGAGATTGAACTTTTTAAACAGAACTTCAAAGTTTAAAAAATTTTGGCATTTACTGGATATGTTGAAAGCTAAAAATAGTAGAAGTAATCATTTCTCTGCTCAAAACATCTTCAAAAACTAGCTTTCTTACCAATAGAGCGTCTAATGATATGAAATGCATTAATCCGTGCAATTTTAATTAGTTCTCATATATTAATGCAAATTACTCTCTGTTAAAAAATTCTGATTAGATAAAATTAAATACAAACTTATTAATGATCTAAGAGATGCAAAGTGTAAAGGTGCAAAGAAGCATATATATTTCTTTGCGCATATTAATTACTAAAAGAAACATTCCGTTCATAAAGTGGTACTTTATACTCGTATACAAGTTCCTAAGCCTAAAACTCAAAATTTGCAACAAAAAAAAAAAAAATTCTAAAAAGGGAACAAGAAAATAAATAGGGTTTATCTGAATAAAAAAAAGCTTTCAAAACTCAACTGGATAAGGATAAAACAGCGTGAAAAAGGAGAAAAAAAAGGCACAAGCGTTTCAATTTTTCAATGCATTTAGGGGGTTTCTACCTTTAAAACGATTGATGAATAAAAGTTCTTCAGCCTGTCTCTGAGATGCGAGTCTAAAACCACAGCGAATATAACAAATACATTTCACTTCTTTTCAAGGCAAGTGATGATCGCCCCAAGAGCACTGTGGACGAAGGTAAAACAGAATAATAAAAAAGACATCGGCGACGTTTGGAATCTCCGTTTCATTTATTTCAGTTTGCCAGTTCCCTCTCTTCGAATTGTCTCCTTTTTGACTATGGAAACCACTTTGACCAATCGCCCTAGACTCTGAATTCGCGCTCGGGGAGTCAAAATTGAGTATGGAGGTCAATGATACAAAGTGGGCTACGATTTTCCTTTTCCCTTAAATATTTCTTTTTCCTTATTTTGTTGTTTTTGAACAATAGAAGAACGTTCCAAGAAGGGCAGAAATAGTGCTTTATTGGTCCTACGAGAACTTTGGAACTTAGTAGATTCCATGGAAAAAGAATGTTTCGAAATTTCTTCTTTGATGGGAATGTTTTGGGGGGGAGGAAAGCGTAAATGATAGCCTTGATGTCCAATGAAAGTCAAGTAAAATGTGAAGACACGCCTACTGTCTGGATTTAGAAAAGTGAAGTCATTACACCTTTATAACTTAAATTTATCTCCTTTTTGTTATTTAATTCTATGAGATCCTCACTGTTTTAGAATGTGACTTTGATAGAGACATGGTATAGATCAAAAATTTTGCTATTCAATTCACGATGGAGCTTTTTTAGAGAATAAAAAATAAGTGATCACTGTTTAACCTTTTCCATTGCTGTAGAATTCGATTGGAAAGTATGGCAAATAAGCGATCATTATAGTCAATTTCAAGTAAGAAGTCATACTTATGCTACATGCTGTTTAAAGAGTAGTGGTTGCTGATCACTTATAAGTGAAATTTTTAATGGTTTGTAATATTTTTGAAGTAAGTGTTACCAGGCTAGCAACACTACACCGGAATTTAAGGATTTAAGAAATCTTAACGTTCCCCTAAAGTTTTCAGTTTAAAATAATTAAAAAAAAATGAATATTGAAACGCAACTTTAAGAAGAAAAAAATATTTCCTTAATTTAAACATAATGTAGAACAGACTTTTAAAAGCTGTTTTATTCAAAAATAGTTTCTACTTTTATAATCAATAATCATTTCACTTACTTTAGACAGATAAAGAAATTCTTCATTGTTCTAGACTAACATTCAAAGTTAAAAAAAATTTTATATTTTGTCGTTCAACTCCGGAGCAGCAGGATTTTAAAAAAAATTGGTATGGATATAAATTAAACACTCAATTAAAATCCACTCAACTTATATGATCGCGTTGAAGTCTAAATGAATGAAACAACGGGTACAGAATCGAACAAAAATAAATTAAGGTATCAGCTATATAGGATTCCCACTATGGATTCATTATGAAACTAAGGTAGTTCGGAAACTCCTTAGATATTGATCTAACTCATTTCGAATCACTACTTTCTAGATATAGAGGGTTGTCCGTGGGGAATTTCGAAGATCAAATTCCCTCTTCACAGCTCTCGTGCAATGCTATGTAAGGTTGAGGTCTTGAGATACTGGCTATTCAGTCTAGCTGATGAATATCTACAATTTCTAGAAAATCATTAACCTGGTGAGATTTATGAGGACGTCCATTGTCGTACATTAAAAATATTGCTAACTGTAATTCCTGAAAAGGTAAGCAAAGGGTTCCCAAAATCTTATCTCGCACCAGTCACAGAGCTTCAGTGATAAGGAAGGGAGTGTGATTATTCTATATGATGCAGGCAATGCCGAAATGCATGCTAACCTTACATAATATGCTCCCAGGCATCTTATGTAATGTCGAGGTCACGAGATTTGACAACACAGTCTATCTAGAGAATATCTTAATTTCTAAAAATTCAGTAACAAGCTGAGCTTTATGAGGACGTGTATTTTCTCAGATTTGAATTGAATTTAGTGCCAACACATGAAAAAGTAGGTATAAGGGTCCAAGACCTTATCTCACACCAGTCCCAGAATTTCAATTATATGAAAAGGTGTGTGGTCTTAGTACATAATGAAAGAGATATCATAAAACTTTATCTATCATAATGATCACATGGACATTGGAAGGTAAGGAACTGGCTGCTATATATAAAGTGGTAACAAATCTGCTGATTTGAATTCGTGTACCGGAGTTTAGGGTCAAATGGAATCTCAACCGGAGTTTAGAATTGAATCCATGAAGCGCAACTTTTAAATGAAGAAATAATAGGCCCTCCAATTGGTAGAGCTATTACGCAAAGATTGTTTGATGTATTTTAATCTTGTTTTTAGCACACGATAACAAAAAATAATTTTTGTATTGGTAGGAAGCGTTTAAATATTACTGTCAACTTAATACTAATTAATATATTAATTTCGTATCGTTACTTTTAAAAATATGTTTCCGCAAAATGCAGGTTTCGTGTTATACAATTATTTTATTTTTAAGTTAGAAAGAACTGAAAAAACACACTCTCAAAATATATGGATGGACACTAAACAAACACTCCTATAATATTCTATTACTCTCAAAAACAGCGATGAAGAAATAGGAAAATACGTCTTAAAATAAACACTACGGACATTTACGGACAAAAAACAACATACTTATCACCTACTACAGACATTATAGTGAAAATAGAGGAGCAAAAAAAAATTCCCCTTTCACATATTCTTATCATTTTTCCCATATTCTTTCCCAAAAACTGAAACATTGAGAGAATAAAAATAGCAAAGAATCTTTGGAAGTGTGAGAAAGGGTGATCGCTGTCAATACAAAAGACTCAACGAACAATACTCAAGTAAGTTCAAATATATATCTATATACTCAAGCATTCCTGCAATTTTTTTTCCCTTTTCATTTTTCCCTATCTGTAAGGGATTCTTGACCACATAGACATATAAGCTCAGAAAACTCTATTGAACGATTAGAGCTTGGATTTTCTATCATCCTTTCTGCCATTTCCTTCTTATTTCGAAAATCCATCAACTTCAGAGATCCTATCTGAAAGTTTTTTTATAGTTTTTTTTTTATGAAACTTTTGTGATGCATTACACAAACGAAACTTTATTTTTTTTAACTCATTATGGTTGAATCACTCATGTTTTTTTTTTTTTTTTTAAAAAAGAGTAGAATTAATATTATTTGCAGGTCATCCGAAAATTCCTATTTTAATATTTTTATTTACTTAATTAAACTTTACTTAACATTTTAACGTGGTTTTCAGATAATTCTCATTTTTATTTTCAACGAATTTTTTTTTAATAATTATTTATATTTTTATACTTTATTCCCACCACAGTAAGATTTTAAAGTTTTGTTTGTTTTAATAATATTTTTTTGTTTGTCGAGAAAATTTTAAAATATATACCATTTTTTTTTAAGATTATTGACATGATAATTTTAAAATTTTTAATAAAATTGATATCGACTGTTTTTATAAATACTAGAATTTGTATTATGGAATTTGTATTATTGAATTGAAAAAAAAAATTATAGTTTAACTGTTTAATTGATGTTTTTAAATGTAATATATCTTCATACCTTTTAAGAATGGTTCTTGCAAATTTTTGAATTCTGTTTCGTAAAAATTAATTATAGACTAATTCAATTATAATATATTTTCTATAAATATACAAAAAACGTCACATATACATTAAACAATAACAAGCCTATTGTTTGTACAAATAAACTTTCACAAAGAGGTGAAAAAATATTCTGATTAGACAGGTTTTTGTACAATGTTTATATCATCACAGATTAACTTCAGTGATATTTTAACAAAATTTAAACTGTTCTTGGAAGTACAGTAATTTCATTTTTAGAGTTTTTATATATGCAAAACTAATTGTGAATCTAGACTTTTTTTCTTAATGTAATGCGTTTTTTTCCTTTTTTTTAACTTTAACTTAAGTGCTACTTTAGTATTTGTTTATTTTTTACAATATATTCAAATTTATTTTTTAAATTCAAAAAAATTAGGGTTTTTTTCATTTTCGTTTTCAGTTGAGAGTGATACGTGGCGCTAATAAAGTGAGGGATAACTTTAATAGTTCATTTATTGTACCTGGACCGCATTAATTTGTATTAAACATATTGTACTAGCCTCACCAAAATATCGATATAAAGTAAGCGTTTCTATTTATACCGCAAGATGAAAGCAGAGTATTCGTACGAAATTAAATTTATAACATATTACAATAGATTGTCATTAATAATCTCAATGCATGAAATTTTCTTTCTTTTCTACCATTATTATTTTTAATTGATAAATTTATTACGCAAAACTATTTTAGAATGAAGTAAAGCTGTTTTAATACTTGCCTTTCCAAGGGAAATGTCCTTTATGTGCAAAGCTGTGATTTAGTAGCTTATTCGATTGAAAGTTCTCTTTAACAACATATTCTCACGCACGCCTAAATAAAAGTTAAAATATGATCAAGCAATATCCAAATGATATTCCAGCAACGAAATGTGTTTAATGCCCCAGGGATTTAGTATTACTATTTTTTATTTACTTTAAACTAATGAGAAATATTTAAAATATGGAGTGAAAATGTTTGATGTGTTTTAGTTAAACTCTAGGGATTTCGATACAGTCTTGATTTTACGTAGCATTACTTAAATAAAATTCAGGAAAAAAACGTTTAATGTAGACTTGGAATATTTTTAAAAGTTAAGATTTATTCAGTGAAATTTAAAACCATGCTACGAAAATTAAAACAAACAAAACTATTAAATCATAAAATAACTCCAGTAACTATCTTAATTAAAAAATATTATTTTATTCAAAATCGATGTTCAACTCAAAGCTGATTTGTAATGCGAGATTTGTGTTGCAAAGAAAGGCTAAACGAAAAAAAAAATTTACATAATATTTAAGATATTCAAGACATTTGACATGTGCAATTTTACCCCGATAATTTGAATTTCTGATGATTTTTTTAGCTCAGAATTTGAATTTTTCTTTTTTGTAAACAGGTTTCAACATGGTTTCGCAACAAGAATTTCAATTTTTTCTGTGAGCTTTGGTTACAATCATGACATAAAACTAAGAGGTAAATAGAAAGGAAAAAATTGGTTTTTGAAATTTCCAAGAGAATTTAGAAACCCGTTCTGCCCCAGAGGAACATATGTCCAGCAAATGAAGACACTAGTTGGACAAATATGTCTCATTTAAAAAAAAAACAGTAAGCCGCAATTGCTCAAATAGTTTATTTATTTTAGTTATAGTTATTATTTTTTTATACTTCTTTTCCAATATTTTTACTTTGGTTGATCGAAAGAATATAATTTGTCTTTTTAATGGAAAACAAAAGAACTAGTCTTGAGCGGGTTAAAATTTTTTAACTATTACGTGAAATACAAGCAATAATCTTTTGTAAGCAATGATCTTGTCTGCAGACAACTTAACTTTTTCTGTATACAATAAGTATTGTTATTGAAAGTTGATACATCTTAACAAAAGAGAGCTTACCGCATGTTAAAATACGCAAAATGTAATAGATAATTGAATATTAAGATAATTGATTTTTAATAATTGAATATTATATAATTTAAAATAATTGAATATTATTTATCATTATTATAAATCATTTTCATAAAGTTTTAATCAAAATATTTTTGGCAGCATATGTTTTTTCTTAGCTTCCTACCTTTATCCGAATTGTACAACTGTTCAATTTTAAATTCCTAGTACTTTTTATTAATTTAAAATATCTACATAAAATGCGAATCTTTTATAAAAAGAGAGATTAACTCACCGACTGGAAAGAAAAGTCAATCAGCTTCTACTGCATTCAATGAAAGAATAAATATTAGTAAAAGTAATATTCATTTACATATTACTACCCTTCAAATCTCTACACGAAATAAAAACAGCTTACACTGATATTTTTTTTTCCTTAAAAAGATTTTATTTGATTTATTTATTTATTGCAGTATATATTTTTTTTCCCTCAGAGTTCGATCTTTGTTCGAATTTCTGAATTTTCGATTCTTAATTCATTAAAATCTCTACATAAAATGTGAATCATAGTAATTATGAATTCAGTCTATAATTCACTCACTGACAACTGCGCACTTTTAATTAAAATAGCGATTAACTCACCGACTAGAAAGAAAAGTCAATCTGCTTCGACTGCATTTAATGGTACACCCTTCCGCTATGTTGCTTGACTTTTATAATCCAATCGTTAGAATTTTGTTCGAAGTAACCAATCTGACAAAACGATCGAGCTGATTTTCTCTCCGGAAACAACTCGGGGCTCGTTCGAAAATGTTATCCGACAACCATTCATCATCCGGTCCTGGCCGGACTTAATTGAACGTTCGCGCGCGGCTGTGTATGAACTTTCAAGGCGCATTAAGCAACGTTAAATTATGCGGTGGTTGTGAACATACTTGCAGTTTAAATAACTTTATCCGTTTAAAAATGATCTTACCCAAAAGCTGCTTCAGTAGTTCCCAGAATGTTAAATTGGTTTTGAAAAGTAATCTGCTCAGATGTTGATGGATTTAGTTTTTTTTTTTTTTCTTCTTCCATTTTAATTCATCGCATTTAATAAGGCTAAAGATTCTCAAGTAAAGTTAAACTTTCTAATTATGCGTATCATAACTATTTTAAAATTATATTTGCTGATTAATCCCTTAAAGTACTATGAAACATTTTATGTTTGATGGTGTATTTCATTAAAACAAAAATAAATTCTTTGTTTAATGCGGGCATTAAGTTAATTTGAAAGAATCTGTCACGAGATTAAATTTTTTGAAGAAACCTAATTTCTTTAGTTAACTGCCTTATTGTATTGAAATCTGTATTAATATTTTATAAGAAATTAATGAACATAGTATGGATTAGATACATTATAAAAAAAAAACTGGAAGAAAAAGGTTTTTAGAGCTATGATATGAAGATAAAAGTTGAAGAAAGTTACTGAAAAACAAAAATAGTGGTGCCTACTTTACACCAAGTAGTGTGAAAGAATATCCTTGAAACACCATGAACTATCTTTTGCTCTTGATGTAACGGAATCTTACTTTGATGTAAAGCAGTTGCCAACACTTTTGGTACTGAGATATGTTTAACGTCGAAGAGCATTTTTTTACTTTATACTAGTCACTAATTGAAATAAAAAAAATTTGCTATATACTATAACGAAAAATTAATGTACGAATTCATTTTGGAGAAAGATAAAGAATTGCCACAACTATTGCCAATGGTGCTTAATTAACTGGTAAGGACATAAATAGGAACCAAATGTAATAATATAGGTACAACGTATGAAAATATGTATGGCATAAAAACCATTGAATAGAATTAGAATATTAGAATTCGGTGAAATAATTTTTGGTATTTTTGTATTAGTAAGTAAATAATGAGCGGAATGACAAAATTATTGTTCTATGTTTCACTGCTTCTAAACGATACAAAAAGTTAAGTAAGATTATGCTACAATCTAATTCATTCAAAAAATTAGAAAAAAAAAGAAAAAAAAAAACTACGTAAAATAAAAACAGAAAATATCAAATCTAATGTTATGTAGCGTGAAAACTTATGCAAAATAATATTACAGCGAACACTAGATGATATTAATCCGTATGTAATCTATTGTTATATAAATACAGAGAAAACAACGACCTCGTGTATCTGTCTAAAATTCAAAAATTGTTCAAAATAACGTTATATTTTTTGGTGTTTTTTCCGATGTTACCTAATATCATGTGCAACTTGGAGTATATATTATTTAAATTGAAGCTAATGAAAACTGCATTTCAATTCTCGTTATTAATTCTTTTAAAACAAAATTTAAGTCGGTTGTCATTGTCTACATTGCTACTTGCCATTGCCAGCAAGCCTGCTTAGGATATCAATGGAATTTAAAGCAAAGGGTGTGTTTTTTGTTTTTTAGTGGCCCCATCTATGGCCAAGAACACGATTTCAGCAGCACACACACATCACAGACTGTTTTAGAGGGAACATCCACTCATTCATCCATTCATCCACAGATCGTAATTTTGATCTGAACCAGAGCACGATCACTCTCCAATTCAGTACCCTTAGAGGTGTTTTACTTTATTTTATAACCATCGTAGAACAGCTGATCTAATTTTGAGTTTACAACTACCAATGTTCAACTCAATAGCCTTGTAACTTTGAAACAAAACCGAAAGACAACGGAACTCCTGGATCAAGTATAGGGAGAAATTCCCCTTCGTGGAGGCCTTTTTGATGGAACTAACCCGGATTTGCGTTACAGGGAGGTGGAAACCACGAAAAATTTCCACTGTTAGCTTGACAGCAAAGAGCCTAAAGCATAATCTGCCAACCACTGACCATAATCCGTCAACACGGTGCAAGCTAGGTGCGGAATTCGTACAGCCCAGCCATCGCTGGGATACGAACCCAGTTCACCTGATTGGGAGGCGAACGCTCTATACCCTGAGCCTCTATGGCTCCCTCAAAGATTTTAATTTGTTATGGGAACTTGGAGGACATAGTGATCCCGGCAGATTAAGCATGAACCAGTCACCATTTAATACACGGGGTTTCGTCGGCCGGTTGGATTAAAACTTTTTTTGTTGTTTAATTTACGAAAATGAATTGAACTGGTTTTGAAACTAAATTGTATACTTTGCTAAAAAAAATATAATATTGGTTTCATAAACCTAATGAAAAATATTAACAATGATACTTGTTTTAAAAGTCTACGTTTTATTTCTATAAAACATTGACAGAGCAAATCTTTTACAGCATAAAAGTTTTCTTTTCCATTAAAATCTTTAAAAAAAAAAAAAAAAAAAAAAAAAAAACAGATATTTAATCTCTTTTTAACAACACAAAAAATAGCTTATGATATAGCATGTACATTATTTTCTTTTGAAATGCTTTTATATATAAAACGAGAACAGCATCTTTACTCAGCTATTAAAACTAAACGAAAAAAAAGTTTTTAAACTTTCTGTCTTAATCTTCAACATTTTTATTTTTATGTTTATAGACAATGATATTTCGAAAGGAAATATACAGTAAATAAATAAAATATAGTTTTGAAAAAATATGGAAAAAAATTTAGTAAGTTCCCAATTAATGACAAGTTCACATTTAATGAAAACATTTATCAGGAGTATTATCTATTGCATATGTGAACGAAATTTAAATTTTAAAAGTAATATACCTTAAATATTGCAACTAGCATTTTTAAGCAAATATGTACTTCCTTACCGTCTTGTTGAAAAAGTTACATAATCACAAATGGTTAAGACATGTTTCTTTATTCATACATAAGCTTTAATTAAAAAACACAGGTACTCACCTAAAATAAAAATAAAAAGTTAAGTATAATGAAATGTAATTAAACGTTTAAAAGAACATTTAGCCATAAAATAGGCAGACATCAACTAATCAGTGATCAACAACATCATTTAACATCTGCAGTGAGACATCGATCAGGTAATGTATAGACAATTTACAAAGGCTGGTTACATAAATGAAAATTTCTTTAAGATATAAAAGAGCACAGTCAACTACAGAGGTGGTAAACCTATGGCATGAGTGCCAGTAGCTGGCACTTGAAATATCGGGGACATGCGAGAAGAAAATAATTTTCCCCCCACTTATATAGGTGTAAAGAACTTTTTTAAAAGATGACACTTTTAATGAGGGTCCTCATAGTTCGATTTTGAACATCATTTGGATTCTTTTAGGACGTATAAGTGAGACTAGTGCCATATATACAAAAAGTTCAGCTTGGTGTGGTAGTACAAATTGGAACTAAGTTGCAAATTATGACTAAAAGTAATCGTAATTGTCTCTTCTTCGGTTCATAGTTTGAAGTTATTAGAGAAGTTGAATCGTTTGAAAGTGAAGAAACCTGCATATTCACAATAGTGAACCGTACTATATGTAATATGTACAGTAGATTAATTAGAGTACAGTAAGTATTTGCCCCCAAAAGTACTCCCACATTGTACCTTTGGATTTCACATAGCCCATAAATAAAAAGAGTACGTGTTTTTGGAAGATTTGTCTTCTTACGTTGAGTTCGTAATATAGTATTTTAAGTTATAAAAGTACTTAAAATGATTTTTTTAGATTCTCTATTTTATTCCTCGTGTGAACAATGAAATAGATAATTAATCAGCAAAGTTTCGTAATTTCCACTACTTCTGAAGAGAATCTGAATACCAGTCACAGCTTTTACAACACTTCCATATTTTGGAACTTTTAAAATAAGAATAATAAATTAATTTGGCATGTTTTGCTTATATAAATATGTATAATTTCAAAGAGATGAAAAAATATTTACATAGAAAAATTACAAAAAAATATTAAATCCAACCTATAAATGAATATTTCAACAAGAAAAAAATTATATTAATTGAAATTTGGAATGAGTTAAATACTTATTTAGAAACGTAAGATGTCAGTCTTATTAACAATGAAATGAAGGTCACTCGGAAAAGTCTTCAATATTTTTAATCTGCTTGATACTTAAGCTAATAATAATCAGTTTATATTCGTTTAGACTCAGAAGAAAAGGAACAAAGTTCTATGTTCCCAGACTGAGTTTGCATAGTCTTATTCCGAGAAACATTTCAAAATATTCAATTAAATTAGTGATTTGCAAAAATGTTATTACAAATTGAGTAAGTTATTTTTAAAAAGCTTTCACTTTTCTAGGCTAATTGGAAATTTCTTGAATTAAATCAGGGTTGCTGAGTAAAAAAATATTTACTTTCTAATTAGGCTAAACTTACATTGGTTTACTACAATATTCCTAAAAACATTATGTTCAGATTAAATTATCCTGGTGTATTGCTAAATGATGTCTGTTAATTTTAAAGAGAAACACAGTTCAGTCTATATCAAATATGTTTTTTTTTTTTTTTAATTTAAAAATTTGTGTATTGCTTAATTTCTAAAAATATCTAAAAAGAAAAGGAAAGAAAAGAAATGTATTTCCAATTTGTTCAATCAGAACTTTTTCTCTTCTCCAGACAAAGTTTAGATACAATGAAAGAAGCTAACTAGTCTCTTAAAAACTATATCTAGCTTCTTTAAACACATAAAGTTTTGAAACATTTATTTCGTGTAAAACAAATGTAACACGTTATTGGAAAAGAAGTATTTTGAGACTTTTAAGTCAATAACTAGATTAACTTGACTGGAAAACAGTGTTCGAACCACTTAGCGAACTCGTCAGTGACAAGACAAACATTTGTTACTGCCAAAATAAACACATCATCTAACTTTTCCGAAAAAAGATCGATCCAAACACCGAACCAATAGTTTGGTCTTGAAAGAAACGACAACTCTAAAGTTATTTCTAAAAGCGAGACAAATATTAGCTGTCTTCATCTATTGTTATGTTTCCTCAAACAGCTACTATATAGCACATTGAAAAGATATCTTAATGTGTTTTAATTTCCAGACAATTAGAGAGAATTTTTCCTAGTGGGGGAATTAGGGAAAAAAAACTGAAACTTGTTTACTCCATTAAGTTTGTTGCTTGAAAGAATATAATGAGATATAACGTTAGTAAATAGTGAATTTTAACTTGAACAAACAAACTACCAAATAATGAAAAAAAAATCAGTTTTGATCTTTAATTTCGTAAATAAATACATTGCCTTTAAAAAGTGTTACGCTTCCATCAATATATAAAGCATACAGATATTAATAAAAAACTCCTAAGGAGATTTTAAAAAAAATTCTGGCTATAATGTAGTTAAAATCAACTAAGGGGAAATTAGTGTTTAACACAGTGTGATTGCCAAATAAAGGCACTGTCGTCACCAAAAATATTAGATCATCCGGGAAAGCTTGTGCCAATTCTATAATACTAGATAATGTATCGGGACGATAGCTTGCCGGGCAATTCAACGAAATAGATTTGTCCGTAGCTATCGTGACAGTCACGATAAAATCTAGCGTCATGGACTCACCTCATGATTACCAGATTGAATTATTCTGTACTTCGATGTACTGAGATGAGCACAGTAGGCCTTGGCCCGCTATGGGCTGTCACGCCACTGAGTTTAGTTTACTAATAGGATTTTAATAACCAATACTGTTTTTGGGGGGGTCCTAAAGGCAAAAAAAACCTATGTTTGTCACGACCTCTGTCTTTAATGATAGAAAAACCAAGAATAAAGGTGATGGTGTTTAACGCTATTTTGCATTAAAGAAAACTTAAGTGTTTAAGAAATCATATGATGTGTTTTGGTGTCTGAATTCAGATGTCTTTCGGATCGTTGCTCCCTATCAAGTTTGTTCGCAAAAAAATATTTTTATTTCTTTTTTTGCGCTTGTAAACTTATCTTTTATTTGGAGTCGCATTATCATTTTGATTTAAGGCGCTGTCACCTTTTCTCTTTAATATACATCAATGTTAATGGCCGTAATTGTTCATAGATGTCACCACTTGCTAACCAAAGGAGCTAACAAATAGTATTGTTGCATTTGAAATTACAGCATAACACAGTTTTGAAAGTTTTGTCGAAAATTTTGAGATTTTGGTGAGATAGGAAGCCTTTTAATCTTCAAACCAAAGTTAAAAAAAATCAAAATGGATGTATAATAAAAACTAAAACTCTTTAAGTGCTATTGTAATACAAACTAAATTTTACAAGCAAAAACACTCGTAGGATCACTCAAAATATTTGAAACGCTGGTTCGACAGTGTATGCAACTTTCTCAACGCAATTAAAAAACTATAATGAAGACGCATTTGTGAACTGGAGAAAAAAATACCGTTTAAACTACTGTTCTATACAGAGATACTATACAGACATTTCTAGTCAAAAAAAACTAATTCCAATGGTAATAAGGAAAAATATACGGTATTTAAGCCATTCGTTTGGTAATTTTTCCGTTAATATGGTAACGGTTTACAGAAAATTCTGGCTTTCAAAATTGTAGTTCTTATAGTTATAGTTCTAACATATCTAGTAAATAATTCAAAACTGAAAAATAAATTTAACCGAGTAAATGGATTTTATTTCAAGCTCCAAGAAATCATTATACCAAATTTTACCACATTTGCCAAATTTGATTGACATTATAAAATCATATAGTATTGCTAATTTTATCAAAATCATTACCAAAACGCTTGGATGAAAACTACCGAGCTATGTGGTGTTCATATAGAGTTAGAAAACATAATAAATTATACCATATTCTAGTTACTTTTGATAATATTTATAAAAGCTTTGATTTTAGTCCTTCAAAATGCATTTATAGTTTAACTACGTAAAATGTTCAAAATAATTTCTAGCTAAAAGAACGGTTGTTCCTATAGATTTAATACAAATATTACACAAAAAAGCTTTACCCAACCCTCAGAAAGAGCGAGAAGTGCAAAAAGAAAATTCCTGTAAAACGTGTTTGACCATTTCTTAAATAAATCGAATGGAATTTTTAATTTCAAAATCAATTACCAACATGAAAGTAGAATTTACAAACGAAAAGGATATAATATTTCTGCTCTTTTTATTGAAATAGAATATTACTCCACTGAATTACTTAGTATTGAGGCATCAACCCAACTAAGCAACTGTTTCAAAATATAGAACAATGATTCTTTTTTCCCCTTTAAAATATATACGTGTAAACACAACTCAAAATAAAAGCTGATAAATTGCATCAAAAATTTATTACCACCAAAAACCACCTACCAATTGTATTTCTCACATAAAACCGAATTTAATCAAAAGATAGAAAGTTTTAAACTCGACTTAGTATAATAAACAAGTCACTATCTTTCCCTTTAAAATCCTCAGGTCTGATATCAATTCCACTAGAAGTTCAATCAATTTATGTATAAAGCGTTACACTATCTCCTATCCAGTGTATAATAAGCTGCTATATCTTCCTTATCTCTCTAACGTATAATGAATGGGCCCAATACTCAGAAGTTCAGTTTTTACTGCATTGTTTTTACTCGCACTTCCAGAAAGAGAGGATCAAACATTTTATATTATTTTTAATGTCACTACTGGGCTAAAGTACAGGGAAAAGCTTAAAAATTATCCATTTTTATCTTCTCATGCAAAGCCCGTTGCGTCGCAGGTGGCGTAGAAATTGATATACGGCGACCATTAAAACTGGCATTTCCATCATTTTCTAGGAAACACGAAGAGTTATGTCCCCGGCAACGTTTTATGGCTGCGGGGGTCTTCCCCGCCATAATAAAGGACTCAGAGATCCTTTGCCAGAGCAGCAAAGGAATGAAAACATTGATGGGACTTGAAAAGACGGATACAGAGCGAATTGCTTTTTAGTTTTCGTGTCATACAGGTTTTTTTTGAAGTATCACCTTATTTAAAAACCTGTAGTTTGCTATATCCTCGATAAATTTAGATTTGCCTAGATACTTTGTAACAGATGGTGGTTTGGTGAAAAAATTGGTTTTGTGCAGCTGCAGTGGAGGAACTATTTTTTCATTTTTTATCTATTAATTTTTTATTTCTTGCTGCTCTGAAAAAAAAAATTCCGTTTCAAAATACGGTAAAAATAACAGTCTCCCTGATTGCTGCTTCCTCAAAATCTATTTTACCATAAAAATAATTTTACCGTAAAATATTATGCAATAAATTTTACGGTAATTAGATTTTAATTAGAGTGATTCAGTTATTTGACTGTAATTATTACTGCAAAAATTATGGTACAACGGAATTTTTTGTTCCGTAAAATTTTACAGTAATACTGAATTTTATGGTAAAAAGCACTGGACTCCTGAGTGCAGATAAGTTTTTTTTCCAAAATTTTATATACTGTAGCTAATACGTTTTCAAAGTGACTGATGAACATGAAATGACTGAGTGAATTTAAAAAATTCAGATTTTGTTTAGATAATTTTTTATGGTTTGTATAAAAAGTTATTCACGGTAATTATAGAAAAGTTGATGGGGATGCAATTAATTAAAAAAAAAGGAAAAAAATAAATACTTGTGACAGTTGCAGTTTTCAAAAAGCAAAATCCTAAGATTCTTTTTTGAAAATATTTTCAAATCAACTTAATTTATATTTGGAAATGTTAAACAAGTCTTAGTACCACTTAAGCGTGATTATGTCACATTTCTATTAGTGTCCAGTAGTATGTTCTATATGTTACCCTTTTAATGGCCTAAAAAATAATGAATAGTAACGATATTCCAGTGTAGCTACTTGAATAATTTTATTTCAATTTTTAATGCTACCTGAAAGATGAACAAATTCGGTCTACCAATTAAACGAGTTTATGACACTTTTTTTTGGTATCTCCAAATCTGGGGAGATGCACGCTAACGTTGGTTGTTAATCGTCTCTGTGCAACACCTCCTAGAAGAAGGAAGGCCTCAGCACGGATTAATTTAGTAGTCCGATGTGACGAAGTTAACTGCGCAGTAGATGAAAAATAAGAAAGATGTCATAACGTTCGGGGTACTAAGCTGCGCAGTGGTTGAAAATACGAAATATGTCATTACGTTTGGACTACTAAAGGATATTTATGGTAACCCGTGCTGAGGCCTACTCTTTCTAGGAGGTGTTGCTCTGTGCAATACCTTCATGAAGAGAGAAGGCCTCAGCACGGGTTACCATAAACAATAAATTTGATCATTTAGTAGAGCGAAAGTACTGACATTTTTGATTTTTAACCACTACTGCGCAGTTTATGTCGGACTAATAAATTGATCCGTGCTGAGGCTTTCACTCATCCAGTTGGTATTCCTGCGTCACGCATTTAATGATGTTCCGAAGAGCAGATAAAAGTGATTACGCGTTATTAACTCTGTGAACAATTTATATGTACTATTTGCTAATACTTATAAAAATAACTTTAGAGCCATTTTTTTATTATTTACTGCATTACATAAGTGCACATTATATTAAGAAAGAAACCTCCTTAATGAACCTCAAAGTTCATCCAAAAAATGAGGATATGAAGGAAAGTAATAACTTTATCGTATCTTCCTAAATGAAAATTTCAAGTGACGGCGGAAGTTTCCGTGACATTACCAGCGACAACTCCCGAAAAGGAAACACGGAAATGCTTTCTCCAGATCCGGTACTTTTCCTTTCGCCGGATGGACACATTCTTTTCGAAGCTGATAAGTCTCCCTCATCCCCCCAACATAATTGGATGAACTCAAGTTCTTACCCTGTAACCGCTGATCGTGCTTGACCGCGTGCGTATATCATGTCCGGCACGTCAGGACATAGACGCTCGTTACCCGGACGTAATCTCCGGACCAGACTGGACATCGATCCTCCGAAATGTAGCTTCCGGCACAGAAGTCCGGGAATTATTTATTCCCAAAGTCGTTCGAGTGATCAGAGCGTGAAACAAAGGGAAATATTTTTATGTATTTTTTCCCATTTCTTGAATTAGCATTTTTTTGCATGGTTGTTAAAGAACATTCCCATGTAGACATAGATGTGCGATTAAATATGGAAATTTAAGTGATTAGTAACATCAACATATTATTCAGCAAACAAATTATTCAGCGCTTAATTAAGCAACCGGGATGTTTTTCGAAACTTTTGCCTCGGCGTAAAAATTTTTTAACACAAAATCCAATTTGACTAAAGAAAGCCATTTTTACCGTGAAATCCATTTTTACCTTAAAATTACACGGAATTTAAAATCTGACATACCATAATTTTTATAATTATATTTACTGTAAATTCACTGAATCACTACAGTTAATTATTACTGTAAAATATACGGTATAAAATTTTAAAGTGCACGTAGTGCCCCGGTACTTTTTACCATAATTTAATTCAGAATTTTCGTGCAGTGTAATGAAAAATGAAACATCCACAATTTTAGTGTTTTGCACTCGGAACAAATCTATTGTTTCAACTCTAAAAGAAGATTCCCATAAAAATATGAGCTTTAGAACGTATAAATAGAATAAATATTTAAAAGAAAATAGACAATTTTGCGATACCTTTTTCTTATGAAAAGCATAAAAAAACTATAATTCAAATTTTGGCAATTTTTTATGAGCCCAAACAAGGCAGCGTCTAAAAGTTTTTTAAACATTAAAAAATTGGACAGCACAAACTGTGGCTTTTTTTTCCTTTTGACATTTTGCACTATTTCGTTGTTTCAAAAATTGTTACTCACGTTAACTAGAATTGGGAACAAAAGCAAAACTTACATTAGCCTTAAAAATTTCATCATTGCAAATAAATATATTTCGAAATGTTTATCAAAAAAATTTATTATGAAAAAAATTTTTATTAAATGAAACTAAAAGACTAACATTTATCGAATAAAATGCGTAACAAACTTCTTTTGAAATAATAAAATACATGATAACCACCGATAATGATGTTCTCTTACAGTCAAACGGAGGAAAATATTAACAATTGAAAACTATGAATTTTAAAGCATGCAAATCTATTTTTGTTCCAAAACAAGTTTTGAAGAAATATATCAGTGAAATGAAACGTAAGAAGATTGTTTTTCATCGGGTTTATTATTTTTTTTCCAACTATAAATTTAAAGAATCAAAATAATTGGAATTATACAATGAAATATGTACAGAAAAAAGTAATTGTTTTCAAATCATGAATAAATATATAATGACGATGCGGTATTTACTCATTGGAGACGGCTGATGCATATTCCTCGGTGACCAAGGTAATGTAGTGGATTACAGGAAACCCAATTACCAGTAACATATAATATTTATTGTTAAAAAGAAAAAATATGTAACTTGTTTGTTTCTTTTATTAAAAATCTTTTGAAAACGGTCATTTTTATTCTAAAATAAAGTAATACCAACTAAATCGAATAAAGAGTTGCCTTTTGAAAACAAGGGCAATTTATGAAGTTTAATTTTAGAATATTGAGTAAAATAAGAAACATTGCGAATCCAAAATTAAATTTTCTTTTCAGGGTAATTTATATATATATACACTGAGTGGCCAAATTATTATGACCACCTCAGAGTTTTATGCAAATGAGTTATTGCGTCACAGCGCTGCCGCTAGAGGGCAAGATAACTAAAACACGGGAATGCTGGACAAGTGAGTCATCAGTTATACTGTGTTGCTTGCTCAGATATGGGAAAGAAAAGTGATTTAACTGAATTTCAACGTGGAATGATTGTGGGTACGAGATGTGTCGGAACGAGTATCAACAAAACGGCTGCACTTGTGATGTGTTCTAGAGCAGCAGTTGTTAATGTGTACAAAGAATGGACAATCAAGCAAAAAACCGGGTCTCAACGTCATACTTGTGGTCGTCACAGGGTACTGAATGCTCTATCAGAGAGAAGGCTAGCCAGGGTTGATGAGAGCAACAGTGGAACAAATTGCAAGTGATCTTAATCAAGGAGCAACTGTGAACGTCTCTGAACGGACTATTCGACGCACATTGCGCCGTATAGGGTATAGAAGCAGACGACCTGTTCGTAAGCCTCTACTGTCTGCTTTAAATAAGCGCAGACGTCTCCAATTTGCAAAGGAGCACAAACATTGGACAGTAGATGACTGGAAGAGGGTCATGTGGTCCGATGAATCATGATTTCAAATGCATCGCGCAGATGGCAGGATGAGAATATGGAGAAAACAGCACGAAAGCATGGACCCCAACTGCATTGCCACGACACTTCAAGCTGGTGGTGGCAACGTTATGGTATGGGGAATGTTCTCTTGGTATTGTATGGGTCCTTTAATTCCTGTACCACAACGCCTTAATGCCCAAGGGTATTTAAGTATCATCGCAGATCAAGTACATCCGTTTATGTCAATGCCGTACTCTGGCGGGGATGGATACTTCCAGCAGGACAACGCTCCTTGTCATAAAGCTGGCATTGTTATCAGATGGTTCGAAGAGTATGACGGAGAATTTAACTTGCTTCGTTGGCTAGCACAATCACCAGATCTCAATCCAATTGAGAATTTGTGGGATGAAATTGAACGGGAGCTCAGATAGATGGATCCAGTACCATAAAATTTGCAGGAATTGGCAAGTGCAGTTCAGCGAGCATGGTCTGGCATACCTTCTACCACCAACCAACATCCCATAGAATCCATGCCCAGACGAATTAAGGCAGTAATACGTGCAAAAGGTGCCCCAACAGCGTACTGAAGGGGTGGTCATAATAATTAGGTCACTCAGTGTATATATCTATATATCTATATATCTATATCTATATATCTATATCTATATATCTATATCTATATATCTATATCTATATATCTATATCTATATATCTATATCTATATATCTATATCTATATATCTATATCTATATATCTATATCTATATATCTATATCTATATATCTATATCTATATATCTATATCTATATATCTATATCTATATATCTATATCTATATCTATATATCTATCTATATCTATCTATCTATATCTATCTATATCTATCTATATATATATCTTGGCATTGTTGATTTATAGGGTAAAAGAAATGATTTTAAATTTAATATAAATAAACTAATTACATTGAATTCTAACGTTTCTAGAAACATTTATTTAAATATTATTTTTAATTAAATACATTGATTTAAAAGAATTTGTTGTAATGTTTATTTATCGAGAAAAAAAATCAACAAACTCTTTCAAAGTGAGATTAAAAAAAAAATAATAACAACATAAAAAAAAAGCAATTTATATTCAAATGATGTAATTAAATTCTATATATATATATATATCTGATTTTTTTTCTTCTTCCAAGCATCACACATGTGCCCTACTTTAAAAACTCTTGCGCAGCTTTTAACGAATTTTTTCAAGTTTTTTAACAATAATTTTGCAATCATTTTATAATAGCTCAAATAATTTCATATAATTTTATTGAATATTTTTAAAGTTATAACAAGAAAACGTAAGACCAAAAAATTTTTTTTCCTACACAAATGTCCATAAATATTCTATAAAGGTTTATGAAATTTTATGCAGTTATGGAAAATAACAACCAAAAAAATTGGAATAAGTGACAAGCTGCGCCTGTCATTTATGCTTGATTTTCTGGCATAGGGTGTTCAAAAAAACTTGTTTTCTTCCGTGTTTTTTTATCAGTCCCTGAAACCTCTGAAAGTTTTAAACCTTATTGCTAAGCATAAAAAATTGCATAAACTAATAACATCTAAAGTAACAAAATAATCCTCTAATTTCTTCGGTAATTGAAATTTTCAAAACTGAAATTGTCTCTTAATGTAAGGTTGTGTGTATCTATCTATACACACTATCAAATATGACTAAGCATAGTAAGTGGATATTAGTAATATAAACTGAAAATTGTTTGTAAGTAATAACAGTAAATAACAATTGTAATTGAAACGAAAAATATTAGTAATTTTAACTAAAAATATACTTATATTTTACACTATAACATATTAGCTTTCTAAAATTAAACATGATTGGTTTTCTATACTAAAAATTATTTGTACTCTAAAATATAAATTTAATAATAGTATTCCAATCTGATAATGAGTATTAAAATATCGTGAAACATAATAATTAAAATATTTTACGAAATTTTTCAAAACACTGTTTAAAAATAGTATTTTAACAATTAGTCTAATAGAAAATGAAGGAACAAGTTTTATTTCCGTCAATGCAAACTGCAAAAATATTACAAAGTTGTACAACGTATATAAAGGAAGGCACGCCGTCATTGAAATCCTTTAACTGAGTAGTTTAGGTAAAGCTTAGTTATCAAAATTTTAAAATGTTAAGTTACTGGGTGAAGAACCATTTTATGGAGATACACATTTATAATTATAGACAGTAAAAAAGTAATAAATCTATTTATTTGCTATTTACTTTACATTGATGTATATCATAATATTATCTCAAGTAGTATAACATATTTATTTACTTTAAATAAAAGGCGATAAATTTCCAGCTAAATTCCATAAAATTTGCATAAAGCATGTTTGAGCATAACGAAATTTATTACAAATATATAATTTTAAAACATCAATTCAAACATCAAAATTGGATAGAGAACATGAGAATAACAAAAAATATAATTATGCCTTAGACTTGAAGTTCTTTAAAACTGCTAGATTTTTATAAACTTAATATTCCTATTTCTTTTCATATCTAAAATTTTATAAATTTTTAAAAATTGTTAGCAAACATTATGTGATTTTTGTGAAATAATGTGCTTCGGTGGTTCGTACTTGTTTTATTGAAAATAAAGTTATTATTAAATTTATGAAAAATACTGTATTCTAAATATTTGAAATTAAAATAGTGTGACCCAGCATTTGATAAGTACTTTAAACTAAATTTGAAATAAATACTAGTTTAGACTTTAATATATGAACTCGCTCACTCACACATAAGCAGCAATAATGATAATTTTATTTCCAAAATTTAAATCCTATAATACAATAATGAAAGCAAATTTTTACGAATATTTATTTAAGTACTACGAAAGTTTAATTTCATGAAGTAAATAAGTAAGATAAATATTATTTTCTTGATATACTTTGTATTTCCTAAATTACTTATAATATTAATTTTTTTTTTTTTTTTTGAAACAGAAGCATTCATAAATTATTTATTATATTATGCACCGAAGAGTCATTACATTATGACCACTCTTCTAATAACATGTAGGACCACCTTTAGCCCTCAAAACTGCTAGCACCCGTCGTGGCATTGATTCCACAAGGTGCTGATAGGTAGTCTGAGGTATCTGGTACCAAGCGCTCACCAACTGATCCTGCAATTCCCTCACATTGCGAGAGGGTAACGTGGCAGCACGAATTTGGTTTTCCAAGTAGGATCACAAATGCTCTATTGGATTAAGGTCAGGTGAATTTGGGGGCCAAGACATGACGTGAAAGTCACTGGAATGTTCCTCGAACCAATCCATGACGATTCGACCCTTATGACATGGTGCATTATCCTGTTTAAAAACCTGTATCCTGTATCCTGTTGTTAATTCCTGGGCTTATACTGCAATCCTTTTCTCCAAATATACAACCCTTCGTAAGCCTAGGCTTACTCGTTCACAGAGCTTCACTGCACTGTATCAATGGTTATTTTTCTGTGATTCTTTACTTTAAAAATATTTAGAAATATCTAAATGAGGTCTAGTTATCTTAGAAGTCTTGTTCTTCAACATTTTTTGTTATAAATTTTTCTTTCATGATTTTTATTACCATATTTACTTGTTTCTTCGTCTTTTATTAAATTTTCTATTTACAGATTGTATTAGGGGGGACCAGAAAGTAATGTCGTTTCGGTGTATTTGATATTTTTTATCAAGATTTTATTTTTAATCAATAATGCATTCCCCCTTGTCAACAACAACCTTTCAATGCCGGATCGAAAATGCATTTAAATGGATCGAAAAAAATTAATTGGTTTTTAACACTAATGAAAATTTAATGCGCCGAAACGATACTACTTTCCGGTCCCCCTGATATCATCAATGCTGTAAAAATTGTGATGTGTAAAATCTATCCAAATTGGATGTTGAGCAAGCCAAAAATCAATTGTGTGAGAGAACCACATTAACACCAAATTGAGTTTAGATTTTCAATTTGAAAGTTGTGAATAAAATCTAAACATTTACATTAGAACAATCTCATACGTTCACACTATACTAAAATTACTTTCACTTTAAAAAACACCTATGTTGGCTCACTTTAGATATTACCATTACTTTGTTTGCAATCAAGAACGAGTTGGCGTTGTGTGCTACACTGCTAGATATCAACAAAAAGAAAACTCTTTGCGTCGTTAAAATGTTTACGTATGTTTTTAGCTGTGCAAGATTATTAATATTAATTTTTAAATTTCTGTGAAATGTATTAAATTATTTTATAATTTATAGTTTCTTTCCGCCTTCTATCTACTTGACATTTAAGTATGAGTAACTTTAACCAATCTTTAATGACAATTCAATCTTAATGACTCAATGTCTTTTATCAATATGTAATGATTTTTCATATTTTCCATTAAGCAAAAATTCATAAATTTTAGTTCGTAAGATAAATCTCTAAATTCTAACACACTTTTTAGAAACTCCCTATGCTCATTACTTTTCATTTATATTCGAAATGTATTTCAAAGGTTGAGTTGTTTGTTCCCTGAACCATTCTTTCTTTAATATACACTTCACAAACAGACCATTTCGTGAAGTCTTTCAATATCTGAATTTCAATTTTACAAAGTGAAATACAATAATACACACAGGAATGGATTTCCAACGCTCTTTTGAGGAAATTTTACCTGTCTACTTTTCCATTTTATTTTTCTCTCAATGCGGACTTCAGAAAGTATTTTCATGCTAATATTCCTTATGCCACAAGTTTCGAAATACTTCTTCAAAGCATTCACACTTCTATTCCAAGATTTCTAGTTTCATTTTTGCGAAGGGCTATTAACACGAAATTTCCAATCGTCTTTTTTTTTTTATTTATTTGGTATTACTTTTTTCCGCCTCTGTTTAAACGAGCGTGAGACATATCTCGAAGGGACAGCTCAACTCAACTCTACTATATATTTTTTTTTTGTTCTTCCCCAGAATCGACAACAATGGCGGATTTTTCCCAGGTATTTATAGATCTTGTTGATCGAAAAATTTAATCTTCTTCTAAAGGTAGGGCAGTGAGTAGGGAAACGATACTTGCGTCCGTAATATGTGTACAATAAGGTAGGGAAAAAAAGGGAAAAAGAAACAGGAGAGCCTAAGTTGGAGAAATGAAAGAACTGAAGTATCTTTCTTTCTCTTTTCTATAAAGTTTCAATTCTGAGTTCTTTCTTTTCGGAGCAAGCATAAAACCATACATGGTGAATAGAACTTTAAAAAAAAAAACACAAAATTAATTCATTTTCATGAAGATAAGGGATCATATCCTATGCACTACATATGTTGATTTTAAAGTTTTATATTACTTTTTGATCATTTAAAATTATTTTTTGATCTTCGCTGTTAGTACTTTAGATTTTTCATCGAACAAGAAAAATTTGTGAGAAAGATTGTTGTACCCTTAATAATAAATGTCATAATTTAAAAGGTTAATTCTTATAATTAAAATTTTAGGGAAAGTTATAAAATATACATTTAAACCAGTAAAAATTTTTCTTAAATAAATTTTATATTCATTACTTATTAATCATTAAATTAAACACGCAGCACTTTATTTCCCTGTCCTGTTATGTAATTTAAGTAATATCTTGTAGCTAGAAAGTATATATGTTAACAAAATTGTCTTCAAATCTGTTGTTGCTGTTGTTGTTGCTTATCCCCTTGGTCTAGAGCCCTAGACCAAGTCCAGAAGATCATGTCGCATCAGCTAGTCATAGACAGTCTCTCCATCACTCATTAGTTGTCTCACAGAGGCACCAATGCAATCCAAAAGATGAGATGGAGAAGCGATGGCCGAGCAATGACAATAGACATAAGTCTTTTCTTTCGCTCTGAACATAAAACACTTTATGTGGCCGGTCCTGAGTCTTGACAATGGTGTTTGAGCTAATCTAGGACAAGTGCACTGCAGGGATAATCCGGGGCATTTGACGACATACCAATCATGATCTGGTGGGTGCTTCTACGCTGAATTTACCTTAGCAAACTTCAGAGAGTGAACCTCAGACACTAGAAGTTTAGAGGAAGAGGGAGGAGCAAGTTCACTCCCTTCCTTGGCAAGCCGATCAGCAATCTCATTCCTATAAATACCCACATGGGAAGGGATCCACTGCAAGTGCATCGAGCCTATCTGAGACAAAGTAGTCAATTTAATAACGATTTCTTGTCTCAAATCTTGTCTTCAAATCTTGCATATTTTTTATTTTTATTTTTGACAGATTTTTGTTTTAAAGTGGCAGCAAAATTTAACCATTCAGTTGACTAGGCAGTAGTTTTTTTTTTCATGCCATACTCAAAATCAGTTTTTAATTCAGCATTTAAGTGAAATTCCGCAAATGTGTTTGAAAATACAATTTTAATTAGACGTTCATTTAGAATTTGATTTCTTTTTCAAAAGCTTATAATTTCGTTTTTTGTTATAATTTCGTCTTCATGTTATAATTTGTTTTTTGCAAAAGAAAAAAAAATAATAAATAAATAAATAAATAAATAAACTGAATCAGGATCTTTTTCAATGATTTTTCAGCTGTTTCAATGAACCTAATTTTAATCAGAAATTTCAACCTAGATTGGACACGTATGGAGTAAAAAACATTTGTTTTTTATTATTTAGTAAACAAAAGAGCCTAAAATTATTTTAGCAAAATTTATTCTGTTTTAATCAGACCAATTCTGTTTTCATCACACTCATGGAGTAAAAAACATTTGTTTTTTATTATTTAGTGTACAAAAAAGCCTAAAATTATTTTAGCAAAATTTGTTCTGTTTTAATCAGACTAATTTTAGGGAAAACTAGATCAAAGTGAGAAAAACATCGTTTATTTGGCATATACAAATGTTGCTAAATATCTTAGCATAAGTTTTGGAAAATGAATATCATGATATTAATAATTATAATATATATCATAAAGATAGTTAATAATTATAATATATATCATAAAGATAGTTAATAATTATAATATATATCATAAAAATAGTTAATAATTATAGTATATATCATAAAAATAGTTAATAATTATAATATATATCATAAAGATAGTTAATAATGATCCCTTACAACGAAAAAAATTTTTTTTTGTCAGATCTTACATAGAAGTTCTAAATAATAAATCAATTACATTGATTTGAAAGAAATTAGTTCCATCTAATTCTCATTAATGTTATTATATTATGTAATGTTAATATAAAAATATACATTTTTAGTTTAATTATATGTAGTTCTAGCAATGCAATATTTTATACCGTTATTCATAGAGATTTGGAAAAGTTACTCAAGAGCTTTAGTTTTATTCATATTCTTTGAAAAATAAAATATGAAACATTCTAGAAACACATATACATTTTAACACATTATCAGTGATTGAGAAGAGTTTTTGTTATTTTTTTAATATAGAAATATTGTTTATTGAATAAAATGTTTGGATGAGTATAAAGAGGGTAAAGTTCTATACAAGTATTAAAGTAAAAGTCTTATTAATAAGCAAATTGCTGAAAAACAAATATTTATTTTTTAATTCTGTTACAATAAAATCTCAATAAAAACGCAATCAATAAAAAATTATTAAAACAAATCTTACAAACTGCAGATTTTTTGTGTAAAAATCTAATAAAATTTCATATTTATCAATTGTTTGTGACGTCACAAACCGAAAAATTAAAAAAAAAACATAATTTATACAGTACTAAATTATTTTTTTATTTATTTTATTTTTACGGAATTGAATTTTTTATCAGTCAAAAATATGTTTTAATAATATTAAAAAAAACATAAAAAGTTCTAATTTTAATGGTTTTTAAATTGTTTTTAATTTTATGTTTGGTTTACATAAATACGTTAATTTTTAAAGAAGCTGAAATTTCATGATATGTTTATATATTTGCTATACAAAGGCAATGATTTCTAACTGTAGTGGTCAAAGATTCAAACTTGCATCTTCTTACGCTAAAATATTGCTGATATTTCGACTAAATAAATCTCTCAAATATGCACGAAATATGTAAAGTATGACATAGTAACAAAACTTTATATAATAGAGTTAAAAAAATTATCAAAAAACTACACATAATAACAAAAAAATGTAATAAGGTATAATATTTGAAAAAAAAAAGATTTAGAAATATTTCCGTATTAAAGAATTTTTTTAATCAATAGAATAATAAATTTAGATACAAAGTCACTTTATTTTAGATATAATGCTATTTAAACATAATATCTGTCCGAATAATATCGTGTAATATATGGTCTCTCCCAAAAGACGAAAAAACTTAGTTTTCTCCCCAATCATAGTCTTTTCATTTCCAATGAGAAAGCCTTTCATTTCTATTTTTAGGATATTGTATTTGTTTTTCTTATATTGGAACACAAACTCAAGAGCCTAATGCTATTTGTTCACTGAAAATACACGCAATCCTTATTCTTGTAATTCTTTATTCTTCAACTATATTTCATTAGTTACTACGGAGAATAGTTTCAAAAATTTTTTATTTGTTTTATTATTACTTCTATTTATAACTTTTTTTCTATATCACTCTTAAAATCTCTTAAATGAAGATTTTTTTAAAAAGCAAGATGATTAGCAACTGTATTCAATTTATGTCTTGATACAGGTGCATAAATTAAATTTGAATATTTTAAGTTATAGCGACATTTATAATTGACTGATTAAACGTAGGGTGTGGTACTAATTTTTTTTTCCTTCGCTACAGCAAGAAGCAAATCGGGACGAACAGTGAGCAAAATGAAAAAGGGACCACCCTAAATAACTTCTCATTCAATGATCATATCTCTACGTACAAGCACTCAATCTAATGATCTCAAAATGACCTCACACATGCTAATTAATAAGTACAGACGTTATTTTAACTTACGAAATTAGACACAAAAACGTACTTTCTCTAAATTAACACAGCCTTTTTTGACAGATTCGGATTTCTGACCCCTAAAATAAAGGGGTTAGCCGCAATTTGGGAAATATGATCCTAATAGTTTGGTCTAGAAAGTGTTTCAAAGTTTGGACCACTAAATGTTACATTTAATTTTTTCACCACATTTGAAGAATTTTTTTTAACGAATTTCAAAATTTTCGCTCACAATTATAAAACTTGTTTTTACTAAGATAATTTCGTGCAAAATATAGCTTTCAGTAAAGATTTAATATCTTCTATTATTTTATTTAATAAAAGTCGAAAATGTTTTGAATTGTAAAATATACAATTACTTACGTCATTTTTAATAACGTAATTTTAAATAGCAAAATGCAAAGTTTGACGAAATTGGCCAATAGTCCCTGATATATAGATTTAAAAAGAATTTTTCTTTAAAATTCAATTACTCATGAATTCGAAAAGTTTGAGGAATTGCAAATTACACAAAACGTAAAATTAACAATAAGGGAACCAAAATATAAACCGCACCCCTGGCCAAACTAATAGGGCCTTACTTCCCAAATTGCGGTAAAAATGAATTCTATGAGAAAAAGTACCGACATCCTGAGTATTGCCTCTTTTACCTTTCCCCTTTTTATCGTAATTTGATTAAATAATTTTTCAACGGTGCAGCTTAATTTGTGTTCACGCTAGTTGTCATGTGTTGAGTAATGTAGAACCTATTATTTCAAAAATCAAAACATCTATTAAATCAAAATATTTCTTGTATATTTTTAACCCACAGAACTAATAAAAAAAAAGACTTTTTCCAATTAAAATACATTTCTTATCCCAAAAAAAACACAAAATGATTTACATAAATCTGGAGTAACGACATATATAATTTGAAATTACATTACTCAAACGCAAAGTCTATATCGAATTGACATATTCTAAATTTTCCACTTAAATAACGGAAACAACTCTAGTTATTAAAGCAAAACTTAAAATATCAAATTTATGTTCCGCCTACTAGGGGGAAACCAGAGACTCCTACAGTTAATGACATCTTACTTAATATTCATGTTGCATATTGAGTTTAAGCCTAACTAATTGATTCCGAAATGACGATTTATGATTTAAATTACATAAATACAATTCAGACACATCCATATGCATATGGCTTTAGCTTGCTACATCCGATTCGAGTAATGTTTGTTGCATAGATTCAATTTAAATCGAACAAGTTTCTTCGCCAGAAGTTTGTAACTGGAGCTTTTAGTATTGGCTTAACCCAGATAATCCGCATTAATGCAAGAATGTTTTGCTTTTGTTTACGTGTGAATATATACTTTACTATATATGTCATTATTTGTGAAATTAAACTATTTGCTTTCATTAACATAATTAAGGTCATTTATATTATATTTCAAAAGTGCCTAGCTGTTTAATGTGTTTAATCTGTTGAAAAAATAATAGAAAGTTTTAATAGCAATTTAAATCGAACACATTTCTTTGTCGACGGTGGGTAACTATAGGCTAAAACCAAATAAACCGTATTAAGGCTAAAGATTTGGAAAGTAGTTTTTGAACTTTGTTTTCATATTTGGTGTTTATTTCTGTTAATTTACTAGATTGCTTTATTAACAAAGTTCAAGTAACTTATATTACCTTCGAAAAGTGATTGGCTGTTTATGGTGTTAATTTATAAAAAAATTGTACTAGGAATATAATATTTATGTGGGGTTAAATTGAAAATGTTTTTTCAGGAACAAGATTCACGTAGAGATTTTAGATCTAGCTGAACTCAGATAATCCGCATTAATGGAAAGCATAAACAAAATTAAAGAAAATGATGTTTGGAACTCATTTGTTTGCCAGCAATATACTTTGCTGTTTATTGTCATTATTTCTGCATTTAAATTTGTTTATTAATGACATTAAGATAATTTGTATTATATTTTGAAAGTAATTTTTTGTTTAATATGTAAATCTATAGAAAGAGGTGTAAAGAATGAAATTTAGGCTTGAATAAAACTCAAAGAGGAAACTAAAATTTAAAAAAAAAATAGAATTTTAACTGGAAAATAAGGGATGGAAAGAAGTTGCTTCAAAATTGCCGTCAAAATATAGAAGCAAAAATAAATCTGTATGAAACTCTGAACTTTTATCTGGGATGAAGAAAAAATTATAATCCTACTTAAGTCCATTGTTGGATTAGTGCTTAAGTGTACCTGTGAATTTTTATTTACAGTCAGTGCTCACTTTTAGTCAGTACTAAATGCTAAATTAAAAATCAAATGAAGGTTTTAGTTATATTTTTGTTCAAACGTATTTTTTATATTTAATTGTAATATTAATTGTAAATGATTTATTGTTTATTTTTTATCATGTAATGTTTAAATATAATGTTGAGAAGTAATATTTAAAATTTTAAATAGGCATAAATTGAGGAATTACATAAACTTTATCTGTTGGCAGCATGTAAGAAAATAAGTTTACACTTATGAAACATTAGAAGTTCGCATCATTCGTCGCTAAGACGCTTTACAAATAAGGCAGTCGTAAAGTATAAATAACTACACCTATTTCATAATGTTCAGAGTCAGATTTTTAAATCACGTGATTTTTCAAGTCAAATCTTAATTATTAAGAATTTAAGTTGACAGTTGTAAAAAAAAATATATATTTCAATAGCTAAATTAAAACTAAAGTATTTAAAAATACGAAAAACACGCAAATGCGCGAATCTTTTTCATAATAAAAATGTCATTTACCATAAATTAAGAAAATGAGTTGAAGCAGCTTTTTTTCTTTTAATACAATATGATCATTTTTTTATACTTAACTACAGGAAGAAAACAATTTTGGTAAAATTACCATACTTGTTTGCTAATGACTTTTCTGGTAGGTGGAATCAATAATTATAATAATCAATAATTAATCAATAAAAGAATTTCTGATAATTCACAAAATATAGGATATTTAAACAATTGGTAATTTTTCTATGGTAACGGTGGTTTCTATGGTTTTAGTATGGTAACGGTTTGCGGTATTATTCCTATTAATATGGTAACAATTCTGGTTTTAAGGTATTTCTTTTTTCCACACAGTTAGTAAAATACGAAACTGAAAAGTTAAATTGATCGGATAAAAAGTTTTTATGCCATGCTCTAAAGTATCAGGCTAAAATTGCCATATTTACTAGCAAAGATCACGTTAATAGAGCCGTTATTGTTAATTTTCAAAAAGTCACTATTAAAGGGCTTCAGAAAAAAAATATATCGTGTTTTCTGATGCTCCCATAGAGTCAGAAATAAGGCAAATTTTACCATATTCTGGTAGCTTTTACCATATTTTTTTTTCAGTATAATGTTCTGCGCAGGCATCAAATCATCAATAAACCCACTTGTTTCAGTATTTCCAAACTTTTTAGTCTGATTTTAAATCTTGAAATTAGCGAGTTTAATGGTTATTTATTGTAAATAAGATAATAAAAAATATTATTTTATTATTTGGATAATTAATTCAATATACAGACATTCAAATACACAAAAACACGCTGACGCAGAAAAGTTGCGCATCTTTATCATAATTGAAATGCCCTTTACCATAAATTAAGAAACTTTATTAAAAACACTTTTTCTACCATTCTATCAGATCGTTATAGTCTTTTATTCGTACAATTTTAAGAAAAAATCTTGTTTAGATCGAGTAAAAAATTATCAGTAATCGGATTTAAAATCTTCCAAAAATATCTCACCTTAAATATAAGCATCACATAAGAGCTCATTAAAGTTTACAAACTGGATTACAATTTTTCTCCAAAATAAAACACCAAAAACGTAGCGGAAAAAAAAGTCATTCTTCACGGAATTTTAAAAATTAGTTTTCCGGAAATAACTTGGCTATATTCAAAAAGTACCCGATAGCTGTACTCTTAATAATTGCAGTGTCCAAATATGAGTACCTAATTATTTGACTGACCTCAGGCTATGAAGATGCGGCACTCTTATTGGAGTTGGAGTAAAGGGGAAAAGGGAAAATTTTTAACGAAATATTTACTTTCAAATGGAAAATCCTCTTTTCTTCCCTATTTGCAGTGTAAAAATTCATCTCTTTCTAATACCCCGAGGCATTGGTTTGTACCGAGCACAGAAAAGTATTGATTAAATTAGGAAAAGAATCCACAATTCGATGTGTTGCGAATTTTAATTAAATCATCGTGTTATTATTATTTTTTTTATTCTTCTCTTATAATAAGAACGCTGAGTATATTTCGAGAAATATATGTTTGAATATACATCCGGGTAATAATAACTTTATATGTAAAATACATTCAATGAACATTAGTGAATGGAGTTTGAATTTAGAGATATTTTTCATCTCTTCCAATTATTTTCCAAAAGGAAATTAAAACAGTCCCAAAAGATGTGTTTGAATGAGATAGGAAGCTAAAACGGAAATCGAAATCGTTAAATTTAGTAAAAATTGATACGCTAAAAATTATTTCTTTAAATTGAAATAAATCTTTAGAGATGCGAGGAAAAATTTATTCATTCAAATATATTTAGTCTATTCATGCATAAATAATCTCCTTCTAATCTAATAATTCTTTATGCATTATATATGCTTTTTTATCGGATCTCTTTAAAAAGCTTTCTTAATGATATTTATTTTGAAAACTTTTAAGAAAGATACATTATTCCACAAAGAAATTCTTTGAAAAAAAGTAATTTGTGTTTGTCAATAATAAAACGTTAGAGTCGTATTCAATTAATTCTACAGAGAATGAAAAATCTTTAAGGTGATATTTTTAAAAACCTTAAAAATTGTTAATATAAACATATTTTAAATAATAAATGAATTAATATATTGTATATTTTAATTAGATTTCCAGTCTTGTAAATATTTAAAGCACAAAAGAAATAATTAATATAAATGTGTAACAAAATATAAAATATGATTCACATGACTTCTCAATTACAGTTATAATGATCTAAAGAATATTTAGCGTATTTTTAAATCAGTTCTAGTAATTGATACTGTAAAAAGTTTAAATACAATATGCCATCAATAATTAAAAATGTAAAAGCTGTAAATTGAAAAGCTTTGCAAACTTAAAATTGAAAAATCAGGATATAAATTGTTGAAATCTGTCAACATTTTTACTCGTTAAAATGTTTTACTTTTGGCATATAATAAAATCCGATCATTTTACTTTTACTTTTGGCTTGAAATCATTTTACTTTTGGCTTGATAATAAAATCCGATTTTTTTTATCAGTGCTAAAATATTTGCTAATTTAATTTCTTTTACCACTTATCTGTTTCTTTTTATGAGCCATTTCAAATAAGCTTCTTTCTGTCACCCATTATTCTATAATTGCAAAATTCCGAAAAATAAAAACTTCTCAAGACGTAATACTCAGAACAATCAAAAATAAATTCTCTCAAATTCCTCGCTTAAATTGAGAAAAGGTAAAATAATTTTACAACCCAATTTCTTCTGGATTTCTAGAGGTATGTTTTAAAAATGCTGCAAAGTAAAAAAGAAAAAAAAAAATATATATAAAAAAGTGCATTAATGTCAGAAAGTATACTTCCCGAGCAATAGGCGGGCAAATTTAAAAAATTCCCTTCCGTTGTAACCAAAAGGGTTCAGGCATAACAGTAAAATTGTTAACTATCTAACAAATTTAGTTATTAGTTCGGTTTCAGAAACACGTTAACTGCATTGGTGGAAAAAAATTCCAACACTAAGAAAAGATTATTGTAGATTAATGAAATTTCGGTAATGCGTTTGTTTGGGTAACATATTTAATTGATTAAAGCTCAAAGATCACAGGTTAATGAAATTAACAGAAAAATAATTTCAAATGTGAAATGCTGGTTCACTAATAACTGGTGTAATCACCAGAATTTTGCATGATATTGAATGATATACAGATGCCGTATATCATTTTATCATTTTGTGGGATGGAATTCCATGCCTGTTGCACTTGGTCAGTCAATACGGGGATAGTTAATGCTGGTTGAGGATGATGCTGAAGTTTTTGCCCAATGAAGTCCCATACGTGTTCGATTGGTGAAAGATCTGGTGATTTAGCAAGCCAACACGTCGACATGTCAATATTCACTAGAGTATGCTGGGCTACAACAGCCGTACGAGGGCGAGCGTTATCTTGTTAGAAAATACAACCTTGAATGTTGCTCTTGAACGGCAATAAAGCAGGTTGAATCACCAGGTTGAAGTACAAATGTGCAGTTGAGGTGCGTGGAATAACCACGAGAGTGCACCTGCTGCCACAGGAAATAATTCCTCTCCAGTCCATAAGTCCAGGTGTAGGTACAATGTGTCTAGGCTTGAGGCAGATTGGTAGTACGTGCAGGTATTGGCCTCTTTTTAACCAATATAGGGTTATCACAGGCTCAAAGGCAAAACCATATCTTTCATCAGTAAACATAATAGATCCCTCTTCTATCCTCCGGATTGAAGCGGGCTTAATTTTTCCACGTTTATGCGAAGTTTCAGTTTTATTGAACTTCATATCTATGCGTTACGAATAGTTAATTATTAAGCTAATTAGTTACGAGATAATTAAAGTATTGATTTTACCAATATATTCCGCAATTCAGGGAAGTTAATATAAAAGTGATGGATATTAAATGCTGAAATATTTCGTTTATTTATACATGGACAAAAAAAATGTTTCATGTAACAGTTTATTAACTTTAACGTATCAGGAGATGTAACAAAGATTTAATGCAACAGAATTTATTACTTGTTCTTCATAATTCCTTGTTTTTGATTCATTATCAGAAAAACACATGTAAAAAAAGGCACAATGTGGCCAAATTAGTGATTTGAAAAATTCTGAAATGACGTGCTTATTACGCTTATGTAACTAATGTAATATATGTATGAATTAATACAAAAAAAAATCACGTGATGTACTCAAAGCAATTGCTTGATCGTGATAAACCGTAGTTTTAAACCTATGCTAAGCATCATCAATAGAATAATTTTAGGTGCCTCATGATATTGAGTATATTAACTATTTCGATGAATTGAAGCCTTATAACCGTATCTACAATCTAATAATATAAAGGCTGATAAAGGCAGCAATTAATAATAAAAGAATAATAACTATCCTATTCATGATAAACTAAGTTATAAAAATATATCGTATTTAATCTAAAAATGTAAAGCCATTGGGAAATGAAACAAATACCAATAAAAAGAAAATAAATAAATTTTTTTGATATTTGCATTTCCCTTTTCCGTACGATTACATCTCGTTAATTAATATATTTATTATATACGTTTTTTTTCTGTATGAAAAACATGTATTCAGCTAGCATTAAAATAAAAAGTACTATGATCAAAATATTTTAAAAGTAAATATCATTTACTCTACTGTAAATAAATACAAACATATTTTAATTAATAAAGATTACTAAAACATTTTGTCTATAAGGAAGTGTAAGGAATGCATTGTTTGGAAAGTTTTAAAAAAACTTAATACTATTGTATAATTCGTATTTTTAAAGTTTTATGATTAATACAAGCTTAATTATTTTGTGTCATTTTAAATCATTAGTGCCGACACTTTTCTCTTAGGGATGGATATACAAATGTTAAGTGCCCGAAACTGCGAGCTTACTAAATGACTTTTTTATCTAATCATCAGTCTATCACGTACTATGACACAATATTCAAGGTTCAAGGGCATAACTTTTATCGTCGGCCTTCTGGGCCCAAGTCTGCGGGTTCGATCCCCGGCCCAGACACCGGATTTTCGGAATGCAGAAAATCCTCAGCGGCCATGTCGTATGATTAAACAGCATGTAAAAGATCCCTGGAGTGCCTTATTGGCTCTTGGCATTTCCGGCAAAATTAAGTTACTAGTGCACTTTAGCATCCAAATAGAGTCTCGGTGCTGCCATCTAGTGTGGCAGAAACTAGACGTCCAAATTAACATGGCCAACGGTATCTCACCCATTGTGGTGGTCCTGAAAGAGTAGATACCACTTCTGGAGAACGCACTAGGTTTGCTCATCGGGAAGACTGATTGTGTAGCTCATAGGAAATAAAAAAAAATAAAAAAAAGAGGGGCATAACTTTAAATAAGCTAATTTAGTGCAATTTAAATTAACTTTTAATTTACGAATGTTTTACGTTTTAAAGTTACGAAATCAAACAAAATCGTACTTTTTCTGAATACTTTTCATTTCACGAGATTCTAGGTTATAAATTTCTTTCGTTCCACAAATCAAAATTGCATAATATTCGACTTTGTTAAATAAATCAAAAAAATTCAGGCTCAGCTTTCTTTAGAGTTTCTAAGCTGAGCTCAAGATCTACAAATATGAGATAATAATATTTTCTAAAACGGTCAATTTAACGTTAATGAGTTAAGAAACAATACGGTAAAATTATCATCGTCATAAAAATCGCTGAAACTAAAGATAATATCCTTATTAAAATACTAGAGCAAAAGTATTATCAAAATTTAAGTAAAAAGCATTTAAACTATTCATAAAACTCATTTATTCAGTCAATAAATACTTATTTAAAATTCTTCAAGATTTAAAAAAAAATATTCTTTAGCTTTTTTTACAATTTTAACTTGAAATTAAAATTAATTACTCCTAATGATTAGTTATTAAATTTATCTGCTTGAAGAACTAACGAACAACAAAACATTTTATTTCGAAACATGTTAATTTTGTTCTTAATCTACCATGATTTGCAGACTTATTTACTAAAATATTTCCTTTATAAGAAACAGTGAACCATCATTATGTTTTTTCTTCGTACAATTGTAAGTTTAGTAGATAGCAATTAATAATGTGAATTTTATCGTGAATGCTTAAAAGTTTTTTTTTTTTAATATTACTTTATGTGTAATTTAAAAAAATAAAACAAAAACCCTAATTGAAATAAATGTTTGATATTAAAACATCTATAGACAATTTTAAAAAACAATCCTAATCTATCATAGTTAAATCTTAACTTAAATCGTATTATGTACCATTAAGAATTTTTATAGTTTTATTTTCGAGACAGACAAATATGCAATTTGCGAAAACATTCAGAGGTATTTTTAGCTTTAAAAATCTTTGCATTAAGATTTAAAACCTCAAACTCCCATTGAAATTGGGTAATGAATCTATTTAATTTTTCTCAACAGTATTCAGATACCATTAAAAATATCTGAGAATAAAAACAACATTATTTTTTCTTTTAACAATTTTTAATCTTTTAACTAACAAAGCGTGATAATAAATGCATTTTTTCCCATAATTCAGTTCCAATGAAAAAAATGACAAATAATTTATTACAAAATAAAACTTAGATGAGTTTAAATATTGTTAAAAAGTTAGTGTTGTTAAGTTAATAAACTCAAACATATTATGAAATTGCATTAATTATTTGAAAACTAAAAACTAAAACTAAAAACTCAATGCGTAATTAGAAGAGTACAATAATTAAAGCCTTTTAAATATTTATAAATCATTCATAAAGATTATAATCACGACAAATGATCAACTTCTAAACATTTTAAGCTGTTAATAAATATTTCAAATTACATAAATTTTGACACTCAAATGTAAAAAAAAATAAAAGATGATTTATTGTTTGAAAATCTAAAATTTAGAGACATTTCCTAGAAATTGAATTTGATGTAAATAATTTCATATTATTTTCAATATACTGTTACAAATACTTGAAATAATAGTGTTTTGAATTACACAAAGAATATTAAAGTATCAAAATCTTTCCTTTTGCAGTTTAAAAAATCTGAAATATTATTACAAAAAATATCTGCGTGTCACTAAATAAACCAAAATATATAATATTTCTAGATAATACTCTTTTTCTACATAAATAATATCTTATTTATTGCCTCATTTGTATTAAAATTGATGTGCTAATGAAATATCTAATTAGTTTAAATTGCTATTAGTTTGCCTTGTTAAATTAATCCAAAATTTATTTTCACGAAATTTTTATTTTAATTGAAAATTTATTATA
Source organism: Parasteatoda lunata (assembly GCA_949128135.1). NCBI lineage: Eukaryota > Metazoa > Arthropoda > Arachnida > Araneae > Theridiidae > Parasteatoda > Parasteatoda lunata. The sequence goes on from OX421973.1 coordinate 83,188,198, forward strand.
GCACTTGAATAATAATGTTTTAGCTAAGTATTTAAAATTTACTGAAATTCTATAAGTAACTCTTTAAAAAATAACCATGTCAGAAATGTTCAAAAAAATGTGTTAATTTTATGCTTAGTTAAAAACCTTTAACTGCGCTTAAAAAAAAGCGTATAATTTGAGAACGTCAAAAGAAAGAATATATATATATTCTTTTACTTTTAATCTAGATGCACTTTTATAAATTTTATATTATAATAATAACCCTAATATCATAATATTAATAAATAAAATGATGAATCTTTTTTAAAGTGAAACTTTAAAGTACATAACTTTATTTAAAAGTGTTTCATTCTAAAATTACATTTATAGACCAGATCCAGCATTATAAAAAAAAGTTAAGTTTGGAAATAGTTAAAGAAAGCTGGAAATCCTTTATAAACTTTTTAATTGGGACCTGTATAGAAACAGGAAGTTTCCCCTCCCTCGAACTATGTTTTTCGCCCCACTTTAAATTAATTGGAGAGGAGATTTAAAAAGTAAGACTGCTCATACAAGTAATGCATTTTTCTTACGTATTTTTTACTCTGTACGCTAAAGCAAAGTTCATAACGCTTATAGTTCAGAAAAAAAAAATTAATCAGTTTAGGTGAAAAGAGCATATAGTTGACTGTGGTAAAATATTGATAAAAAAAGTAGACTATCCCATAAAAAATGAACCATACAATACTTTACATCATTTTAAAACATTTAAACTTATATGGCAAAATCTAAAATTTGAGCAAAATCGGTTAAATAGTTCCAAAGGAATTTGATTTTAAGTATACGACTTGTTTAAAAATTTATTTCTCAGAAACTATTTGACCGATTTCATTCAAACTTTGTATTTTTCCATGTTAATTCACATTTTTAAAAGAAATGTAAATAGTTACATACCTTACAGTTCAAATAATAATAATAAAATATGAATTTATCTTTGATATGCTTTTAGATTATAACGAAATATTGTGTTTTGTCTTTAAAATTTTTTTTTTTTACGTCTGGCACATAAATAAAAAGGAAAAATGTTAATCTGAGCTAAATTTTAAAGTAATTACAAACATTATTTCATAAAACTAAATCGACATATACTAGCATTAAACATATTAATCTCTTGTAGTATTACTAGCCAGAAACTGATTTTAAAATTAGCTACATGCATATTTCATTAAAAAAAATATGAACAAAAATTCCTTCTTCCAAGTTTTGTTAAAAATAATTTAAAATTATTTTTTTAAAAAAAAAGAATATTAAGAATTAAATAAATGAGTAATAGCTAAAGTTCTTATTTAAGCTTTGGACTGCATTATATATCTTAATTTTCTATTTAATTGGAGTTTACATGTCCTTACATTGTGAATATTTTGACTCACATCTAACTCTTAAACTATACGAAATATTTTACTCTTTATGCACAAGTGTGAAAGTGCCTTGCCTACCATATATAGAAAGTACCTGATAAAATTAAATATTTACATATTAAACCAATAATTTTTTTCCCTAAATTTTTATTTGGGTTGAATTAAATATTAAATGTTGCCTAAATTATCATATTTCACATAATTCAATTAGTTACACGTGGAGTAATTTTAGCATTGCTATTTGATTTGTAAAATATGTTAGTATCCGGGAAATTTAGGGTCAAAATTAAACATGCTTAAGCACCACATAAAACAAAACCCATAAAATTAATAACATATTTAATATCATACATTATTTTTTTTCTCTATCTATTCACTTCACAATATTGTAATTCTTCACAATATCTTATTTTATTTCACAATATTGTAATTAACATTCACGTTCTGGAAACATTAGCAGTAAATATCTAAGATAGATATTTTATAATTGCATAATTTAACAACTGCCAGATTCGAATATCTTACCTAATTCAATCATTATACATCGCTTCATTATATAATATTGGTTTCGAAATTTTAGTTTTAGTTCCTTCCTCACAAGATTGTTACGGAAATTTATGCTATTGTAACATTTTTAGTATTTTGAACAGAAAAAAAAAAATTTGAATTGTATTTTATATGAATTATAAGTTTTAAAAAGCAACTTGAAAATTTCATCATGATTAAATGATAAATTATTAATAATTAATATTGAATGATAATGATTAAGTGTAATTATTTTCAAAATTTTTTTTTCAATATTACAATATTATAACTGACATTTTGGCATTATAAATATTTCAACCATTTTCAACAATAAATATTAACCCACTCGCGGTTCATCAAAAGGGCAAAAAGGGGAGAATGTTTCTCCCCAATACATTATTTCTTTATCTAATAACATGGAAAAACCGGTTTTGATGTGAGGAGAAGACTGCAGGTAAAAATACGACTTTTTACGTCCAAACCATCAGTGGGTTAAAATAGATATATTGTATACAAATGAAGTTTTTGTTTGTATACATTTATATGCTAGGCTTTATTTGTTTTATATGCAAAAATGTAACAGCAAAATTGATTGTATCTTATATAATTTTTTTGTTTCCTTTTTAAGAAAAGTTTTTTTTTGCAATATTGTGTTCGACATTCACGCTGTTAAATTTTTTCAAACAGTTTTAACTTTAAAACATTAGTAAAAAGTAATTATTTTTTCACATATTATATAAATTACATGCGTTAATTAAAAATTTATTCGTCAATTTTACAATATTGCAACTGACATTCAGTTTCGAACAATTTTAACTTCAAATGTATTTTGAATACTGAATGAAATTCAATTTTTGAATAATATCTATCTAAATTTAATAATTTAATATAACATAATTATATCTCATTCAATTATTTAATATTTAATCCTCTTTTCTTTAACTAACACGCCATTCAACTTTTTTTTTAGCATTTTTAACTAAATGTGTAAAGAATTAAATACATATTAAGTAAATTTTATGTTTTAATCGGTAACTAAATAATACTATTTTATGTAATAAAATTTATTTGTTTCCTTGCCAATTTTGCAATATTGCAACTAAAATTCACAATTTAAAAACATTTCGAACAAATTTAACTATCAATATCTAAGATATAGTTTTGTATACTATATGAATTTCAAGTTTTGAGTAGTATAATACTTAATAATTATAATATTTTATATAATTATTTTATATAATTATTTTATATAATTATTTTATATAATTATTTTATCCCCTTTTCGAAATCAATACTCTTTATTTCTTCGCAGTATTGTAACTGACATTCAGATTATTGGAGTTTTTCGGACCTTTTAAATTTTAAAAAAAAAATTATAAATTTGCTTATTAATATATTATATAATATTCAATAACTTTATACAATATCTTACCTCAAGATTAAACCTCAATTTTCTCCGTATGTATCTTATATGGAAGTCACTGCAATAATCAGTTCCAGATAAAATCTGTTTAAACCAGATTAATGCTCAATATTAACCGATTTATTTTATGCAAATTATTTAAATATTGTCTCCATGTAAGAAATGAATGATCAGAAACTTGTCTGAGTGGTTGTCCGGCTCAGAAAGAGACTGTGAACTCTTTCAACACGTGATTTTCACCTCACTTACGTTCCCAAGGAGGTAAGATTTGGCGAAAAGTTATTGGCGATACCTGTCCAGTTGCTTCGCCAAAATCGATCGCCAAAGAGGCCCTTTTCTGTCCTCATACTTGTTGCTGAGGTGAAAGTTAGAGAAGACTAACTTTTTCTCCATCTAGTAACTTTTAAGTGATAGTTAGATAAAATTGTACGTATAATAAACCACAGGTACCCAATTTGTACTCAAAGAAAGATATTAAAACGAATATATATGTTATTTTATTCATTTTTATAGTTAAATTTTATCAAGTGCAAATAAAATTCATTAAACTAAAAATAAAAAATATATATTTATAAGAATAATCTAAAAGTTGTTAGGGATGTATTTGTGGTAAGTTCACTTAAATATTTTGGGATAAATTGATACATTCGAAAAATTCATTCTTTGCGGTTTTAATATTAAGAGTTATAACCTTGAGAAAATTACCTGAATGTACATTTTGCTTTGTCAGTTTTTCTAAATTATTCATACTATTAATTATAAAATCCTTTAAAAACATGTACGAGATGAATATTTATAATGATTTACATGGTTACCCATACATAAAAAAAGAAAATATCTTTTAAAACAGTAACTTTAAAAAAAATCATAAATTTAGATTAGTTTTTAAGCATACACTACTTCATTATAAATAAACTTAAAATGTAAAATAAAGAGTTGAGTTTAAGTGTAATAGAAATTAAATACATAAAATGCTCATTTGTGATTTCATAGATAAAATGCAAAAGTGTTTAATTAAATAATTTGCTTTTATTGAACTTTTCTTTTAATCATTTTTTTAACTAATGCAATTAAAAATTTGTAAAACATAAAAGTGGCATGAACAAGAAAAAACAAGAAAAAGGAAGTTCTAATAAAAAATATTCGGCATCAATTGCTTAAATAAAACTCTACAATAAAACGAGCCACAATTATGATTAAAAAAATAAAAACTTTTGTAAGTAATTTTTTATAATAATTTATATAATTTTAGTTAGTAAAAAATTTTTTTTAGTGTATAATTTTTGTAAGTACTTCAAACTTATCCTCCATAAATTTAACGAAAAATGTTTTTTTTTTTTATTTATTTACTATTTGTATCTATGCACTTTTATTTTTAGATGCACTTTCCCTTGATAAGGTATTATTAATTTTTCTTTCACTCTTTTTGTTTGCAGGTTGTTTAAATTGTTTTTTTCAGAACTAGTCGTTTCTTTTTTCATTAATTAAATAAAAAAGTGACTTCATTAATAAATGTTTTAGTGTTCGATATAGTTTAATTTTTTCTTTTTTAATCCTTTTTTTCTGTTTTTTTATATTTGAAATTCGTGTTTTATTTGTATTATTGACAATCAATATTTCATTTAGATTTTTTAATTCTAAATGAGACTTTAATTTTAGCTATTCTAGGGAATGTTATGGTTCACGTTTTATTTACTTATTCAAACTCCTCTTTTTGAACGTTACTTAAAGAACATTTTATTTAATTATTTGCCTACTCATCGTTACTTTTTTAAATTTTTACTTAATTTTTTTAATTAATCCCCCCCCTTTCCAGTTTAGAGGTCGTAATAAGCATTTTTCTTTTGTTTTACTGCAGGTCATTTTTATTTCAATCATATATTCTTTTTTAAAGTCAAATATTTTTTTAAACAGTATAAATATGGTTTACCTTTATTTGCTTACTCTCTCTTTTCGGTTGGATATATCATACATTTTATTTAACGCTAGGTGTAGCAGCGTCCTTAAGTTTTCTTATTTTATTTAGCAGTTAATTTTTATTTAATTTAGAGAACGATATCGTTCACCAATTTATTTTACCCAATCTTTAACTTTCTGCGTATTATTTAACCAACATTTAATTTAGCTACTGTAGCTATAATTTCTAACTACGTTAGTGTACTAACGTAGTACAGTTAGTTTTCAAATAGTACTAATATATACACAATATATATATATATATATATATATATATATATATATATATATATATATATATATATATATATATATATATATATATATATATCAGCGTATCATTTTCAGACCGATAAGAATTCAAATTATTCCAATTTATAAAAAGTTACAAAAAAGACATTTAACAACTCATGCGAATTCAATTAATCGAACCCATTTTTTGATTTATTCCAACTGCAGAAAATTACAATTTAATCTATTCTCCCGAGACCACTTATCCAAAAATTAACTCCCAACTAAAATAGGATTTTCTCTATCTAAAGAAGGAATAAAGATCTTTATTAGATCCTAAGAGATCTGAATAAGGACTTTCCTGATGAGTGTTAGGAACCACTGTACCGAAATGTGGAGAAGAATGGGAATGGGAGGGGGGGCCGGAAAATTACTGCAGCAATTAGGGCACTGCTGACTGCGACACTAGGCACCGTGTCCAATTACTTAATTCCAGGTCGGGTCAGAGTCCCCGACGCAAGAAAATAGTGCGTGATTCTAATGATTACAAAGTCCACCTTATTAGTACATTGTTAACGATGCAATTTAATTATTAATTAGTTTGAAGGTAAACGCTACCGTATACTTTTAAACGCTAATCACTCAAAATTAGAGGTTAGTAAAAAGTTATATGCAATAAGAACCTATGACAAACGAGTTTAGAAAGTTGTGTTTGAGTATAGGTTTACAAGATTAGTTTAAATAATGCCACTTTTAAGCTGATGTGATTTATAAAGAATTTTTTTTTTGATACGTTTTCCATGCTGGAAACTTCACAATTAGGTAATTTTTGAAAATATGACAACACTAATTAGTTAAATCATTTTTCTGTGCAATTTGAGTTCATTATAGAAGCTCGTCTTATTTAAATTACTAATTATTTAGTTATGATTACCAAAAAGAGTTACTAAAAATTTTATAAATTACATTGTAAGCGGAATAAGGAGTTTAAAGTTTATACGTTTAAGATAAAGTGACTTTAATATTTTGAACATTATTTCAAAAACACTAATTACAGCCTTTAACAGAAAAAAAATATAATTATACTGATTTATATTGGTTTTTAAAGCAAGCGTCCCGTATTCTTGTAATTTTATTGTGAACAATCAGTCTATATATATGTCTGTCTGAAAGTGGTACGAAATTAGCAGAGTATAAATGTGAGTTTTATACGCATTCTGCTTTGAAGTATAACTTTTGTTTGACGGTTTATTTCAACATTTAATTACGAGTAATAATTTTTAATAATGTTCTAATAAAATTGATTCATCGGATGTTTAACGATCAGCAGGAAAATACTGGAGCAAATTACAAATAATAGATTACGTTGAACTTATTTTGTTTTCATATTAAAAAACCTAAAAATTTTAAGCAATAGTGGCAAAAACTAATTTTTAACTTTATGTCTTAAAACTTATTAAGATTAATTATGGGAATAAATAATCGAACAAAATTTGATGAATTAGCCAATGAATGTTTTAAATTAAGATAATAATTCTGAAAAATATTCTTAAAAGATATGTGTTACTACACTAAAGAAATCGTAAGTTCCGCCGATATCAGCGCCGCTGGTTTGGATGTTCAATCTAATTTTACTGCATGTTTTTTTGCGCAAGCACTGTAGCAGTTAGGAACGTGCAATTACGCATGCATGTAGAACATGCGTGTAGAACATGCATGTAAAACATGCACGTAGAACATGCACGTAAAACATGCACGTAGAACATGCACGTAAAACATGCACGTAGAACATGCATGTAAAACATGCATGTAGAACATGCACGTAGGTAGAACATGCGTGTAAAATGTACAGTTCATGTATAGCACAATTTTAATGTGACGAATTTGAATATTTATATATTTTTTGTTTTTCTTAAATTTTCCAATTGAAATATCGCAAAATTAAAAAATAGTTTGAAAGTTTAAATATGTCATGAATTTCATTTCTTACGCACATTATTTTATGAAATACAATGCTTGGTATTAGGAGCAAATATGCATTCAAATCGAATGATTTGTTCAATAATTGTATTTAAAGCATCTAACATAACATCTATCGATATATTGGAACGTGATATTACTACCATTAAACGGATTTAGAGTAAATGTATTATAGGTATTAGTTACGCTACTAAAATAAAACTTTATGAACTTGGACATTGCGAAGTATGAAATGTGAGAATATAGGCAAAGTATGAAATAAAAGAAAAGCAATGTGAAAACTATGAAATATGAGAATCTATGCATTGTAAGAAGTAAGAGAAATAGTCTCCAAAGCATGAAATATGAGAATCTATGCAATGCATGAAGTATAGAAGCAATCTAAAAGCATGAAATATGAGAATCTGTGCAAAGCATGAAGTAAGATAAGTAACCTCCAAAGTATGTAATATGAGAATCTATGCAATGTATGAAGTAAGAGAAATAATCTCCAAAATATGAAATATGAGAATCTGGGCAATGTACACAATAACGAAAACTCTTAAAGCGAAGTGAAAAATGTGAAGATCACAGAAAAAAAAATTTCTAGCTTTCTTGTTCAAAAAATATAAGTAACTGGATTGATGACTAAAAAAAAAAAAATTTTATTAAATTAATCATTTTTAGGAAGCATAAATTTTACTTAAACCAACTATTTTTGATAATTGTTACGAATTTAGAAAAAAAAATTAGTATAGAGAATACTAAGTTACGACCGTTTACCTTAAAAGGAATACTGTAGAAAATACAGAGTTAAAGTACACGTTGTGATGGTTCTATAAAAAAAATGTCGAAGTAGCTTTCACGTTAAAGAGAACAATACTTGAATCTAATTGTTGCACAAATAAATTATTTTTAACTTACACTAATAAATCATAAACATACTAACTAAAAAATTTTATTCATTACATTTTATACTTTGCCAATTCTTCATTTGGCGTTGGTATATAAGAAATGTTTTATCATTTTACAATTTTTCGGTTGACTTTTCGCATTGTACAGAATACCGAATTTTCCATTTTGAAAGTAACTCACACATTACTGATTAAGTTATCTGTTTATAATTTTGAAATGCTATTACTCTAAATCTAACTTTTAGTAGAATCTAGCGTAAGTGATACAACTAAACAATTGTTAAATTAATAAAAAATACAGTGATTTTTTAAGGCACAGATTTTTTTAAAAGTTGAATAGATTTATTGCTCTATTCAAATTATGTAACACTAATTATTGATAACTTTGAATTCAAAACTATTGTTTGTTGCTATACCTAAATAAATATTTAAAATAAATAAATTAATGAATATATTTTCATAAGCGAAAAAAGTAAACAACTCTCAACTTTTAATACATATCATGTCTAAATTTAAAATGTAAACTATAAATTCACATCTTTCATGTTTAATTAATTATTTAACATGTAATTAAATTTTAAAGCAAATGTCAAAAGATTTCAACGTAAAAACGTTTGCTTTATTTCCAACATATTCCTTCTTTCTTTCAAAAAATAATTGTTACTGCTTCATGACACATGTCACAAGCAGTCTTTGCTTGGATTGACATTAGCTTAAGATTGCATGATAAGTGTAGAAATCCTCGGCACCAATGCTCTTGACTACCGCGCCGTTTGCTTGTTCACTTGGATAGACCTCATGTTCATGACGTATGCAATTTATTTGCCTACGTCACAAGGCAATCAGAAATGATTCTCTGAAAGGGCGATTATTCGTCCTTTAGGTTTGAAGCAGCCCAATAAAATGCAGTGGGTGCATAGTTATTTTACCCATTTGTGGCAGTAAAAGAATGTCATTTATTTGGCTTGACTAGAGTGTGGTTGTTTTTCCCGCCAATATCAAAAGCTATTAACTTGTATTTTTCTTCTACTGTCATTTTTAAAATGCTGATTTTTTTTTATAAGAAAAAAGAAAACATGAGAATCTTCGCCTGTACTATCCATTTAATAGTTTAAAAAAATGCTTCGTCCTTTAAAAGAAGGCAACTACTATCACTAGTTTCAAGTGGTAAAAACCAAAGATGTAGTAACTAATCTGAAAGCTTGTAGAATGTAGCTTATGATTTCGCTAATCTTTTTGCAACTCTACCAATTGATCTATTATTCACAGTTATTTCTAATTTAATTTGCCTTTGGTGTAGCTGAATTTCGCATAGGAAACTGTACATTGTTCAACACGCATGCGTTATTTTACTTTCCTGACATAGTGCTTTTTTAATGATCATAAACATTCATAATTAAAAAAGATCATGGAGCATAAGTTATATATATATATATATATATATTATATCTCATATATATATATATATAATATATATATATATATATATATAATATATATATAATATATATATATATATATATATAATATATATATATATATATATATATATATATAATATATATATATAATATATATATAATATATATATAATATATATATAATATATATATATATATATATATATATATATATATATATATATATATATATTAATATATATTATATATATATATATATATATATTAATATATATTATATATATATATATATATATATATTAATATATATTATATATATATATATATATATATATATTAATATATATATATATATATATATATATATATATATATATATATATATATATATATATATCTATATCTATATATATATATATAGTTTTCAGCCAGGTCATAAACTTAGAAATTGACTGGTATAGCTCTTTTTCTAAGCAAATATTTTATATTTCTTAATATAAGTAGCTTGCTTCATTCCTTTATATTTATTGTATTCAGGGAAAGAAACCTTTTAATAGGCCATTTATTTTGAGAAGGGGTATATTAAAATACTTTTTGAATTTAAATGAAAAAATTTATTTAGATCAATTGATAAAATGAAGTTGAATTTTAACAACATATTTTAAGTATGTTTGCTACCTAATAGGTGTTAAAAATAAGTAAGAAACTTAATTGCTTTTATTTCTTTTCATTTATATAATGATAATTATAATTACTCTAAACTGAAAAAGGAATTACGTATATATTACAACTCATTATACATTCCCTAAAAACAGGCATACTGTAACCAACTTTATTCAACATTACTTCTTAGCTAAAGTTTTTTAATAAATGACATATATCAAAGTTATAGTGGTGACAAACATACTTACCACATCCTCACAAAGGGTTAATTTATAATTGTTTTCTTTAAATTTATTGATTAAAATCTAAGTTGTTTTAAGAATTATACATTTTTTAATCTTTGTAAGCCCCTACCCAAATTTATACACTAAATCCTACAAAATCACAAAATAACCCTTCCACAAATTTAATGCGTCATCTAGCTCAAAAAACTTCTCTTTGGATGCTGTATTTTTTTGTCGAATTTCTCAGACTGACGTAAACAGGATGAAACGTTTCTGACGCAGCACCCATTTTTGGACAACGGGACAAAAATATATCCCTTGACAAGACGCCGACTTAAAATGCGTTTTAGAAGCTGTTCTCCACAAACGGTTTTGACAGTTTAGAAGACAGGTATAGGCAAACACAGAAATTTTAGAGTGTTTTAGAAGATGCATGGAACGGGAGCTTGTCATTTTAACTCAAAGGGTTTTTACGAGAGATAGTTTTCCCCTAAATATTTTCCCTCCACGATTTTTTTCCCCCAGAACTTATTTTTTTTATTTCTTAAGGAAGATCAGATTTTGAAGTTTCATTTTCTTAAGCAAGAAATGGGGCCTGTTTACTGATTGTTAATGTTTTTGGGAAATGTTGATTATTTTTGAGTCTTCTTGTTCCAGGGGTGATCGGTTACATTTACTGCACTTAAGCATCCTGTAAACTGTGAAAACAATGTGTGAAATTTACAGAAAAAACTGTCAGTTTGTGTTTCAGTATAAAAAATTGTGTATTTAACAGAAATATACTGTTATTTCAAATTGGACGTCAGTTTTTTTTGTGAACTCTGCTATTTTAACGAAATAAACTCTGCTATTTTAATGAAAGAACTCTGATATTCTAACAAAAAAAAAACTATATAAAATAATTATATCAGCATTATGGTCAATGAGAGTTGAGAGCAGAATTTGTATGAACAGTCAACGCTGGGATCCGAACCCGATTCACCACAGTGGGAGTCGAACTCTCTGTCTTTTGATGCATGGCAATTCTACAGTTTGGTTATGACGAAAAATCTTAAAGGATCTTTACCTTAAAAGACTTACTTATTGAAATTATATTTAAGTATAAAAGTGTATAAAAGTGTTTAAAACTATACTGACCTACCCTTATAAAAATGTCTCGCCGTTCCGAAAAATTATATAGAATGACAGATATAATCACTTAAAGAATCAATTTAATGTTAGAGTCAAATCATGATTTTATTCATGTGATATTAAAAGCCATAAAATAGTTGGGGAAAAGTAAGTGAAAGTACAGAAAATAATCGTAAAATGATTTGAAAGAAGATATTTATATTACGGTTAGCCAAACTGTATGGAAAAAACAAGAAATAGAAATGACAGTTTTAATCCGTTTATAATTGGAAGGAAAAACAAAAGAAAAGTTTTTGCGAAAATCAGCTTCAAAACAATCAAACATACAGGGAAAGTGTATAGTCTATTTTTCACAGCGCGTGGGTAAGGATTAAAAACACAAAAATAAATTCTATATTTACCTTTAAAGAGCATTTTTCTGCAAAAAAATTGTTTTTTTTTTTTTTTTACAATATAAGTGCGTAAGTTGATTTTTGATTTTTCGTAGTCTTTGAAATAATTGCAATGGATAATATTTTTTATATTTATCACATCACATATTCTGTGCTTCAAACGGATATTTTGCTTTATTATATTGATAAAAAAATACAAATTAATTAACAAAATTAGGCCTAAATTTAATTGTTTTGTTGCAAAGGTGAAAATTGTGACGAATCTAAAAAATAAAAAATACTTGAAATCCGGCATCAATTTATGAATAGTTTATGAGGTGTTTAATTACAATTGATTAAGTTTGTTGTCATTTAAATGTTTTCGAATAGAAGAAACAATAATAAGATGATAATGAAAAAACGTGTATCTTACTGTAAGAAATAGAAACAGATTGCCGAAACTAGCACAAAATCCAAAATCGAGTCGAAGAAATTCAGGAGTAAAAAAAAAAATGCCATGATGTACAATGTGGATTCAAAACAACACTCATGTGGGCCTAGGATTTACTTTCGACCTCTTTATTGTTTTTTCACAAATTGCTTCAACTAGTTGCCAGCTAATTGCATCCAGATTTAGATAAGTAAATTTTAGATACTTTAGTAAATTGTTTAAATTAAACATCTTTAAAAATCAGAATAAAGATTAGGATATAAAAATATTTTGATATCATGATAAAATTATAGTTTTTAGTATTTAAATAAAAAAACTGAAGAAAAAAACTAATCAAAATTTGAAACGTGTTATAATAAATTCTATGTAAATGAGATATATCCTTGTTCGAAATGGGTTTCAATAGAGTCAATTGTAAACAAAAGACTTTCAATTTTATTCATCGTCACCGATATGTCGTATTTGCTGCAATATCTTTCCCCCGACCTTATTGTCAATTTCTGCAATCTTTATTTTTCTTCAACCTTATTGCCTTTAAACACATTTGGATCACTATCTTCCCAAACGCTTTTGATACCTTATATTTACTCTATTCTTTCATCTTTAGTTAGTGTTTGTTTGTTAGTGCCCTTAAGATGCAATATATTTCCAGAGTGAAATTTTACACATTTGTTGCCCAAATTTTTTTCCATTGCTATCGAAATTTGTCTCCAGACTGATAACATTGCCTCAAATTAAATAACATATTTAAAGCCAATGCCTCCAAACTAATTAAAATATATATTTTTTGATATGATATTAGGATTTATCACAGTTTGTAAATTTGTATGGTTGCTAAGAATTGTAGACTTATTCCCAAAAAATATTAGTTTATATTTAAATTTTCTGCAGTAGGCATTTATGTAATTATCTTTGGAGAAAAAAGTAATGCATAAATATTTTGATATTTCAAATTTTTTGTGAAAAAAAGTGTTCATAAATAATTGTTTTTACGGGGCAACCATAAATTGAAATGATACTTATTTGTAGGAATAACATTTGCTAAAAACTATAATTAACATTAATTATAATTATAAAAACTTTTAATTAGCATTAATTATAAATATAAAAACTTATAATTACATTAATTATAATTATAAAAACTTATAATGAACATTAATTATAATTAGAAAAACTTATAAATAACCATTGAATTCTAAAATTGATTTTATTTTATAAGTCTATTTATCGATATCACATAATTTTTTTTATAAAGTTGTAGATTAACTGTAAGATACTTACATTTTTTGGAAATAGTATTGTTCCATAGAAAAGAAAATTTAAATCTTTCCAGAAAATTAAAGTTGGTACTTTATTTGTACTTACCTAAAAAATAAAGAACACAATTAATAAAAAAATTTATGCAATTTTCAATTTTACATGTATATTAAAAATAATTTTGGAAATTTCCTCTCATAACAATAAAAAGCTTTTGTAATAGTCAAAATAGATTGATAAATAATCAAAATAGGGACAACGCTTTTCTGAAAATATATATAATAATAAAATAACTACCTATTAATATTTAAAATTACATATAAATAAACGTAAAGCTAAATTTTTTGAGACCATTTTGTAAAAATTGCGAAATCATAATGTAAGAACAATGTCAAGACATAATAGTTGAAAAAATTGATCGTGACGAATAACGGTTTAAAAGTATTCAGTACCTTACATTAAAGTTCACCATTGCATAAGTTAGAAAAATAAAACAATATTTCAGTCCTACTAAAAATCATAATTCTTTTGTTTTAGCAGTTTTCTGTTTTAGCATAATATGCATCTTAACTCGAATTAAAAAAGATCAATGTCTGAGAAATATTGGTCTTTAAAAAATTTTCTTCAGGCGCATTTATCACATGTTTTCGCAGATAGTTATAGCTGAAAAGAAAACTAAAATTTATATTTATTTTACCATCTGTAACAGTTTGTTTAAAAAAAAAACAATTTTATTATTTTCTGTAATTGCATTAATTATTATTAAAAATTAAAACTTGCTTTCACTGTGAAACTACGCAGAGTCTTAATTTATTCATAAAATCAAAATCAATAACTCTTCCGAACTTTTTTTACATAATAATTTGTTGGTAAAAGTAATTAATTCACAGTAATAAAAATATCAAAATGGTTGTTAAATCATCTCGATGCAAATTTTAGAATTTATTTGAATTATTAATTGAGAATTATATTTAAATTTGTTTTCAGAAAAACGTTACATTTATCTCTTTAGTCGGAAAATTTTAATAAGACTCTTGAAAACTCAAAATATCAAAGTTTTTGAAAATTTAAGTTAAAACTAATTGATAGAAAGATTTGGAGATAATGACAAGTTGAAAAGCAATAATTGTTAATGAATAGAAAGTCATAAAAAGAAGAAGATACATTTTTCGGATATTTCCAGTGCCATTAAGAGTTCTGAAACAGAGTTTGAAAAATACTTTTATTTCTGAGTCTTAGCTATTACATGGCACTTTTTAATAATGCCAAAAAAGGCCTACCTTTCACTATTATTTATTTATGCTTATTTTGTTGTTTCTAGGTTATCATAAATTCAGAGTTGAAATATAAATTTTTTTAAAATAGTACTGAGAAGTACCGATTAAAATAGTTCTGATAGTACTATTTCAAAATAGTAATGAGAAAAAAGATATAGTCAAAACTACTAGAATGCATCGAGTTTCTCGCTCTATGAGAACTGTAGCGCTTAATGATTATTTTGGTGAAAAAAAACAATTAAATATGATTTATAACATTCGATAAAATGTGATGAAATTTGGTTATTTTATCATGATACATTAGAAAACGGCATAAAAACCACTTATTAGGTTATATTTACTATTCATTTTGGTATTTTTTACTGAATGTTTGGTAATAAACCAAAATTTTAGGTAAACCGTTACCGAACGGAAAAATAACAAAAAAAAAATAGCTTAATCACCGTATATTATGGTTTTATTAACTGAAATTATTATTTTTTCCAGAAATGTCATTACCATACAGTACGATAATCTTATTAGAATTTGTTTTAATATGGAACACACATTTAATTTACTGAAAAAATTTGTAAATTAAACTTTTATTCGCTGTAGAAAAAAAAAACTTGATAAAATGAAGTCTTCTGTATAACAATTTCGATTTATTCTAAATCAAAATGGGCAATTTTAAGAAAAACGAATAGGATTGAATGAATAATGCCTACGATACCAAAAGCAGGCACATTCAAAAATAAATCTGTGGCCCAGAAAACCTAAATCTTAATAAATCTTTCTTTATTTGAAAAAAAAGGATACAATTCTAAAGATAAACATATTTATAAAAATTAAGTATATAATAATATCCGTACATAATATTCGCAAATAATAAAAGCAAAAACAGAGGTAAACAGAAGGAGACAAGTACTTTACTATAGAGAGCATATTTTGAACCTTATTTAACATTGCGATCTAAACTTTTGTTATGCAAGGTAACTCGTTTCATGGAGAATCTACTACATTTAATAAATATGTAATTAACTGGAAGAAAACGACATTTAAAAAAAATTTGTCATATAAACTTTATATCGTGTTTTTTATAATTATAATTAACATATTGAAATAATTATATTCAAATTTATTATCAGAAGAATTTCAAATGCAGAATATTTTCATTGATGAATTTTTCGTTTCTTTTTATCCAAAACTTAGTTTAGCAAATAAAAAGTTTAATTTTATTTTCAAACAAATTGATTTTATTATACATATAAGTCAAAGTGAGAGATCTACTGATTAAAATTTTATTTTTTATAAATCAACATAAAATTAAGATGAATCAATTAATAAATTAAATCACTATGAAATAATTTTTATAAGGATTTCACTTATACAGTTTATATTTTTTAATAAATCAAGACTGCTTTTTTTAAACATGATACGGAAATCATCAAGTAAGAATATAATATTTCCTGAAAACTCCCATAATTCATAATTTTTTACGCATAAATTATACAGATAACTCACTGGGATCTATTAAATACTACATAAACTCCAAAAGTAATATTTTATTAAGAATATTATAACTTCGCACCTTAACATCATCTTAGCTAGTTCTTCGCCAACAACTTCGCCAACAAATGCATGGAGTTCAAGACTGATTGTAATTCATGACCCTCATCTATTTGAATATTTGGTCGCAAGTTAATGTAAATTTTGAACCAGAATCCGAATTCATTTCCTTTAATCGATACGAAGGTCATTAAGAGCGAGGGGGGCTGAGTTTAGAGGATTATAGGTAAATTGTTTAGTGGCAATCAGCCAGAAGGGAGTTGCAAGTTCTTAGGATTATCGGTCTGCGAAAAATTTTACTTTATCGAGAACATTTCTTTGCTAACTACTTCGAAGAGCGGAATATATCTTTAACTTTTGCTACGGATATTTTTAGATATTTAACTTTAGTGGCTGAGTTTTAGGATTTATTACCTACATATTAGCATATTTATAAAGTGTCTGAAAGGAGTCAGAGAATAAATGTTATATTTGATAACTGAGCAAAGGCGTAAAAACCATTTGTGTAATTTCTGAAAAATTTATGGTGCAGTTAGAATAAGTTATTTAAATATAGTTTAATCAATTTGCTAAATTATATTTATTACTCAAAAAAAATATCAACTTCTTTAGGTATGGTGTTTAATTTGCCATACTTTAGAAGTTACTAAAATATTTTCTAGAGTATAAAATTAGTAAAATTATTACAAATGTTATACTCTACTCTACTCTACTTATAATTCTGTAATTACCCACAATTTTAGCACCTTAGCATAATTGATATATTCCTCTTTATAATTTAATTTTTTATTGTGGAAGTTATCTTGGAGATATTTTTATCTTTTGTATTTAACTGACAAAAGTTTCTCAAATTACTACCACAATAGAAATAAATTTTATTTACATATCTAAGATGTTATACAACACTGAATTTTGTATTAATTGGTACTAGTATATCTCAAATGCTAACTCTTATAATTATTATTTATCAAACTGTTTACAGTGAAATTTTTCTTCCAGTTTTATTATTTTACAAATTTTAAGCAATTCATTTCATTTCACTAATGTTTCCTAATTTAACAAACCAACAATTTTACCACAATAACGCAATTAGTTAACAATTGAATTAAGCTATAAATTAATTAAATTAACAATAAGACTTCCCTATTTTATGAACTCATTCACAGAACTCATAATGCTTCAGTCTTTGCTAGTACATTAACTAGTACAATGCCGCTTTTGATTAAAATTTATAAGCACACAAAACAAATTTCTTTAAACAATAAATTCTATTCGTAGTTTTAATTTTAGTATTAGAATTCGTCTGAGAGCTTATACTACTCTTTAACCAGGTTATCTATGTTTTTTTTATTCATGAAAAGTTTCAAGTTTTATGAAATCCATAGAGAGTGATTTTGTCTTATATTTCAGGAAGCGCTTAATTTGCGATAAATTTTTGAAACGAGTGTCGTCATTAAATTCAACAATGAAGTAACGAAAACATTTGGAAACGAAAAGTTGAAATCTCGTTATAGTCTAGATTTTTGCACAAATACTAATGAAAAGCACTTTTAATCCCTTTATACTAATAGTTATTTGCCAGCGAAATTGCCGAGCTGTATATTGTTTCTGTTAATTATCACACTGAGTTATTGGAAAAAACTAAAATATTTTTTTTTCTGATTTTCTATACATTCAAATATAAATTTACTACTTTTATTTTCATATTTAACTATATGTTATACAAGAATTCTAGAAATATCTTTAAGCTATATATTGAAGTTGAGTATTAAAGAACAGCCTCCGTCTAATAAAAGCACCTTACCTTTGATGGTCACGATCTCTCGTTTCTCTGTCACTAGTTGTTAACTTCTTTGCACCGAAAATTTGAAACTAATTGCATACCAAAGAAACATAAAATTATTTTTCACAATATTTCATAATATATATCATATTATTTTTCACCTTTTGGGTCTTATTTATTTTCTCTGTGGGAAATAAAATATTGAAAATTCGATTTAAGTTTGAGAAATGTTTAATGGTTTTCTTCAAATTCGGAATCACTCATGTTACAATTTATAATAACGTAGTTAGAGTACTGCTCAATTAAACTATAAGTATCTGCAATAATTAAACTGTAAGAAAATTAAATCTGAAATTTTTTTTTCTGATAGGATTTGATATGATTTCCATAGGATCACTTAAGATGCTTAGACCTTTTACCTTAAATTCAGCATTTAAAGTAACAGAAAAATAAGCAACATTGCTAAGATTCAACTCCGTGGAGCGCGTTTATTGAGAAATTACATTCAAACTTTCAAGTGCCACACACTTTGTTGTCGGTTTTAAAATCAGATAAATTATGTTAGAAAACAAGTCAGGTCATCTTATTAGCTAAAGGAAGAAAAATACTGTGAACCAACATTGAGATGAACCACTGGTGAGAATATTGAGATGAAGACTACTTTTTCCATTTATTTAACTGTAAATGTCGAATACTACAATTAAGAATACAGTTTACACTTATATTTGCTTTATATATTTACTACCGTGTTCACACTTTTGAAATATATATTTTAGAC
This sequence comes from Parasteatoda lunata, assembly GCA_949128135.1. NCBI lineage: Eukaryota > Metazoa > Arthropoda > Arachnida > Araneae > Theridiidae > Parasteatoda > Parasteatoda lunata. Next base: position 83,207,486 of record OX421973.1, read on the forward strand.
AGTATACTTCAAAACGAGCTGTTTCAAGAGATAAAATATCAAAGCTTATATTATTACTATATTATATCAAATATCAAAGCTTATAGGATCTTAATTTTTTTTAAATGATTTAATTTTTCTAACTTAAATGCGAGAATATAGAAGAATAACTAGCTTTTATAATTTATGAACCTGATTAACATCAAAAATACAATAATCTTATACAAGAACATTAAAATTAAGCTGCATTAGCGAGACTTTGAAAATAAAGATTATCTCGCCAACTGGCGTTTAAATGTCTCTTGATGCGTATCTTTAAAAAAATGAATGCTTGCTATACTTGGACATTTTATCGCATAAACAGATGCTATTTCAGTTTTCGCTCATGCAATATTATCACTTGTTAATCACGCTGTGACTCACACTCAACAAGAGATGACGAACAAAGATTTTACAAAAAATATTAAGATGAGCACGCCCGACTACATTTTCGGAAATTAATCTCAAAACTCGGAACATCGAAAGAATTAACCACATGGATTGTTTCTTCCGCTAAAGCTCTTTCTTCTTTTGGCTGTAAAAATTTTCAGCGTGCGATCATGCATAATACATGAAGAGTTAAAAGTCGACTTTCGCGTTTTACTTAAATCCAAAGTCCACCAGGCTTTTCTTAATTCTTTCACTCTTTCTAAAAATCAACTTTAGAGCCATTGACAGTAATAAACCTGCAAATTATTTTCACTCTTACTTTCGCGCGGTCTTTTTCTTACTCACTTTACTTGAGGGTTAAAAATTAATTTAGCATAAATGCGGTCTCATTTTGTATTCTTGGCTGCAGTTGAACTTTCTTGGCGATCTCTTTTAGACGCAGAGCAGTATGAATGTAAAATTTAAATACCCAGATGTATTTGTTAGAGTGTTAGATTTAAAGCTAAGTCAGCATATGTTATGTTTTAATTTGTTATGATACGTGACGTGTGCTATTAACTTGAAAAATAACCAAATACTTTCTTAAAACTTTATATCTAAAACCAAATAAAACACGCATTGAAGGAGCGTTTTGCTCATTAATTAAAATGAAAGTTAAATTCGTTAGAATAGTAACTTTAATGATATTACCACTTACCTGTTAATCAAAAGCAAATTACTGTATATTGGGTCATTTAATTATTTATTGGTCGCATATTTTGAAATTTTAAATCAGTATTCCTTTTACATTGCGATTCAAATGATTTTTAGAGCACATTCCATGATAATTTAATTGATGAAGGTTTTATTTAAAATATATTTTACATTCAAACCGCATTTAAAATTTATTTGCTATAATTATTTTATGTAATGCAATGAATTAAATTACTTTTATGATTGAAAACAGAATACGCAATATTCTGATCAAAATTAGTTTCTGAAACTTTCCGTTTTTTTTATGCAGAAACTTTCATTAAATTATAATACTAATACATAGTTATTAATATTATTGAAGTTACATGGAATCCTGTCTAATATATGTAACTATGCACAAAGAAAAAAATTCTGATAAAATAACCGTACTGTAAAACAGTATCTGGTAGAAAAACCATAATTCTGGTAATAAAACCAAATTTAAGATATTTATACTATTCATTTGGTAATTTTTCCGTTCATATGATAATGGTTCAACTGAAACTCTGGGTTTACAAATTATAATTCTCATAAGCACACATTTAGTAAAAAAGAACAAAACTGAAAAGGTAATTTAACAGAATAAATAGTTTTTATGCCATCATATAAAATACAATAATAAACTTATCAAATTTTTTCGTATTTACCAAATTTCAACACATTATGAAACAATATTTTATTGTTAATTTTATGAAAATCAGTACCAAAGCACTTTGGTAATGATTTTAATAAAATTAACGATAACAAAAATTATCGAGCCTTTAAATGTTTCCATAGAGTCAAAAGCACGGTAAATTTTACCACATTATGAAATTTTTAGCCATACTAATAGTTTTGACATTTATCTATCTTCATACTACAAATTTATTTAATTATTTTGCAATTTATAGAAGAAAAACTTCTTTAATGCAGTCAAGAATTCATACAAATCTTTTATTCACTGTAAGTGAAAAAAATACTGCTTAAAAGGAACTGTGCAGCTAAAATAAAGTAATACGCATAATCTAATAACAATAAATAATAACAAAGTATGAAATCTTTTAAAGGTATTTTCATACATTAATCCGAGGCTTTCTGTACAACTAAAAATGAACAATAAATTTAATTGAATATAAAAAATCTGATTTTATGGCAGGCACACAAAATTTCTATAAAGACTTACATCACTGCACCTACAACAATTGCAGGAATCTTTTGTAAGAAAAGATGTAGCTGTCTTTACATCTCGAAGCTTGAGATGAAAAATGTTGTGTGAGATAAAATAGCAAAATAAAATTCATCCTAAGTAGACTCTGGAGACGAAAATATGCAAATGAGTTGCTGAAGTAAAAGTATAATATTCTTTCTTAAACGCCACCTAACAAATGTTTTTGAATTTTTGAGTAAAATAAAAATTAATTCTATAGTAGGAAAACGTTTCTAAATCGAGAAAAAGTTCATTAACAAAGTTTCCCAAAGTTTTAAATCTACTATTGGCGGAAATCTTTCGTTTTATTTTTGCTTTTTATTTACTTGACACAATTATATCATGTGTATTGGGTTTCTAAAATCTAAAACATATTTAAATAATTATAATATACAATTTATATTAGTTTTTTAATTATGAAATGTTTATAGTATTACCATGTATAATGAAATGTTTATTTTTAAAAAAAAATATTGTTGTATTTTGAAAAAAGAACTCATTTTAAAATGTTTTTCAAAAAAACAGAATGTTATTCTGCTTCCAAATTATTTCACTTTAAAAAATGAACAGATTTAGAAACACCAACGTTTATTATCATATATTAAAACGATTTTCTCTCCTTACATAGCATCCTGCATCTTACGCAGGTTCTGCGCATGTTCTGTAGAAAGCATAAGATTGTTATGAATAAATAACTTTCCAGGAACGTATGCAGTTCTTACGTAGATGAAGGTTCGGGATGCTGTGTGATATGCAAATTCACTCTAATTTTTTTTTTGTTATCATTAATATTATAATTATCGTCATAAACATTACTGTTATTATTATCTTTATCAATCGTTACCAATACGTATTGGAACATGTCTTCGACAATTTGACTGACATTGATTAAAACAGTTTGAGATTCCCGACCGAAGTATTTGAATATTTCGAATCATGGCAAACGGTATAAAAAAAAAAAGACATCAAAATTATTTACGCACGATTATGGTTAAATACGATTTGTAAAGAATAAACTCAATTGAGAGAAACCATTTAACATTAAAGATGTAACTTTAAATGTTTTACGAGAAAAATGAAGAAAAAAAAGGTTTAAAATAAAATGAAAAACTTCTTTCAAGAAGTTAACTTAAATCATAATATATATATATATATATATATATATATATATATATATATATATATATATATATATATATATATATATATATTATGATTTAACTTTGATGAGTTAAGGCATTATCATTTAAGGATAGCATTGAAAAAGTGAAAAATCATGAAGAAATGTAAATATAAAAAAAATCCTTATAACATTCACGTAGGACAGTTCCGGAAATTTTTTTGTGGTTTTCATGAAAAATGTATAAAGAAATAAAAAAAAATCCTCCAAGCATTCAGATATGGTTAAACACGAATCCTTCTCATTGTCTTCAACCAAGATCAACAATTTCATTCAAGATATGTTTCGAACAAAGTTTACCAAAAAACTTTCTCATTATAAAAATTCATTTCTGTTCAACCAACATAAAATAAAAAGTGTTAGTTTTAAAATATTATTGAATGTATTTTCTTGTAATGTATAAAAAAAAAAAAAAAAACACAATTAGAAACTTTTAATAAAATTCGATAATTTTCACAAAATATAATATTTTTTCTCCAAAACAAATATAAATAATATGCATACCTTTATCTGAATTAGCTGTTTAAAACATGCAAAACTCACTTAATAAAACTTTACCAAATACAAACTTTATTTTTTTCCAACAAATAAAACTTTCTTAATTCATTCTCACTTAACAGAATAATGTTCTTTTAGTTAAGTCGTTAAAATTTAAAATTTCATTTCACACAGCCAATGAATGGTTTCTAATTGAAACGACTAAAACATGATTTAATAACCAATTATAACAAAAGCAATTAAAAGTCAAAGTTTCCTGACTTTGGAACCTTCCCGAAGTACGTTTACACGGCCTCTGAAACTTTAATGAAACTCAGTAAAGCGGGAAATTAGAACCCGTCCTTTTTTGACTTTTTATCGATATCCGGAATATTTCATTCTATTTTTTGTTCTCCTCAAACTCGACTACCCTTCGATCACGCTGCATCATTCCAAGCCAGTTTTCCAATTAGCCCTGATACCAGGGTACTAACTGGTCAAGTGCGACAACAGGAATATTAGCTAGGGGTGGGGGAAGAAATTGAAAATGGGGTGAGTGTTAGAATCCATCCATCTATCTTGGAAACAGAAAGGGGGGATGATAAAACAAAAATTGTTCGATTGTCGATATTGCATACATGGTTAATTAAGGACACTGCTTTCTGTGTAATAAGGGGGAAAGTTTGGGTAGTTTTGAGTTCTTGTTTATACATTTTCTTCGTGGAAGTTATTGATAGCTAATAATCTATAGATTATCTCACTTCAAGGAATTTCAGGTTAAAATAGCAAATTTTTTTTTTAATGATGTTACGTTTTCTAGAGTATTAAATGTGAACTTTTAGTTTTTATTTATTTCAAGCAATATATTAAATATTGATTATCGGGTATAGATGCTGTTATAAGACTCGTTACTAAAGATAAAGGGTCCTAAGAGTTTGCCAGGTTCGGCTACACGGTACCCGAGGAATATCAAATCTTCTGCTGACCGGGTCAGGATTCCAAGAGCCCGGTCAAGTATTATGTACATTAATGCATGACAAAAAACAATCGTCAAATGTTCTATTGAGAAAATATAGTTAGAAATAGAAATTAGTGAGCTGTAATCAGCAAAAAACAAGCACAAAAGTTAAAAAAACGTCGCGTCTAAACTGCTATTTCGATTTCGATTAATAAAGGTGAAAACTGATGGAATACATGAATTTCTAAAGCTCCTTATATGAATAATTTCGAAGTTATTATAATTCTTAATATAGCTGTGCTGAAAGTGAATGAATGTTATTCGTTTCTGGAAATTCCGGGAATTGGTCGATAACAGGTGTCAAGACTAAAAACTGGGTACGGGTACCCGGTATCAGGTAGTATTTTTTTTTCTCCTGATAATAACCAGATAATGATAATATGGCCGAATATACTGGGTAATTATCGGGTACCCGGTGTATCTCTTTTCATTACATTATAATTTCTACGTTGTTTCTCAATGCATTAAGATCTACTACTTACTTATCTTAATAAATGAAAATGTATTGAAATATCTGTGAATTTAAATATTAATTGTAATCAAAGCTAAAGGAAAATCGGTCAATATGAGTTATTGAATATTGTGTATTACTCAATAAAAATTTTTATTTCAAATGACATATTTTTCAATAATGGGGGGGGGGGAATTCTTAACATAAACAAAATTTAAATTCTGAATACCAAAAGATGGAAACCTACGGCTAAAAATAAATATGTTTTTAAATTAATTTAAAATTTCCACTTTTCCTGTTAATCTTTACATTAAATAAAATAAAGAATTTATATGTCTGAGCATGTGTCTGTTACCGGACTGTGAATAAACCACTAAAAAATCACAGCCACAATGAGGTTAAATGAATACAAATGTAAACAAATTACTAAAACCAATTTCGGATTTTTTTAATAATAATTTTATTTCAGAGACATTTAAAAAGGAAGATTTTCGCATTGATTTATCAGAAGCCATTGCTTTAAATAAAACTATAAACGACTCAGTTTAGCCAAATATTTTAAAGAAAACACCAGTGATGTTTGCTAGCTTATAATTCGCGATCGCAACGCTAGAGTACGCCCTCTAGCGGGAGCCTGAAATTATCGGGCATTAGTTACATCATAATCTTTGGCAATGACAGACGCCATTTTCTTAGCAGCAAAAAAGAAGCAAAATTTCCCTAGGGAAAAGGTAGAAGAACTTGAAAAAACTCTCAAGAACATGACAAACATTGAAGCAGAACACGCCAAGCATTTGAAGAACAATTTTTCAATAATTTTTACCTTTCTATTACCAACAACATAACTTCCAATTTCATCATCACTTGCTGTTACAGATGTGTGTATTACGGTAAAATAATTTTTTCTATCTTCAATTCAATTCAACAAATACAATTCAATACAAATTAAAGTGAAATCAACATTGCTTTCGTCATTCCAATGAATAAATGTGAGTTCAGAACGTACACAGAACTATATAATAGTTATGGAATATTCTTCTTCTTTATGGAATAGTATATATTTCTGTATCTATATAATTCGGAAAACAACAATAAAGAATCATCCGAACCACTTGAAATAGTTTCATTTGTGCTGATTATTAATAAATTTTTATCGTTTTCTTGGTAAGTATTTTTTTAGTTTTGAAAGAATAATTTCAACTAGAATTCGGCTATTCTGTTTTTAAGTTACATACGTAATTAAATGATTCGACAATATTTTGAAAGTCCAAAACCGAAAGTAACGGTAAGTCGAACTTCCGATATGTCGAAGTTTTTCGTCAGTCCGATCAGATTAGAGTTATCGCGAATTCACTGTATTCAAATTTATATCGAGATCTTAGAATTATAAAATTTTGATGTGTGAAATCTAAAAGTAACGAAGGGATAATCTATGCATATATTATTTTAAAATAAAATTTTCAAACGAAGAACATATCATTTGGAATTCTCCGGATTTATAAATCAGGTGATTTGTCATGATTTTTATCATAAAAAATTTGCTTGTAAATAGTTTTTTTTTTATTTGATGATCGTTCTCTACAGAATGGTTTTTTACGTCTGATTAAGAACTATAAGAATAATAAAAGAAACAATATGAAAGCTTTTATTTCAATATCAGGAATTTTTAAAATCGTTTTTTATCCTACGAATTCTTTATTTAACGTTTTTTAGTTTAGAATTTTTTGATAAAAATTTTTGTCAAAATACTTTTTTTGAAAAATTAAATGGTATAACATTATATGTTTATGTATACTTTTTGCATATTCTAATGTTTGAAGTAATATGATTCTGAAAAGTATGTAATAAAAATTCGGTATTTATGTATTAACGCCACCACCACTACAGATTTGGCGGTTTTTAAGTGCCGCCAAACTGCACCTATAATTTTTGCGACAAATCATAAAATAAAACAATTTATTCAAAATCAAAGTAGTCAATCGGATTTCGGTTGAAAATGGGCCGATATAGAGTTAAACATAGATTCAAAATAATCTCTATTTTCTTTCACATGATGTTGTCGCCAAATGAACTCTAATAAATAAGATTCCAAATGAAATAACATTTCCAAAACGTACGTTTACCAAGATAAAGTTTCATGTCATGAAAATTGGTACATTTTCGCTTTTTTGGTAATAAAATTTTCAAACGAAGAACATTTCATTTGGAATTCTCCGGATTTATAAATGAGGTAAGTGTTACGATTTTTATAATAAAACATTTTCTTGTAAATATTTTTTTTTTCTCATTTGATGATAGTTCTTTGACGATAGTTCTCTACAGAATTGGTTTTTACGTCTGATTGAAAACTATAAGAATAAAAGAAAGAAACAATATGAAAGTTTTTTGTTTCAATATGAGGAATTTTTAAAATCGTTTTTTTATCCGAAGAATTCTTTACTTTACCTTTATTAGTTTATAATTTTTTAATAAAAATTTTGTCAAAATACTTTTTTCAAAAAATTTATGGTATAACATCATGTGTTTATGTATACTTCTTGCACATGTTTGAATGTAATATGATTCAGAAAAGTATGGAATTAAAATTCGATACTTACGTACTAACGCCACCGCAGCTACAGATTTGGCAGTTTTTAAGTGCCGCCAATGTACACCTAAAATTTTTACGACAAATCATTAAATGAAACACTTTATTTAAAATCAAAGTAATCAATCGGATTTCGGTGGAAAATGGGCCGATATAGAGTTTAACATAGATTCAAAACAATCTCTATTTTCTTTCACCTGGACGCTGTCGCCATATGAAAAAAATGTCACCGCCAGTCCGGTTATGTATGAACTCTAATAAATAAGATTCCAAATGAAAGATCATTTCCAAAACGTACGTTTACTAAGATAAAATTTCATGTCATGGGAATTGGAACATTTTTGTTTTTCCGGTAAAATATTTCGCTCCTGAAAAAATAAAATTGCATCTTGTTTTGTTTTTGGCAAATCCTAAAGACGCATTTTCGTAGCACTAAAAAATGACGTCAAAAAAGAATTTTTTTTTTCTTTTTTTTTTCCGTAAGCATTCTTTATTTTACGTTTTTTAGTTTCTAAATAATGATTTTTACTGAAAATTAAAAATTTTTTTCATAAATTGTTGTCAAAAAACTTTGTTTACAAAATTAAATTATATGAAATTATTACGTGCTTCTGAAAGAATAAATAATATAAAATCTATGTCAATTGAATTATAAAAAATAAGTTTATTACTAAAAATAAAAAATAATAAAAGAGACGTGGTACTAATTGGTTGAGGAAAAATGTAAAAAAGACCCATATTATCATTGATGCCAATGATAATTAAATTTGGTAATAGTTAAAAATTGAAGTAAAAAACATGAATTAAGTACTAAAGAGCGTAAAGAAGAAAATGTACATATTCATCTTGGGGAACCGTAAGAAGTCAGACTATAATTAACATCCACGAGGCTTAATTTAAGCTTCTTTGGCACTAGTGGCATCATGGAAATAAATGCAGTTTTAGTTGGTACTAAATATACTCTTAAGTACAAAGGGAATTGGGTATTTATTAAAGCTGCACCACTACTGAGCATTTATGATAGACACTGTGGAAATATGTTTTTACGGCTCCTCGAAGATATAAATATACGAGAAAGTTGCTTAACTGTGGTAAATTTAAATATCAATTTAAATATCTTGTTGCCTTGAGCAACATTAAAATACCAGATGATACTGAATACTGTTATTCCTTATTTTGATGGGTTTAACTGCTAAATACGTGTTTCATTTAATCTAATTACGTAAAGGCACCGGAAAGAGCAACAATTAATAAATAAATAAAAAAAAACATAAGAATAATTTTAGTTTTACTATATGTGTTGATAATTGTCTTTTAGTTTTGTGCATAATTGTGTAGTGCTACTCAGATGAGGTATATTGACTCTTTTTTTTCACCCCGTACCGTTTTTTTTTCAACTGTTATTACATAGGGGTGGACAAATAAAACGTTTAAATTAAATAATTCAATAAAAATAAATTTTATTTCATTATTTAAATAATTTGTTAAAAATAATATCAATATGTCCTTAAAAAGAATCTTCAAATAATTCTACTGGCTTGAGTGAAGATTTTAAATCCTCCTCTTAGTAGCTGTCACCATATTTAAATTACTCTATAGATAACTTTTAGATACATATTTATCACATAATATTTCGAGAGATTTATAAAACTTTATAATAACCTCCGTGATAAAGAATAAAAATGATACGAAAAATAAGCACCGAAACACGACAACTTGTATGCAAAAATATTCAATATGCATTGTCCTTTATCACCATCCTCCATTATTCAGGTCCCCCAGACCCCTATACCCCCTTTTTCTCTTACATCTTTTCTAGGACCCAATTTTTCCGCCAACGCACTCCCTGCATTTAGAAAAAAGAATACAAAAAATAAAATAAAAACCAAGTAAATAGCGAAAAAAATTAGTGTCATATTTCCTCACACGTTTTTTGCGCCCGAATATTAAGGAGGAAAAAATTGCGAGAATTGCGCCAAAAAATATATTTTACGGTTGATGTCAAATGACTTATTTGCATGTGTCAATCTGAAAAAGAGGTGATGGGAGGAAAATTGGCGATGGAAGAGGGTTATTTACCCCCCTTTGTGAAGTTTTACCCACTTTGTCTTTAGAATCAATGAGAAGATCTTGGGGAATTGAATTACTGCCCCGTTAATAGCCGCCTGGAGGCTTTTGGCGATTTTTTTTCACATCTTTTGCGTCAACTTATAAAGTTCGGAGGCAAGAATTTTTAAGGTAATTTTATCAAAGAGAAGAAAAAAAATATCGTAAGCTTATTTTTGAAGATAACCAATTTTTTAGATTTTAAATTAGAAAGCTGAAACTTTGGAAATCCGGAGTCTTTTAATTTTAAGAAATGCTACTTTTTTACTAAGGTATTACAACAATATAATACGAGCCCACATTTTTGTAATTATTTTATTTATTTTTTTCTTACTAAGCATTATTATTTTGTGCAATATTATTCTTATTTTCTTCATAACTAAGGCAGAAAATGTAATATCTTTACTTATTTTTGACTTTTTAAAATGGGAACATTTTGCATAGTTAGTTATTTTACATACACTGGTAACTAAGCTTATTATAAACATTAAAAGTATAACTCAAGTAAAAATGTATGCAAACTATAAATATTTTTATGATAAACAAAGACAGAAGTTTAATGTGCTATAGTTTTTATTAACGTTAAAAAGGAAAATCATGTTTCTTATCAAATACTTGCTGAATACCTAGTTTATGTGTGTGTGGCGTTAGCATCATCACACAGAAAATTGGCACATCGGTTGATCAGATTGTTACTCTTGCGTCAATTTTTGTAGATTCAAATTGACACATTAGCTGATCACATTGTTACTCTTGTGTCAATATTTGTAGATTCAAATTTACAGATCGGTTGATCATATTGTCAATCTTTGTGTTTTCAAATTGACACATTGGTTGATCAGATTGTCACTCTTGTATCAATGTTTGTAAATTCAAATTGACACATCAGTTGATCATATTGTCACTCTTGTGTCTTGACACATCGCTTACCCTAGCCTCCTAAAATTTTAGAGGGCTAATTTTAGCTCTCGCTCCTATAATTCATTAAAAAACTTTAAATAGATCGTTCGGTAGGAGAGGAATTTGTTTTTTTAAAAAATGGGATTTTTATTGGCTTAGAATTAGTACTGTTTTAAACTAAACTATGAATGGTTCAGTATTTTTGACTATTATAAAGATCGAAGCATCGTTTTTGATTGACTCAATAAGGTTGACTGGTTAATCATTAATCCTACAAAGGAGTACAATTAATGTTAGTCATTATTCCTACAGAAATGTGCCAAAGGCAATATTGTTTTTTTAAAGATTGAATAGAGATACTTTGATGACGTTGAAAGATTGAATAGAGACATAAAAATGTCCTTCGTTGAGGACGACTCAAACCCACATTTGCGTTACGTGGAGAGGAAAACCACGGAAACCTCCCACTGTCAGCCTGACGGCAAGGGGACTTTAACCTATGATCCGTCTATCAAGGAGGATATTTTACGTCAGAACTGTGGTCAGTGCGAGCTGGGTGTGCAATTTTTATCAACCAGCCATTGCTGGGATTCGAACCAGGTGTTTTCTAGATTATAACAGTCATGATTTTTAAAAAAAGAGTTTACTGCACATTGTTAAATATTTAATTATCCGCTATTTGTTGTATCAGATAAACTGAAAAGTTAATGTGAACGTGGAAGCATGCGCGCAATACTTCACCAAATCAGTATTTCTTAAGTTATGTGAAACTACTTGCTTATTATGTTTATAGTTATGTTTTTAAAATTTGTTTCCATTAAATTATATAATTTAAAAATCAACGACAATTGATATAGAAAATAAGTTATGCACTAAGAAAACAAGTATATGAAGGAATAGCATTAAGTCCCTGACAATAAACGTAGAAAATCGACGTACTTTTATTGACGTCAATGATGCAAAATTAAATTTGGTAATAGACAATACAGGTATTATGGTAATTGGTGTAGTTTTCATTGATAGTAAACACACATAGTAAGACATTATATGAGAACATATTACAGCAGAAATATTGCGCAGTTTTATAATAGATGCTGTGGGAAAAGAATTTTACTGCTACTCGGTAGTGATAGGCACCGGAGATAATTGAGAGGAGATCTTGGATGAAAAAATTTTTTCTACCCAAATTAAAACTATTCACTTAACATGTATGTACTAAAAGGAATTCTGTTTGCTTACGCTTATGCCTCCACTTCACACGACCAAAAATTGTTATCTATTAGTATTATAAATATTTGGAGGCATTGGGGAACATAAATAATTTTTCTAAATAATCCTTTTTAAAAATAGCATTTATATTGCTATAGCATGAAATTGTTCAAACAAATTTGATGAGTTCTCAACTGAAATTTAATATTTTCGCTTACAAAACGGGAGAATATATTAAATACTATTTTTGCTAGCTGTTGTTGTTGTAGTTCATTTACGTCGCACTAGAGCTGCACAATGATCTATCGGCAACGGTCTGCCATCACAATTTTGATCCTCTGCAGAAGGGATGGCACCCCCGTTTTGGTATCCCGACAACCTGCACGCGAATTCGAGCACTTTACGGTAGAACAGTTTTACGAGGACCGATACCGCGCACCCTCTGTCCCTACGCAGACTGATCCAAGTGATCACCCACCCGGACACTGACCGCAGCCAGTGATGCTTGACTTCAGTGATCTGCTGGGAACCCTGTCTTAGCGATCAGTCCAGTGCGGGATCTGTTATTGCTAGCATCTCATTGTGCATAGAGCTGATCGTTAAGTTCTAAACAATTTAACAAGTCTCTTTAACTGCAATTTATAACTGTATACTAATGTTATTTGCAAGAAAATAATAATTTTAAAACGGTTATTAGGATTAAACCCCCTTTCTAAATAAATTAATCTTAAAATGCAGTGCAGAATTACATTATAATAATAATGAATAAAAACCCAGCAATTCTCTTAGTTTTATACTCTTGAAATAAAAGCGTTATAATAGCAGTACAGAAAATAGCTTTAAATCCGGGATACAAAAATATTTATAGTAAAACAATATATTTGTGACTTTTATTAATTTTATGTTTATGACAACCAAAACAATATGGAAATGAATGAGGAAAAACTAGATCCTACCACGTGATTTTCCGTCCAATAAAAATACACTGACAACAATGAACAACTGAAACACCATCATTAAATTTTTATATATAATAAGACATTTATTTCAATTTACTAATTGAGATGTTTGAAGGATTTTTAAGACTAGGATGGTAAAATTGCTAGATTAAAAATACCCGATATTTAATCTATTTGTCCGCTCAAAAAGCTCAGATAATTCTTTAAAGGCATGATATTTATATTTAGTTTTAAAGCATTGCTTCATTTTTATGGTACTAAAACTGTGTTTTTTTTATTTTCATTGGAAAAAAATGATTCGAAAAGCTCCTACAATAAAATAGCGGTATGAATTAAATTTTGAAAAGTTGCAGCCAAAACGAAGACTGACTAATAAATACTCTAAGTATGCATTATATATATCCTTAAAAAATCCCACTACTTTCATATTAAATTTTTAATAGTAGACAATAGGTGTTTATAACCAATAATTATCCTGAAAACTGCAAGCGAAAATCATCCATCAGCATCTCATCTACTCAACTCAAGAGCTTTCTTCCACTGAGATTTGCAAACATATGACTCTTTATCGATAATGAACTTTAGGAACTTTGTGAGGCCCAAACAGAAAGACCTCATTTCAAAAGTAGGTTGAGTTGAGAGTATTCCCGTCCTTTTCCTCATCTCTTATATTTAAACTGATAACAACGTTAGGGAAGTTGACGTTAATACCATATTTAATGGATCTGGCTAATAGAGAAAGGTGTTAGCCTAATATCCAAAGTGCGCCAAAGGAAGATCACTAAAGTCTTGATGAATGAAGCCAGCAACGCGATTTGACGTAATGTATTTTTCCTGCACTAGTTGTCCTCGGAGATTTCGTAAGCAGTGTCAAGACTTCGATAGAGGCGGGGGTCACAAACATGACCAAAAAATTTCAACACAAAGAAGAAATTTGCATAACTTGTGGGTTATTTTTGACGTCGAACAAGATGAATGTTTGTTTATTAGAAAGTGATAAAAAGAACAGCATGGGAATGAAGTTTGGGGGAGATGACAGATAATTTATTTTGCTCAAAAACTGTAAACTTTGTTTTGGCAACAGATTTCTTTTTTTTTTTCATATTTTGTTTTTCAGAAAACATCCAAATCAGTGTTTAATAAGATAGATATTTTTTTTTTATTTTTTTGGTGGTAGGATTTATAGTTTTATAAAAAAAAAAATAGAATCGAGATTTGTTACATTATTTTTCGGTAGAACTAGGTTTTATTAAGGAATCTAAAATATGAATACATAAAGATAAACAAACAAAAAGAACTGCACAATAAGAGAATTAATTGTTCCTATACTATACAATATTTCATTTTTGAAAAAATAAGACGAATGTAAAAAGTCAAATGTATGCTAAACATATATTTTTATTATTAGTACTAGTAGCAACAACAAAATCAGTTTATTGAGTTATTTAAGAAAAATAGCGATACATATTCTCATTAAATGTAGTACCGTGTATCTTCGCGTGTTAGGCGACCGACTATTTTTGATTACAAGTTAGCAAATTTCTGGTATGTTGGGTGTATAAAATAAATCAAGAATTTCTATTTTACTTTAGAGTCTTTTAAATAGTGTCAAATTTCAAATTCTTAGGATGGGGTGAAGACGAAATTTTTGTATAGCAGATGAAATTGAAGTAGAATCCATTGTAGAGTGAGATCCGTGTGACTACGATAATGTATTGCTAACATTATTGAAGCCGACACATGATGTTTTGGAAATTTTAAATTTGTAGCCTTATGGTATGTTTTAAAAGATTTCATAGATAATACTGAATTAATTATCTTAACTTATCTTACACTTAATATTTTTGAGCATAATCTAAAGTATAATTTTAAAAGGAAACCTTAACATGTAAAGAAAATATGACGAGAGAAAATGCAATATTGATTGTATAACGAAGTAAAAATAATTTCTGAAAGGGATAAATTGATGCAGAGTTATTCATATTTATCTGATTGCTTATAATGATCGATATTTTGCGATCTATTAATATCCGACTTTATTTACAGTTGTATAAGTTTCCCCCTCATTTTATTTTTATAATAACGTAGTCTAATGGAAAAAGAATATGAGCAAAGTCATAAGTCAGCAAAATGCTGTACGCAAGCTTACTTTTCATGTAGTTTACTCAGAACTATACAAAAAAGCAATAATTGTATGTATAATGTTCAAACTTACTCAAGTTTTCTCTTTATATAATAAGTTAAACAATATTTTTTGTTAAATTCACAATGATCTTTTAAGCTAAATCAGTTGTACTCTAAAGCAAATTTTATGACATACGTAAAATAACGAAATCCAATGTTAGAAATTAGAAAAGATAGAAAAGTTCGCTGGGTAATTCTACATCAGAAAATAATTTTCGTTTTCTGTACACATCAACTAAAGCACTTTTCTGACAATACAAACTTCGTATTTTAACTTAAAGTGCCTAAACTAGATTTAGACTTTAATAAATGAATAAAAAAATTATGTGATAAATGCTTCAGATTCCTCGTTTAGAAGTTTTTAAAAATAATGATGAGCCATTATGATAACTGCAATTTTTAATTTAAATTAATACTTTTTATTCACTTGGCCTTTTATTGGTTTAGCTCATTTCTGTTAAAATTGGAATCCTTAACTTATCATCGATAATTTTTAATACAGTACGAAACTAATACTTTTAAAATTTCTGGCAGATTAGCAAGCACTAACCTGTTAGAATATGTAACTGCTTTTTTTTAAAAAAAAATTTAATTATTATAGTTTTTAATTTTTACTATCATCTTTAAATTTTAATAATAATTTAAATTTTAATTTAATTTTAGTTAATTTAATATTTATTTTTATTTGATTAAATTAGCTAGTTTCAGAAAAAATCAAATCATTATTAACTCTTGGAAAAAGTACTAAAAG
Source organism: Parasteatoda lunata (assembly GCA_949128135.1). NCBI lineage: Eukaryota > Metazoa > Arthropoda > Arachnida > Araneae > Theridiidae > Parasteatoda > Parasteatoda lunata. The sequence goes on from OX421973.1 coordinate 83,223,634, forward strand.
TTAAATCAGAAAAAAATTCAAGTAGAAAAAAAAATTTGATTTGTTTAAACAATTTATTTTGAAGGTAATATTGAAATGATTAAATTCATTATAAAATAATATTTAAAGAAGCACGCATTTAAACTTAACAAATATTCTATTCGCATACTCGGTGACAAAATACATTATGCTTTTTTTTTTCTTTATTATTATAGCACTATTTTTATTAATTCTCGTCAAAGCTGTCCTTTTTCATTTAAGATTAGGGTAAACTAACCAGTGAAGGAACACTTAAGCTTCTCTTGCCTTTTAAAAAATCATATTAATTTCAAAATTCGTAATTTTAGTTAAATGACAGTGTCAACATATTTGTTACTAATTGCAAATTATGTAAAAAAATTTTAGAGAACTTACATAATATTGTTTTAAAGTTTTGGAGGTTCGAATAACAAGTAGTAAGAAGACCAAGTGAAGGAACAGCTCTTACCAGTGAATGAACACCCAGTAAAGGAACACTTAACTGGGTGTTAAAATAACACTTGGTTATTTTTTAATACTCTTTATGAATTTATAAGTCATACACATATTTAAAAACAAGCCTATTCTTGAAATTAAAACATGTAAATACTTGGAAAATGCTAACTTTTTTTATTGTAATCATGAATTGAAAATTAAAGTGTCAACATATTAACACATACTGTTCATTCTTTTGAAAATCTATGCCCAGTAAAGAAACACGCCTGTTTCCTCACTGGTTAGAAGTTGTTTTTCGTATTTTTAACATACTTTTCATGCGGAACATCACTAAAGGTACAAGAAAATTAAAGTTTATCTTTTATTTTCATTAACTTAGAAAAAAACCCAGTAAAGGAACACTTGTTTCTTCACTGGTTTTTAATCGTTTGGTGATCCAGTGAATAAACACCCCCTTATCTCAGTACTTTATTATGCTATGATGCTTAAAAAAAATAAAACGTAACTTCAATAACTATATTTTGAATTCTCTTTTTCACAGTGAGAAAAATAAAACTATTTCATGCAATTAATTCCACTTCAAACATATAAATACAAACACTCACCTTATAATTTTTTCAAAGAACCAAGGTGTTGCAGAGATAATAACAAATTCAAAAAATTTTCCAGAGAATTCTATTTGACCAGGTAATCTAAAACATTGCTAGATGACTTCCTATTGTTTGGCAGTAAGCTAGAGTTACCAATCAATCTAAAGAAAAACTTTCAAATTCTTATTTTTAATCAATATATATGAAATGTTCCTTCTCTGGGTAGTGTTCCTTCACTGGTTGGTTTACCCTATATTGATATGTTAAATTTGAGAAGAAAAAAAATAATGAATAAAATAAACTGATAAATTTAATTTTTTTTTTTTGCTGTTTACATTTGCACTTACCTTCATGAGAATTGAATTCATTAAAATGGATTATTTATTGATTGTTCGAAAAAAAAAAAAACTATCGTACTAGAAAAAAAAATCATTTGAAAGCCAAAACTTATCAGTTGACTAACTAATTCACGCCCATTACACCAAGCATGGTAAAGGAGATGTACCGTAATGCTTTGATGGACAGTATCGAGGTACTAACAACAGAGATTATCCAAGGGAAAATTAGGGAATAAGTAGGAAAACAGAAACATATGGATGTTTTGAGGTAGATAAGGCGGCGACATTATGGTCGGTAGGATTCCAGGCAAAGTAGCAGTTTTGTTTTAAGAGGATTACTGCAAAGTCTTTTCGCAAAGAAAACCGGTTTCTGCATGACGGAAAATTAATCCGTAAAATGGAAATACCTGAATTCTTTTGACGCATTGCTTAGAAATGTGAAGTCTTTGTTAAAAATGCTTTGGTGATAAAATATCTCTTCCTCATTGCCTTGGCGAAGGTATTGAGTTTATCGCGGCTCCAGCAGAAGTTGTTTTGTTTTGAGAAGTTTATTGATAAAGACATCAGCTTCGAATTACTTATTAGTGACGTTTTCTAATTAAGAAGCGAAAAGGAGGCGAGGAATTGAATGTTTTGTAATCCTTGAAAACAAAAGGGTTATTTGAGAGTTTATTTTGGGGATGAAAGATAATGAAGAAGATATTTTCTGCGGAGTTTCCTCCGGAGGTGTTTGCACAAAAGGAGCTTAAAAATTGAAAATTTATTCTAAACATGCAAAATTTTCAAATAAAGGGATTTTCAGAGACTTATTAAGTAAAAGAAACTCTTGATCAAGAAGTTTAATTTTTGAAATACAAAGTAGCCTCGGAAAATAATTGATTTTTTTCTTTAGAAACCGAAGAGGCTATTGTTTAATGATGAAAGAAAATGCATAAATTAAGAATTATAACTATCACTAGTAATTCAAAAAAATTACTTCACTTTGAATGTTTATAGTTACGAATACTCTGTCTTAATATCTTATAGAAGTTAAAATTAGCTTTCAGTTAAAAAATTGAATATAAAAAAAACTCTTTTAGACATAACGCTTTTATGAACATAGCCGTGGAGAATAAGCATTCAAAAATATAGCTCAAAATCAACGTAGAAGAGAATGGGTATTGCTTTTACAAATGTACGTTTAAAAAATAAACTTAGCTTAAAATGTGTACTAAAGAAAATAAGTATCGCTTTGAAATTCTTGTTAATTCTCTTTTTACCCATTTGACCCAGATGGAACACCGGAGTCCCTTTTATATATTTTTTTCTAACACTCTAATTATAAGAAAAAAAATATTTTGGTATTTATTATGAATAACAGCCTAACAGTTACTAAAATATTTGTTAGATCATCGGAAAATTTTTAGTACTAAAATATAAATTCCAAAAAACGTAGTTTTAAATGTTTTTTCATTTAGATTCAAAAATTTATCTTTAATTGATTTTGGAATTTCAATGATAAATAACTGTTTCTCTTAGATTTATTTAACTGCGAATAAATGGAATTTCGAAAAATTATTGTTTGGAAGTGAGTCATGCTTCAAATATTTCAGCTTTAATGCAGAAAATGACGCTGATGTTTCATGCTGTATTTCACAAGCATAAATTATTGAAATGCTAAAATTGAAATACGCTCATTTTAACCGAAAATAATACAAAATAAAGAAAAAACTAAGTAACATATGTAATAAAAATTCTGCATCTGAGATTTAAAAGACTACTATTTTACTTTTTATGCTAATAGTAAATAACAATTATTCGTGGTGTTTAAAAAGATGTAAGCATTTTTACATATTGTTTTGGTTCTTGATTTTTTTGAGACTAGGTAGGTAAAAAACCAAGAAAATAAGCTTAAAGAAAACCAGAAAAGTAAATCTGAGATGGGTCCGAAAAGTAGGAAAATTAATGGTTTTTCAAGAGGTAAGTATAGAACAGAGGAAATAAATTCAAAGAAAATCAGGAAAAAATAATTCAAAGATGGGTCCGTAAAGTAGGTAATTAATTCAATGAAAAAAAAAAGGAAAATACTTCAAAAACGGGTATGAGAAAATTTCTTAATTAAGCGATGTAATGCTCAAAATTGAAGAGAAATACTTCCGACTTAATACGAAATTAAAAGTTAAATTCAAAATGTTGCACTATTAATATTATTATTCATTGACTAACACTAGAGCCTGAACAAGGTCAGAGTTGGCCCAACACCTCATCAGGAATACCCCGAGGAAAGGACTCGACTCTAAATTCCACATCAACAGTAAAGGACCATGACGTCATTAAGAGTGGGCCGTTAATATTCATTACGAGACGCCGAATTATTCAACTCATTTGCATAATTTCGTCTTCGTAAATGCATCTCGTTCACCTTAAAATGGCCACCGCCTCTTCTAGATAGCTGCTTCAAGACTTATCAGTCAGGTCTGGTATTACATCTTTTGTAAATTGGAGAAAATGCAGCACCTCCCCGCACCATCAAACGAAGTTCCCTTTTCTGTTGGGCTATTTATGCGTATTCATTATAAGCGGTGCCTTAACTGATGAATAAAGGCAGAGTGGACCCGCTGGTTTTAATTAGAAAGTCGAGCTTACGGCCCATTAAAACTAGTGTAACGTTTCACGTGCGAAGATGCAAATATTTGTCTCCAGATCTACTTTGGCGACATTGGTACTTGATTCCCTGCAAGTGTTGTCTTGCAACGCATCGAGTTTGGTAACTCTGGTTCAAGTTGCAGGCCATTCCGAAATCAATCAAGTAGTTCTATTATGTCCCTAAATGTAAAGCTTTAAAAGGAGCATACATTTTAGTTTTAAACTCTTTCAAAATTCAACTCGATATGAATGTATTAAATTAGTGAGAAGTCCATGAAAATCGTGTTTACTTTCAGTGTCTTTTAAATGTGTTACTTTCCCCAATATTTTGAATTCTGATTTACCTTTTTCGACAAACAGTATATATATATATATATATATATATTATTTTTTGTTTTTTGCTTGATATATTTGTTTATTTTTTACTTAATGTGTTCTAATTTCGTTTTAATTTTTTTGAGTGCTCCTCACACTATCGTATTGATATATTTTGCTTTGGCTATATTGATACAATATTAGAAAGCACTCCTTTTTGCGGATATAATCGTGTGAGCTGATGAAGAGATTATATCCTTTCTTTATTTTGTTTTCCGGATTTTTAATATTTTTTCGCTCCATTTTTTCTAAATTTTTTAGCTTATATATATATATATATATATATATATATATATATATTATATATATTAATTTTCAAGTAATATGCTAATTTTTTAAGTATTACTTTTCTCATTCCTTACATTCCAAAATCAATCAAGTTGTTCTAAGTCAAAAGGAGCATGAATTGTTTAATTTTAAATTCTTTCAAAGTTTACTCGATATGATGTTTTGAATTAGTGAGAAGTCACTAAAATTCCTACTTCAAATATAAATTTTAATTTTGATTTGCCTTTTCCGAAAGAAAGTAGAATTTAAATATTTATATAGAAATTTATTCAGTTTTCAAGTAGTATGATATTTTTAAATATAATTCTTTACAGTCCAAAATCAATTGATTAATACTATTGATCAAAAATCACTACATGCGAAGCTTTAAGAGAAGCATAAATTTCATTTTAAATCATTTAAATTCAATTTGATATGAATGTTTTGATTTAGCGAGAAGCCACTAAAATTTATGTTTACTTTCACTGTTTAAATATAGTTTTTATTTCTGATTTGCTCTTTCCCGGAGAATTTCAATATATATACTAGAAGTAAACAATTTTCAAGTAATATACAAAATTTTTAAGAACTACTATTTACATTAAAAAATCAACCAAGTACTTCTATTATGTCGTCACTAAATGTAAAAGCTTTAAAATGGAACATACTTTTATCTTTATATTCTTTCAAATTTTACTCGAGATAAATGTTTTGAATTAGTGAGCAGAAATTCATCCTTATTCTTAACTTTCTTTTAAATATAAATATTAATTTCCCAGATAAAGCAGAATTGCAATATATATATACTAAACTTTATTCAGTTTTCAAGTAATATGCTAAATTTTTAAGAACTATTCCTTAAAATAAACAACTTCATTATTAGCTACAGACTTCGTTTTTATATTTGTTATTTTCTCAATTTTAATCAAAATTATATTTTACTACCAGCGTAAAGTAAATGATCAAAGCACAGAAATTTAGCCAATATAAAGTCCTCAACAGCATTATAAGTCTTTGATAAATAACTGAAATAAATAAGGATACGGACAAGGATTAAACCAAGTTTTCAGTGTGAGGAGTTGATGATGTACCATTTTGATCTAAAGCGATAGCTCATTAAAAATACTTAGCATATATTTTAGAAGAAGACGACCGGCCTGTGTAGGGGGCAGGGAATTGTCCTTGCATCAGAAAAGTTCTGGGTTCGAATCCCGGACAAGGCATGGATGTTTCTTTATCTCTATCTGTCTTCTATGTCCTTTCTCCTTTGTGTGTGAATGTATGAATGTGACCCGCCCTATAAACGGGTTGTGGCAGTGTGACGTGGGCGACGCTGCACCACCACCGCCTTGGCTTCGCCACAGGTGCCCACTGGGTAACGAAAAGAGAGTTAGCAGTTCTGGCACTTTCTGTGGCCAATAGACTATAGTTCCAAGTGCCAGCCATTAAAAAAAATCTTTTAGAAGAATAGGGTATATAGTAGTTTCAATCATGCAAAATTAGTATTAATTAAGACTTTTTTAGAATTTGTCAATTTTGCGTATCAAACTGCATAAAAAAAATTGTTTTCCTATAACAATTTATTTTATAAGAATAACTAAAACAAAAATAAGAGTGAATTGGCGAAGAAATAAAGCCTGCTTAGACAAAATGATTTATTACAAAAATATAGGTAAGAATATGTATATAGAATTTCCTATAGATAGGAATTGCAGCCGAAGTTGGATGAACTACATACGAACAATATACAAATATGGAAGACATTAAAAGCAAACTTCTTTCTTTTAAATTTCTAACGTGTTATGCACAATTGTTTTACTGACCACATGTAAGTTATTAAAACTTATTTTGTGCTTAAATTTTGACTTATCTTAATTGTTTGAAAATGCTTCAATTAGAGAAATTATTTCTAAACTAAATATTAAAATTAAATCCTCTATCAAATATATAATTGCTCCGAAATTCATGCTCTTATTTAATTGACATAAAACTAAACTTTGTATGAAATAATAAATTTTAACAACAAAAATTTTACTTTTAACAATGGCATTAAAAGCATGTTTTTTAAAAATTACTTTTATGCACAGTTGTTCCAATGACCACATGGAAATAGGGTAAGTATTAAAACTTATTTTACATATTTATATTGTGATTTTTCTTATTTGTTTATGAGTGTTTAAATTGGTAAACGTATTTTTGAACTCAATATTAAAATTGTCTGGTCTCAAGCTTATATTGTGTTCATAATTCATGTTTTAATTGACTTAAGAATGAAATTTATATGAAACATTAACTTTTAACAATAAAAATTCTGATTTCTGCAAAAGCATTAAAAGCAAAAAAAAATTCTTTTTTAAAAATTCCTTTCATGTTATGCACAATTGTTCCCCTGACCGCATAGAAGTAGGATAAGTATTAAAACTTATTCTAAGTGAAGATTGTGACTTTTCTTATTTCTTTGAAAGTGCTTCAATTAGAGAAAAAAAAATTTTCTAAAAATTAAAATTATTTATTTTAAATCAAGTTTGTCAATTCTTCATTGATCTAAAACTAAAACTTAGATGAAACAATAATTTTCTTTTTTTGCATTAAATAATGCTATTTGTCACATAAAACAAAACTTGTCTTTATAACTTCAGTAATGATTTCAACAGAAATCTGTAGCTAAATTTCGGCATACAGAAAGCGGATACACGCGAAAAATACGATAAGTATTTAAATCTATTTTATGCATTCATTGTGAATTTTCATTGTGATTTGTTCGAATGGGCTTCGATTAGGGAACTTATTTTTAAACTAAATATCCTACTTAATTTTTGTAATTCACCTTATTCGATAGATCTGAAACTAAAATTTACATGAAACAATAATTTTCCTTTTTTGATTTAAACACTGCTATTTGTCATATAAAACAAAACTTATCTTTATAACTTCAGTAATGATTTCAACAGAAATCTGTCGCTAAACTTCGGCAAGTTATGCAAACCTAACCGACAAATTCAACCGCGTATTATCATGGTAAACGAACGTCGTTACATAAACTTCAAAACAAGTTTATAAAGATATTAAATAGAATGTTTCTAGGCGCTTAACAAAGACATTTTCGCTATTCCGAACAGAACCTTACATCATTAAGCACCATACCCAGACCTTCATTTAGGGCATGTGAAAGGGTTGTTCAGAAAATATTTAACTAGAACAGAAATTCTTAGAACAATAGAATATAGAATGGAAAAGCCTTTCCGCATTGTTAAAGCGTAGTTTGAGGAATGATTAATCCCTCGAATTCGTTATATTATATCATATTTATGAGCAGCAATAAAGTTAAAGACATGCTATTTTAAATTTTTTTTTTTTTTATATCTGAAATAAATGTTCTAAAACGACGTTGATCTAAATTCACTACTTTTTGCTTCATGTTTTAGAATAGCTTGTATTAACTGCCTGTTATATTTTGAAATTATCTAATAAAAATATTCACACAAAAAAATGCTCAGAATGATTGTTTTATTGTGCTATATTAAAAATTATTCAGATGTTTCACTTCATTGATATGATGGCCCGATAGGAATCTATAAAAATATACATAGACACATATAAAAATCATAATAGTACGCTTTTAAAAACTTTAAAGTTGCAGATCAGAGTTCTTAAAACAACGAGAAATGTTCATTGTTTCACTTTGTAAGTAATGAATAAAACAAATGGCTAAATCAAAAGTAAGGAATATTTTAGCAAGGTTGAGAATTTTTTATTAAACAAATTTCAAAAGTAGGCGGATAAAAAAAAAAAAAAAAAAAACCATTTAAATTAAGAGTGCGTCAGAGCAGAACTGCATCCTACATTTAACTTGTCCGTCTCAGTTGGCAGTCCTTAATTTGGTTTATCTTACTTTTAACTTACTATTAACTCAGATAAGAAATCTATCTTATTTTTAATTTGTGTATGATACCATTTATTACAAAAAAAATTAAACAATTGAAATATATTTTAATTTTATATTAACAAAGTAAAAAAATATATGAATTGGAATATTTTGAGTATTAATTGAATAAATGATTAATGCTTGAATTATAAAACTTTAACCCCTTCCTTCTCGCTCCCGTGAAAATGACGGGTTGAGATTTCGTTCGTTATTTCTCGCTCCCGTGATATTGACGGGCTGGAAACTAATTATTTTTTTTTGCCAGGAAAACATTTTATTTCTCATTTTACACCCCAGATAGCAGTACCAGGATATTTTTAAGGTAATTATAGATAGTTAGTTTATTTTAAACCAGATGCCAGCACTAAAATCAGCTCTAATAAAATGCGTGTATTTGTGATATGTTATTTGTAATCTTAGCAAAGTTACCTAGTTAGGCTCTTTGTGAATACACCTGTTTTGTGCTCAAGATAAAATTTATTTTTTAACCCCTTCATTCTCGCTCCCGTGAAAATGACAGATTGAGATTTCGTTCGTTATTTCTCGATCCCGTGATATTCACGGTCTGGAAACTAATTCTTCTTTTTTTTTTTTTTTTGCCCGGAAAACATTTTATTTCTCATTTTACACACCAGATAGCAGTACCAGGAAATTTTTAAAACACATATTTTTAAAATTTTCCTTGCTTGCTGGAAAGCCAACATTAAGTCATAGTAACACTGAATGTTGGCTTTTCCTGTAAATTAAATTTTTTAAATTTTCAAGCTAAAAACAAATCAAAATAATGAATATATAATCAATTAAAAATGAATATATATATTGTTCATACACATAGTTTCATATAATTTTCAGGGATAAAAAGAATAGACACTTTTATGACCGTTTTCTTGAAAATTAACCGATCATTAAGGGGTTAAGTTTTTGGAAGTGTTTTTCAAGCGTTATCATAGGAGTGCAATTGCAATTAAAATTGGTAGAAATAAGAAAGTTTAAACCCAAAGAGAGAGCTTTTAAGAAAACCGATAGTTTACTTGTTCTTATCCAAACAGATCATGGAATACTTTTCCAAAAGAAAAATGTTTTTTTTTTTTTTTCAGAGTGACCAAATAACTCTCCGGATCTATCACTCTTCCAGAAAAATCATGCCAAGTTTAACAGCAAGTAAAGGAGTTTTCAAAAAATGACCGCAAAATGAAATGTATCCTTACTTTTTCATCGATTCAAGTATTATACAGGTAAAAAGATATTGTTGAAATCTCCAAGCCCCGTAGAATAAGTGCAAAAATAAAAGAAACTAGTTCTGAAATCAAATAGAGGGTATACTAAAAATTAGCTAATTATTGATATTCCCAGTAAACTGTTATTTTATACTATATGTGTTTGATTAAATTAATAAGCTTACTACTACGTTTTAAATAAATATCTTTACCAGAGTTAAAAGGTTGATTAAGTTAATGCAAAAAATACGTGCTCAATTTTCTATTCTTTGTAAAAAAAAAAAAAAATTTAAAAAAATCATGTATTTTAATGTTGCTTAAAAATTCTTAACTAACAGCACTTTAAATTGTAAAAATTGTATATTTTTAAGACCAAAATAAAATTTTAAAAAATAAAGAATTCATAAGCCCTTCTTATGACTGTACAAGTTATAAGACTCAATGCCGTTAAACTCAACGCATCAACTAGATTTAACTACATAATTTAAAATATGAGCTCATTTTCAAATCAGTAATAGTTAACGTGAAGTTAAACTATTTTTAACATGACAATACTGTCATAAATATAAATGATATTTATGGAGATTGATTTTAGTTTCAACGACAGATCACCATACAAGGTCATGGAAAACGACAACACGTCAGAAAATCGTATTATATTGTACAAAGTGACCATAAATAAGACACATTAAATTATAGCATGGTTATTTCAGAAAACTAAATTTTTAACTCAACGTGGTCTTAGTATTTTAATAACATTCGTTAATCATCATGCCCTCCTCTTGCCGCACGCCACCCCCTAAAAGCACATCTTAATACCTTCTGTCGAAAGTTAGGCTGAGCCTATGATGCCTAATTCAAGCCACTTTTATGGGGCATTGCAGCTCCAAATTATAATCGTAAGTCATCCGCTTAGAGACTTTAATGGCTTACTGGAGCGAAAAACTGTAATGAAAAAAGACAGTAGGGAGATACTCCTGCCTGTAAGACACCTGATATTCTTGAAAGGGGGGTGCATGGTGAAAGGGGTTCTTAAAAACGGACACGTGATATACAGTCTCTCTCTAAAAATGATGCAGTTAAAAGTATAGGTAATTATTTTAAATTCTTTAAAGGATGAATATCCGATCAAGCGTGCATTACGGATGGGCCTAAAGTTGGGGATTGAGTTAGGACGTGGCATTGCCTAGACATTGTTATCAGGGGGGCAATATGTCTAGTTTCTTAGCACATTATCCCATTCGAGGCGTGGCTAACCTTTAAAATATGTTTTAGAAAAAAAAAATCTAAAATTATTCTGTCGTTTGAAAGTTATGAAAGTTTGGAGGTTTTTTTTAGTGGAGAAATTAACATCAATTATGAGTATTATTTTTGTATAATTAGCTAATATTTTCTTTTGAATTTGGAAAATCTGTGTTAGATATCGTTATAATAGAAAAGTGTTTAGGTGATTAAGAAAATTTGCTTTGGAGGGGAAGGTTATCGAATCGAATAATGATCTTAATCGAACGTAAAAAGTTAAGATGGGTGTATAAAGATGGAATAGTGGCAGGTGTTGCACTGTCGATTAAAATAACTCTCGTTAAAACAAGCTTTAATTTTTGATTTTCGGGCCACACGTGTTCGAAATTGTGTTCAATAAACCATAAATTTACAAAAAAAAAATTTATTACTCGAGAAAATACATTGTTTCAGTGCAATCTTTTAAAAAAGGATTTTGTTTATCATTTTTATAATTTTTATGGGTGTTAAAATTAAAAATTCTCTCATAGTTAAATTGAAGAGTGCTAAAATGTTTGAAACTTTCTTTATATAAACATAAGTTATAAAATAAAGCTTTGCTAGATTACAGATATGCATAAATGAGTAATATGGAATCATGTTAGGCCCTTTAAAAATTTCTATTATCTGGGCCAAAAAATTGATCAGTCAAAAATGTCGGTAAGATGTATTGGCACATAGGGTGCCTGTACCTTTCACCGCAAAATAAATTTTTTACCGTAAAATTTAATGGAACAAAATTTAACGTTTCAAAGATTATTTTACTACACAACTATATTTTATTACAAATGAAACTCTTTGAATCGTGGTGGCTCAGAGAATAGAGCGTTCGCCTTATATTGAGGTGAACCGGATTCGAATCCCATCGATGGCTGGTAGATTTGAACTCTGCACCCAGCTCGCACCAACCACAGTGCTGTCATTAAATATCCTCATAGATTGATCATGGGTTATAGTTCCCTTACCGTCAGGTTAACCATGGGAGGTTTTCGTGTGTTTATTTCCGCCTGTAACGCAAATTCGGGTTAGTTTCATCAAGAAAGTCCTCCATGAATGGCAATTTCTTCCAATACTTAAGGGAAGATTTTCCTTGTCTTCTGGATTGGGTTCAAAATTAGAATGCTACGAAGTTGAACATTAGTAGTCGTAATCCTAAAAATTGGGTCGGCTGTTCAATGACGGGTATAAAAAAATATTTATTGAAAATTTGTGAATCATTGTGGTTAAACAATTATTACTGTAAAACATATGGTATAAAAGTTTAGGGGGGAAATGGATTTTACAGGTAAAACTAATTTTACGGATGATGAACTCTGGATGCCAGTTCTATTTACTTTAATTTGATCCAAAAATTTTTACAATGTGTCCAGAATAAATCATTGATGTAATTTTTGACATTTATTTGAAAATAAAAACGCAATTATCCCAACGATTTGAATTGTTATTTTTTGTTATACAAGAACCATCGCAGATGAAAACTAAATCTTTATTAACATTTCGAGTGAGCTTCTGATATTAAGATTGCCTTGTTGGAAAGAAGCAAAGTTTATTACTACAGACAGGATTTGATGGAAAATGCACGAGGTCTGTGTCTAACGCCAATAAGATAAGTAATTTAAATAAGATAAGTAATTTCCTTATAATTCGAAAATTTATTTTATGACAAAATCTCAAGCGCAAAAAAAAAATGCAAAAATAATTTTAGTAAAGTAATGTAATAGTCTTCTTTTCTGCTGCTTATATTTCTGGAAATTGAGGTAAAAAATACAACAAAAGATATCTTTTATACAAAAAATTTTAGATTTTGTATCAATTTCAAGAAGGCTTTGTGTAATTATTCGATATAGAGCGCAGAGAATACTAATTTCGCTCGCCAGGAAATTCATCTTTCTCAGAGTTAATTTGAGCAAACAAATTATACTGAGCATAACAAAACACAGAGACTAGAGAAACAAAATACAGAAACTAAAAAAAATTTCTCTGCGGTAGGAATAATACAACGATTTTATAAAAGGGAAAAAAATTTTAAGAAAAACTTTAATCAGTAATAAAAAAAAAAATTCACATCAAGTGAAACATCAAACCTTGTAACTATAGATTTAGAGGTAAAAACAACATTTGCATGACAATAGATTTAGCTAGTAAAGACAAAAGTTCATATTTTTTAACATTTTCTATAGTTTTAAATATATATATATATATATATATATATAAGCAAACGTGATGGTACAATCGTTGAAAAGACAATTCCAGCAAACATCAAACGAAATATCAAATTTAGTAATTGTTGCTTTTACAGAAAAAAAAGGTCATATTTACGTTAGAATAAACTTGCATAAAGAAACCAATTATTATTTTTCTAATAAAATAATCTATTATACTTTTTCTATCTCTTTTGCAAAGAAATAAAGCCACACGCAATTAAATTAGGTTTATAAATTGTAAAAGAAAATATGTTTAATGGCTCTTAACAATATAAAAAATAAAGCATTTACAATTTAATGTATCAAGTATCTCATGCATTGTAAAAAATTCGTTTTCTTCATTCAAAATCTTCGTACATTTTTATTACCACACACATTCTATTTTATAGCTGTTGTAATTTCGAAAGCAGGATACATACATAAGTACGAATTATGTCGTCTGGGTTGGTTATTAGGGTAAAACTGATTTATATTTTCCTGTCTTTCAGTTTTAACGTTTTCCTGGAAGTTATTTAATTTTGGAAGGTATCGAAAACAAGATAGGGTATGAAGCTCTAAATTCTTTATTACTTAAAGAGAAATTGATTATTTTTATGTGCGTGAAACAACGTATGGTAGGAGAGATTTTTGTAAAGATAATGAACTGCATTTACGTGAAAATGTTTTCGCTTCATCTAACGATTTTTGGAAATAGATAAAAGTGATATTGTACTAAAATTCTTTCCAAACAACAAAGTAGCAGAAAAAATGAGTTTTATTGATTTGAAACTTATTCAATAAAAGTTAGAGAATAGGAAAACAATGCCCATAACAAATACTTTTATAAGTGAATGAAAAATGATTTAAATTGAATTCCAATATGAAATAAAACAGTTTTTTTTGTGTTTTATGAACTAAAGCACTAAAAGATAATCATTCATGTCAATATTGAAAACATATTATGGGTTCAAATAAATATTTGTATTAAATGACAAATGCTTTATTTTACAGGTAAATGAATAATATCAGAAATTCATTTTTCTAGAAAACATATGTTTAAAAAGGAAAGCATAATCATTTAAATTAATGAGAAGTTCCTAAAAGAAAAAACAAATAAGTCTAGAGATTCAAAATTAATTTTTAACATTTATTTATTATTTGTTTCCCGGGCTATAAATATTTCATTATTTTTTTATTCAAATTTACTAAACATAGTCATTTATGCCACCATTCGAACACATTATAAGGGCTTGAATAAATATTTGTTTTAAAGGAAAAATGTTCGATGTCGCCGGTTAATGATAATATCAGAAATTATTTTTTCTAGAAAACATACATTTAAAAATTATATACATATTCTTTGAGGGAAAAAAATTTTAAAATGCAAAACTACTTTTTAATATTTATTAAATATTTTTAACAGGACTATATGGGGGACTATATGGGTTTTATACTGTAAAGATTTCATTACTTTTCATTCATTATTTTTGTATATTTAATTTGCATCTGTACGTTTGCCAAAAATTTAAGACAAAAATAAGTGTCAGGCTATTTTTATAAACATTTTCACAAAATCTAAATCTAAAATTTACAATACTCTGTTTTCGAAGAACAATAATTAATTTGAACTGAGTTAAACGTCATTTAATTTTAAGATGATAGTTAAAATTGTTTGATTTTTCATAGACATAAGATAAATCATGAAACGTTGTTTTTAATAAATTGTTTTTTTTTTCTTATGATTACTTTAATCAAATAATATGTTTTTTCTTCTTTTTTGTTTAAATGTTTAGCCTCTGAGTCTTCAATTTATCATCAAAGAAAAATACAAATTATTTTTATGATTAGTAAGATTGATAAGAAACACCATGATGATGTATTTACTATTATTCGATATTTTAGTTGGTATTAAAGTACTAGGTAAGAAAATATATTCTCGCTGAGAAGAACGGAGTTGAGGGAGATGAAGTCAATTTATATGAAGTATTTCAATCAATTAGGTTTTAATTTTATAGACTGATTAAATTATTAGCATAAAAATGTAAACAAATATTCTGTTTCAGAGTTGAATAAGAATGATAACAAAAATCACATCCTTACATTTGAATTACCTCAGATTTGGCTTTATAAAAATGTTGCGAGTTCAAATGACAGTTGTTGTTGATATCAATGTCAGATTTTATTCTGAATGACATGCAAAAAAAAAGTTATTTCATAGTTAGAATTAAGAAAAAAAATTACCTAAAAACGTAGCTTAATTAATAGTTAGAAATTATTGATTTGTATATTTGAAGTCAATCTTTTAAACAATTGAAATTGGCACCTCAAAAATACGGCCATTATAACACAAGTAATTATATTAATTTATTTTGCTAACCATCCCTTCCCCGTCGTTATATTTGCGAGTATACTTCCATTGGCTGAGAGATTTATTGAAGTAAACTTCTGTAGAAGTGTTTTTCCCACAATGACAATATCCTTGCTAAAAAGAGACGATTCTGCTCTAGTTTACAGTTGCCAAGAAATTAGGTTATATAAATATAATAACATACGTTATATGTTATTGAAACGTAAATCGAAGTTTACTAAAGTGATTTTTTGATTGATATTGATGCTATAATTCTCCAATTTTTGTTTAGATAAGCAATATAAGCAATTATTTTTTCCAGTTAAAAATAGTGTTTTCTTATAAAACAACTTTTTTGAGTGGAAAAAAAAATATTCTGTTGTTTTCTTTTCAATAAATGGTTTAATTCTAATTAACATACAAATCTAGTAATTGATATTGGTGTTAGATGGGCACTTAATATTAGAGTGCTAAATTGTTAATGAATCTTTATACTTTCATGTCGTTTTTTTAATGCTGCGAGTGCTGATTATTTCATTTACTTTCAAAAGACCATTGCAAGTAAAAAAAATCTAAATGCTCACGTTTTGACTAATATTGAACATTGTATTTTTTATTTATTCATTTATATGTTATTATATTTTTTCTAACTCATTATTCAACGTAATTAACAGTAAGTAAATCTTAACAGTAACAATACAATTTGCACTTTTAACAGTAAAATGTACATGAAATTGTAATTCAAATATGTAACATAATTTACAGTGAATATCTAAAGGATAATTTAGAATAGTCTTCTTTTGAGTAACTTAATTCTATTACAATTCATATAACTTTCTCCTTTCTACTGCATTGATATGAAGTGCATTTCATAATTTAATTAAAAAATATATTTAATTATTTATTCTATTTATTTAATTAATGTCTCTTTCATATAATTCTGGCGTAAGTAAAGGTGAATAGAGCATGTAACTAGTTTTCTTATTTTTTTAGCATTGTTCAACCCTTTGACGTAGTAGGAAACAAATGTTTCCCATTCTTCTGACGTTTTAATTACAAACAAAAACATATTCTGATACTTGTTAATTGAAAAAAAAAACATTTAGTAATTACTAAAAAAATATCTCATCGATTGTATGAATATTTCTAAAATATAAAATCTAAAAAAGTAGTTTTAAATTTGTTTTTTTTTTTTTCATTCATATTCGAAAATTTATTAATGATTGACTTTGTTAATTAAAGAAATTTTAATGATGAACAAACTGTTTTTATCGGATCTAAGTAACTGCAAATAAGTGAATATTTGAATAATTATTGCTTGGAAGTGAGCCGTGTTTGGAATATTTTGCCTTTCACGCAGAAAATAACACCAGTATTTCTTGCTGTAATTTCATAGACATAAATTATTAAAATGCTAAAGATGATATTTTCCACTTATTTTGACCAAAATTAATACAAAACAATGAAAAAGTAGGAAAATGTTTAATAAAAATTCTGTGTCAAAGGGTTATAGAATTATAAACTAATGAACTAGTGCAAATTTCGTTCATTTAAAAAAAAAAAAAAAAAAAAAAAAAAAAAAGTAATTCTTATTGAATTGTTACTCCAGAATTTGAATAATATAGATATAAAGAATTGTGAACATATTTTATAAAAGTTTGAATATATCAACATTCCAAATGACTCGGTTTAAAAAATATTCTGATTTCAATAAATAAATTGTAAGTAAAATACTGTAGCAAACACAGCTCGGCACAATACACTCTACTTTGCAAATCAAATATTGAACTCACGACAAACCAAATTTCCCTTTTTTTTTATTTTCCCTTTTTCAGACATCATTTATTTCGCGTTTTGTGCGTTGTAAAAAAGAAAAAAAAAAAAAGAAAAGAATCCATCCGCCACCGCACTATATTAATCCGCACAAACCATTACCCACTTCCGTTCAGTCTCTGCGGGAGGACGGAAACTGGTCTTTTGTGAAGGCCGTTGTTATTCTGTGTAGAAAACATCAAAGAGGCTAAAGAATTGAGATCTCACTAGTACTATACATCTTTTTTTTTCTTTTTTTGTTCATTTCTTACATATATACACAGAGATATTTCATTTTCCAAGGCGCTTAGATTGTAGTTGACTTTTACATTTATTCATTTTCTCTTCTGTCTTAGTTTTTTTTTTTTTTTTTTTTTTTTTTTTTCTTTCTTCTTCTTTTAGACATATTCCAAATAGAAAAGTTTCAAATGCGTTTCATTTCCTTTCTAAAGAATATAATTTGTTTCAATATACTTTGACTATTATATCGATTTTGAGCGTCAGTGTCACTTCTAAATATTTATCATTAATTGCTTCATTTTTTTTTTTTTTATTACGTGTGAGAAATTTGCAAATTTCTGATGTGTAAGATCTGGTTCAGACGGTTTGTCTACAAAAAACATAGAAAATTTCCGCAATTTTGAGGGAGATATTTTGACATGAATTCGTTTAGACTTCACTTGAAGATATGTTTTTTTACCAAATCATTTTAAAATGGTTAAATGCATTACTGTAAAAGAATTATAAACCACAAAAATCGCATTTGATGTTCTTAAAAAAAATCACAGTAAATTTTTTTTCTGTTTTTAATCAGTTTATATTGCAGTAATTTTTGTTTTGTTTTCAATCAATTTATACTGTAGTACTTTTTTTTTGTTTTCAATCAATTAATATTGTAGTATTTTATTTTTGTTTGCTTTAAATCAATTTATATTGCAGTAAATTCTTTCTGTTTTGAATCAATTTATATTACAGTAAATTCTTTCTGTTTTGAATCAATTTATATTACAGTAAATTCTTTCTGTTTTGAATCAATTTATATTGCAGTAAATTCTTTCTGTTTTGAATCAATTTATATTGCATTAAATTAGTTCTGTTTTTAATCAATTTATATTGCATTGAATTAGTTTTGTTTTTAATCAATTTATATTGCAGTAAATTCTTTCTGTTTTGATTCAATTTATATTGCAGTAAATTCTTTCTGTTTTGATTCAATTTATATTGCAGTAAATTCTTTCTGTTTTGAATCAATTTATATTGCATTAAATTAGTTTTGTATTTAATCAATTCATATTGCATTAAATTAGTTTTGTTTTTAATCAATTCATATTGCATTAAATTAGTTTTGTTTTTAACCAATTTATATTGTAGTAAATTATTTTTGTTTTCAATCAATTTATATTGCAGTAAATTCTTTTCGTTTTTAATAAATTTATATTGAAGTAAATTCTTATTGTTTTAAATCAATTTACATTGCAGTACTTGCTCGTAATGCGAAAGTAATCACAAAATATTTATAGCAAAAGTAATTACACTCAGATATAAATTTCTCAGGACATACTTTAAAAAATATTAATTAAGGCAAGAAAATCTCAAAAATACTGAATCACAAATTTTCGATACTTTCTATGTTCTAGCTAAAAATATACAATAATGCCTTAAAATATAGAAGAAATTTAATTATTTATAGTTATCATTAAAAACCAAGATTTACCAATAAAAACTCTTCATTTCTTTTTTTTTTATTAATTTTCACATAAGTTTATTCTCAAAATTTCAATTTCACTGATTTACAAATACGTTTTTACGTTCACTTTGCAAAAAGAATAAAATTTAGAGTGAAATTTCAAATGCAATATTTCTTAATTTTTAACTTAAAATAATTGAATAGAATGTGCTTGCTAATTAAAAATATGAAACTTTATAAATGAATTCGAAAGTAAAAGAAGAGAAAATGAAATATATTTAGGTTTTATAGAAAGCATTAGATAAATTCGATACAGTCTCGTTAATTATTTTCTTAAAGCCTCCTTTGAAGGTGATTTTAAAAGCAATGGAATCATTAAAGAGAAAAAAGCTCTTCATTAAAACTGTGACACAGGTTTTAATTTTAATTACATTAATTTCATTTCTCCAAAGAAGAAAATAAATGATTAATTCGACTACTAAAGCAAATTTCGCTCATATCACTTCGTATTTTCTTTAAAGAAAAAGAAATAAGAGAAAGTTGTAATCGTATATACATACACATCCAAAAACCAATCCTCTAAGAAGAAAAAAAAAGATCGAATATCGTGCAATTTTGTAAAGTACGCTTTGGCATTTACGTACTTTTAACATGATTAATTATCGCATTTATTATAAGAAAAAAAAAGAAAAAAAAACATCTTAAAAGAAAAAATAAAATAAAAATGTAAGGAATACCAAACAAAAAATAATTAAAAAAGAAATAAACTTTTTTTTCTCATATTTTTTTTCCGTTTTCTTATTCTAGATTAGATTTGGAACAGATCGAAGTTTCTTAAGTTGCGGCGTACGCCCGGAGAAAAAGGTTCGGAATAGCGCAGGTGATTAATTCCTTTTTTTTCCTGTTTCTTAAATGAAAGTGTTCTAACTCCCGTGGGGAAAATAATGACGTGGAAAAACGTTGAACACATCCCATGTCACCAAGACGTTACTAGTAAAAAAAATAAACTAAAAGAACTGAGTAACTTGAAACGTCCAGTAATCGAATAATAGCACTAGAGACTTATATTTGAAAAGGTGATAATTTCAGATGCGCTCGTAAACTCGATGGAGAAAACTGTTTTTAATTTATCTGAAAATGATTACAACAGAAATTTAATGATAATTGAGAGCTTTTATGCTTACTTTGAAGAAGCTTTTATTTAAATTAAAAATTTAATAGCATTTCATTGGATTGCTTGATTGCATTATGATATTAATTTGTTTATTTATTTAGAAACTTTTTTACCATTTAAAAAGAAAATTTTGACTTTTAAAATAATTTGTTTTAAGCCATTTTATACAGTCTTTAATAATTTATGTAAAGCCAATCTCATTTTTCAATTTGTTTGTTAAGAGAGACGAGAAAAAAATTGATTAATTTTAAAATACGGTAATCCGAAAATGGCGGCATAGATTTATGTTTGAAATTTTTTTAGTTTAGGTGCATTAATCGATTCATTCAACGAAAAACGATTTCTAGCTTATCACAAGCTTTTTTTTTAAAATTAAACTATATTTTTAAATTGGTTTGTCTGATTATGAACCTGAAGTCTTTCAATTAATTCCGAACGCATACATTATTTAACTATAAAACTTCTTTCATCAGTAATTTTTGCTTCTGACATGGTTCAATTTGCTAATATAAATAAATTTAAATTCAGAGACCTATGCTTTAAACAAAAATTTTCATCGCTCTTTAACTGATTTTTTATTATATTAAAACTTACAAAAATGCACGCAATTTAGATTTCGCATATAAAAATACAAATGAAACTCCTACATTTCAATTTTTTGAAGGCATTTCATGCTGTTCCTGTACGTTTTAAAAATTAAAATAAGAAATTTATTGTTATTTTCTGATTCAAATACTATAGTTTATAATTAATTTAATACCTACTTTAATTTGATATCATCTTTGACAAAATATTGTTTCACTGTATAAATCTAACACTACTGTCAAACATACGGCAAACGGCATTTCGTTTAAAAAATTAAAGTATTGCTAATAATAATGCAAAGAATAATGAAGCTGCCAATTGTATTCTATAAAATTCGAATTTAAAACGCGTGCTTACTGATAACGATGCTTTTATAGCATCTAAATGTCATTTTTAACGACATTATTTTTGGTATTAACCACGTTATTTTTTTATTATTTTGTAATACAGTACAAATATACCCCTAATATTTTTCCCCTCCTATTCATTCATTACATTTTGAAATAAAACAAAAATATTTATATCCTTACGTTATTGTCAAATCAATGTTCACAAAAAGTAAGTTCCATACAGAATTAAACAGCTTATGCATTTACTTCACATTTGAAACCTCATCGATTATTTCTTTAAAGTATTTAAATAAATCGCTATTGGATTTCACAACATACTTCAATACTTTCGATATCATTGAAGGAATGATCATTATAAGCTTCAGTACTGGGATTCCCAACGCATGCCCTTAAGTTATCAATGGTCAGGTCAAATCTGAAGGAGATCTTTTTGGCGAAGAACTAAACGAAAAGAAAAAAAAAAAAAGAAACTTTCTACAAAAAAGTGAGATATCCTAGGTCCAGAGAAATACGGAAATGGAAGGCCCTATTATGTAGAAGTCTTTTAATGGTCACTATGACAGTATGGAAGAAATTTTTTTTTTCCTCCGCAGGCTTCAGCCAGATGGAAACCTTTGTCAGTTCCTAGAAGAATTGCTCTGCAGTTCTGCAATGCGTAAGTGTTAATGGGGTCTTTCGTATCCGTGGTATTTTTCCCTGCGGGTCTTTTCTAAAGGATTCGCAGATATATATTATTGAAGAATAAAATAACGTATATATAGATATATTTCTAAAGGAAGAGAAATATTTGTCTCTACCCTCCATATGAAGTTACAGAATGTTTTCTTTGATTTCTTTCATTTTTCTTGTAATTCGAGTTTGGGAACTGTCCAGGGAAAAAAAACTAAATGAAAAAAAAAAGTCGAAAAAGATACAAAACTATGTCTTTGGTCATTGAGTTTGATTATCCAAAAAATGGTTTTTTAGAACTCGTCTCAAATACTGCAGGCTGCTCCTCTTCGCACATTTCGCAAACAGGGCGATTGTTGTCATGACCATTACAGTTGTACATTAGTACTTGTATTGTGCAATGCATTTAGTGCAATATTAAAAGAAAATCTTAAATACTGTATATATACATTGAGGAAAAATGCATGGTCAAAACTACCAGAACATGGGAAAATTTACCGTGTGTATATATCCCTTTTGTGTTATATTGTGTTCACTATTCTGTCTCTATAATTTTGGTAAAATCAACAATTAAGCGTGGTTTTATAATATGCGATAAAATTTGATGGATGAGGTAAAATTTGGTAATTTCATCATAATATTTTAGCGCATAGTATAAAAGCAAATTATTTGGATAAATTTACTTTTCAGGTTTGTATTTCTTACTAAACCTGTGGTAATAAAAATTATAATTTCAAAAACCAGACGCTTTGTAAACCGTTACCATATGAATGGAAAAATTACCTTATAAAAGGTTTAAATATTGATTAGATCTTGATTTTTAATACTAGATTTGATTTTTAATACTAGATTTAATTTTTTAAACTAGATTTAATTTTTTAAACTAGATTTGATTTTTAATACTAGATTTGATTTTTTAAACTAGATTTGATTTTTAATACTAGATTTGATTTTTTAAACTAGATTTGATTTTTAATACTAGATTTGATTTTTTAAACTAGATTTGATTTTTAATACTAGATTTGATTTTTTAAACTAGATTTGATTTTTAATACTAGGTTTGATTTTTTATAATAGATATGATTTTTTATACTAGATTTGACTTTTAGTTCTAGATTTGATTTTAATACTAGATTTGATTTTTAATACTAGATTTGATTTTTTAAACTAGATTTGATTTTTAATACTAGATTTGATTTTTTAAACTAGATTTGATTTTTTAAACTAGATTTGATTTTTAATACTAGATTTGATTTTTTAAACTAGATTTGATTTTTAATACTAGATTTGATTTTTAAAACTAGATTTGATTTTTTAAACTAGATTTGATTTTTTATACTAGTTTTGATTTTTTATAATAGATATGATTTTTTATACTAGATTTGAATATTAGTTCTAGATTTGATTTTAATACTAGATTTGATTTTTAATACTTCTTTTTACCAGAAATATGCAATTAAAAAATAAAACTTTTAAAGTTTCTGATAATTTTGAAAACAGGTGCAAAATGGCATTTCAGATAAATTTTTGAATTATATGCATTTATTGATGTAGTAAATAAATTTAATATAAATTTATAATATAAAGAATCATGCATTAAATTATAAATCTAACTACCTCTAGAAGAAATTTACCCCAACATCGTAGAATGTTGGCAGCCCTGCAATACAATACAGGAATTTTACCAGAATTTATTTTCTCCGTGTAAATTTACGAAAAGTTAATATTTTATCTCTAATTATCCACACTTCTTTGTTGTTTTTTATATCTTATGTTGAACTATTTACCATTATATTTATTAAATCACATAAAACTATAATTTATTTTCTCAATTAATTTTCCTGTATATGAATTTAGAGTCAGTTGTTTATTTTAAATTATCATTTATATATAAAATTTTGAATATAATATATGAATAAAAGTGGCGAGAAAAATCTTTTTTTTATTATTTAACTATCATAGGAAAGCTTTCTACTGACATATAAGCATTATTTAAACTTAACATTGTGTCCCTTGTTTAAATTTTAAATATTTTTTCTAAAATCTAATTATAAATTTAGGAAACCGTTAAGCTTTAATAGCATTTAAATAAAATAATAAATAAACATAAATTAATAAATATAGAATTTAGGTGAAACAAGGTAAGTTGTTTTATACTATTGAAAAGAATCTTTTGTTAATAATTATGTAACCAATTTTAAAATTATAAAAAGGTTACCAATGCACAAGTTTTCCACAATTATGTTTTTAACATCATTTAATATATCGAATAAAATAAATATTTTCAAAGTAAAATATGAGATTTTATATATATATTTTAAGTTTTTATTTCAGAAAAAAAAATATTGGAATACCGAACTCTTTAACATGCGGAACACAGATTTAAATTATATCTCCTGCACGATCAACTTCTGTGTCATAATTTTAGTTATAATAACTGTTATAATTTAGTTATTATATAATCATTTTCAGCATAATTCTCTAGTATTTCTGATAGGTAATTTTAAATAAAAATTCATAGATTTTTGTATTCTGAAAATTTTTCGATTCTAAATCGTTTAGTATAATAAGCTTTTTTTAAAAAAAGATTTAAATAAATTAAATTTTGCAATGTTTCACCATAATTTTTAAAATGTAAACAACAAATGTCTATAAAACTGACTCAGATATGCAATGTTTTATTATAATTTTACGTATATTTTTTTACAAACATTGGGTTTCTCAAAAAGAACGTATTATTGGATAAATGGATTACAGAAAAAAATAGACGTTTCATCGTTCTCCGCGTTTCTCTTAGGAAACTGAGTATAAATTCTCACCAAGTTTCAAAATTAGTTTCAATGTTTGTTGCCAAATGACGCTACTGAAGAATTTTTAATGTAATATTTGTTTCTTCGTTTTAGTTTTTTGCTGTGTATAAGTATAGTCTATCAAATATTTAACTAAGGTATTGTCATATTGCTACTGCAAATGATGGATGGTCTTAGTTAAAAGTGTTTATGAACCTTGTTACACTTTTGAACTCTGAGCTGCAGTTTCCTTCCTCATTCTGTTTTTTATTAATTTATTCTTCTAATCGCTGTTCATTTTGAACACCCAATCATATTTTTCTGCCAAGTTTTGATAGGAAATTTTAATTAAAAAATTTCTAAATTTCTTCGAATAAATTTAACTGGCAAAATAAGAAAATTTTTTTGCTTCATTTTTATTATGAATTTTATGAAAAGATACCCGTTTTTAATGTTTTTATCTTTTTAACGTGCATGCACTTCCAAAATCCCCCTTTCTCTCTTCTGTTTCTCTAACTTAAATATATGTTACATTAAACATTTTCCTTTAAGTATATCATTTAAAAAAAGTTAGATTTCACAAGTTACAGTAATAATTAACAACAAAATAAAAATGCGAACAAGTGTGTTAAAAGAAAATTAGGCTCCTCAGTACACATTAAATAAAACATTTAGATATAATTTCAAATTCGCTGTTTTTAAGAAAAATCATTTTCAAAGTTAACTAATAGTAAACTAATAACTTTAAAGAGAACATTTTAAATATTAAAATTAATTTCATTTCATAAGTATATTTAGAAACACATTGGAAATATTTTTCGCAAGCTATTCCAATTTTTAAATTTTTTTCTGTAAATATTTCTTATTGAAAATCTCTCTCTCTTATTGATATTATGTACTTAGATTTCAAAAACTATCATGGATCAAAAACATTGCTTTGTAGAGAAAAGTACCTTGCACGAGTGCTGCCATCTCTCGATTACTCTATGCGTTTTTACTTGAAAAGAAAATGAGGAAAAAACAAAAACTTCTAAATAAACATGTAATTCATCAATATTTTGACATAATCGATAAAGTACACTTTATTCAATGTTCCGTTATGATAAAAACTCAATAAACTGTCGAAAATGGAAGATATTCAGTAAAATAATAATCGAAAAGTGTTGTAAGTATTTATTGTAAAAAGGTTAAGTAGTATTGCTCTGTGTTTTAACATTTAATTGCAAATTATTACTGATTAGGTTAAATACTAACTAATTCATTTTACAAGAATTGACTTTTTATTGATAAAAGTAAAGCTTTTGAAAAGTAATTTAAAATATTAATTTAATTACTAGGAGGTTACAAAGTACGTTAATTTAAAATTAATTGCTTCGTAAACTGTCATTTTTATACTATTGTATCAAGAAAATTGTATTATATTTAAATCAAGGATATTGCTAAAAATTCCGTTAATATAAAATTAAGCCCTATAACTTTTAATAATTTCAATAAATTTATTAAACGATTACAAACAATTACGAAGAACATTAAATCATTGAAGATTTATCAAACTTGGTTTTTCTAATGTTTATATTTAAATACTAGTTTTCATTTCCTTAACAAATATAAATTTACTGTTTCAGAATCTGTATTTTAAGTTTTTTTTATTATATATTTTGACTAATCATGTTAACAATGCTAAAAATTTAAACATCATTTACTAGCAAAATTTGTAAATTTCTAGATTCATAAATTTATAAGTCAAGTAAGAAGTATTAAGACAGGATGATTTATTAACTAGGTAATTTTTATTTTTCAGAATTTTTATTTGAGAAGCTAAAAAATTAAATAAGAGGCTATTAAAAAGTTATTATTTAATAAAACTATTTTTGTTAAGTTTATAATAATTAAAACATAAAGTAAAAACTAGAATTCAGATCAGTTTAAAGATGATTTCTGAAAAATTTCAAAATAAATAAATTAATAAATTACTCGATAAAAATACAAACAAGAATAAAAGAGAAAATGCAACAAATCAACCAAATTTGTCTTTCTTAATATCAATAAAAGTTTTAAATTTATAGTTTAGGTTTTCTTTTTTCTTTTTTACACAAAAAAAAACTCTTTTGTAACTATATAAACATAAAACAAAGCAAATAAATTTAGGATCTTCTGTATCCAATGCTCCTTATATGTCTTTCCAAAAAGGAAGTAAAGAACACGTATTAGGGATAATAGATTAATATTTATAAGATGAGAAAAATTTTCATCGAAATCTGAAGCATTTGTGATAAAACAACCAAACCTGTTTGAATGCACCCCAAAAGAGAGAAGACTTGGAAATAATGTATTAAAAACACCTGCAAATTTCCTACTGGAGAAAAACAGATTGCGATGTTTTTACTACGAACTTGCTTAGCGTTCCTGTGCTGCTGTTAGTAAAGGCGTTACTTACACCGCAGAGCGGAGAACTGAGGGTTGTGAGTTCCGATGCTGATGGCCAGCAGAACAACCGGCATGCATATGCCACAACGGGCATGTTAAATCTGCTCTGGCTAAGAGACCTGTCACAGTGTTGGGTGACAATTTATTTTTTAATTTTCAATTATTTTAATTTAGTCTTTCTTTCATTTCTGATTTTTTTTCCTTTTCCGAATTTATTCCTCAAAGGAATTGCTTTTTTTCTTTCGCATTAAGAACATTCCTTTTTGTGTCATCTTTATTCCACCTTTTTGTGATTCAAGGTCGTTTGACCGCTTCGTCCTTCTCAAGGACGACATTCTTGTCCCTCTCATTCTAATTTACGTCACCACTTCCCCTTTTTTTCCCCACCACTTTCACGTAACCTTCATATTTGCACGTGGTGTTTCCGGTTCTAGCCGGAATTTTCAATTTTCCCAGAAATCGGTGTGGTCACACCTTCTTTGAGACATCTTCCCTTTGGTACCATATTTGGTATGTTGTGGGAGTACTCATTTTACACTGATTGGTGTTGGTGTAATCATGCGATGTTCCCCCCATCCAATGACAGTCGTCCTCTCTCCTTTTTGGTACCACTCAGTCTTTTCCCGCGCCGAGGGACGCTTTGCTACCTTTTTTTTTCTCTTGGATCCTCACTCCAGAACTTTGAAGCATGATATAATTGTGCTTGATTTTTTTCCCCTTTTTTTGGCGTCATCGTCGGAGCCATCTTGAATGGATGGTTCTTTTTTTTTAACTTTTGATTTTTTTTGTAAAGTGGCAGTGGGGTTAAGCCTTTAAAATTGTGGATCATCCATGAGAGAGTCTAGCCACGTGCTGACGCCGTAAGTAGAAGTGCTATTTCCCCCCCTTTCTCCCGATGGTCTTTTTCGTAAGATGTATGTGACATGAAGAAAATAAACTAAAATGTTCAAGATCATACAGAACTTCTTTTATTGCTTCTGGATTCATTTTCATATGTCTTTCCGAGGGTCTGGTTGGCAGGAGTAGTCCAAGGAAAATACTCGCATGGGTGAGTAACTCTTTCTTTTATTTTGTCTGCCTGGGTCATGTCATGCTATAATAATATATATGTATATGATACTTTTTTTAAAGTTGCTTTAATTATCTGGATATAGCATGTCGTTATTTTAATTATCTTCTAATTTTGATTAATTCTTAGTTTTCACCCTTATTCTAAATTTGGTGATACCAATTTATCCAATTTGTTCAAACCTCACACTTTGTGACCCTTTGGACCTATTGGGTTATTGTTACACCACATTAGCATTGTACTTACCACTTTCCTTAACGATTACATTCCCGTTAATGTAATACCCTTTTGTAATTTTCGGCCTTAAGTTGTTTTTTTAATTACATTTCATTCGTTTAACTATCTTTTTCATGACTATATCCAAATACAATCCCAAATACAAGTACTACATACAAATGATTTCAATGTCGCAATATTAATACATTAAATTACCTCACTTTATTCGCACCAAACATCATATCATATAATATAATAATAAAAATGGTACAAGACCTTTCATTGATTGTAATGTGGAAATTTAGAGGGATACCAGTTCAGCAACTTAGTCCACGGCGCTTTAACAGGGTCAAAATTACGTGGCATTCTTTCCATGCCCGCTAAATTATAGAGCTCTAGAAATGAAGCTAGGTGGTTGGCCAGGGTTGATGCCAGTTTTTTTAATGGTGGCACACGAGATTTCAATCAGCTCTTATTTTTTCTGAGCTAAAATATTAGTCTACAATCCCTAATATATATGTTTCTTTAATTCGTGTTGTAAAAATTTTTTTTTTTAAATGTGCATTAAGTGACGTAGTAACGAAACATTTTGCGCATATATTAAGAGTTGTGTATTTATTATTTGAATCAACTAATTTGAATAAACTAAAAGTTACGAAGAGAATGGCGTAATTAAAAGTAATTAAGAATTAAAAATAAAAATATAAAGTTAAGAAGTAAAGTTTAAAGTTAAAATAATTTATTTATGCTAATGAAAAAAATCGATGGGAGCTGAAAAAATATTTGTGTAAGTCTTCCTAAGAACATTTCGACACAAAAAGAACAATCTAAACTAAATTTTTCTTTCCTTGAAGCTTCCGAAGACGGATTAACATGCATCGTAGAAGTCTTGTCACAACTCATCATATTTGAAAACGACAATATGAAATAGGTCGTGTCACTTCGCGAAGAAAAATATAACCCTAGTCTCTCTTTTGAGGGGGTCGTAAAAGACATTCGAAATTCTACGAAGACGAAATTCCAGAGGGAGAGAAAGAAAAGACATCAGGAACCGTCGGGGAGAACTTCTCTCAAATGTGCATCTGATAAAGCGTCTTTCAAATTCGTCGCTTTGTCTTTCAGCCGTTGCCAAAGACATATTCGAAATTCCAATGGAACACAACAAAAAAAAAATATATAGAAAATCAAGGAATCGATGCCAAAACTGCAAAGAAAAGAACTACGGAAAAGAAAGCAAGAAAATAAAAACGGTCTAGAAAACAAAGCTTCGAAGAAATGAGATTTCAAAGGACATTTTCCAATCCGAACTTTGCTTAGTATCATAGGTAGAAAAAGCAACACAGGATTTTGGCAGTACTACTCCTTATATGTATAAATATATAGATATATGTCTATATGCACATATATTTATACAGGTCAGCAACTCTCTTGGCGGCGTTTGGCAAAAGTCCAACCTGGCCTTGAGCCAACTTGTGCCACGAGAGTGGGAAAACGTAGATGAGGAGATAAAAAAAAAGAAAAGAACAGTTGCAATTTTCTTTTACGGTGTTATATTATGCATTCAATATCAACACTTTAAAACGAAATCTTAAAACTGGCAAGGCTTGAAAACGAGTTGTTGTAACCGGGCGCAAATATCCGTTCATACTAATTGAGTTACGTCTCAGAAGTTCTTTTGTGGAGTTTCTCTTGACGTTTTGCCATTTCTGTGAAATGGGCTCGAAATCGTCGTTAACATCGGAATTGTGAGAGCATGTACTCTTTGTTCGAAATGGCACAAAAGAACGAATTAATTTCCGTTCTAGCGAATGAATTCTGTGATTATGATTGTCCCTTTATGACGTACTGCTTTTTTTTCTTTATTTGAAAACGAGGAAAATTAATTGGATTTGCGAACCAGTCGTTTAATGCAAATGACAATATGAATATGAATGTCAATCCTTAAAATGCAGTGGGAGGTCAGTTAAACGTTGGATAATGCTAATATTCAGTTTGAGTTCTTAATCAAAGTAGATTTTATTGCAAATGAATATTTTGCGAATAAAATGTGCATTGTACCATGATTAATATATATATTTGTAACTTATATTCTATGAAATATTGAAAAGGAATGATTTTACATAACTTTATTAATGCAATTTAATTTCAAAAAGGCCAAGCAAATCTTAAATAAAAATATTACTATCATCACAGTTTAACAATATTAAGTAGTTTGAGATTTTATAATACTTAAAAAAAAATCGGTTTTAAGGTTGAACCATAATATCGGTAGCTTGAACCGTAATACCGTACAAACTGTAACTTTAATAGGATATTAAATTGAACCAAATTTATATTAAAGATAAACATTAGTATCGTGGAACTAAGTGTAAGAATTACAATAATATGATTCAATATTGCAACACATGAAGGGTGCAGAAAATTTGGACGATATTACGGTTTAACTCTATTCAAAATGTAGAACATTATAATAAAACGAATATTTTCGGCAGTTTGGAATTATATCCATTACCTTTTGTTTGGAATTAAGTATACTAACTTGTTTTCCCCACTACAACAATTAAGTTTCGCTTAATTCTAAGAAGTTGTAGTTCCACGGTTTTTGCTAGAAAATATGTCGAATAAGATTAGTAATTTAAATGCCAATAAAATAGCATTAATAAAATTTCAATCGAAATAATGAAACATTATACTATGAAAAATAGGAGCTGTTTAACATTGGTTAATTTAAGGTGTTAAACTGAACAATATACCCATCGAAGTTAAATTATAATACCGGGTAATAAAGATTAAGAACTGGTATTTTTCAATACTGTGGTTCAATTTTTCCTTGAATTAGAACTAATTATATAGTAAAATAATCATCTATTATAAGTTAGATCTTTCATTTTTTTCTTTTTAGAACTTACTTTTGCCACATTGTGCTTTCGGATGTATCGTTTTTGACTCACTCTCTGATGTATCGTGCTTCCTGCTTTCTCAGATGTATCGTACTTCTCTTGTTTTCGAATGAACCGTGCTTTTCTTGTTTACCAAAGTATCGATCGTCATGCGTTCTTAAGTGTAACGCGCTTTCAATGAGCAGGTTAAAATACGGCAGCTGAAGAGAAACTAAGATGAAGCAATAAAGATTATTAGAAATCGAGTTTGTAGAGTTATGTAAGAAGTTCAGAAAAAATCCGCAAGGTGGTGATGTTAGCTGTTTCAGAAAGTACTCTTAAAGATTTTTGAATGCACAAGAAAAAAGAAAAGTTTATGCTCCAAAATTCGACGTAATTCCAAAAATCATATTTTCTGGCTACACGAAAAATAATGTGATTTTGTTTTTGGAAAAATTTATCGAAACCTCCATTAAAGTTATTATTTTTTACCTTTTAATAAAAAGGTAGAAATAAATATAAATGATCGTCGTTTATATATATAATTTTAAATCAATGAGAATAAAATCGTGACTAAAGGTATCCTAAAATAAACGCAAAACATTAAGTGTGATTAGTTTATTGATC
This sequence comes from Parasteatoda lunata, assembly GCA_949128135.1. Classification (NCBI taxonomy): domain Eukaryota; kingdom Metazoa; phylum Arthropoda; class Arachnida; order Araneae; family Theridiidae; genus Parasteatoda; species Parasteatoda lunata. The sequence continues at coordinate 83,255,519 of OX421973.1, forward strand.
TATTGAGTTAAAAGAAAAACTTATATATATTTGTTGTTGTTTTTATGTAATACACGTGACAAAAAAAATATCGATATCGACTTTTGACAGTCGATCAGTATTCGAAAGACCTTAAAGTCAAACGTTATTTTTTAGTTGATTAGATTTTTTTTCCTAGTTGTTAAATTTGTTTTTTTTTTCAATATTTTCTCATTTTATTGAATGTTTTCGAACTGAATATTATATTTTTCTCGAATATTTGAAACACTTACATCCTTTCTGCTTTATTAAAGTTGGTATTTTTAAAAAGCTAAATAATAAAAAATTAAACATTTTCGTAGATATTTTATTAGGTATATAAATCTAACTACATATATATCTCTCATTGTAAATTCTAATTGCTTGTTCTAAAAAAAATAATTTCATCGATTATCGATAACAACGTATTCAGATAGCAGTATTAAAATACTTTTTTCCTTTTATCACATTTTCTGTTTTAATATAAATACAAAATAAACTACAGTAGCTAACCTTCATTAAAAATATTAAAATATATAAACTGATTTCGTAAAATATCTATTTTAACCAGATAACATCGAAATTAAACTTATTTACTACAATCGTATCTCAGAATTGCTAGCAAATAATAAAAAAAAAAGTTTAAAACAAACACGCAAACATTTTAATTGGAAGCACAAAATTTTTACTTTATAAGAACGAAGTATGTCATTGCCGTAGAAAAACATTTCTACGAACTAAACTTTATAAACTAAAATAGTTTGTGAAATTAAATTCATGAGAAAAGAGGAGAGATGTCAACTTCATTATCTTCATTTACGTTGATTGCTTAATTAAGAACGTGGCTTTGAAATAGAAAAGAGCAGTTTAAAAAAAAAAAGTAGTTTAGCAGGCGTAACCATGCAAGGGAAGATTCAGCACCCTCCAAATGTGCCAGAGACATTAAAGAAAGATTTTAAAAAAAACTAGAGAAAGAACTTGACGAAACGGTGCAGTGATTAGCATGATGGATTAGACCTCATTTCTAGCGCCCTCTATTCGCAGTCTGAGAAACATTATGACTAGATTCATTTAAGAAAATGAAAATGCTACTTAAGACAAGATAAAGTGCCTGGTCCTTTCAGTAGTAACGTACTAAGTGCTTTAACTGATCAAGTCTTTGGGGAAAATGCTCAACAAAGGGGGAGAAATATTATTTATCATACGAAATTAGAATTACTATTATTTTTGTTCTTTTTCGGATTATTTATGCATACCGTTCACCAGCTCTAGAACTTTTGCACCAATTAGTTATCCAAAGATATTTGTGCGAGTCGGAAATGTCACTTGGAAGAATTAGATTGTTATTTATGTGTTCACATATTAATGAGGAAAGGATTAGAGGTTAAAACTGTTGAGTTTGCTTGTTGACTTCTCGAAGCAGATCCGGACTGTAATTATATTTTGTTCTCGCTTTCCCAATTTATTTCGGTAAAAGTTTTGGTTCAGAAAGTACTATTCACTATGAAATGCAATGAATAATTTATCTTGTCCGTTGAAAATCTGAAATGGAAGGAATTAAATTTTATCATTACAAAAGTTAGATTTATTTTAGTGATTTCCTCTGCTTTTAGTTGAGCGCTCTTAGCATTTTAATGTCTCAATATTGATGCTTGCATTAATGAACAACAAAGGGTTTTGCTGTACTCAGCGTGATTAAGTCGGCTCTCAGTGATAAATATCACGACAAATTCATTCTTATTATCTTGTTATTTTGCAGTATTGCTATCTAATTACATGCGAAGAAATTTATTGTGCTTTAAGCAGCAAATCATTATAATAATCATATTCGATGCAGAATACCACGTATTCACTTATTTTCTTTTATTTTAAGCACACACACTAGCGCAGGCTCTCATTCTTTTACCCGCTAATAAATTTAATGTTTTGATTTTATTAGTGACTAAAAGGTCCAGTATGAATTTACGGTCCCACGTGGTAAATATATATAAGAATAGTTTATTTTCTACGTTATAGAAAATTTGATGCTTTGCTGAAATTTAAAGGAATATTAATTTTTTAAAAGTAAAATTGGCTATAAATCATTGGTATGTCATGGTTAGCATATCGCTTATTCATCGTATACAATATGGTTAAAATGATCAGCCCAGTCATTATTAAAAGTATGCTTTGAAATTAGTTGTTAAGGTTGCATCAAAATTCTGTTAATTGGCTTTTGGTAATGATCAGAGGTTTCCCAGTGCTTATACTGCGCTTGCTGTATGGGCTGTATGTTTTGCTAATTAAATACATGATGATTTGCAATAAATTTCTATAATACTAAATTATTCTATTTACATTACCAAATTTATACAGAAATAAATAATGAACCAAGCAGATTTTTTAAAAAAAAATTGATTTCATGGAATTGATTTGCAAGTTTACTTGATGCTACTGGGCTAACAAGGTTCTCGCAATTATTTCGAATTTTAAAAAAACATAATTCATTATAAAAATTAATTAAAATACAGGCAATGTTTTTTTTGAATTTCCAGGGAAGTAATTCAACTGGCTGCAGTATGATGAATAATAGAATGAATAAGAAGTTGTCAACTGAGCGTTAGGGAACCATGTTTGGTGGAGTTTCCTTTGAACGCAAAAAAAAAAGACACCGGTGCTTCATACTGCATTTCCTAACCATTAATTATTAAATTGCCAAAAGTAATATTCTTCATTTATTTTAATCTAAATAATTAAAAAAGTATCAAAAATATGCTTAGTAAAAATTCTGAGTCAACGGGTAAAAATTTAAAAATTTTAAAAAAAGTGTTATTTCATAAAGAAAAACAAATCTTCAAAATAAAAGGAAAATAGACGCAAAATAACTTTTAGTAAACTTTTCACAAACTGAAACCAATCCATTTAAAACTTTTGAATCAAGATGTGATGGCTGGCTCTCGTGTGGTAAAACGAATTTGCAATTAAAAGCATAAGCATATCTCTCCAAGTGTTATCCATGATCTTCCTCAGATATTCTAGAACAAAAATGTCCCAAAAAGAAGAGTCAGCTGTCGAATCTCAAAGGTATCCACTATCACGTACTAAAAGAAGTACTACTCCTTCATGCAAGAAACTAGAAGTCGAGAACTTTTCCATCCCACTTGGGAGAAGAAACCGATAATTCTGCATCCCTCGTGCCATTCTTCACGGAATCCCTGAGGATGAGGATGCGGGGGAACATTCTGATGCATCCCCTCTTCACCCATTTCTTTCATTCCATTCCTTTCAATCGATCTATCTCGTCACACTTCATTACTTTTAATTGAAAACGGGAAGATGGACAAGCAGCTCCAGAATTCCGAACACACACACACACTGGGTAGTCAATGGGAGGTATGCGATATAAGAAACTACTGGACTGATTAACCATCTGATTAAAAAGATACTTTTGGTGCATTTTTGTCACTCACTTCCGTGCTTGCATGCCGTTGCTACAGTGATTACAGTATTTTTATTTTATATATAGTAATTTTGAGAAAAAAAAGTCTGAAAATTTTGATTAATAGTAGAGAGGCATACTAGTTTTTTTTTTTTTTTTTAAATAAACCAACTCAATGTCTGCCATGTGTGTTTATTAATCAAAAGGAAACTTCTAAAGTAATTGTTTATCAATCTATCGACAATTTAAGAACTTGTTTAAATTTGTCATGCGTTATTTAAATATTTTAACTTAGTTATTTAACTAATTATGTTATAATTATTTTTTGATCTAAGAAGTGCAGAAAAATTTTTAAACAATGGGGTTTCGTTCTTCAAAATCTGTAACGTTAAAAAAACTGTTTTGATGGGTTTAAGCGTAACCAGAAATAAAATTCTAATTGCATTAAACTGGTTGTGATATGAAAATATTTATCTTTTGCAATTTTCTTTCAATTTAGGTACTGATGTATGAATTAATATTTTGGTTTTCTGACATTCTCATAATATATATATATATATATATATATATATACTCAAGAGCCAAAACAATATGACCACCTCTTAATAACGAGTTGGCCCACCTTTAACCCGCAACACAGCTGCAACCCGCCTTGGCATAGATGCCACAAGTCCTTGGTAGATGGCCGGAGACAGATTGTGCCAGATGTTTAAGCAACGGTCACGCAAATCCGAGATATTGCAACTTAATGGTATTTGAACTCTGAGCTGCCGTTCCATGACATCCTAAATGTGTTCTATCGGATTGAGATCCGGTGAGTTAGGCGGCTAGGACATTAACTGGAATTCAGCATCATGTTCCTGGAACCACTCCAGCACAATTTGAGCCTTGTGACACTGGGCGTTGTCCTGCTGGAAAATTCCATTTCCAGCTGGAAAAACAGAGGCCATATAAGGGTGCAACTGGTCCGCAATGACGTTCAGATACCTTGTAGCATTCATGGTCTGCTCTACCACAACCACGGGTCCCAGAGACGCCCAAGAGAACGTCCCCCAAAGCATAATACCACCACCAGCCTGTGTATGACCTACTGAACAGTGAAGGAGCAACTGTTTGCCTGGAAGACGGCGTATCCTGACACGGCCATCGGCGTGATGAATGACAAACTGTGATTCATCTGACCAGGCAACTCTCTCCCACTGATCCATGGACCAGTTCCCGGGACCAGCGCAGGCGTAGTTGGCGATGACGCTTGGTCAGCAAAGGCACACGTGTGGGACGCTTGCTGCCTAGCCCCATATCCAACAGTGTCCGCTGAACAGTGCGCTCTGATACTATTCTACTTGACCCTGCATTGTATTGGACAGTCAGCTGAGCCATTGTCTGGCTTGGTTTTGCTTCACCAAGCGAGACAATCTCCGACGACCTTTTTCTTTGATAGCGTGTGGACGTCCAACACCATGTCGTCTACTTCTGATTTCACCGTCATTCATCCAATTTGCATAAGTACTAACAACTGTAGATCGTGAACAATCCACGAGTCGTGCAGTTTCGGAAATACTTGTTCCGAGCCTTCGAGCCATTACAATCTGCCCTTTATGAAAGTCGCTTAGATCCGCAGCCTTTCCCATCACACACAGAAGTAAGTAAAAGAATGATTCTTCGAACTCTCCAGCAGCAGTTAAATACCACTTCCACCTGATCACGTGCCTTCCACGTCATCCAGGAGAGTTCATTGCAAAATGTAGGGGTGGTCATAATGTTTTGGCTCTTGAGTATATATATATATATATATAAACTCTGCTTCACTCAACACTTTTTTAATTGTTTTTTTCAATAGAAGTATATTTTTTCTTGTCCCTAGTTTTTTTTATAGTGAATAAAATTATCTTATATCGCACCATATTGTTTCAAATTAATTAATAAGTATCTTCTGGTGTTTAGCCAATCCTTGTCCTAATTTTTCCATCGCCAAAAGGTTTCAATTTTAATTTCATTTTTCTTTTTAGTTAATGTTTAAGAAATAGAGTTAATAAAAATGTGGATTTTCCACTACATCTATAAAGTTTTTCTATAAATATCTATACAAATATGTTAGATTTTAATTAAAGTTTAAAATTATGATCGAAATTATAAAATAATAGTGACATTTTACGATTTTAATGGATTTTTTTTTTTAAAAAAAAGTCGCATATATCCGACTTAAAAATTTTATTTTCAATCTCTTTTCCAGCAATAATCTTAAAATAAAATTATTCGAATAAAAAAAAAAATTCGTAGTCATGTCTAAACACATAGAGCTAAGTAATATAAAAATAACTAAACATCACTTCTGACTCAATACTTTCTATATTGACACTCAAGAAGTTTACTTGTTAAATCATTATAAATTGTGAAATAAAAAAATAATTTATGTTCAAAACTGCCAGAATTTTACAATGTTTCTGGCTTTAAAATAAAAAAAATTAAAGGAATTTTACCGAAGCGCTTTGGTAATGACTTTTGGTAAAATTTACGATAAAATATGATTTAATAGCATAAACGTTATTTATTGGGTTCAATTTACCATCCTTCCACTGTATATTTTAGACTATTACCATAATTAGGATTTTTTTACCAGATTGCTTTTCACCGTGGATTTGTACGTATTTTTTCAATCGTAAATCTACAGTTTATTGATAAGATCAACCTTGTATTAACTTTCTTCTTTCCACAAAATTTGTTTCGTCTTCTCTACCTAATTAAATCAAGTTTAATTGTCTAAAATCTACTTTATTAAATTTTTTATTTCATACTTTATGAGTTTATTAACATTTTGCTTACGTTTGGTACAGTAATAAGACCAAAATTTCATGCTAAACGCTGTAAGCAAACGGTTAACTCAAATATTAGTAAATTAAGCATTTTTTCTACCATAAATCCGAAGTATATTTACTATAAGATCCTCTTGGCCTTAACATTCTACTAAGAAAAAAGATTTTAGTTCTTTGAAGGAAGTGAAGTTTCTGCATCTGTGTCTAAAGAAATCAAATTTAGTAGTTTTCTTTCTTCCTTTTTTGGACCTAAAAGTATACCCAAAGGAAACCAAAAGTGTCATCTTCTCATCCGCTAAGATTTTCAGTTCAAAACAACTTTTTTTTTTCTTAAAAGAAAGAAAATATAAAAGACTTTGAGAGATTAATTTTCTGTTTCTCTTTTTTTTCAGTCTGTCAACCTTTTATGTCTTATCAAATTCTAGAAAAAGTTTCATTCTTTTTTTAATCTGAAGGGCATTGCAGTTTATGAAGAACTTAAAATGCTTTAAGGGGAGTCGGTAAGGTAAAATATCAATAATGCTAAAACTGACCTTTTTTTCCATGTACCTTCTCTCATTATATCGCTTTTCTTATGAAACTTCTTATGATATCGCTTTGAAATATTTTGGGGATATTCGAGATTATATCAGTTGTATGCTTTGATAATGTTTTAGCGTCAACAGAAAAACTTTTTGAGTTATGAAAAGGTTTTACTCAAAAATGAGGAACCGTACTCTAGAAAAAGTTGCTTTTTTTAATCTGAAAGGCATTGTAGTTTATGAAGAACTTAAAATGCTTCATCAATAATATCAAGAATGCTAAAGCTGACCTTTTTTCGAAGTACCTCTTCTAATAATATCGCTTTGAAATATTTTCGGGGATATTTGAGATTATATCTGTTGTATACTGTGATAATGTTTTAGCGCTAACAGGAATATTTTTCGAGTTATGAAAGGGTTTTACTCAAAAATGATGAAACGTTTAAAAAAATATTAAAATAAAATATGAACTGAAAACTTTTAAACAAATTTCTGTGAAAGATATGTATTAACAGTTATCACAGTGTAAATATGTACTTGTAAATATTCTGTGAAAAACAAACTGAAGCAATATTTTGGTTAGATGCTGAGAAAAAGGTCAGTTTTGCATTATTGGTATATGCCCAGCGACTCCACTTAAAAGTAACCTGGCATTCTTACTTAAAGCTACCATTAGTAATGTTGATAATATTTATTTTTTAAAAAGCTGAAAACCCTTTTAGAAATCTTTTTCGGTGCCCTTCTTCTACAAAATAAAACTTATTTTTCTATTAGGAAAATTTATATTTTATTATTAAAGTACAAATCTTTAGTTTTCTTTGATATAATCTCAGCATGCCCGTTAATATCAAAGCTATTAATACAAAAAATAACTTATAACTAATAAATTTTTTTAATTTATTGTAAAAACTTAATATAAAATACTAAATGTTACTGGTCTTTAAAAGCATTATAGTATTAATTCTTACAATTTCTAAATATTCAGGGAAGAAATGAGTTAATATAAAATTGATAAACATTCAGTTTTAAAATTCTCATAGGATTTCATTAGAATCTAAATTCAAATACTGTTATGGTATAGTATATGTCACTTGTATAAAATCTTTTGATGAAACAAATAACTTAAAACTAATACATTTCATTTATAAACCAGGGGAAAAAATACAAAATACTAAATCCTACTGCTTGTTTTTTAATGTCTCTAAAAGCACAATGATATTATTTCTCACAATTTCTAACTAAATTATAATAATAAAAATAATAATCCATCCGGATTTGCCAAATTTGTAATTTCAAAAATCTCATATGAATTTCTTGGATTGTAAATTCAAATCCTGCTTTAGTATAATCTCTGCTTTGTGCTGGCGAACATAAAATCTTTTAACCCCTTAACTACCGCGGGCGTATATATACGTCTCGGCCAGACGATTCATTAACTGCCGCAGGCGTATATATACGCTTTCCCGAAATACGATGCTTTGTATTGCGCTGCTATAAATAGAACTACATCCCCTACTTCTGAATGCAGTAAAAGGGCCTTGAAAGTATTTGCCAATGTTTAGCAATGAAAGTGTTTGCAATGAATGTATTACCAATTTTGGAGGAGGGGAAAGGGGGAAAGGGATGTGTTGGAAAAGTGATATTATCGTATTTTTTGCTTGTGTGTTTCTATTTGAGTAAGGTCGGGTTTATTCTTTTTTCGCTTTTGTTTCCCGTGTATATTCGTCGTGAATCCTGCTATCAGTGCAATGAGTGTGATGTTGGTTTATGTGTCCAACCATGTTTCAGGATTTATCATACAACAGCTAAATTTTAACATCTTTTATGTTGTATTTTCATTCTTTAATTTAAGATTTGTATTTTTTTTTTCTCATTTTTCTTCTCCTGTGAAAGTAAACTTTTTTAAATTGCGATGCGAGCATCTTCCCCCCCCCCCCCCCCAAAAAAAAAAAAAAAAAACACGGCGTAACAAAGCGCACTCCAGCGAAAAACGATGGCACCGAGGAGTAAATCACGTAAATTTTTCTCGGCAGGTAAGGGGTTAACACAACATATAACTATATTATATTTTTTCAATATTTTGTATGTATACAGTACTACATGGTAATGGCATTTCTTGTAAAAAAAAAAGATCCATGATTCTGGTTAATAAAATCAAGATACACGGTATTTAAACCATTCATTTCGTAAATTTTTGAATCATATGATAATGGCTTACAGAAAGTCTGGTTTCAAAAATTATAGTTTGTATTATAATATATTTTGTAAAAATTACAAAACTGAAAAGTAAATTCAACCGAATTTTAAATTTTAAGCTATGTTCTAAGGCATCATGAAGAAATTACCTAAATTTTCCACATTTACCAAATTTTATCGCACATTATAAAACTTTTTTAATTACATATTATAAAATTTTATCGTTTTAACTAAAATCATTACCAAAGTGCTTCTTTAAAAATTACTGAGCTGTTTGTGATCCCATAGAGTTAGAAACACCATAAATTTTACCATATTATAATAGTTTTGACTATACTTTTTTCTTGAGCAGTGATAGCTCAGGTGATGGAGCGTTCGCTTTCCTGTGAACAGAGTTCGAATCCCAGTCGATACGAATTTCACATCCGGCTTTCACCCTCCTCAGTGCTAACGTGAAATATCCTCAGGGGTCGAGGGATCATGGGTTAGAGCCCCCTTGCTTTCAGGCTGACCGTGAAAGTTTTGTGGTTTTCCTCTCCATGTATCGCAAACAAGGGTTAGTTCCATCAAAAAGTCCTCCACAAAGGCAAATTTCTCCTTATACTTGATCCAGGAGCTCTCTTTTCCTCTGGATTGGGTTCAAAATTACAAGGCTACGGAGTTAAACATTAGTAGTCGTAAACCCAAAAATGGGATCAGCTATTCAGCGAGTTTTATATAATTATATATTCTTTTTTCTCAGTGGGGAATGATAAATATTACTGAATTTTTTACTGCTAGTCTTTAAAAGCACAATACTATTTCTTAAAATTCATGTAAAAAAATAATTCATATGAATCTCTTAAGCATGCACTTACAGACATTCTCGAATAGGCTATTAATTTTTCATCCCATCTAACGAGTTGTTCATAGTTTAGAAGTTGTGGAATTGACGAAATAAATATTTCTTTAAGAATGGCGATCAAAACATTAAGTACTTGGAGATAGATGAAAGCTTTGGGGATTGGACATCCATTAGAGAGCATTACGGATTTACCTAACCCCCTCCCTTTCCGTCTCCATGCCCCCTCTTTCGGACCTTCTATGCTGACAGCCCCTCACCCATGACGTCACGGGGGATTTTCAGAAACCTAGTGAGGGCTGATTAGTTTTAATGCCATAGGACGTCTATAGTATCAGGAATAGAACTTGATCCAATAATTTTGTGATAGATTCAATAGATTTGCACTAGGTAAAGGTTCTTCAAAAAGGAGGTTATTGTTTTTAAAAGAAATAATAAGTTTTCTTGTTTGTGATGAAGAATTTCAAAGCTTGTTAAAAGTTTTCAGAACTGACGAAGAAAGCAAGAAAGGCATAAAGAAAAGCAAGAAATGGTAAATCCGTTTTTCAGAACTAATATGAAAGATAAAATGAACAAACAATTTCAAAATATTTGTTTTCAGTCTTAAGAAATGTGAGTGTTTTTCAATCTATTTATTACTTTTTTGCACAAACATATAAAAAACTTATTAGGAACTGGAAATTGAAGCTCTCTTTAAAAAATAGTAAAGTTAGTATTATTCTGAAAAATTACTTGAACAATTATTAGTATAAAATTTACGAAGTTTTATAAATTAGGGAATTTTATGGTTTCAGGGGGACTGCATCTAAAAATAGGAAATAAATTTCTTTTAAAATCCACATTAAAAAAATAATAATACTATCCTAAACCCTAAAAAAGTTCTCATTTATTTAAATAAAAGAAAACAATAAATATTGCGTTGCTGCATGTTAAATTGCAATTTTTTTTCAGAAATTTAAAATTGACAAACTCACAAAAATATTTGACACTTGAGAGGGCTCAATAACTTCCTTTGTCATGCAATTTCTTTAAAAGTTAAAAACTATATATTTATTTACTGCCGCCCTTGGTGAAATCAATATTTCTTTTATTCCGTTTACATATTTCGATTTTTTAAAAAAAACTCAATCAAGACATCCTTTTTGTATATCAAATTTTACAACTATACCAAATTTTATATAAAAAAAACTCTTTGCCTGTGGAACTATTTGGTTTAATGCATTAGCTTTTAATATGTATCAAATGATAAAAGTTAATTAAAAGAACTTGTAGAGACTACCGTTACCCACAACCAGGTGTTCCTATTGTGACAGATTACAGGAAGAAAAAAAAACGAAAAGATATAGAGATGTCTATTTTATGTGTACAATAATGTTCAAATCATATTAAATAAATACAAGGATAATATTTTAGATAATTTTTCAAAACGGAGAGATGAGTAAAACAAGGTGCAGATAAGGTAAATTAACCACTTATTTCTTGTCATGAAGTATCGAAAATCATAACTAAGTTTGTCAACAGATGGCACCACCAATAATCATGGAGCTGCAAAAATTTGTTTTCAGCTGCTTGTTCGATCAATCCAACAGAAATACTTACATGGTTGGCAGTTAATTTTGTTTATATACATATATAACGTAATAATTTTTATGGATAGTCCGTATTATTCATAACCACTTCAAACTTTACTAATACATGCGAATTGAAAATGAAAAATATTAACTATTCACTTATCAAACTTAATTAGCAATAACTTAACTTGCGTAATGAGCAAATTGAGTTTCTACTTGAGATTCCAATCCAATAGAGGAGAGAAAGAGGGAGATGTGTCATAGCTTCTAATGGAAGGGACTGTTTGTGACACGGAGCCATGAGGAAGTTGAAGTGGATCACACGTTTATTGACACTCGACAATTTTCAACCAATCAGCGCCTGCCTCCTCTCTGAACGAAGAACACTTGAATTCTTACTAACCGTCCCAAGAGTATCTCGCGTTCGATATTGGTGAAGTGGGCAAAAAAAAATATCACCCTCGGTATTCTTAATAACAAGACACTTGAAAACATTGATCGAGTCGCGATGAATAGAGCTATATTTACCAACACTTCTTCTCTGGCAACATTAGTAATGGCAATTTGAATCATGATTTAAACTTGTTTTGATTACTTCGATAATGAAATAACGTCAAAGCAATTCACGGCAATTGTAATTCAGTTATATTCTACATTTGGTTTTTTGTATTTTGATTATTTTTGTAGTAAAAATTAATAGTTTGTCCATTTTTTTTTTATAAAAAAAAGTAGATTCTGTGAGACTGGCATTTTTATATTACCTTTCAAATGCGTATTTCTTCAGAGGAAAATAATTGATAATTATACATTCCTTTTAAGTTTTTTTTTTTTTTTTTTATAGAAAAGCAATGTTTCTTTTTATACCAAAATATACAGTAAGATATATGTTTAGTAAAATTTTACTCAAAAGAAAAAAACGCCACAAACCTCGATCAGCTAGAACTTAAATTTTCATTTAAAAAAAAGTAACAGTGAATTGCTTTTGTTGGAGAGTTATGTCATGAACAAGAATTGTTTAATAAAATATATTTTTCTAACATGTACACTTTTAAAAATTCAGGATCAATTTACGGTAAAAAGTTCTGCCACTATTGGTGCATCCCCCGTAAAATCAACTTTACTGTAAAATCCACTTTACTGTGAAGTCCCCTCTACTGAAAGTTCCCTCTACTGTAAATTCCCCTCTACTGTAAATTCCCCTCTACTGTAAATTCCCCTCTACTGTAAATTCCCCTCTACTGTAAATTCCCCTCTACTGTAAATTCCCCTCTACTGTAAATTCCCCTCTACTGTAAATTCCCCTCTACTGTAAATTCCCCTCTACTGTAAATTCCCCTCTACTGTAAATTCCCCTCTACTGTAAATTCCCCTCTACTGTAAATTCCCCTCTACTGTAAATTCCCCTCTACTGTAAATTCTCCTCTACTGTAAATTCCCCTCTACTGTAAATTCCCCTCTACTGTAAATTCCCCTCTACTGTAAATTCCCCTCTACTGTAAATCCCCCTCTACTGTAAAGTCCCCTCTACTGCAATGTCCACTTTATTGTAAAATCCAATTTCCTGTAAAATCCATTTCAATGTAAATCCATTTATACCGAAATTTTTGCAGTAATATAATTCTAATTACAGTCGTATAGTATTAAATATTACTGTAAAATTTACGGCATATTAGATTTTTTTTTTCCGCAAAAGTTTACGGTAAAATAGGATTTTGTGGAATAAAGTACTGGAACCCTGAGTGCCAGTACTTTTCACCGTAATTTAATCTGTATTGATGTAGAATGTTGGATAGTGTAGTTCAAATTAAAGAACTGAGATAATCTCCCAACAGGTTCATTTGAAATCAAACCAAGGCGTATGAAGGTAGCTACCATAATAATTTAATATTTTAAAGTAATTATTTGAAAACAAGAAATAAAATATTCTCTATATTTTTTAAATCTAAATTCTCGGGATAAAATAAAACTTGCAATATTTTGTTATGATATTTAAACGGTGAATCCTAATACCGTTGTATTCGTTGAATGAATGAAATAGTACAGAGTCAAGAAATCAAGGAAGGCAGTGCTTATCAACTCTATATCAATTTACCTTGAATATTAGTTATCTTTTATTTCGGATTTTAATCACCTTAAAACATCGTTAAGCCTACTAAGTTGATGGTTTTATAAACCGCTCACGGCTTACGCAAAATTCATAGGTATATCCTAATTTCTATATTTCAAGCAGAAGCTGAAGTTGGAAGGAAAATTGATCTCAGTTAAAATTCTCTAAGCTTAACAATGATTTTCTACAGAATTCACTTCACTTAAGTGATAATGCAAATTAAAATTATGTAAATTAAAAGCACAAGGATGAAACTTCTTTGACAATGACATACGCAAAGTATTTCATTATAAAGGAAAAGTGTACTTAAATTCTATCATGTCTCTTCATTTCAATGCTCCCGACCCACGCAAATCTCATACTTCAATGTACTCCAAGAATCAGTCTAAGGTCTAAGCAGCAGCTGAAGTGGAAAGGAAAATTGATGTCGAAGAAAATTCTCTGAGCTTAAAAATGATTGCCCACGTGAAAGCGTAGTTCGTTTCTGTTAAATCACATCTGTACCACCAATCAATCGCCTTCAGATCTGGATCCCGCTTATTTGATTGCCTCACCTCTACTCCAGTCGAACATCGATCAAATATTCCTCTTGAATCCAAGAAGGGATGGGTTTGCCAAAAGTACTGTATTCTCTCCTCTTTTCCCAAAAAGCTTTCTACGGGAAACGTCTATCTCCAGATACTGGAAAGAGCTAAAATTTAATGAACACTCTTTTCAAATTGATTAGCCAAGCAGACAGACTTTGCCTGTACTCGTAGATGAACTCTTCGGGATTGAAATTTATTTTATGTCTTTCGAACTTTTGCAGAATCGGTTTCATTGGAATAGATGAAATGCGTTTTGACGAATGGGAAGATCTTCAAGTGCATAAGGAAGAATACTGAATGAAGTTCCCATCGATAAAATTTCGCTTTTAAAATTCATGGAGAGTGAGGTTAAAGCGGTTTAGCAACTGGAATGTCAAGATTGTAAATACTTTGGTTGCTTCAAAGTTTCGGGTGTTTTGCTACTTGTAAAGTAGGGGTCTAGTGTAATTTTCTGTAACACTTTTGATACATAATTATTAAGTTAATTTTAATTATCATGAAACTTTATTCCTACTATTAACCTTATGATTTCTAACATTATAAAGTGCATCTTGATACATATTATTTCTAATATATATTATGATAATAAATTACTTATGTATAAAATTTTTTATAAATTGCATAATGTATTTTGATACACGTGACTTATAATATTCTTTACAAATGATGTAATACATTTAAAACTATTGTAGAAATACTATAATTAGTTACATTTATATTGAAAAATGCTAAATAATTATTTCAAGGCACAGTATTAAATAGAAAATAGCAGGATTTTTTTACTAATAATAAAATAGAATGTAATTAAGTTTAATTAATGAATATAAATTAGTTTGAAAACTCGAGCGAAACACCGATTCGTGTACAGCATCTTTGCCGAATCACGTATATTAGAGTTTGTTTTATCACGGATTAGAGATGGTTTGCATGGTTAATATTGAAAATTTTTGTGGTTTTCCCTCTCTGTAATGTAAATTCTAGTTCTCCCTAAAAATCATTCTCGTTCCGATAATTTTTTTTCTCCAAACTCACAAAATTAGGGGCATGGATATCAAAAGTTGCACATCAGCGATATAGTCCTCATTTACCATCGCATTGACGAAAACTTGAACAAACTTAAAATAGATAATATGAATTTCGAGTTCGAAGAATCAGGTTAGCTATACTATCATCTGGTTTGGCCATTATATTGAATATATAAAACAGTCTATAGATTATACTTGAGATTATGCAATTCTTCAAACTTCTGCTAATGTCTAATATTTAGTAAATTCTATGAACTTTAATAATTTTTGAATTCACGTGACCATTAAGACAATCGATGCATACCAGCGAAATTACTCTTTATTTGTTGCGAAAATTTTCGCATACGAAAATACAATCTTAAAAATTCAAAGGATATGCATGCAGCTTATTAATTAGCACGCTATTAAGTAATATCCCTGTTACGAAATCTGAAGCAAAAAATGTACTGTCTTTGAATAAATAATAATCTACAAAATCTATCGGAGGAAGGAGTGGGACTGTAATTTGAAGAAATTATGAATTTAATTGTTTCGTCAGAAGTATGATCTACACTTTTGGATACCTTGACTGTTTAAACGTTTAATGGTTATGATGTTGACATTCAAAGTTTGTTTAATGTAATTAGGCCGTTAACTATGTTATTAACTGCTAACTATAGTGTTAACTATGATAATTTATGTTTCTTCTAATGGCACTTGACATTACCAGCAAGCCTGCTTGGTGAAATGAAGCAAATTAATGGTAGAGGGTGCTTTTCTTGTTTCTTTTCAGGGGTGCCACCTATAGTCAAGAATACCATTTCAGTCACACACTCACGTCACAGACCGTTTGTTGGAAGAACCCATTCATGCATGATCTAATTCATCCACAGATCGTAATTTTGACCAGAACCAGAGAACGATAAATCCCCAATCAAGTACCCCAGAGGTATTAATTTGTTATGGGAACATGGACGATTTTATGACCTGATAAATTAAACGTGCACCAATCACCATTTCCTACACGGGAAGTGTTCAGCCAGTGGGGAGCGAACTCACGACCTCTTGGACAGTGACTCAATGCCCTTGTCAACAAGGCTATACCAGCCATAATATTCTATTGTTAACATTTAACACGTGTTTCGAGTCGTGGTGGCTGAGGGGAGAGAGCTCTCATATCACAATGAAGTGTCCCGGGTTCGATCCCAGCGATAGCTGGTCAATTCGAATTTCGCACCCGGCTTGCATCAGCAACAGTGCTGACGTAAAATATTATCAGTTGTAGACGGATCATGGGTTAGAGTTCCCTTGCCGTCAGGCTAACCGTGGGAAGTTCTCGTGGTTTTCCTTTCCATGTAACGCAAATGTGGGTTAGATGCCTCAAAATGTCCCCCACGAAGGCAAATGTCTCCCAATGCGTGATTCATGAGTTCCCTTGTCTTCTGGATTGGGTTCAAAATTTCAAACATCTAGTCAATTATCTAATAACACCATTTGATAATTTTTTAGAAGAATAAAATCAAATAAAAATAAAAGTTTCCATGTTCACTCAGAAACCTATTGTTTACTATTAAATCAAACGAGAATACAGGTATCCAAGTTCATATGATTGCACATTTCAGCACAAAATTAATATTTACTAATTTTTTACCTCATTCACAGGAGCATAAGTGTATAAAAGAGCAAACGAAAGTAAAAATCCTTAAAATTATTTAAAAATTTCACAAAAATAACCCATTGATTTTTAATATACGCAGACCTTCAACCCAATAAAAAGTTTTAATACAAATCTATAAGAAAAGGAAATTCTTACTTACGAAATAAAATATATTTATTCTGTATCTATTCTCAACCTTTTTACCTTTTTCACAAACAGATCACATTTTAGCTAACAATATTGCATCCTAAAATAAAAAGGATTAAAATTGCTTCTTTTTCTATTTCAGCAATTTTCTCTTATCTCTCAAATGCAGTACAGAGAAAAATGCAACGTTCGTTTCTCTTTTTTTATAATCCCCGTGCTTTGCTTAAAAAAGAAAGCTAAATGTGCTGAAATACTTGACAATTCATGCACAACCACCCGTGAAAACAACCACCCGCGTTTTTTTTTTCTTCAATAATCTTATTTTTGAATCCACATACTCTGTTTATTTTTTAATGTTTCTTTTCTTTATCTAAATTACATTGAACTAAATAATAAAATATATTTATACCATATGTTTCTTTTTTCTTTAAAAAAAGGTAAATTTTATTTCTATATCCAATTTTATTGAAGCAAGACAGTAATTAAATTTTATTTATTTAAATACATGTTTAAATTTGCATTTCATATATTTTTTTAGTAATACATGTAAATTAATTTAATGTAAAAACATAAAGTAGTATAATAATAAAATGCACACGTATAATAATATTCTGGAAAAATTATCGCACTTGTATGGTATTGTTATTTCGAGTAAAACAAAAGGAAAAAAAAAAGAAAAAAA
This sequence comes from Parasteatoda lunata, assembly GCA_949128135.1. NCBI lineage: Eukaryota > Metazoa > Arthropoda > Arachnida > Araneae > Theridiidae > Parasteatoda > Parasteatoda lunata. The sequence goes on from OX421973.1 coordinate 83,273,060, forward strand.
ATTATTTTGGTAATAAAATTAAAATATACGGTATTTAAACCGTTCTTACTTTAATGGTTTATGGAAAATTCTGGTTTTCTAAATTATACTCTTATTAAAACACATTTAGTGAAAATTACAAAAATAAAAATTAAAATTAACTGAATAAATGGTTTTATGCCATATTCCAAGGCTATATATTTTATTGCTATATATGCTATATATTTAATTGTTAATTTTTTAAAAAAAAGTGTTTACCAAAGCATTTCGGTAAAAATTACTGTTTTTTTTTTTTTTTTTGGTGTTTCCATAGAGCCCGAAACATCATAAATTTTTAAATGTTTTGGTAGCTTTGACTAAATTTTCTATCTCAGTGTATTAATGTAAAACTCATGTAACAAAAAAACATGAAAAATCATAAAAATGAGACATGTCTTTCTGAAATTAGCTTTATAAGTTGAATTTTATTGTTTTTCCTTATTTCATTTTTATAATTTAAAGATAGAGATTGTGAAATTCATAAAATAAAAACCTCAAGATATATAATTGATTACTTAAATAAATTATGACATTTTTGGTATTTTCATAGGTTTCACCCATATTTTTCTGACTTAAGTTTTATATTTAAATGATACATCATTAAATATCAAATAAAAAATCATCAAATCAAAGAAATAATCTATATCGGAAAAATCATCAAATAAAGAAATCTAAGAAATATATACTAGAAACATATTTTCTAAATAGTCTTTTTTTTCTAAAATATGTGTTTGATACAAATACGTTCTTCACTGTAGCTTTTTAACCACTTGCGCTGGCAAAAAAAATCACTTACGCGTGTACCAGAACGGTCCAGTGTAACTCGCTGGCAGGCGACCTGGGGTGGAACCTGACATGCCACACATGTCGTTTTTGCTTCTGTAACAATTCCATGATGACGTAAATACCACGTCGTTGGCGATTCTGTGACAAGAGCATTATGACGTGTGTGGAACGTCTTTCCAGCGCATGTGGTTAACTCAAATATGTTCTATACTATCATAAATTTTGTTGTTTTGATTTGTACCATACTATCAAGTTAATTTTACACTTGATCACGTGAAACTAAGGTCCAACTTAGTATATAGAACTAAAGAACTAAAATATGTTTTAATTCATTGTATTATTGTTGAAGCAAATGAGAACGACACTATGGTGAAATTTATCGTTTTATTGTTGAAGCAAATAAAACGATATTATGGTTAAATGTGCCATATTATTGAAGTAAATAAGGACGACATCAAGGTTAAATATGAAAATTATTCAAATGAATAAATGTTAAATGTGAATTATCCAAACTCTGAGTTTGTTACAAATCAGACTCTCTTCACCATAGCTTTTTAGCTCAAATTTGTTTTGTACTATTATAAATTTTGGAATTCGTCACTATTTAATGGAAATTTGCTGTTATAATGTTCTGATTTGAACCATAGCATCAAGCAAATCACACACTTGATCACATAAAACTGCGGTCGAACTTGAACTAAAACACTGTTCAAGTTATTGTATTATTGTTGAAGCAAATAAGAACAACATTAAAGTTAAATTTATCGTCTCAGCGTGAAGCGATTAAGATGAAATTATGGTTAAATTTATCATTTTATTGTTGAAGTAAACAAGAACGATATTACGGTTAAATTTCTCGTATCATCATGGAATCAAATAGAACAATATTATAGTTACATTTATCGTATTATTGTCCTTGTAACGAATAAGAACCATATATTAGTTCTAGGTACCAGGTATTAGGGATCAATTTCGAGCCGTTGCAAAGTTTATGAGAGTGTACAGTATTTATACGATGTTTAAATCTTTTATCCAATTCCGCAAATTGTTCTTCTTGATTTTATTTAACTTATGACAAGATATTTTTCAAGTTTTTGAGTTTTACCAAGCAACTACCAGTGTCCATATATTAGCGTGAGTCATGGTAAGGAATTCGCACGCAAGTTATCGTTTCGCAACGAAACTTAGTTAAATTGCTATAAAATACTTAGAATTCCCAACTTAACTGAAAGAAGAAAGTAGCAAATTCTATACCACCAATTATAGCCAAGAGCCAGGATTTTCCTTGGGTAGGAAGGCTATCATAAAATTACGCTTTACGACTGAAGCTTTCCTCTTAAAATTTAAGGCTTAGAAGAGTTGCATGAGGAGAATCTTCCAGCCTTTTTCTATGATCGCGTTTTACGCAGGTTTGAATTTTACCGAGCATTTCTGCTTCTTTGCTTTGGCAACTTCCCAAAACTTTTCCAAAATCGGAAGAGTTTTAAGAATCTTCTATAAGTACCTGTAAAGCTCTGTGAAGGAGGCAATTTAGCGAAAAACTTCATTTCAGATAGATTTTTCCATCATCCTGAAAAAAAAAACTAGACCAAAATTTTATTTTAGTACTAGTGTAACGTTCTTCTTTTGTTTGAACAATAAGGGAAACTTTGAATTTTCAATCTTTGAGGGGATGTTCACTGGCAAGATGAGTTTTCATACCAAATGTTTTCTTAAAAAATATATATTTTAAACAGGCTACTTTGAGTGTAATTTAACTTTTAATTCTGTAATTAGTAGAAAGAGCAGGGATTTTTGTTTTAGTTTTATTACTCGTGTAGGCAGATACAGCAATATTTTAAGCTTTGAGATAAATGTTCTCAAGGATGTTGTTTTTTATAGCAAAAACCTAACAACTATTCATAAATCAAAACAGTAAAACAGTTTAGCTTTCTTTAGTATAAATAACAGCGATAACAGGTAAATTGACTTGACTGTTATAACTTATGTAAGCAAATACAGAGATAGTTTGGATTTTATAGTTTTGAGAAAACGTTCACAAGCAAGTTATGCTTTCATACCAATACATATGTCTCCATAAATCAATACATTAAAAGATAGTGTGTAATTTAACTTTCACTAGTAGAATTAACAAAGACAACACGTCATTTTATTTGACTTTTATTGCTCATTCAAACACATATATCGAAATTTTAAATTTTTACTATCCGAGGAAAAATCAGAAGAAAGTTATATTCTCATACCCAAATCCTAAGCATATTCGTAAATAAATACTACATTGAAATATTTTGAATTAATGTAATATAGCTTTTACTTGCAGAATTACTAGAAATAACATGCAATTTTATTTAATTTATATTATTTATGTAAGCAAATATATTGTTTCATACTTCTGTTTTTGGTACTGAAAAGTTATAGATAATGACAAATGTTTGGTTATTACAGATAATTTTATTGAAAGTTAGAGCAAATTTACATTCTTTTTTTTTGCCATTAAACTATACATAGAATGTAAAAATAATATAAAAATAATATATAAAATAATATATAGTTAAATGTTTTCTCTTCTTAACCCAAATACTTTGTTTGACGAGGGAGACACATAATATAATAAAAATAAATAAATAAATAATAAATAATAGAATAATATATAAATAATATAATAAATAAATTTTAAAAAAATTGCAAACATATTTTTCTATCAATCTCTTTCAGAAATATATATCATATTGATAGCTAGCACATTATGAAAATAACGTTGTGTTTAGCGTTGCTATCAGTCATCCATCGTAGATATCAATTTAGTGTAGTGCATAAAAAAATTTCAATTATTCTGAATGAAAAAACTTTCAAGCTTTTAAAGTTTTAAATTAACAGTTTCTTCGTAAAACTTAATAAATTCTAGATCAAATTACGGTAAAAAGAACGGTACTGAAAATGCTGGTACTTTTTGCAGTAAAATCCTTTTTTACCGGAACATGCTGAGGAACAAAAAATCTGATGTACCTTAATTTTTATAGCAATAGTTACCGTAAAATCACTAAATCAATAATTAAATAAATGTTATTTTATAATATTCTCCAGTAAAAAGGATTTTACGGATGATGCACTCAAAAGTCTCGGCACTCTATACCGCAATTTGATCCGGAATTTTTTACAGTGTCCTTTGTTGTAATTCAATTCTCCAGTAGAAAGAATTCTACGGATGATGCACTCAAAAGTTTCGGCACTCTATACCGCAATTTGATCCGGAATTTTTTACAGTGTCCTTTGTTGTAATTCAATTCTCCAGTAGAAAGAATTTTACGGATGATGCACTCAAAAGTTTCGGCACTCTATACCGCAATTTGATCCGGAATTTTTTACAGTGTCCTTTGTTGTAATTCAATTCTCCAGTAGAAAGGATTTTACGGATGATGCACTCAAAATTTTCGGCACTCTATACCGCAATTTGATCCGGAATTTTTGACAGTGTCCTTTGTTGTAATTCAAATAAGCCAGTATTATAAGCCAGTACTAAATATAAAATAAAATTAAGACAGAATAACTTTAAATAAGATTTAAGTTTAAGTTGATAAACTTTAGAATTCAAATTACTTTGTTTTACTTTTTCTAAAGAGGAAGAAAATTCTTTACGAAGCCCATGTTTATTTTTGTCATGTATATTCCCGTAGCCTTACACAGAATGATGGGCTCTTGTCCGAATCTGCTATTGGAATTTCAACCACTTAAATATACAAATATTCTAAAAGTTTCTTCTTGTAATACCGACAGTACTTTGGCATTTAAGTTTGAAAAAAAAAGTAAACAAATAAAAAAGAACTAGACTCAGTAAAATAAACACCCTTCGTCTATGTTTTCAAACTTAAGACAAGAAAATAAAATCTAAAGAAAGTGCAATTCTTCACTCCGGTTTGACTGATAAAAAACTGAGATGAAGAAAAAAAAAGAATGGTAGCAGTTCGAGAAATAAAACCGGATTTTGGGAATGATTTTAGGAATCCGTTTCGGTGGAAAATTTGACACGTTTCCAAGACTGTCTGGATTACAGTAAGGATTTTGGCAGGGATTTCGGACCAGGCTTTATTTGATGCCTCACTGAATTAATATTTCTTAACGGTTTTTGAAATCCAATTTAAAAATATGTCACGATGTTTTGTAGAACAAAAATGTTGGCTATTCACGAAGATATATATCTTTTTATTATTATTTCGAGTGGCAACATTATTGCTACCACAGGGGTTCGAAAAACATATTTTATTTAACTATCTTAAAAAAAAAAACTATGAATTTAGTTTGTAAAGTCTCTTTGGCACTCAAAGATGTTATCAAATTAGAAAAATTTATTAAGTTTGAGTTTTTTGCCCTAAAGTTAGAAGAGTTATCATTTGATTTATTTTTAAATGAAAATAAAATATATACGTTAAGATATAGCTGAAAGTAATCTCCTACATCTAAAATTATTTTTGTTTTTGGAAAGCTATTAGTATAATATATTTACTTAAAAGATACATTTTAGTTTTTTCGTCAATAATTTTAAAATAAATTACTATTTTCATTTTTTTCCCACGTAACATTTTATTTCTTCGAATTATAGACATTACAAGGGAATAGTTTTAGACACAAACATTTAGGTAACATTTATTTATAGCAATTATATAACATTTGTGTATATCATTTATGCATACCATTTAGGTATATTTATTTATATTATTTATTTATATTATTTATTTATATTATTTATTTACATTATTTATTTACATTATTTATTTACATTATTTATTTACATTATTTATTTACATTATTTATTTACATTATTTATTTACATTATTTATTTACATTATTTATTTACATTATTTATTTACATTATTTATTTACATTATTTATTTACATTATTTATTTACATTATTTATTTACATTATTTATTTACATTATTTATTTATATTATTTATTTACATTATTTATTTACATTATTTATTTATATTATTTATTTATATTATTTATTTATATTATTTATTTATATTATTTATATTATTTATTTATATTATTTATATATAACAAACAATAAATATGTATAACATTTAGGTAACTTATGTATAACAAATTGGTGTTAGAAGACACTTTTGAACCTGGTACACCTCCTTAGTACCATAAGCACCTCCCTGACAATGGTACACACTTCTTAACGAGTGCAATAGGAAAAGCAAAAATCGATAATACATTGATTTCCATTGAGTTCTTTGACCAATACGATGATGTAATTATCTAACAGCTAATAGACAAATAATAGAATTAAAAATTTTGATATAATTGTTAATAATGCTGTTACTTACAATGTTATAGATAAATGATTCTCACAACTTTTATTTTTTTAAATTTTCGTCAGTAACCATGTTTATAAAAAGTGATTCAAAAGCCTGGTTGAACTGTACAAACATAAATTACCACGTAATTGATAAAAAACATACTAATAACCCTTATTTTAATAATGTATAGTAAAGCTGTGAAAATAAAAAATATATAATACTTATAGGAAGTATATTACTAAATGGTTGGGAAGCATGGTATGTTGACTGGGTCATTATCAACTCACTCAGTCTCTGCTTTAAATTTTTGTAGCGTCGTGCGAGCAAGTGCCAATATCTTTGGATCATCATTAAAGATGAATTCCAAACCATAATTTATAGAACATATGTGTTGGTCTAGTGTGACGTTAACAATCGAACTAGTGTTAAAAACTAAACAAAAATTAAACATACATCAACAAAGATTTATTTTTAAAAAATACCGTATCATTTAAATTACTGCTTATTTAATATTATTTAAAATATTTAATTTATTTTTCAAATAATCGGAGTTGTTCAACATGATTTCCTCCATTTTTCATTATTTCATTAGATAGCATGATCCCCTATCATTAAAGAATGCATTTAATCAGTTTAAATTTTTTATATTTATAATATTTTTTTTAAAAAAAAGTAAATTTTTTAATGATTCGTTTCTGTTGTATAAAAATTGAATTTCCTTTCTTCATATGCTGTAAAAAATGCTCTAAAAGATGATTGTATTATTCAAGATTAACTCAACTTATTTAATATTTAATAGTTCAAGTCAACCATCATTATAAACACTTTTCAATTTATTTTTTTTACATCAAAAAATAAGTGCATATTTAAATAAATTAAACTAATGAATTTAAGTTATTTTTACAATTCATTTATTTAAAATTATTTGTTTTACTTAAAATAGTTGTATAGTTCTAAAACAATAAAAGTAACATATATAAAAAATTAAGTAAGTTTACATAGTTAGGAAAAAAATTAGATTCAAGTAAATAATTTAACAGGCATTATAATTAATAAGATTTTAATTAATTAAAACAGTAGGCATTTTATGTTAACATTCAGTATTTACATTGACTTCGAAATCAAAAAGAAAATAATGATGCGCATGAGTCATCAAATATTCAACTTTAGTTTGAATTTAAAAGCACATTAAATTACCTCGCGAACTATTCGAACTTCTATTAGTTAGAAATTAAACTGGACTATCTCCTCTCCAATTTTACAATCTTCCCTTTGAGCTTCAAAACAATGGCGAAATGGATGAAATCTTCAGCCTGAAACTATGGAGGGAGGAAATCTTCACAATAACGGCATACTAATACGCCTATTTTGCTCATAAACTTGCCTCTCATGCTTGAAGGCAAATATCTAAACTCACTGGAGTTGTAGATGAGAATAACGGAAACGAGTATGAGATAGCAAATATCGCAAAAGAGGCGGCGTCAATATGCCAAGTTATATTATCCATTCGCACAGCTCAAAATGGTTTTAATTCTCCGGAAGACTGTTTCCCACTTACAAATTAGCGCACCCCCAGAATTGGTATTTCCAATGGTATTCAAACTGGGAAGGAAAACTAATATAGTTGTTGCTAGGATACAGCCTGGCACGCAGATCGAAATTTGACAGTATCACCAAGGCGCGCTTAAATAACAATTATTTACGTTATTTACCTCTGAACTTCTTGATAGGCAGTTTTAATTAGATCTTAGCGAAACATCCGAAATCATAGGCATAGTAGGGAAAACGCTACTCTCATGTAAGGAACCCTTCAGAGAATCTGATATTGAGTCGAAGCAGGGGACGTGTTTGCGAAATCGGTTTTACGAATGACCTAGAACTGACATCTGACTTTACGAACGGCACTGCGAGAATTCTCGGAATACTTTTACTGTATTAGTGAATTTGAGAATAATAGCTGTTATGAAAGTTAAAAGGAAAGAATTCGAGAAAACAAAGTAAACGAATTTGAAGCTTAATCGCAGCTGTTTGGAAATGACAATCCCATTTGTTAATTTTTGTTTATAGATAAGGAATAAGCGTAAAAATAAATAAAATAGAATAAGAAGGAGGATTACATAACAGTTATGTCTTTTTATTGGTTGGCCTTTTGTCGAAAAATACTTTACTACATTGGTATTTATTCGACAAACGGCTTAAAGGTATCTATTCAAAGTACGGTGTATACCCAAGTATATATGAATATTTAAATTTAAATATTAAATAACACTCCAGTTAAATTTAAACTTAAGGCTAATAATCATAGTGGTATTTAAAAATGTCTCCTTAATTATTGCAATGCTTATCTTTATAAATTAGGAATTTGATTATAAGAGTATTTATAAAATGAAAAACATAAGATTGGTTGAATAAAAACAATTAAGCAAAAGTAGTTATCAATCTCTCTCTCAAAAAAACTAACTTTTAAGAGTTTTAGCATGTTTGTGCTTGAATTTTAAACATATGCCTATATTTTTATGCTATAATTAACCAACTGCATTTTAAATCCCTTTAAGGCCAGAATTTTATTTTTGGTACGGTTTTATACTAATTTTGAAATATTTCAAGAAAATATTAAACTGTAATTTAATCATAAATGTTTTAGGTAAAAATTTTATTTAAATTTTATTATTGGCAATAAATATTAAGTCGTCTTTTGGTAAGAGTTTATTTCTATTCATTTATGTTTTTTACGCTTAACTAACCAGATTATTTTTGCACCTAAATAAAAATAATTTTACGAAAAAAGCTCTTTTTTAAAAGTTTTTCAGCTAACTTTCTGCATTCTAGATTCATTTTGGTATATTGACTGAAAAAGAAAGTATTGTCAAAATTATGGTAAAATTTACCATTCTTGTGGAACATTTACTGGGCTCTATGCGAACACGAAAATCATCTGTTGCTTTCACAAGCCGCATTGGTAAAACTAACAATGAAATGTGGTTGTTTTAAAATATGTGATAAAATGTTTTAAATGTGGTAATTTTATTATGATCACTTAGAGGGGGACATTAAAACCATTTCTTCGGTTACAATTACTTTTCGGTTTTACTAAATCTGTGATAATAACAACTATAATTTTGAAAACCAGAAATTCTGGAAAAACCCTTACTCTATGAACCTAAAAATTACCAAATGAATGGTTTACGTGCCGGATATTTTGGTTTAATTAACTATACTTATGTCAACCAGAGTTATTAACCATAATAATGTCATTACCATGCAGTACGGTATTTTTCTCCGAACTTTTGTTTTTCTTCGTGTAAATTGTTATGATACAGTTTTGTTTTTTAACTTTAAAATTTTGCAATTTTATTTAGTTTTTTTTCTCTTCTTTTTTTAATTCCAATTAATTCTTCTCCATTTTGCACTTTGCTCCTAATTTTTTAGACATCTTAACTTGAATAAATAAATAATGAAAAAGAAGGGAAAAATTTTGGAAATTTCTTTTCGAATTTTCAAAGCTGCTTTCCCAATTGATTCAAGCAATTTTCCTGTTGATTTAACATTCAGATATTGATATGCATTACGTTATTGGTAAAAAAAAATTGCTTTATTTTTAATAAGCAGTGCGTAATTTTAGCAAAGAAACAAAAGTTTATCTTTTGTGATGAATACTAATCTTTGGATTTTGACAACATAAGCTTCATACCTTGAATTGTATAAATACCCCTGAGCAATTTTGCCTTTTAAAACACTCTATTCCATTTAAAATGCCTAATGGAAATCTTGTCTCCTTCTGCGCTTTTAATTTATCTTACCATACGGCATACTTCCTATTCTCCCCTCTTCCTATTCTCCAATTGACGTCAGTAAAATTGTTTGTTCCCACTCCATTAGTAGTGATACCCTCAGGCAACTCTACCATTCATCTAATAACTTTAAAGATTACAAGCGCAGTTATGAAATCTCCCAAATATTTATAAAAATGGAAGCGAAATATAACGGCAGTGTTAATACAATTTCTTCATTAATTATATTTTGTAGGGATTCATTAATAATACTAAAAGCATTTTTGTTTGTTAATGAAAGAGACAGCAATTTTTTATTATTCAATCTTAGAAAAAAAAACTTTATATTATTCTAATTGTGCATGCAAAGATTAAACAAAGCTAATGATAAATATGATAATAAATACATGGAACTAAACACTGAATAAATTAAAATTGAAATCACATTCCTTAAAGCATTAGACTTATAAGGATAGATTTGTATGTTATCGAAAACTAATTTATTATTAATTTATGTAATTAAACAAAATAAGAATTTTTGTCTTACGTAATTCATTGGCATATTCAAATTGAAAAAGAAAGATTTCTGCGAAACAGAAAAAAAAAAAAAAAAAAAAAAAAAACAAGACCAATAAAAAAAAATTTAAAATATTCAATAAAAAATAGGGATAAAGTTTTCTAGTTTTTATAAAATTGTTATTTTTGCTTTGTTTCAAACATTTCCAAACTTAAACAGACTGATAGTTAAAATCGAATGATAGAATTCCAGAAAGCATTTTTATCAATTCACCCTTAAACAATCTACGTTTAATCGGATACCAACTTTAACCAGACGTTATATTCAGGCAGCATAAACAAGTATCAACATATGAGAATTATTATACACATGGAAATAAAAAAAAGTCGAATAAAAACTAAAATTAATAAATAAATGTAATTTTTGACTACCACCACACATTAGTAGTCTAAACATTTTTCCTTTTCTTACACACGTATCTTCCTAGCTAGTAATTAGCATTTATTTACTATCTGACTCGCCCATTCTCTGAATCATTGATTTGCCACATTTCTTCTCTCATTCATTCATATTATGTTTAAATATATACTTTGGAAGATGTTTAATATAATAGCCAACTATTAAATGACATTCATTAAAGGCATACTATCCGTCAATCACAAGAGAAGCCTCCAGATTTCTCACTGACATCAACCTTTCTGAGAGCTCACCTCATGATTGCTTGGTAGTAGGTTAATAAATCCATAAATAAATAATGTTTCTCAATGTGGTTTTGGAAAGAAGGTATGGATTTAACTAATGCTATATGACTATGGAATATATCACATTGAGTCATATATTATGTCGACATTTTATCAACTATCAATATACAAATACGATGTGAGAATACGAAACGAAACTCAATATATCATTGTGTGCCTCATTTCTTCACTCATCGATTCTCATTATGTATCAAAATATCCTTTGGAAGATGTTAATTATAATAGTCAACTATTAAATGGCATTCGCTTAATTATATACTGTTTGTCAATCATGAGATGAACCCCCGGCTTTCTCACTGACATGAGCCATTCAGAAAGTTCAACTCGTGATTGCTAGATAGTAGGGTAATAAAGTACATACAAAAATACTTAATGTTTTTCAATGTGGTTTTCAAAACTATGAATGGATTTGCCTTGTGTAATATAATGGCTATAGAATATAAGAAAAAACAAATATATAATTGTTAAGGAATCGTAATGCGTATAAATATGCCAGACAAATGACGTACCTTCTTAAACGCAGCTTTTTTTCGATGAATACTCATATCCCGGGCTGAATTTTCGATGAATACTCATTCCTCTGAATGCTTACATTAGCAGAGTTATTCATTCATATTAAGAAAACTAGAAATAAAAATGTCACCCATTGCGTCATACGAATGAGTTTTTACATTGGTTTCAATATTTTTTCTTATTATAAAATTAGATTGCTACAGTTTAGACGAAATCTTTTAATTTGCGTTTGTCGACTTTAAACTTTTTCAACTCTCTTCCTCTCAAGATTTTCAATGGGCATTATTTTCAAAACGGTTGTTTTGTTTTATAATACTTAATATCAAAATTAGTTTAAAGATTGATCACGAGAAAACAGATACAAAACTAGGTGCAATAAAGATAAAATCTTCTTGAATATATAGATTTTATTCCTGGGTTCCTTTTTTTTTCAAACAAGCAACAATGATATTTTTAATGTCGTTGGCTATATTACTGTAAAATAACTGATTGAGAAAAAAAAACCCACTTGATTTACAAAAAAAACATCCAATAAATTCATATTTTTCTTTTTTAAAAATGAATTTCTTTCTTTAATAATACATTACATGTTTAATTAATGTTTAACAAATAACAACAATATAAGTAAAAACACATACGAAAAGTATTTTAAACAGAATTCTTTCAAAGAAATAGAGATGTGATTAACTGTATCTATGTAAAATTTTTTATTCATTTAAATGTATATAAAAGACCTGTCGCGAATTAATTAGCCATAACATACATAATATAATAAAGTGTAATAATACAAAATCCTTTTGCATATATATAGCTTTTATTTCGATGTCTCTTTTTCTCAAAACAAACATTAATGATATTTATAATGTCGTTAGATGCGTTACTGTAGAACGATTGATCTGTTAAGAATAATTACATAATTTATGAAAAAAATAAGCATTTGAGAAACTTAACTTTTATCATTCTTTTTATTCGATTTCTTTACAAAGAATTGAATTCCTTTCTTTACAAATACATTGCGATGAATTAATGGGCAACAAGAACAACATTAAACGTAAAAGCGCATATCCGGAGTAATTCGAACAGAATTCTTTCAAAGATCTAAAAATATGATAATATTAATCATCAAAATAATAGTGAAATTGTAAATAAAAATTTTCAAATTAATTTGTCCTAGCATAAAAAGAAAGCGGACATTTTTATAGCTACAACTTACAACCTTGGCTTTGTATAGTCTTAGACGAATAAATTCATCATAATAAATTTATCAATTCTCTATTGGGTTGAAATCACATGTCTAGACCTGCTACCGCCATCTGTTGAATTGAATCGAAACGTCTGGTAAATATTGAACTCGAAGAATCATCTAAAATTTTGAAAACTAAGTTGATTTAGACTTTAACGTTTGAAAAAATAAATGCATTAGCATCAATTTTAGTTTTTGGAAGCATTTTTTTAAATTTATATAATTATCCTTATTTATTGCGAACTGTTCAGCAAACACTGAATAGATGAATGTTTTAAACTTTTTTTTTTTAAAAGTTATAAAAAATATAATACAAAAGGCATTATAAGTCCATTATTTTTCGCCCTATGACGAAAAAAAGGAATCGGACGAAATGCATTCACGTCCACCTTCCTTCTTTTTAGCATTTTTTCTTTTCTTTTTTGGAGCTGTATTTTTTTCTCGTACATCCGAACATTTATGGTGACTTTATTAAATCTTCAAACAACCAGCGTTTTTTTTTTATATATTTATAGCAGCCATTTTCTTATGTATTAAAGGAAAAAAAAATTCATCGCAGCATTTTTTTTCCAACTCCTCCCATCTACGCTGTTTAACCAAATGGACTAACAGCTCTATGTCCATTAAGGACATTTTCCTCGAAAAAAACTGAAAAAACGGAAATATTTTTTTACCCTCATACCGTTTTCTTTCGACTAGTATTTTATTTTTTTTTATCACTTTTTATTATCTAAATGGGAATCGACTGATAGAACAGATCTATTATAAAAGGAAAAAAAATAACGGAACAAGGCGAAACGATTAAGGCTTTTATGATTAAAGTAGATGCAATGAAAAAACAATTAAAAAAACATTCAAGTTTTTAATAGTCTTTTCAACTACCATATAAATCAAGTAAAATTGATGAATTATAAACAAGGAATGAATAAAAGTTTAGAATTACGTATTTTTTTATGTCGATCTGTTTTTTTTTCTTCTTTGAAACATTTCGGAGTTTTCAATGAATTGACAAGAGAAAAAAAGGTAAGCCATTATTTTTTTAAGTTAATTTTAACTATTAGAATTTCATATGAAAAGAATTTTTAATTTTATCACATTTATATTTGATGTTCAGACTATGTATCTACGTATAGTGTGCAAAACAATAGGACCAACAGGAATAACTTTTGATCTGAAAATCAGATTTTCACGTTCTAGGACTCAATCAAAATGGTCCAATGGGGTGACTTCAAATATACAAATTAATTAGTGCAAACTATATCAAGTTACGAAATCAGACACAAAAACATACTTTCAACGAATAATCTATCTCTGACCTATTTCTATGCGGATTTGACTTCTGACCCCCAAAATGTAGAAGGTAACTGGAATCTGGGAAATATCAATCCCATAGTTTGGTCTGGAGTGTGTTCCAACGCTATGATACCTTGATGTTAATTTTACTTTTTACGTATTTCACCATATTTATAAATCTTTTCAAGCGAATGGAAAAATTTTCGCTCACAATTATAAAATTCATTTATCCATAGATTATGTCATTCAAAAAATAAATTTTAGTAAATATTTATTACTTTATTTAATGATAGTCAAAGAAATATTAAATTGTAAGTCACTCAATTTTTTACGTCTCATTTCAAAATAAGTAATTTAGCATGGCAAAATACAAAATTTGAGCAAAATTGGTTGAATAGTTCCTGAGAAATAGAATTTTAAATATATGTCTTCTTTCAAATTCAATTTTTCAGGAACTATTCAACTGATTTTGCTCAACGTTTGTACTTTGTCACTGTACGTTTGTACTTTCAAAAATTAAATAATTTAAAATGATGCAAACAGTTGCCTTACAATTAAAATTAAATTTGACATTGTATTAACAAGTTTCGCTTTGGCGATATTGATAAAATGCATCTATCTTTTGCGGATATAACTGTGTGATTTCATCTTTTGATTTATTTGTCTTTCTAACGTACAGATGGTTTAGCAAATAGGCAAATTTGAGAGAATGTTTCTCCGAATACACTATATCCTCATCTAATAACAGTGAAAACCCGGTTTAGCTAGGTGGGGGAGACTGCAGGTTAAAATACGACATTCTATGTACAGAACCGTCTGTGGGTTAATTAATTTTTTATTATTAAAATTTTACTGTTTTTTTCAAGTTAAAGGTTTTGAAAAACATATTTTATTAAAAGTATTTTAACCATCAATACCTAAACGTTTTCTTAAGGATGATTTTAATAATGCATCCAAATTTCATCTGAAAAATATTAATGTTTTTTAAATGAGAGATGGTATCAAGTGTCAGCTTTCTTTAATTTTAAAATCAAATTTATTGCTCTTGAGGTTAAGAAAATTATGGTTCATTTATTTATTCAATAATTAATTAGATCTCATTTAACAAATATGTTTGGAAATTTATGTTTCGTTTTTTTTTTTAACTTAATTTTAAATTGTTTTTGGCTTCTACCTTTTTTTGACTATTATTTTTCATGCAAGATTATTTTAGGGCTTTTATAAAACAAGTGTATAGATCTGCTAACTCTGGGCTTTTAGAAACCCTCTACATTTTAAATGATAGTAAAATAACGATATGGAAAATCAATAAATAAATTCATTGTTTCCAGAGCTTTAGGACAACACAACGAGGGCATCAGGTTTCTTATGCTTCTACTTTAATTAAAAAATTTCTGATCTGTTAAAAGTCTTGAATATCACAAATACTTTAAGTTATTTGTTAAAACATAATTTTAATAACCACTTAAAATATGTAGCGATAATTATATACTCTCTCTGGACTGGGTTGTATTACTATAGTGGTTAGCTCATCTTACTACCGGATCGCGGAGTTTCTTGATTTGAATCTTGCCGACAGTCAACAAATATATCACTCACGCATTACTTCTTCTGCATCACTTATGAAGCTATGCACCTTGCTCAAAAAGGGGTATGCGCTGTTTCATTTCTGATTACGTAGGGTTTTCAAATTCTACTACATTTGCTTCGGTGCTATTTTGAAAATTTTTTGATCAATTTTGAGAAGCAATTTCTTATATAGTGCCTATGCTAGAACTCAAAGACAAAAATGCACATACAGATTAGTTATTATAAAATTATATATTTATCAGCTAAATGTTTTCTCTGCAACACGATGAGATTGAGTTCTCGATTTTAAAGAAAATATCTCCGTTTTTGACAAAACTGTTTTGAGGAAAATACTACAAGTTACTTCCCCCCTTAGACACATAAATGACTGTAGACAGCTTTATTAATAACAGCTGTGGAACTGTTACATTGACGTTTCATATTTCACATGCTCTCGGATAGAATTTAAAAAGCGGATGTTAAAGAGTGGTAGTTATTGACCTGTAAAAACTTGTACAAGTTGAAAAAAAAATCATGGTTTATTTTGTATTAAATATTAAGCTATATTTATGTATTAAATATTAAGATAAAAAAATAATAGACTGCTTTCATTTTTAACCGAAAATCAAAATTTAAAATCAGCTCCAAGTTTTTCTAATCGTCTATGTAAGTATTCTCTTGAAAGATTTCAGTGAAGAAACTAGTTAACAACGCATATTCTCGTTGCCCCGCACCTTATCGTCATTGAGAATGGAGAATCTTAATACCTGATAGCGCAAACTAAAACAATTTTGTCTATTTTCCCCTAGAGTTTTCTTTCTTTTTTTTTTTTTTTCGAGCCTGATAGAAAAGCAGGGAGTATATAATAGCTTGAGTTGCTTATCATAAAATGAGTAATATTCTAAGTTTTTTCGGCTGCAGTAATCCTTCCGTGCATTTTCAGTCCTTCAGTGCACCTGTAGTTATTTAATCCATTAGCAGATCTTCAGTGCAACAGCAGTCCTTCAGTGCATTATCACTCCTACAATCTATTAGCATTTATTCAGTCTGTCACCATTATTTAAAAGTGTCAGCAGTATTTCAGAGTGTCAGCACTATTTCAGAGTGTCAGCACTATTTCAGAGTGTCAGCACTATTTCAGAGTGTCAGCACTATTTCAGAGTGTCAGCACTATTTCAGAGTGTCAGCACTATTTCAGAGTGTCAGCACTATTTCAGAGTGTCAGCACTATTTCAGAGTGTCAGCACTATTTCAGAGTGTCAGCACTATTTCAGATTATCAGCTGTATTTCAGTAAAAACGGTCTCTCAACAGAGTGGCAGACCTGCATCAATCCTATCAGAAAAATGCAGCCTTTCAGCACACAGTATTAAGTAAACAAACCGACCGAAACTTTATCCACTAGCACAAGTCACCATTTACAATGTATTCAAACTAAAGATAAATAAAGCATCCTTTATATCGGTTTTATGTTTACTTATTAACAAATGAAATTTTAATACGCTTAAGGTAAACAAGTTTCACTTTAATAAGATAGGTAATTTATTGAAAGAGTCATTCCCATTATATTTGAAAAGAAATAAGCAAAATAAAACAAACTCAATTTTTTTCCCAAAGATCAAAATTACAAATCAGCTCCTCGTCTTTCTAATCTTCCCTATCAGTTTTCTCTTGAAGGACTTCAGCGAAGCAGCAGCAAGTAAACAACTCAAATGTTCGTTGCCCCAAAACCTTATCCCCATCGAGCAGGAACGGCCATGGTACTTGTTAGCGCCGACTGAAGCAATTTTCCTTTTCGCTTCACGGAATTTTCTTCTCTGTCGAGCTCGTTAGAGAAGCAGGATGTGATAGCTTGGATCCCTCTACCAAAGAACGAGTAATGAGCCACGTTTCCACGGTATCGGTTCTTTTTAGAGTTTCTTTTATCTCTCTATTTTTTTACGCATCATTTTCGACCTTATCACATCATCGTTTATACCTGCGATTATTAGAAAAAAAGTGACAAATTTATCCTCGCACTTAAAACGTGATTATTGGAGACCATACAGATATTTTCTCGGATAATTGTAACCGTTATTTTTTAAAGATAAAATTGACATTATTTTTTAACGCGTAACTGGATTGGAATAGAGTACCTGTTGTTATTTTATTCAAAAAAAAAAACATGTTATATTTATTCTTGTAAACATAGTATGATTCGTTAGTTAGTTTTAAGAACTTTAGCTGAGAAATGTATTTAGATAATTATAATGTATTTTTTAACATATAAAATTTGATTTTTTACAGCTTAACTTGTTGTAAATAATATAACTATTTTTTTTTGAAGTTGTTATTTACTGAAAGTAAAGTTGTCAGCTTTGCTCTAGTAGATGTAGCAAGTTTCTTCTGTAAGTTCTATACTCTTAAGATGGAAAGTAATTCAATAGTAATTTTATATAGCACATAAAACATGGCAACTCAGTTTCAGATTTTTCCTTATTAATTCTCATTAATATTTCTTTGAAGATCTGAAACATTTTTCACTTAATTAAAGCACATTACATGGGCGCTTTTTTTCAATTGCACCCAACTATATTTTAGTTTTTTTAATAGTATTAAAGTTAATAAGTTTCAGTTTGTAAGTGATAAGTTTCAGTTTGTTAGTGATAAGTTTCAGTAAAGAAGTGAACAAGTTTCAGTTAATATGTTTCAGCCAGTAAGTGAAGATTCAATAGCAATGAAGCTTTTGATTGCAATAAAACTATCCAATGGCACACAAATAAAATCACTTTGCTTATTAAGTTCCATTAAAAATTTACAAACTTATTTGCTTATATTATTAATAAAAACTTCACATTTCATTTTTCAAACTTCTCAAAGATATATAAATGTCTACTTTAAATAAATTTATGTCACGATTTAACATAAATAAAAATAAAGTTATAATTTTTTTTCAAAATTCAAAATAAATATTAATTTTATAATATTTTTTTAACAAATTTTGATACAGTAATAGAAACTGAGATATCGCTTTCGTAAATCAGTTTTTGTTTGTTCATTTTTTACCACATTGGCAAAAAATTCACAAAAGACTCGATTAAAGTAAAAGAAATTTAGTCATTTACTATTATTGAAATAACTCAATCTTTTCAGCTTTCATACGTCTTTAAGTAGGGGAGAGTGGGGTCAATTGTAACAGGGTACGATTGTAACAGAGCAAAAATTTCGAGTGTCGGGTTCTAGATTTGGTTCCTAGGTGGCGCACAAGGTGTATTTAATAAATCTACATGTATACCCCTGCTGGCAACCATTTTTATGTACTTTTGAAAGAGTTACATCACAAAAGATATTTTCACGCTACGTAAATACTTTTTTTGGTATTAGAATATTATATTGTAACAAAGTAATTTTGTTTAATCAAATAAAAATTATTAACCGAATATGTAAGTGGACACCTTAATTAACATTTCAAAAAAAATTAGTTTTGTTAATTAACTAGCATTGTTTTTAACAAATGAAGCTGAAATGGCGTCTTGGGGACGGTTGCAACAACAAGTAAAGAGACGAATGTAACAGCTGAAAATAAATAATCTTATGTTTACAAACCATTACTTAACTCTTTAAGAAACACCAATAGTTTCCTTTATCATTTATATTATGTTGCATGAGAATTATTTTATTTGTCACCTTATTATTTATTTATAATTATTTATTTATTGTCGCATTATTTATTTTTCACAGCATAAATTAAAATTTTTAGTTCCTAAAGTTAAAAGTTTAACCGTTTAGGTCGCTGTTCATTATTATTTTTACTCTTTAAATATCACTACCATTTTGATCAATAAAAAATGTATCACACCTATGATAATATGTATAATTAACTATGTTTTTGTTGAATTTATGAACTGTTACCATTGACCCCGTAAGTGGGGACAATTGTAACAAGTGCACGACTGTCAAAAATTGTTAATAACTAATATAATAACATTTAAAATAAGGTATTTTTTTTCTAGTAGATGATAGTCTACTTTACTAGTCTGTCAATTAATACTAATAATATATTGTATTTTTTGTTAGTTAAAAATAGTTAAGTAAAAAATGTTACAATTGACCCCACTCGCCCCTACCATAACTCGATTTTTAAATAAAGGAACTATATTTTGCTGAATGACTTAATTTATTTACCGCAATTTTGTTATTCCACCTAAAAAATTTAATTATTTTCCTTCTTCCTACATATAGTAAAGAAAATGTTCGTCGTAAATTACGTTGCGAGTTACTTCATAATCAGATCTAAATTTAAATCGCAAATAGCAAGTTTGTGGAAAGTCCCTATATCGTGTAAAAGAAACACTCGTCGTAAATTACGTTGAGCTTTAATGAGGAATTAGATCTAAAATTAAATTGAAAATAATAAGTTACTGGAAACTCACTATATATAGTAAAGAAAATGTTCGTTGTAAGTTACATTGAGAGTTAGTTCAGAATTAGATATGAAATTAAATCGAGCGTAACATGTTAGTGAAAAGTCATATATCGTGTAAAGAAAACGCTCGTCGTAAATTACGTTGAGATCTAATTCAGAATTGGATCTAAAATTAAATCGCAAGTAGCAAGTTTGTGGAAAGTCCCCATATCGTGTAAAAGAAACGCTCGGGAATACTCAGAACATACATAAACTCTGATGTATCCTCATGTACTCGGACTTTATGGTTATTATTCATTTTCCCAATGGAACTGTCTTATTCATGCCTGATTAATGAAGAGTTCTTCGACTCTTTCCTGGCACTGGGAGTTCTTTTTTGTTGGAAGGAGTTCTTTTTTATCACGTTTAAAACGATCGCAATTTTTTCCCAAGCATTACAAGCACTCACGAAGCAACATTTGGTTGAAATGTATGTTGTTGCTTGCCAAATGTCTACAGAAAGATTCAGAAGTTTTTTTTTTTTATTCAAAATAAAGAAGAGTGTATGAATAAATCCTTCATCTAACAAGCTGTATCCAGTTTTCGTTGGGTTTTGTCCGCAATATTTCACTTTGGATGGAAATTTGAAAGTCATTTTCTCATAATACACTGAGCTCTTTTGTAATCAGTGACAAGAATTCTTGGCTTTTAAATATTTTTGCGATTTTTTTTCAACAGATAAAAGGTAATGGAAGAAACTATGGTGTATCACCCTTTAAACTGAGTAAATTTTTCTGAAATTTATTTATTATTTCAGCTTAATATTCAGCATTGTGTTCTGTTTGTCCTTTTTCATAAAATTTCCCTTCGAGAATTTTCTAAAAATGGCCAAACAAAACTATTATTGTTGTTTGTCCTTTTCCACAAAAATAAATTGGCCTTTTTTTTTGGTTTACAATCATTATTTGGCCTTTTTCGCGGTGTATTGCGAAGCTTTAGTTTGAAAATTATTTTCTCATAATATGCTGCGTTAATTTGTATTAAATAACTGTAATTGTGGGCCTTTAAGTATTTGTGTATTACATTGTGTAAACATTCTACATAAACGAACATTCTACTTTAAACTAATTTAAATTCTCTAAGGAACATTTATTATTTTTGTTAAACAGCTTCATAGAGTTTGTTTTATTTTGTTCACAATATTTCACTTTGAACAAAATTTTGAAAGCTACTTTCTCATGGTACACCATATGTTTTTTATTTTTTGTAATCAATACTACAGAATATTTGATTTGATATCAAGTGAAATTATTTTAATTAATATTTTGTCTAAACAACTGTATACCATATAAACATCTGTATCCTGTTTTCATTTGGTTTTGATCGCAGTATTTCACTCTGCATGTAAATTTAAAAGTCATTTTATTTTAATACGCCACACATTCATTTGTATTCAATGACTGTAGTTCGGTTTTTAAAACATTTTGTCATTTTTTGAGGATAAATGGCATTTGAAGGAACTGTTTAACTTTTTTTATTTCATACCAAGTCATATTCTCTAAAGACGTTTCTTTATTATTTCATCTAAACATATGTACTGCGTACCAAGATTACATTGAAAGATATGCATTATTTTCCTTTGAAATTACATTTGAAAGTTTTTTGCGATTAAACGGTATAATCTATAACCCCTGACACAAATAAAGTTCACAAGCAGAATTTTCATATTTATCACAAAATTTTAAATCCAGTAAATATTATGAGTATATATATGAGTAAAATTTAATTTATAATCCTCTGTAGCTATCTCTGAAATTTTTATGTTTTGCTTTTTAAATAGGCATTAGGCATAAAAATAATTACTATTTTGGGACAAATTGCTGATCTCCACTTCCTTCTAACGATTATTTAATTTCGAAATTAAGAAATTAATTTAAGCTTTTTTGTAACTTTGCACGTGAAGAATATTTTTCAAAAAATAAGAAACTCTAGTGTTTCTTTGTTCTTGATTTTATACTCTTTTCTGCCTTTTTGAAAACTTTAAAAATGATTTTTGCACACAATCTATTTTCTATTTTATCAGAACTGGTCAAAAGTATTGAAAGTCTTGCTGCCTTGCGGAATTTTGTTTTTAATTTAAATTTGTAAATTTTTCTTCTTTTGTTTTCTACTTACAACTGTAAGCCTCATGTTATACTTTGTGGTGCATGAGGAGTTTTAAGTCGTTTTATAATAAAAAAAAAAAAAAAAAAAAAAAAAAAAAAAAAATACTTGAAGAAAACAAGGTTTTAATGTTAAATTTGAAATATACTTGTGCTGAAATTTGAAGGAAAGGGCATCAATAGCTTATTTTGAGAAATAAACATTATTGTAACACAAGTAATTATAATGTAGGTGCGTATAAAATGTTGGAAGTGAATTTAGAAAATTGCATATTTTTTTAATCAAAAGCTGTTTATTTAGGCGAAATAAACAGTGATCCATTTATTTTGATAATTTCTCCAGTGAGATTTCAACACCTGTCTGGAATTAATTAGGATCTTTAGAATCCGCAAATTCTGGTAGAAAATTTTTTAATCGGTCTTCATTTTTACACTATTTAGTCCGTAAAAGCTATTCTGAATGTATGAAAAAAATAAAAGTCAATTGATAAAAAGTCCAGTGAATAAGCTTTCTCACCAGATGTAACAAGTCTAAATAATAATAGATCTAAAAGCATTGATGACGCTTTCTAACATATTAACAAAAAATAAAGTAATTAACTGTATTTTGTAGTTAATTTTTGCACTTTCAAAAAACTCACTTTTGATGATTCAGCAATCTTTAAGCTAAATTTCGTTAATTTTGAAAATCATTTTGGAACGCAATCACGTGATTTGTGACGAAACGGGAACTCTCAAATATATGACGAAAATGTTTCTTCAACTCGAAACCTCATCGTAATGTATTATGGGATATTGATAACTAGAAAGACAGAACTAGAAGGAACACTAGACGATCGAAAATGAAGTGACGAGATAAGCCGGCCGGTGTGTATGGTGGTCAAGGAGTTGGCCTTGTGCTAGGAAGATCCCGGGTTTGAATACCGCTTAGGGGATAAGTGTAGCGTATCTCACTTATTATGCCTACAATAAATGAGTATCAGAAAAGTTACTTACATTAGGCACTATAAGATATTATTTTTTTGGTGGGGAAATTGAATGACAGAATACTTTTGCGATATTGCTAATGAGGGTTGACGAGGGACAATTTCTTTACTATTGAAGAAGGGACGATAGTAATTCCGTCACTTTGACGAAATGACCTCTCAGAGCATATAGCAGGAAACGGTTTCGTCAAAAATATTCGTGAAATTTGAGTATCCATTTTTTACAATGTAGAGTAGACACAACATTCTTCGTTAATTAAGCACAAAACTCACCACATACATTTGATTTGCAAATCAAATGCCTTTTCTTACCAGCTAAAGATTTAATATTGTTTTGAAATGAAAAACACTTACTGTAAATATTCATATTTAAATCACGCAAAACAGCTCAACTCCCATTGCTGATCCTTTGACTCGATGAGGCGACTAAAACAACAAACGTTCGTAATGTAAACGATAAGAAGAAAAACTGTTACGTTTCCGTGCTATGCAGCAAAGGCAGTTGAGAATGTCATCAAAATGCATTTGCGTGTTTGGTATACGCACGCAAGCCTCGTAAGTTTTCCGGAGCATGGCGTAAAAAGGAATTAGAGACACATCAAATTCAGTTGGTCATTGCCATTATAATTATTATTATTTGTTTCAAACATCGGGTAGGAAATTCATAATTAAGAGAGTGGGAATTCTTACTCTTTCAAACATTTTCAAAACAAATATTAAAAAAAATCAGACAGTTTTGCTTAAAATCTTTTGGTTTATGATGTATGTTATGGTGTAAATGGGAATTCATTAGTTTGAAGATGCCTGTAAAACTAAATTTATGTATAATCTTGACATATTCTGCATGAACGCTGCATTTTAATTTTTTATTTTTTTTTTAAATAATGTTGTTTGAAGAACTTAATGAAATGTACTATGTGAGAATTTTAAAAATATTGATAACTCATAACCCGTTAATACAGAATTTTTATTAAACGTAATTTTTATACTTTTTTCATTATTTTGTAATTAGGTTAAAAATAAGTGAAAAATATTATATTTATTATTTTAATGATTGTTATGATATACATAAAAGAACACTGACGTCTTTTTTCTGCGTCAAGCGTAAAATCTTTAAAATAGGGGCTCACTTCAACAAGAAAAAAATTTCACATTTGTATTTATTTGAAATTATTTATATCTAAGAGAAATAGTTATTTATCAGTGAAATTTCTCTAATTTACAAAATCAATTAATGATAAATTTTGAATATGAAAAAAAATAATTTTTCAAAATGCTTTTTTGCGAATTTTATATTTTAATACAAATATAATTCCGTCAGTCTAACAGATTTTTCAGTAACTATTAAACAAATTTTTTATAGTTACAAAATATTTTTGATTGTAATTAGAGCGTCCGTAATATATATATATATATATATATATATATATATATATATATATATATATATATATATATATATATATATATATATAGAACTAGATTTGAAAGTACTTTTGATGCGAAAAAAAAAGTCTCTAAGTGCATTTGGCAAATTTTTGATGATGCTTAACTTTGGAAAACCTATCTTTTTGCAGCTAATGAAAACGCCATGTATGCCTACCATGGCTCTAATAGAATATATAATTATTATGAAGTTATAGATCTGGCCAATCGGGATAAGATATTTAGGGGAGACAATTTTCGCTTTCTATTTTAAATGTATAAAATTAAGCAATTTTATTCAACTTTACTAAAATATGAAATTCATAAAATCTTCAAACAAACGATTTTTCAATAAAAATTTCTGTACTGTATTGTCCGTATTGTTATAATATGTTGTCTGTTGTTATAATAACTCTATTAAATAAATGATACTCCAGCAAGATGAATTCAAACTAATTATGAAAAATCGTTAAATTCGATAAGTACATTTAAAACTTCATTTGTAAGTATTTAAGAATTATAATTCAGCGATTATAATTCTTAAATACTATAATAATTATAATTTTGTAATTATAATTATTTTCGAAACGAAGTATTAAAACTTTTAATATTGGTGGCTTCTTTAACACATCATTCTTAAGTAATTGTTTTTATTTACGAAAATGCGTTAGCCTATATAAAAGATATAATTGTTTTAGCGATGACATATTTTTTTTTCTTAAACTATATTTAAAATGAGCTTTTTCTTTCCTAGTCCAACTTAAATATAAATAATTTAATACTATTATTATTTAAAATTGCTTTATATTACTGTCTTTCTTATATATTTATTAAATAAATTAAAATCAAAGTAATTCTGAGTGAAAATTTTATAATTAGTGCAGTTATAATCAAGTTGCTTTAAAAATTACACTTTCTTATAAAATGTAAAAGGGTATTTTAAAAGTTACGTTTGTATCTTTATTTTAAATAAAGTGAATAGATTGCAACTCAATTTAATGCAGTCTTTTGAAGCTTTTTTGAAAAGTGAAAAGAAGTAAATTTAAATTGCTATGATTTTTAACTGTATGTTCTATCCTTCTGTAAAGAAATCTCTGAACATCAGAGCGCTAGAATAGTTTAAGTGTTTCAATAGAAAAAACTGTTAAACTTCGCTGTTTTTTTTTTAAAAAAAAGGAAAACTAATTTTTTTTGTTTTTAATTTTAGTCAGGCAGGACAGTAGCAAGTGTGACATTAGACTATGAAATGTGAACTATGAACAATAGGCTTAGAAGTGAGGTGACATTCTATGTTGCTTAAAGAATAACGATTGCTAAACGCTTGAAAACAATAAGTTTCACATTTCTTATGATTTGTAAATTGGCGATATTTTTTAGCTTAAAAGAAAATCATTAAAAACAATTAATTATTCTCGATTTTCCAAATCTTTATGAGCCACGAAAATGCAACATTAGAGTTATTTTTCAAATATTAAAAAATAAGATTCCAAACGTTTTTTTTTTTTTTTTTCAAAAAATTTTAAATTTATTCATATTTACATTAAGAGCTAATTTTTAGCATAGAGTTGGTTGGCAAAAAGTAGACAAATCTTAATCTCTTATAAAAAAAAAAACAGTTATAAACTCACAACAGTGATAAAAATAGTATTTTATTCGCTAAAAAAATTCAAGGGAAAACTGAGCCTTCAAAAGGTTGCCATAAGATAATTAAAAAAGTGATTTCCAAGTGCAGTTTTAATCATTATAAACAAAATATATTTACGTTTCCTAAAATATAATATAACAAGCTAATATAATATATATGTTTCTGGTATAATATCAAGACACAAAAGCACAACGTGATGCTTCAAATAAAAAGTAAATAAAAATTAGTCTTTTTACTAAGTAAAAGCACGTCATTTCTCCAAAAGAGAAAGAGCAGATAGAGCCCAGAAAATGCTGTGCTGAAGAAAATTTACAAATAAAAAGGAACTAAATCTCAAACGCTTTTTATTTTATCAAAACTGTATATTTTTTTCACGTTGACATTTAGAGCTACTATAAATGGCATAGATGGTTCTGAATGAGTAGACTAAACGAGTCATTAATCACAGTTACAATCTCCCAAGAAAGTGTTATTCACGAAAGACAGAGCTTTTGCAAAACAGTCATAAGATAGTCCAGAAATTGAAATCCAAACACAATTTTGATTAATATAAAACAAAAAAAAAATTCTATAATTCTACATTTATCTCCTAAAATGAAATTTATTAAGCAATTTAATTTTAATCCCATACAATATCAAATAAAAGCACTGCAATTATTTCTTATATAATCTCTAACAGAACAATGCGATCCTCAAAATAGGAAAGAAGTAAATAAAAAACAGTCCCTTCTTTTTCCAAAGTAAAAGCACGTCATTTTTCGAAAAGAGTCGCCAGGTAGAGGCAGTGTTTACGCCACAGAACTGTTACACATGAGAGGGCAGATCTTTGACGTTAGAGACAGTTGCTAGGCAACGGAGAATGGAGACCACAACTGCTTGGGACTCTTTCGCTTCCCAGAGTGATTTCTGGGAAAGATGAGGCACGTGGCCTTTCCGTTTTGCTCCTTTCTTTTATCATTTTTTTTTTTTTTTTTTCTTTTTTTTTTTTTGGAGTATCGAGAAAAATAAAATTATCGGCTGTACTAAGAAAGTAAAAGAATTTATTCGGTATCTTGAAACGTATCTTGGGAAGTGTTTCTGCCGTAGAAAAAGCAAATTGGTTGTATTGGTTCATGATATTGCTCCTTATGCACCGAGAGAAAAGCATTTCACGCATAAAAAATGTATATATATTCCATATTCAATATTTAAGTTAAAATATAATTTTGAACATTTATAAGTTTATTTTTTAATTTGTTATCTTAGCAAGAATTGATGAAGTAAACTATTCCATGCCAAAATATTATAGAATAATTTTGTTAATTTTTTTTTTTTTTTTTTTTTTTTTTTTTTTAAATTTTGTAATATTAGTTTTTCAAAATTGAGTAATATAAAATATCAAAAAATATAACAAGAAAACTGAGCAGGACTTTCTTTCCATTATTTTCTATTTCATGTTATTTATTCCCATTTTCAAAATTAGATCCTAGATAGCATAATCTATTAGGTTTCTAGGACAGCCAAGGGCACATCATACCTAAATTTTCCAGTTTAACACTAGAAAGACTGAAATTCAGTACATACTAATATTGCCCAAAAGCAGTCAAAATGACTGCATTGTGAAAGAATAACTAATACATAAAGAATTTTTTTTAATTAATTTTTAATATTTTTTAAATTATTTACAGTTATATAAGAAGTTATTAGTAAATATTAGCAATAAAAAAAATTTACTTCACTTGGAAAAAAAAATATTATTTAAGCATTATTACTATTTTTTGCAAATAAAAACGCAGTTAAAAAGCAGTCAAAATGACTTCCTTGGACAATCTAGTATTATGTTAAGAATTTTAAAAAAAATTGGAAATTAGGCTAAAACTATCTTAATTTATGTTTTAAAACTTAATTATGTACAAAAACAAAGACACTTCAATTTATATTTAAATTAAAACAAGCATTTACAGAAATATTCTTTTCGTAATCCTTTTGTTTTTCGTTATTACATTAAAAAAATATCTTCTTTGATAAGTTTTGATGTAAAGTGCAAAAAAAACAACGAAATTACCCTTAATAACTTTTGGTATAATTAAAGGATTTTCACGTATCGGGGCTCAATAATAATGGTTCGAAAGGAAGATCTCAAAAATGCTAGGTAATTGGTGCATACGATATTTCAAGTTACGAAATCGAACACAAGCACAAAAACATACTTTCTCTGAATAAACATATTTTTGTTTCAATGGAATAAGATTTCTGATAATCAAAATACGTGGAGTAGTCGAAATTTGGGAAATATGGTCTGAATAGTTTGGTCAGAAGAGCTATCCAAAATTTGAACCCCTTAGTATTAAGTTTACTTTTGACCTATTTTGCCATATCTTTGAACTTTTTTTTAAGCGAATAGAAAACATTTTCCCAAAATTAGGTATGGCATCAACCATAAGTAAAATTATATTTTAGAATTATATAAAAACTATGTATAATAACCATATGAAAAATTATATTAGATAATAATTCTTTTACAACTGTAGAAACATCGAAGTATGAAATCGCTGTGAATATTTGCATTAAAATACTAATTCAAAATATAAATATGAATCCCTGTCCAAATACAATATATATTGAAGTATAATTGAAATTATATTATTACCGAGTAAATTTATTTTAATATCAATTATAAGTCCTATTTACTTCGCATACACAGTTTTAAGTTTCATCTGTTACCTTTTTTTTTCAAATAAAATCACGAATTTTGTATTAATTTTTTTATGTGTAATTAATTTTAGTAGCGACGAAACAAAAAAAAAATTAAATGTCGATTTAAAAAAAATATCAATATTAAAATTTTAATTCGTCTAAGTTTTTAAATACATTTCAAAATCATAACTTTTCAAATTAGTTTCAAGTTTATAATAATATTTATTACAATATATCAGAATTTACTTTTTCCTATTAAACATTGGCAATTATTTGATGAATATCTTTAAATATTTATCTATGTTTTAATCTAGGCAATGAATGAGCTATTATCTTTTTAAATTTAGAATTTTTAAATACTTAATGAATAAGTTTTGAGTTGCTTTCACTACATACTTTCGCAATGAAAGACAGAAACAAAGTAGAGACAGTACCGCCATCTAGTATCAAAGGAGGAATAACACGATTCAAATTATCCAAGATTCGCTTAGTTTTTTATCCTAAATTAGTTTATTTTTTTTTCCTTTTTTTAATACTTTCTTTATTTATTTATTACAAAATAATAAATAAAAAACATGTCTAAAAAGATCGTTAAGCTAACAATAAAGTCTTTTAGCTAGAATGGAGACCTGTACACTTTTATTTAAATAAAAGCAAACCGTCTAAAAATATATACAATACATTAGCATTAGTATACTATATCACTAATAGAATTCTTAAATATTTTTTTTGGATTTCTCAAAAACTATTATTTTTATGTTTATTTAGCAATATAAAAATAATACCGTAGTAGTACTCGTAAAAGAAGGCTAATGTATCATTTACAAATTAAACTTCTGAAATATCTCCTTTTTCTAATGTACACAACTTGCTATTTCTAAGAAATAATAAACACAAGTAAAACAATATCTTATATAAAATTAATAATTATTTGCCTGCTTTTCAAAATCTGACAACTTAAAGTACATGATAGATACATTTCAAAACGAAACATAATGTATTTATCCATAAGACCATTACTATTTGCATACTATTTACCGAATCATGTAAAAGTTTAAGCAAAAGTCTATCGTGATCATTAACATTTAATGAAGCCTTTGCTTCGTGTTTGTTACAGAATGAGATACGCCCATCTGTCACATGATCCCGTTTGGTGGACAGTAAGGAATGGATTATTTATTCATGTCGATAGCCTGCCATGGCAAGAAAAATTGATGTTGATCATGAAAGATGGTCCCCAGTCTGTTTCTTGATAGATTCCGAGAATGGAGCAAACTTGCTGATGATAGTGACGTTATTTATGCATATATCTTACGTTTCATCGTCGTCTGCTGTGTTACGTATTTCTGCACCATGTTTCATTTTGATGGAATAATTATGCCCGAGTATTTTGTCCTGTACTTTGTTCGCAAAATTAAATAAGAATGAGACGTTTAAAAATAGATTTAAATAATTTAAGGTATATAACTTGCGTGGAAACAAGAATTTGGGAAAAAAATTTGAAATGGAGTTTGTTATAAATTTAGAATCCATGTAGCTTTAGCTTGCTAAAAATGCTTTACTTTTGTTGGTACTATAATTATTTACAAAGTTATAACAGCTTTTGTGCAGGGTGATAACAGGGGATAGACTAATGGTTTTGAATCTTTAAATGCGTTTATCTAAAAATCAGACTTTTTCATACTTTACACCACCTTAAATACGATATCTCATGTTATTTTTAAAGCAATTGTCAAAATTTTTTCATGAACGTTTGTGAACTATAGACTTAAAAAAATTCTTTTAATTTTTTAATAATTTAATTGTAAAGACAAGTTCAGACATTTTTAAAATTTGCTTTTTCAAATACATTGATCCATTGCTCAGTAGTATATATGCATACTACTGCGATAAGATAATAGTTCAAAACATAGTTGATAGCCTTCTAAATAAAATCATCAAAGCATTTCTTTTGTTATGGGCATTAGCAATTTTTCTTTTACAGTGTTTAGCAAAAATGCCTTATTTTTACTTAACAGTGGCCATTTAAAATAATAATAATGATAACAATAATAATAATTTTTTAGCTATTTTTGTAAGTTTTTACACATAAAGCAAATAAACTAGTTTTTTTTTTTTAAATTTTTATATTAGTAGTTTAAAAAAAGTTGTCGAAACTAGTCTGGTACCTTAATTTGTTGTTCTGAATCCTTTGACATTTGAACAGTTTTATTTCTTTTCAGTATTTGAAATTTCATGACTTAATCTTGGTTTCATACTTTAACTCACTTTTTGTATGCTTTTACTTTTAAAAAGTTTAAGAGGCAGCAAAAGAAAGAACATGCATTCCTTGTTCGGGAATCGAAACCAGGACCATTCTGATGTAAGGTTAGCTCTCTGAACACTTCACAGTTTGGCCGACTTAATCATTAATTTAATTAATAATATTAAATCAAATAATTATTATTTTTGATATAAATATTTTCATATTTTTAATAGATTTAAAAAAATGGATGCATCATTGGGGTAGTTGTGCATTTAAAACAGACAAATTGTTTGAGGCTTGGATGTTTAATTTTTAATTTTATTTGTTTAATTTAATGAAATCTACTTAATTTAATACTATTCTAAAAATTATTTATTAATTTAATGAGGAGTTGAATAATAACTTTTTAAAGTAGTATTTGTATCTATTTAAATAAATATTTAAAAAATAGATATGTGATTGCAATTAGTGATATACTTCATTTTTAATAATACATAAAACTTCCCCCACATTTTTAGGCCACTTCTTGTTCGTGGTTGTTTCTTCATTTGTTTAATTTATTGAAATCTAAGAGCTCTTGAATCATTTTGGTTAACTCTATCTATTATTCCAATAATTATTTATTAAAAAACAGATATTTTCAATACAAATGTTAGAATTAAATACAATTCTGTTTTCATAAATTATTTTGTTAATTTTATCATGTTTTAATTATTTTGTTAATTTTAGTTTTGTTTCCTTAAAAATAAAATCGGTAACTTTAAGTTAATTTTACATATTATATTCTTATTAGGAGAAAGTTTGAAGAGGATTAAAGTTACAAAATACACAAAACAAAACATAAATGCATAAATATTTCAGTCGGTTTTTCTAAAAATATTTCTTTCATCCTTAAATCTTCTCAAAATCAAAATAAAATAATAAAATATATCAAGAAAAGAATATAAAACAAATAAAATCAAATAAATTCATGTGTCTTTTCTCTTAATGATCTACTTTAATGTTCAAATCATCTCACAAAATAAAAATAAATTTATATCCATTTCAAAATAAATATTAACCAATACAGATGAAGCAAAATGCGAATATCAGTAACTATTTAAAAATAAAATAAAATTAAAAATAAAATAAAATTAAAAATAAAATTAAATTAAAAAGATAAGAGATATAGCAGACCAATTAAATGAGTAAAATACTTTAAAAAATAGTAAAATGAATCTATGCGGAATAAACAAACAAACTTACATCATAATATATTTGCTAAACTTTGTTATGAGAAATAACTTATTCAATCTCATATTTATAATAAAAGGATTTTACAGTTAGATTTTACGAAAAAAGTAAAGAAATATAAGAACTTATATTTTAATTGGCCTCTAGTGGTTTAGAATAAGATGAAGAGAAAGTAAGAACTACGGGAATTTTGAAAGTAAATAAAAAGTATCAAATATTATGGTATTAAGAACACAGATTGTAGATCATTATGATCTGAATTAAAAAGAAAATGCTTGGGTTAGAAAATAAACTCACCATGATATTTAAGTTATGATTTTGATGAATCATTCAATATACAAAATTGTTTGACTTTTCATTTAGAAAAAAAATAATACATTTAAACAGCAAAAAATATATACCGAACCAAATATATACCGAATTTTAAAATACCAAATTTATAAAAATTTAGTGTTTAGAATAATAAAAGTACATTTTTCAAATACACATTTCGGGCTATGAATATGTGCTACAAGGCACATTTTTAGCTTAAGTACTTTTTTCAAACTCAATTTTCCCTCTATGTTCAGTTTTTTAAACACACGTTTTGAGTTAAGTTCTTTTTTCCTGAATACACATTTTAGGATGTGTTTATTTTCTTATATACACACGTTGAGTTAAGTACTTTCTTACACTAATTAAAATTAAAATTGGATTCGATTTTTAGCTAGAAAAAATCTGAATACAAAAATATACTCCTAATTTTTTATTTATTTAGCGTTTATAGTTAAAAATAACTTTAAAAATGCAAAAAATCTATGAACTACAAAAAAGAAAAGTGTTAGTTTGATATATTTTTCTAAAAATATCCCATTTACATTTTATTCACTATAAGACGGAAACAAAACTTCTCTTCCTTAAGTAAGAGACGCTGTTCTTTCATAATTAAATTCACAAAACTTCACGAAAAATGGGACAAATCCATCAATTTTAATTATAGATTTATTCTTACTTTTGCAATTGTTATGGTGTTTATACAAGTTTTTAAAATTTCCTCAACAGGGCAATCAATGGGAAGC
The DNA here is from genome assembly GCA_949128135.1 of Parasteatoda lunata. NCBI lineage: Eukaryota > Metazoa > Arthropoda > Arachnida > Araneae > Theridiidae > Parasteatoda > Parasteatoda lunata. The sequence continues at coordinate 83,306,649 of OX421973.1, forward strand.
GTCCGAAATTGAATTGCCATTCCAATCAACTTCTCCGAATAAATTAATTCGCCTACATCATATGCGACATAAGTAAAAGTCAAAATTTTTTTTTCTATGACCAGGATTCTGATGAAATTTAAGTAGTGTTAAAAAAAAAACTACACATTTATAATATGCTAAAAATAATAGTATATTCAGTATGTTTTCGAGGTAACTAAATTTATCCAATTTTTCTAATTCCTCAGTTGTCAACCAAAATGTAATTTTCATAAAGAAAAACTTTTAGATGATATATATGTATTCAATTTTATTGTGTTTACTACATTGTAGTCACTGCATTGTATTCAATAAAATACAAAGTACGTATCCTGTTTTTTCTTTATGAAAATATATTGATAAAACTTCGTGTAAACTAAAACACATTTAAAAAAAAATATATAGCTTTCAAAATTTTAAGAACAAGTTATGATATTGAAAGATTAAACCAGTTGAATTAGTTTTTTTAAATTAAAAATTGTTACCTGGACTGGTCGTATCAATAAAAATCTATAGCTAGAAAGGAATGTATCCTTTTGACACATCTTGAGGCTTAATTACAACGAAACTGTTTTTATTAAACAAAAGCTATGAGTACTCACCTAAAAAGATAAAAACAAACAATTAGAATATATAGGACAGCATACATTTATTTTTTATCATTATATAGCATAAATCAGTAAGAATTTATAAAACAGTGAAACTAACTAATTTTACAGAACTGACTGATTTGTCAAAACTGACTAATTGACTAAACTGACTAACAGTCAGTTTTAAAACTGACTAAAACTGACATTAATCAGCACGTCTCTATTTATTGACCTCAAAAGTAAAGAATCAAAAAGTGCTTTGCCTTGGTCAATAAATGGAGATGTGCTTATTAATTTTATCACTAAGTCATATTATATATCATGTTCTTCAAAAACTCTTACAACGACGTTTATAACATTAGCATTTTATAACATTTCTTCAACTCTGTCAAATTCTAATATGTAGTATAATTAGCTAATAAAATTGCCTGAAAAGTTTTTTTTTTCTTTTTTTTTCTCTCTTCGAAGTAAAACTCTCCCTTTATACGATTCAGCAATCTTTGAGCTATATTTTATAAATTTCGAGAATTATTTCCTCACGAAATCACCTGATATGTGACAAAACGTGAGCTCACAAATGTATGGCGTAAATGTTTCCTCAACTCGAAACCTTATCGTAGTGTGCTGTGGTAGATAGTTAACTTAAATGACGGAACTAGGATGAAGACTAGACGATAGAAAATAAAGTTACTGAAATAGCATACCGGACTGTGATGCTCAAAGAGTTGACTTCATACCAGGAAGATCCCGGGTTTGAATCCAGCTTTGAGCATGGGCATAATTAATCGCTTTGTTCTGTCTGTATTGTTTTATTAAGGTGACATTGACTCAGCTATATGATTTCAAGTGATTATTAGAAAAATTAGATACCTTACGTATACCTTAAGCATTTCTGTTTTTTTTTTTTTTTTTTTTTTTTTTTGAAAAAAAAATAGAATGACGAAATATTTCTTTGCTATTGGCGAAACTACTTTTCGCGAAAAAGTGACAAGAGTTATTTCGTGCAACAAAAAAAAAATAATTTTTATGCAGAAAAACTATTAAGTTCTCATAATATATAGCTATATACACAAATATTCTAACAAAGTAATTATGAAAATGAAAATTTAAACGCACGGTAAACGAGCATTGAGCATTAACGAGCACTGACGTTTGTTATATTATATACAATCATGAGATTACTGTATGTGGGAAGCAAGGTTCGAATCCCAGAGGTGGCTTATAATACGAATTCTGCTCCCGGCTCGCACTGACTTTGTTGACGCAAAATATTCTCAGTGGTAGACAGTTCATGGGTTAGAATTCCCTTGTCACCGAACTAAACGGGGGAAGTTTTTATGGTTTTCCTCACCATGTAATGCATATGCGGATAAGTTCTATCAAAACGTCCTCCATGAAGGATAGTTTCCCTTATTGTACTGGAGTCCCCTTGTCTTCTGAGTTAGGTTCAAAACTGCAAGGCTATGAAATTAAACATTGATAGTCGTATAGTAAGAATCGGGTCGGCTGTTCAATGCCGGTTATTAAATATATAGTACTATATACCCTGAAATCCGTTATTTTAAGTCAATATTATTTTAATTAAAAAGAATATTTTGTAATACATATGAATAAAATATTTCGAAACATAAAATCTATCTTTTCTAAAAGTATACGTCCAAACTACTCTTTTAACTTTCTTCACTTTCTTCAAGTTGACAGGGTGAGTTGTTTAAACCGATTTTATTCACAGAAAAAGTAATATAGTTACATAAAATGCACACATTCATGTCAAAACCGAAAGATATAAAGTCTTATCCAGTGGACACGAATCACGTGATCCTTTTTATCAGGCTCACAAATCTGTTGTAGATTGAATCAGGATGTGTCTACTATTTGTAAGCTGAAATCTCAGTGCTTGACCCTCGAAGAATGCCTTCCCTCCCCCTTTACAAGTCCTCGCGTGACAAATAAAAAGGGTGTGTCGGACTCTAGGGAATTGGATAATACGTATTAAAGTGCCTCAATGAGTAGAAAATCTTTTTACGCAACTAGTTTTGCAACAGATTTTCATTTCCCAAGATATTCCCTGAAAGAGTTCGCTTTTTTCTTTTCCTTCTATTTTTGAAAGTCAAATAAATCATCGAAGGAATACGAGAATAATTTTATTTCTCTTCGAGTTTTTTTTATTTTTTTATTTTAATTTTATTTATGCACGCAATTATAAAGAAAGTATAGTAACAGAAAGCCTTTGTATAAATTGTAACTTAATTATAAAAAACTTACACTTTCATAAAATTCTTGAGGGATGATGTATCAAAACTTTTCAATTATTTTGAAAGCATGTTGAAATGTATTATAAGGTAATTTAAAAACTACGTTAAAAAATTATTTGTCAATAAAACTTTTGTAAGTATGTATTTGTACCAAAAATATCTTACTACCAAGTGTAGATACATAATACTTTTGTTCATATTAATTAAAAAACAATCTTAGTAAACTGGAAATATTGTAATCAAGAAAAAAAAAAACTGGTGAAATTACCGTACTTTATGTTAATGATATTCTGAGGGAAAAAAAACAATTCTGGTTAATAAAACCCTACTAAACGGTATTTAAACCATTCATTTGGAATTTTTTTTTTTCATATGATAACGTTCGAATTCTGTTTTCCCATAGAGCCGTCCTTATTACCACACATTTAGTAAAAAATACAAAGCTAAAGAGTAAATTCCTTCAAATAAATGCTTTTTATTCCCTACTCTAAGATGTTCCTAAATTTTACCACATTCTCCAAACTTTATCGCTTATAATAAAACAATATTTTATTGTGAATTTTACTAAAATCATTACCTACTCTCTTTGTTAAAATTTATTTAGATTTTCGGCGTTCCAACAGAGCCGAAACCACTGCTAATTTTACCATTATCTGAAAGTTTTACTTCTTTTATTGTGGCTGTTCATCTGCCGTGGAATCACTCAAAAGTTTAAATTTGCTGCAGTGTTAATACGGTGTTAAATGTAATCATATAATTCAAATTAATTATCCTTAATCTTATAAATTGCACGACACTATGGTCTAACTTAAACAGAAAATGGTTCAATTCAACATTTGATTAAACTTGAGAAAATTTACATTATTTCAGGGTTTAATATATTATGGTTTATAGTTATTTAAATTTTTTCATAGATTCCCCCATGTGTTTTTTAAGAATGGCATGATTTCACAGTAGTAGAGGCATTTAGGTGTCATTGTGAAGTACTGGGAATTTATCTCTGATGGTGGTTTGAGGTCCATCGAGATTCAGATCGATGGGTTTCAGCTCGTTAGGGAACTAAAGGTGGTCCATGCATTATACTGACCGCATCATCATATTCTTAGTTACGAAATCGTTATGTCCTTCGGATACAGTTTTAGACTTATGCTATAATTGTTTTTTAGTTCCCACCTACTTTCCTGTATTTTTGTAAGAAAAGGGGTATTACAGCAGGAACTGTGCGTGTAGGACGAACAGCTCAATGTCCTTTACTACCTATTTCCCAGTTCAAACAATAAAAAAGCAAAGGAGATGCAGGGTTTGCAATACAAAACCTCTATCAAAATTCGAAAAAAATGCGATGTAGAACTTTGTTCTAAATGCTTTATTGCTTATCGCAAAAAAAATTTAAAATAAAAACTAATTAAAAATTACATTATTATTCTTTTAAATATTTCTTTTGTATCCAATTGAAAAAATTGAAATAAAATAATTATTTTCTGTATAAAAAGGCATATTTTTTACTTGCTGTTTGAAGACAATACTGCTTCCGCAAAACAAAAAGTGTACTCTATTTCTAAAAAGATGAGTAATATATAGTTGGAGATTTAGCCAACGTCCCATACACCGGACACATTTTTTTAAAGCTCTTGGAGGAAATTTAAAAATTCAGTTTTTCAATGGTTTCCTAGACCATAATAAATAATCTATCACTTCAAAAGATTTTTTTGGCAAGAAACTAATGTTTCGACTTTAATTTGGTTAAACAAACTAATAAGAATGATCCTGTTTTGTTTAAACTTTAATTTAAAAACGTCAAACATTTTAAATCCAAATGAATTTTAAGAAATTTGGTACTTTTGCTGAAGTTTTCGTTGGTTTTGGGGCACGAATTTACGCATCAGTTTGTGAAAATAAAAATCACTTTTGAATTTGAAAACATTTACATTTCAGGGATGCATAAGACCAAGCCAGAAAAGAATAAATATTTACGCTTTGATATTTTAATCACGGATAGCATAAATTTACCGAAAAAAAAACTATACATGCTGGTGGCTGCTTTAAATTCAACAGTACTTAGTTATCTTTTTAATTTTAGGCAATATTTCTGTTCAATGATTTTTTAAAGAAAATTGTACTTTCTGTACATAAGTGGGATTAATTTCATTTTAAAAAAGTAGTTTAGTACGAAAGTATTCAGCATCTGAAATTATTCTTAAGAAAATATTGACCCAATCAGTTAGAAATATTTCATAACTTTTTTAAAAATATTTAATTGCTTAAAATGATATTGCATGCTATTTAGAAAAATGAGCAAGTTGTGAATTTTTTGTTAGTATAAAGGACGTATGACTTAAATGTATACAAAAAAATTAAAGACAGCAACAATTGACTCAATTGGATTCTTACAATTATTAAATTACCAAATACGAAAAATAAAACTTTGAATTTTACGATATTTTTTTTCATTATTTGTCGAGGTTTCTAAAGGTTAAAATGAGCTTTTTATTTTTAATAGTTTATTTGCAATAAAATTAACAAAATTTATATTTTGTTAGTACTTTAGCTAATTTTAATTATTTTTTCTGTGCTATAGCAAAATTTTAAGCTACTTTGTTTGACAATAAAGCAAACGTAAAAAAGAAATTTTAAATAAAATGTAGGCTGAACATAAAATTATATTAAATATATATAACTAGTTTAGATTAATTTTTAATAAAGTATAAAATTTGGTTTTAAATAAAATATAAAATTTAGTTTTAAATAAAATATAAAATTTAGTTTAAAATAAAATATAAAATTTAGTTAAAATATATAATTTATTATAAAATATATAATTTATTATAAAATATATAATTTATTATAAAAAAAAATATCCAAAATCAAACCCTTTCCGCAGAATTTGTATAAATATAATCCGTTTAAATGGAATTGTGATTTTCTACGAACAAGTACAAACAGCAATCAAACTTAAAATTAAAAACTAATGACATTAAAAGTTATCAATAGGTTATAGAAATATTTTCTTTTGAACAAATTTATAATATTTTAAAGCAAATAATACCGAAACGAAACATTTTTATTAATTTATAAAGGTTTAGAACTTTCATTGTAACAAATATTGCCTAAGAAATAAAACTAAATATCTTCATCATAATATACTTTATGATAAATGACATTTTTATTTATGAATAAAGTCTTTAAATCGTATAAAGTGAAATATATTTTATTCTAAATAAAATATAGTTTAACTAAAGTTTCAAATGAACCAAAATTCAATTATTTAATATTATTAACTGAGTAAATTAACTATATTATTAATTCTGTAAATATGCATTTTGGTAGTTATAAATGTTTAATCTTGGATTTTTTAACATTAATTTAATTAGTTTTTAAAAATTTATAGTTTGATTTTTTATAACTGCATTTAAAGGACACGATTGAAATAATAATGAATTAACAAAATAGATGTTATTAATATTCAATAAAACAATATCAAAAAGCATAAATCATATTTAGAGACTTATAAATATTATATTGCTATATTATCATAAACTATATCAAACATTGATCCCATTTTAGATTACCTTAACAACCACCAAAAATCTCAAACAATTTTAGCAGAAAAAGAAAGTACAATTCATGCTTGGAGTTTTAAAACAAATCCATAATTATGCAGCTACTAAACATAAAAGTCTTTTTACCAGGAATATTGAACGTATTCGTTTCAAAAAAAGGTCGATAGGTAAACCTGGTCGCGGGTTTGTCAACTCAAGATGAAACTTTAATACAGGAACTTGATTGATTGCATAGCAGTCCCGTCTCCGTAACCAAAACAGTTTTTGGTCTGGTATATGTTGGTCTAGTAAAGTTTCACAGTCTGGTGCTATTGTTGGCTTAGTTCATGAGGCGTTCAAATTAACCTGTCAGAATTATGAGTGAACGAGTGCATTAGAAGAACTAAAGTAGGAAAACGCCATGACGTTCGGTTTTCTGAAATAAGTAGAAAGCTTTTTCAATCATGTATACCGCGTACTTCTTTTCTTTTTGTCGATTTATATACACTAGAATATTTGAAGGCATCAATCTATATTTTCTTTTGTTTTTATGAAATCATTGGACACTGTCAAAACTAGTGACAAAGTTCCGTTTTGGTAATGCAAATTTCCAAAAATCGGAAATTCTTCTTAAAAAGAATTGTTTTTACGTTTAAAACATGTTGTTATAGGATTTTAAAAGTAAATATTTAATATTTACTTGAACATTTTTGCGAAAAGAAATCAAGTTTATTATATAAATACAAGTAGTGAGTACAAGTTTATAAATGGGATACACTAAATAATGCAAAACAACGCTAAACATCAACAAAAAAACTTTACACGCCTTAAACTAAAAGAAAAATTCAAAAAAAGAACTGTAAATTAATAAAAAAATCAGAAAATCAGTTCAAAACAAGTTCCGAATAGTATATGGTAAGAAGAATGCGATAAAGAAGAAAACATTAAAATACTAACTATAATTGAAAACGGTAAATCACCAAACAAGTTCTGAAGTGATACATATCAAAAAATATTGAAAGAAAAAAAAACATAACGAAAAACAACGAAAAGTCATTCACAATCTTACGTACTTTTCAAATAAAAAATTAAGCACATTAATTTGAGTTCAAACATAACACAGGACAAGCACCGAAACAAATTCGCAATTGCAGCGGAATAAAAATATTGAAAAAAAAAGCACACAATAGAACACCTAAAACCTCTGTTTCTAACAAGAGAACAGGTTTAAAAGCAAGTGTAATAGCGTTATTTTGAAGACAAAAATTTAAAAAAAATAATATGTCATTAAATAGAAAGCTCAAAGTACACCCATTGCAAAAAAACTTCACACACTTAAAAAGACTTGTCAGGATGGAAAGAAATTTAACATGCTTTGTATTACGTTGATACGAGTAGGCGATTAAAAGATCAAAGTAAAATGATTATTGCAGGAAAAATAAAAATGGAAGTGTCAATTCCTTGTTGGGCCACATTCACACCTCTGGTGTGAATGCACGATGTTATACGGTCTGGTATTGTGACATACAAGTTCCTTATGTTGTCCAATGGCATCTCATTCCAAAGTTGTTGTAAACACCCCTCTGTACTCTGAAATTCGAGGGCTGCAATTCCAAATGATCTCAAATATGCTCAACTAGAAACAAATCTAGTGACCAAGCAGGCCAGGAAAAGGGACATTATGGTGGACCTTAGTCTTGAGTCACCCTGTGTAGGGCCGAGCATTGCGGTGCTGAAAATTGGCTATCGGTAGCACTGCCATGACTGGCAACATATTTGGGTGAAGAATGTCAAGCACTTACTTTTGGGGTGAAAGGACACCATACCTGGGGGGATTTTGTGTCGTATTTTATGGGACCCAATACCGTCGCACCAGCTGTTTGAATGGTGAGTTTCTGTACTGCATTAGCAGGATTTATACCCAACCACCCTTGCATTCATTTGGAGTGTCACTCTCGATTGATTGGATTGCACTGAAAGAAACCAAGTCGTTTTCAGTGACGAATACAGATTCAATTCAGTACAGATTCGCAATTGTGACGTATGTGAATTCCCCGTAGTGAACCCCTCAATCTTTTCTATACTGTGCAGTTTCAAGGTGCGCAAATTTTATGGCAAGGAGTGTACATTTTTAAAATGCATAGATCAAGCATAAATATTTTTCAAATCTCATTAGTGTTCGAGTCTTATTAGAAATGTTGTTTCTTCTAATGATTTCAAACTGGTTTCTTTTAAAGATTCTTTTTAGATTGAGTGAATGTCTTGTTTTTAATTAATACAGCACCGTTTTTTTTTTTCTTGTCAGCTGCATTTTCTATTGGGGAATCCGTTCTGATTTTGTGATAAACGAAGTGTTATGATCTCTTAAAACAAGTTCTTCGAAACTGGTTAAAGTCACTAGCAAAATGCGAGTAACATTTTTTCTAATCCTTTTTTTTTTTTTTTACAGTTTTGTTATTAGTTATGTAGTTAATTTTCTTATGTTCCCAGTTTGAAGCCTCGATAAAAATAAGTGAAGGGAAATTATTTTATTAGCTTGACGAGAATGTAGATTTTAGAGATATAATAACTAGGATCTCGAAATAAATCAATTTTAACGATTCCCGAAACGAAAAAAAGGTACTTACACTTTTACGGAAACCGTTAAAAAAAGAAATACTCTCATTGACGACAATGATGCTTAATTAATTTTGGTAATAGATACTGCAGTTATTATGGTAATTTGTGTTTTCATGGGTACCAGATATAAAAATATAGGCACTACTATAGATACTCAAATAATTGGTGTCTTACTGTCCTCGAAAATAATAAGTACCAGAGAGAATTGCTCGTTTGCGATTAATTTTGACTAAGATAATTTGGCCTCGAGCAGCAGTAGCATAAACATCGAAGATTTTAAAGGGAACCGACTACAATAAATCTTTATTTCGAATGAATTAGCTCAGAAAACATGCATTGTTTGATCTATTCTTGAAAAGCCCTCGAAAAAGACAATAAATAACATTAAAAAAGATGTAATTATTTTAGCTCTATTGATTCGATAAGTATATGTCTTTCAGTTTTAAGTGTGATTTCGTCATGTTGACCAATGTCAATTCATTGATTGTTTACTTTTTTTCCAAGCTTTACGAAAAATATCAAATACACTAAAAAATTCCAGATCAATTTACGGTAAAAAAATACCGATACACAAGGAGCATTCCATTTTTAACAGAACATGTTACGAACAGAAATCTGATAAACCGAAATTGTTACAGTAATAATAACAGAAAAATCACTGAAACACTCTAATTAAATAAATATTTCTGTAAAAATTACGGCAGAGATGCCAACTTGCTCCAGATAGGGGATAAATATTTTCGAGTGGTAGCATTTTAATGTATGATTCTTCGTTTAATAAATTCGATTTATAGGGTTTTTACATGCTACTACTTATAAATAATTCAAAGGTTTAAGTTATACGCTTTTTTGCTACAGTTTAGCAGTGTTGAGCCTTTTAGAATGTCAGTAAAATTAACCAAAAATCAGCAAATTTTAGTTTTTAGTTCCCTACCGCTTTTTAACCCACTGACGGTTCTGCACGTAGAAAGTCGTATTTTAACCTGCAGTCTTCACTGCATAGCAAAACCGGTTTTCCCGTGTTAATGGATAGGGGAACTGTGTGTAGGGGAGAAACATTCTCCCAATTTCGCCCATTTCCTTAACCGCCAGTGGAATATTCTGTTTTGTCCGGAGCAGTTAGCATCTGTATTACAGTATAATATTTTTGCAGTAAAAATGTATTTTAAAGGTGACGTACCCAGTGTGCCTGTACATTATACCATAATTTGATCTGGAATTTTTTACAGTGTAGAAAAATTATTAAAAAAAGTTGTCTGCGTCTCATTTTAACTAATACTATGTCTCAAACGAAATATATTTTAAATTAAAAAGAATATATAAAATTTCAATTCAATAAAGATCCCCTCTTATACTTGAGTAATACTCCTGTCAATTCTGCTGTCGTATAATGAGTAAAATGTAATTCACCGTTTCTACGAAATTCAACAAAAATTGAATTATCTTTAGAAAGATCCCCTATCTCTCACGTCTATTAATTCACGTTCCAAAATTTCTATTATTTCCTTTGAGAAGTTCCCAAGCGTAGAAGAATAGTGATCCTGTATTTGACACCCCTTTCGTAAACTCATTCAGAATTCGAAGGGGACGAAAAATTCTAATTTTATGTCGCGCCGCTAACAATTGGGCCTTTTGAAGAAAGGTAGCAATTATTGAAATTAAATTATCTATTTGTGTCGGAGGAATTCCTTTTTGTTAGCGATTTCTCATCTTTTTGAAACTAGGCGTGACAAGTGTAGAATAGAAAGATGACAATTTTATTCTTAAATTTAATTTATGAAAGCGTTAATATAAATTTGAATTCAAAATGTGAATGAGTTTCGAATATTTAAATATCAAGTTGACATTTTTAAGTACAGATGAAATAGGTCTGTAGTTTGACGCGAGAGTTAAGAAATAATTGATACACTTAAATACAACGTTTCGTCATTTTAATAATTAGACAAGAATTCAAAGCAAAATGGTGTTAGATAATTGTAAAATTAATTGCAGTAAAACAGCTGAAGCAAAAAACTATGATTGAAATTTGTGACAACTTCATATTCTGATTGTATTAAACCATTAACAGCATTAAAAAAATAATACATTTTCCACCTATTATATTGTTAATCAAATGCCAATTAATAGTGCACTACTAATAATACCTCATATTATATATAACTTTGGGCACCATGATGAAAATTAAATAACTCATGTTCCGTTGAAACAGGAAACAGTTATATATATTAATATCTATACTTAAGATATGATAAATACTAATATAAAAAAAGTGGTGGCTTAAATTGTGAGTGACAGAACTGTATTGTTTCTTTAAAATGAATCATCATGGCTGCTGATTTCTGTAAAGTTTTTTAATATATATTTATATATATTCATTCGGATCAACAAAATTATTATATATTCATTCGGATCAACAAAAAATGTTTCAAGTAATAAAGAAACATAGATGGGTATAAAAATATCTTTGACTCAATTTTTTTTTGTTGTTCAAGTGAAAGCTCAATTTAAACATTTAAGTAGCCTTAAGAATACTTCTCGATTACGAAATAATTTAGGCAGTAGATAAAAATTCTGATAACTTGTGCTAGCCCCTTTTGTTTCTTTTTTAAAATAAGTAGTAGCCATTTTCAAAGGACACTGAATACAAATAAATAAAATATAACTCAGGATAAAACTTGTTCAAATTTAGTCTATTCAAGCGTATGTAGCCGATTTTATTTGTATCGAAATATTAGGTACCAACTTTAAAAGGTGAAATACGGATATTTTTAGGAGGTGCAAGATTTTTTATATGAACCCAAATAATGAATTGAATGGGGAAAAAAAAGAGACTAATTTTAAATTTATTCAAAAGAACGGAGATTTATAAAGACTTGGATGTTTTACGAGCCCCAAGTGTTAACGAGATTTAGCTTCAGAGGTATTTTCTGAAAGCTTTGGAGTCAAAAAAAGACATCAACAAAAGGTTCGATGAAACTAAATTGAAATCGTTTTTTCTTTTATATATATAATGGAGCCTTTCTTTACATTGAGTTTAATTTTCTACACCAGGGATATTGTTGGAAAGCTCGATTTCTCTTTACTTAGTTCTTTTTTAAACTATGCAAACAAAATGTAAAATATAATAAAAGTTATTTAAAAAAAATATATAAAAAGCAAAAATATAGATTGGTAAATTTGTTTGTAAAATTTCTTTTAAAAATATGTTTAAATATTTGTTTAATAATCAACGTTCACCTTTTTAATATCATTCATAAAATATATTCTTCTGTAAGATAGTTTTTATCGTTATGTTATTTCAAATTATACAAATATGTCCGTATTTTGAACTGTTTGAAGTCAATGAATATTATTTATATTTTAAAAGCGATTTCATTTGACTATTTTCAGTAGTCGTACTCATGCTTTTTAAAATTGTGTTAAAACTCTACACATGGTTAATAAATGCATAATAGTCTTTTATTTCTTTTGTTTAAATCATATAAATTTATAATATTATTTTTCGCTAAATAAGATGTAGAGCAGTTATGACAAATGCTGCTTTGTTATCAGAAGACGGAGAAAAATCCGCTCTCCAAATGCTTCATTTGAAAATTAATTTAAATATTTTATAACGAATCATTGAACTATTTTAACTCAAAATTTTCAATTAAAAAATATTACATAACTACGAAAAATGAATGATACAGAAAATTGTAAACTTAGTTTATGACGTTTTATTTTTATTGTTTTATTAGAATAAAAGTGGAATAAATATTTATTAAAAAAAGTTTTACATCAATTTGGAACAAAACAGATTTATAATAAATTTAACTTCACGTGTAAAACAAATTTTGAAATTTGGAACTTTTCGCACAAAAAAATTTGCGTTCCTAGGACAATAATTAACATTTACCTTTTAAACTTTAAAATCAGAGCTTCTGACTTTACAAAGTTATGATTTTTTAATTCATTCATAGTTTTTAAAGGGTTTGAAGTTGTTGAAAACTATAAAACATTTTGGTAAAATATTAGTCGAATTAATTAAATTAATTACTTAATCGAATTCGTTAAATTAATTCATAACAAAAATTTTGATATATCTTGGTATGTCTTATAACCATAAAAATTATTTAATTTTAAAAAAAATCAAATTTTAAATAAATTATATCAATTTCAAAATTATATGATATTTTCATTTACTTCACTTAACCCAAGTATAGAAATTCTATAAATATTTCAAAAAAAAAAAATGAAATAAAAAACACTTTTTTTTAAATCACGATAGCTGATATATTTATCTATGAGGTGAAAAAATACGATTTGTTAGCTAAACTCTTCTCTATTTTAAATAATTATATCAAAATTCAAACCTTTTTATAAAAACAACAAAACTTCTATTTTAAAGAGTTTCCAAAGCATAAATCTAAAGCTTAATATTATAAGCACAACATAGACAATGTTATCATTTTTAAACTGTGTAAAAAATAACTTTGTTTTAAAAATGAAATGTCAGATTAATAGTTTCATTTCAACTACTCCATAACAACTTCAACTTTTTTTTTGCCATTCAGAATGTTATTTTAAAATAGTTTGAAAATGCATTCTATCCCTATTCTTTTCAAACCAAAATTCATATCAGATTCCTGATTATTCCAAATTTGTTGACACATTTATTTTATTAATACGTCATAATCATGTCATCTATGATATCAAGCTAAGAAACTCTTTCCAGATATCAAAGCAAAAATAATATCAGTCGAATAATTTATCACACTTTTTTTCAAACCACGATATCTGATATCTCTTTCTGGTTGAAGAAAAAAACTATAATTTAGTTCTTCGATTCTCCCTCAAATAATGGTTCTCTAACTGAGCTTGAATTCTTAGTAATAAGCATAATAAATCATCGAGAGCTCTCTGTTGTTTGCGATGGCGATGCTTTTGTCCGGCGCCTTTTCCTTTATTTTTACTCGCCAAGAAGCAGCCTTGATTTTTGATTATGCGTAATTGAAAAAGTAGCTCAAATATCCTATCTTTAAAGCAAATAGCAATTTTTTGGTCATCATCATCATTCTTTTTGATGCATCACTCTTGCTTGATGGTGTGAGGGTTAAATCTTCATGAGAGATGCGTTGTTATGGAAAATAAGTCTAGATTTCAAAAAATGAATATTTTCTTAGCATTATTTTGTTTTTTGGGTTGATATATCAGTACTTATAGTCTTAAAAACTGAGTTAATATATGATAAATTAATTAAGGGTATTTAATAAAATGAGAATCTAATAAATAAGAGTTAATCAAATATAGTTATTACAAAATAATTACCAAGCATTAATATTTTATCGTAATTGATACATTATCATATTAATTAACTATTATATTTTCTGTTGAATTTGTAACAAGGATGGCTGCCCACTGACCGATCTGCTCTTTCAAACTGACCCCTATCGCACACACCAGCTCTTACGATTAGCGCGCTGGCGATTACCAAATATGAGGAATTTAATTTTTTTGAATTATTATACGACTTTTAAATAATTATAATTGAATAGAGTTTCCAACTTTAAATACTATTCAAATTAATAAAAATTTTTTAATCAATCTGCTTTTATTAGCTCGTGTTTAAAATATTTTTAATTTCAAAATTTACAAGAGGTGAAAATCTAGTTCTTTAGTTTCAAATTCCTTTTATTTCCGTATCATATTTAGTTTAATATTAATTTCTTTTCCACACTTCATTTTATTTCATTCCAAATTTATTTAATATTTATTTTCATATTACCATTGCGTTTTTTTTTTCTTTCAAAAATTAAAAGATGTATTTTTAAAACAATTTAAAAAAATTTATTTTAATTAAATACTTTTATATTGTTTAGTTTAAAGTTATGATTGCTAATTCTGAATAATTATGATACAAGTAATGAAGCAGACAAATAAAAGTTAAGATAACTAAATTTATAAACAAAATATACAAAAAATTTAATTTAAAAATTTTCAAAGGAAAAAAAGGACTTGCAACTTTATTTTTTCCGTATAGAATCCCACTGAGCTTTTTATTTCATTTTAAAATTACTTTTCTTTAAAAAGAAATTTGCTTAAAAATATTACACAAAAATCTATTTTTAAATCATTAATTTTCAAGTTTAACTTATTCTCCTATATAATTATGACAATATTAATAATATTAATATATAAGCAAGATAGATCAAAATCAAGATAAGATAATAAATTCAAAAATACAATACAGTAAATAAATTTGCATAAAATATTTTTCAAAAAGGTTTGATAAAAGCAAGATTGAAACGCAGTATCAAGCTTGCGTTTATCGCTTCGGTTTTAAGACTCTTTTTTAAGAATTTATTTTACTGAATATATTGTAAATATTTATCTATAAATGCGAGAATTTATTTAAATCCTCAACCACATATTTGTTAGGAAACTTATGCAAAAATGTCTATTTTTTAAATTATACCACAGCCTTAAATTTGTCATAGATACTCGTTTTTAAAATATTTCTTTTTTTTAATTACAAAATATATTTTCAAAAACTTAAATAGGAATGAATGAATGAATACAAATAATATTCTATTTGATTCGTTATATATATCGAATTATTTATAACATTTCAAATAACGAAATAAAAATATTATTTGCAAAAAGAAAAATGCGCGCTAAGGTATGTTTTCTTTGGAAAAGGCTATTTATTTAAACACATTCACTGATAAAATGAATAATTTCAGGAAACTTAAGCGAAAGCTATACTTCTGAATGAAGCAATTTCATTTGCTTCAACAATTTAAGCTTAAAAATTCGACATGTTGTGAGCATTTAAAAGATAACACATTACATTATCAAGAAAAATAGCACGTAAAGTTTGAAAACAAAGCAAAGTTGAGAAAAAAGCATTGCTAATGAAAAAATAGAAAAAATATTAAAAAACAGAAAAAAATTAAAACAAACCAAGAAAAAAGTATGGTAGCGATAGTGGACAAAAAAAAGTATATCAGAACAGCATACATTTCCAAGTAGAATGGAGGCGTAATGAGGAATTAATGTCATTAACAGGAGAATCCGTTTAATAACACAAGATTCAAAAGCTTCAAGATGAGCTTGTTCTTCTCGAATAAAGGGAATTTGGCTTAATTAACACTTAGCTTAAACCCATGATTCGAATATAAAAATTTAATTTCATACCTTTGCAATATGCATGGCAATTATTATTTCATATTATTTATCTTTTAGAAATAATTTGAAAAAAATATTTTGATTATGTGATATAAAATTATATTGTATATTTTGTACAATACCATTTTTCTCACTGAAAGAAAAATTATAATCAAATTTACCGTGTTTCTGGCTTTTGTGGAGCATTTTCGCCAATGTTCTCCGAAGAGCTTTGGTAATTACTTTGGAAAAAAATTAACAACAAAATATAATTTTATAATCTGCGTAATTTTAACATGATACTTTAGAGTCTGGCTTAAAAGTCATTTATTCGGTTAAATTTACTTTTCAGTTTTGACTTCACTACATGTATTAACGACTATTATCTTTAAAACCAGAATTTTGGGTAAACTGTTACCATGTGAACGGAAAAATTATCAAATGAATGATTTAAATACCGTATATTTTGATTTTACTTACTAGAATTATGGTACTTTTAACAGTAATGTCATTACCATATAGTGCAGCAATATTATAACCGTGCAAAAACATCTCTTAAGGGATCTAAACCAGATGGTTTTCATTTCATCAAGAAAGCATCTACTGAAAACTTTTTTGAAACTGTCAATAACTTGTCTAAAACTTGAAAAAAAATTCTTGTTTTTTTTTACTGGAGTTTGACATAAGTTTAGACAATATTTAAAAAGGCAAACACTTTAAAAGAGTGCAAAGAATTTTTATAATAGCATTTTTTATTTAGAGCTGGAATTAGAAGAAAGAAAATATACCATGGCGTCTTGCGCAATCTATTAAATTCATAAAATCTGAATGATAATGATCTGAAACAACGTTTAATAGGCAGTAAACGATCTTTTTAAACTCATACTAGCTTAATAAAATCAAAGAAAGTTAAACATTTTTTTTTAAATTAAGAAAATCATTTTTTTTAGGATTTTATTGAAATAAATTTCATTTTGAACGTTATGTATAACATTTACCAATGTTCCAGTGCTAGTATAAATTTATGGAACATGCTATACTCAAACCAATTACCAAGTTTTTAGTTAATTGTTTTATAAAAAGTAGAAAAGTCTTGAGCGAAGGATAAGAAAAGAAGTGAAAAACAGGTTTTGAGATAAAACTTTGAATAAATATATTTATCTATAATACTCGAGTTGGCAGACAATTCCAATTTAAGAAATTGGTACGTTATTTTCTGTTTTCAGTAAGTGGGTTCAAGTGGGTTTGTTGTTAACTTTGAAAGTTTTTTATTGCTATGTTATACTTGGTGTTAATTTTTTCACAATAAAACAGGTCATAACTTTTATGTTTTTTCTTGAAACAAAGTGAAAATTTTGTTAGGAAAAAGTCTCGAGACAATTTAAAGCGTTGTGACGTTAACCGTTGTTAATTAAATTGTTAACTAAACTGTTAGTTGTTGCGACGAGATTTTGAACTGATGTGAAAAGTAATTGCAACATTTAATACAGAATGTGACATTTCATGAATGGTAATAGATTTTACAAAATTCAATAAATATCATTAAATATTCATGAATAGCTAAATATTAATTACAAAATTATATTGTAAAAACACTAATTATTTTTAATTATTTCATACATATATTTTTGATTATTATAGTTTTTCTAAATTGGGCTTATACTATTATTATTCTCTAAATCATATAATAAGCATCATATGTGTGACATTTTACTTGCATTATAAGACAATACACGTTAATTGTTCGTTTAAATAACTGTCAACAAATTAAGTTTATTAAGTATCTTTTCTTCTATCATCGGGTGCTGAGTTGACATGCTTTCTAGAATAATTTGAATAATTTTATCCTCATTTATTAAAATTAAATTTTGAATTAACTTAAAAATGGATACTTGAAATTTCTTTGAAAAATATTTTACAAAATTTAAAAATTAACAAAAAAGAATTACTTTAGAATTTTTTGTCATCTTATCCTAGTAGCGATTATGATCAATAATTTTGATAACATGATTAGTTTGCACTTAAGTTATTTTTTTAATTTGAAAATGAGTTAACATTACAAACTAAAGACTTAATTTTAGCAAATATTCTCTTGTGTTTTCTGCAATATATTTTTGTCAATTTAAATAACAAATATTTTTAAGCATTAAGAAAATAATGCTCTTTCAAATAAGAACATTTTGTTCCATAAATATTATGATAATAAGAAAATTGAGTAAGATTGTTTTTTATAAACTTGAAATATCAATTTAGATCACATGTATTCCTCATTTTATTGATTATTTTGTCAAAATATTCAAAACTGATACAGTATCCTCACATTCATATTATGATAGCAACAAAAGAAAGCTTTAATATCGTTTTATTTTTGCTATTACATTTTTCTAAGCTTGAACAAACAGTATATTCGTTTGTTTTTCCTCTTTTTTTTCTCTCTCATTTTCACGTCGAAATCGAAGATCCTTTGTGCCTATGCCAGCCTCTCGATTATTGGCTTAACACAGTCTCCGCGTGGTGGCGCTACGCATCAAAAAGCTTGTTTCATAGTCGGTAAATTGTTTTCCCTGACGTCACAATAGCTGACAGAAATCCTTGAGGAAAGACGTAACTTTCAGGCGCAGCTTTCTTTGATGCTCCGTATTTTCATTTTTTATTCATTTTAATACCCTGTTTCAGATCTTTTTGTTTGTTTTGTTTAGACATTATCGTATGTTTATCCTTTTCCAAAAAATATACAGTTTTTGTTTATTCTTTTTTAAATCGATGGATATTTCATTTAAAATAAGTAATTTTTTTCTTTTTAACAAAATTTCATATTTTTCTAATTATAAATTCTTTTTCATATAATTGTAAAAAAAAAATATTTTTTTAATTAAAAACATTATTATTTTTTTTCTTTCAGTGTGATACCCTGCTTCAGGCATTTTTATCTTAATCCTACATTATTGTATTTTTATCCCTCCCGAAAAACATCCTCTTGCTGTTTTTTTATACACTATATATACTATATATACTATATTTTATATACTATATACATATATACTATATATATTATATATACTATATTTTATATACTATATATATATAAAGGATATTTTCATACAAGAAAGACTTGATTTTTTTTTTTAAGAAAAAGATATTTTCTTAAATATAAATTATATTATGCGTATTTTCAAAAATTTATATTTTCTCCGTATATTTTTCTGAGAAGGTATTCTCTGTTATATAAAATTAAAATTATCATTTTTATTACAAATAAGAATATCTATACGTATGATAAAACTAAATACTTGTCTTAAAATAAAAACAATGCTGAGAAGTTCGAAGATAGAGAAACAATGTATAGTATTTATGTTTATTTTCTTACTCCACTTACCAGATTGCTAAAATGATGAGATTATCGAGTCATGTCAAAAACTTACAGATTATATAAAATAATTCAATTTGATGTTTTTTTCTAAAGTGTTAACAGTCTTTTTTTTTTTTTTCATTATTTTCATCCCCTGTGGGATAGTTATGATATGAAATATCTTTTATTTTTATTCCCTTTTTTATCTCCAGTTTTTTTAATTACTATAAAACTCGTTAAGTCTCCAAAGAGAATATTAAGCTATAAAACGAGAAAATAATATTATTAATAACAACTATTCAAAATTCAATATAACTTTTAATCTTGAGCTTTAAATAGTTATTTAGTATTCCTATTTCTTAATGTATTGACTAGGCAGTGTTACATAATTTTTTTATGAATATGTATCGATAATTAAAACGTAAATATAACTTATTTACTTTTTCACAATCATAAAACATTAACTAAATTTATTCTTCATAAAATGTTGTATACTTAGGTAACATCTTACAGTAATTTATTTATTTATAAATTATTAAAAACGAGCATCACTTATAGCTTTAAATTTGAATTACACAATCAATTATATAAACAGTTATAAAAATATTTTGGCATAATTTGCTTCTAAATTTGTACAGTTGGCAGCCAAATATATCTTAATTTTTTTTTCTTTATGGATAATCATATCATGTGACGTTTCTATCCAAAAAAATGCACAAAACGATTAGGAAAATTTTTATAACGCGTAGAAACTCATTACACTTGACTGGGAAGAAACTTAAAATAATTCTTGTTCCTATTAAGATTTTGTAACATTGTGAATAAAAAAAAAGAATTATCGTAATTATCAAAATCATATCACTAAATCGATTATCTCTTGCATTTTTGAAACTTGTATTTAAAGCTAATCAAATAAAATAAACATCTTAAACATTTTTAAAAAAATAAGTTTTATAATTAACAATAATATTATCAATTCACTTGATTAATAGTTACACAAGGTACAGTACAAAAAAAAAACGGACTACCCAGGATAAATTGTGATATAATGATCAAATCATCACGTTCTCGGACGCATTCTTAATATTTCAAAAGGGTGACCTAAAATATGTTTATTAATTAGTGCAGACGATATTTTAAGTTACAAAATCAGACACCAAAACGTATTTTCTCCTAATAAACATGCCTCTTTTTCAACGGATTCAGATTTCTGGCTCCCAAAATATAGAAAGTCTGGGAAATACGGTCCTAAACGTGTGTTCCGGAGGTCACTCCAAAGTTTGGGTGGCTTCATGCTAATTTTAATTTTCACGTATTTCACTATAATACGAAAAATTTTATTTACGAATTTAAAAACTTTTGCACACAATTATAAAATTCGTTTATCCGAAGATGATTCCATGCAAAATTAACTATTACAAAATATTTATTATTTTTTATTTATTTTTATTTTTTTTTGTATCATTTGAAAGTATATATTTTTACAAGGCAAAATACAAAATTTGAGCAAAATTGGTTGAATAGTTCCTGAGAGATCGAATTTTAAAAGTCTGACTTTTTTTAAATTTAATTATTTAGGATATATTAAACCCATTTTGCTGAAATTTTGTATTTTGTCATGCAAAATTATATTCTGTAAAATGGTGCAAAAAACCGTATACCTTATTATTCAATTTCTTTTCTACCATTATTAAATAAATAATAAAAAATTATAAATATATACTAAAAATTATTTTTTGCAGGGAATCATTTTATAAATGTGTGCAAAAGTTTTTCAATTTGCTTAAAAAGATTGAGGTATAGCCAAATATGCAATAAGTAAAATTTACATAAAGGGGTTTAATGTTTTGTACTATTGGACCATATTTCCCAGATCGTAGCTACCGTTTACATATTTTGGGGATCAGAAATCAGATTTCTTCAAAAGAAAAATGTATGTTTGTTCAGAGAAAGTACGTTTTTATGTCTGATTTCGCAGCTTAAAATATCGTCTGCACTTATTAGTGAGCATATTTGAGGCCACCCTCTCGAGCCATTAAGAGTGAGTCCTAGAACGGGGAAATCCAATCATTAGATCAAAAGCTATTCAGGATGGTCTATATTTTTTTTTTTTTTTGACACGCTGTTCATCAACATCTATTAATATTATAAAAATTAAAATCTATGTAAGACATAGCTCAATATTATATAAGTAGCATTATGTTTAATAATGCAAATTAATGAATAAATATATAATAATTGTAAAACAATTATTATAAATGCGGCCAATTATTAATCGGAATCTAAATAGTAACTTTTATTACCAAATTAGTTATTTATTATAGTAATTTAAGATAAAATTTCAAAGTTTTATTTTATTTTACCATAAAACTAAAAAGTTTGTTTTCTATTTCCAGAAATATCTTTACACTTCAGGTAGCAGTCATTTGATAATCATCGTAATCATCTCCATTAAAAAGCCATTAATCATCATCGAACGCAAGAAAGTAGTATCATATTTGAGAACGAAATAATCACGCTTGCCAACGAAAAAAGAAATCACCAAATATTTCTGAAAAAGTGTTGATCCAGATAATGTGGTTTAAGGTCATCAAAAATAAACTAAGAAGAAACTTTAGATAAATGAATGCTTTCCTTTTTAAACCAATTATGATGTTTGTAGAAGACTTTTTTTTTCATTCTTAAATGATATTTTCATATTTGTTTTGTGAAAATTATTTTATAAGTATAAAAAACCAATTTTAAATTTTGCAGTGTTTATGACTTAATATTGCTTATTGAATATTTCGAATATAATTTAACCTCTATAAATAAGAATAAATATACAATTCTGCAGTTTTATACTGCAAAATTTTAACAATTTAAATCAAGAATTTATGTTTAATATTTCATGCGTGCGCCGAGTACAGCATGATTAAAATATTTGGTAGCATTTTTTTTTTTTGCTTCATTATGGTTTCATAAGTATAAATATTTTACGCATAAAACTAATTAGCGAAGTATAAATAAAATATGAACTTAAATATTGATTATGAATTAACATCTTTGCAAGAATAAACATGAATACGGTAATCATAAATTCAATCTACACAGTTTTTAACGAATCGTGATTAAATCAAAAATTAAAAAGTGATTATGTATTAAAATAGTTTTAATAATGCACACGACTATATTATTCAAAAATAAAATATTCGTGAAAATGTAAGACTTTGAATATTAAGCGTTTTTTGCAGTTAGTATAAAATAATGATTTCTAAACACCTTTTTTTCAATAAAAACTTGGAAAAAAAAAGATTTATTATGCAGGATAGTAACCAGCTTCGATAGAACATTTTGATAAATTTTTCAGTGGAAGCTTGGTTATTCTTGAATGTACGGAAGCTTGTATAACAAAATATGTGAAAAAATGCAGGTTAATATTATACACTTATTTCTCTTAACTCTTCCTAGGTAGTAATCATGGTAGGTAATAATTGTTCCTTGGCTATAGTTGTTTTTTTTTTTAGGATAGATACATTTTTTTCGTAATACTCATGTTGGATTACTCTTCCCAGTTAATATTCAATGAAAGTATTGTCTGGCAATAGCAATATGAATTCTGGAAATAAATAACTGAAAGCAACTTCGCTAATAGCTCTTGTCTTATTTGCCTGTCAATAACTCTTTCTGGAAGGAATTATGGTTGGTATTTTTCGCTAGCAAACAGGAACCAGCACAACAACCAGTCAAATGGCATAGAAGGATTTGACTCCTCAATTTCATGACCTTGGTTATCTTAACGCATCAGCTGTCTTTAATCAGTAACAAGCTGGTACTTCTCGACCAGACGCTGAGTAGGCTTTAAGCCACCATAGGGAATATTCTTCGAAGGTACTTGTTTTAAAAGGTAGATAGTATTTTAGTACTTATATGAGATAACTGTTTCTAGGATTTAATAAAGGAATGAAGCTTCCATAAATATCAGGAAAAACTATTTATAATTATTTATAAAATTAAGTAGGATACCCATCAGCGCCTAAAACATTTTATTTTAAGTCCCTTCCTTACATTTTAATTTAGATTGAAAAATTTTCATATGAATAATCCTGTTTACTATAAAAGTACTATAAAAAAGCTATACAATTAAATGCCTATAAAGTATACAACAATTGTTTCAAAACCACTTATATTATATAATGGTTATCATTTAGTTGGAAATCAATTTCTTCCATGGAATGTTAAGATTTACTTTCATATCCATGTACAAATGAGAGAGTTCCCATTCTTAAATCATGCTTATTATAATGACATATTTTAGGCATAATTAATGTCACGTGTCCAATTTAAATTCCGGAGTTTAGTTATTCTTAAATCACTGTTAAATTGTCGTTCTCATTTTCGCTCTAAATTAAATAAACCTTTGTTGTTCTTTTGACACACAGTCATCTACTCCAAACACTATTTCAACTCCCTTTTCAAAACGACTGACTTCATATCATAGCATTGCATCTTCACAATGTTTTATTAATAACTGAAAAGTTCAGAACAAAAGGTACGACTATCAAAACACCTATCTTGCTTCAACTCCAACTTTTCATCACAGCATTTTAATAAAGGTGCTCCAAGCACGTTCTAAAATCCCTTCCTCCCTACGCATCTAGGAGCAGAAAGATGGGGGATGGAGGAGGATGTATGGATTTAGAATGAGTGGGGAGAAAGAGGGGTGAACACACGAACTGCGGAAATGAGCTCTTGAAGGAAAAGCGGAAGAGTTATTTCCGCCCGAGGACCTTCGCCTATTATTGCGTCATACGTGGATCCCCTACCTCAACTCCTACAGAAGAGGGGGGGAAACCAAAATGAATCAGTTCATAAACTCTAGAAGCACATGGGGATCAAGAGGAGGGAGATGAAACTTTATGAAATCTTGGACTTGGAAAAGATATAAGGAGAAATGAGTGAAGGACTGATAATGTTTTGGTCTGTTGTTGGTCAAGGACAATATCTTTTTGGCTAGTTTAAGACATTTACTACTGCTGGAGTTTCTAACTTCTCATTAGAAAATAAAGTGAAAATCGTAATGAAACTTTGGGAATTCTTAGACTTGGAAAAGATATAAGAAGAGCAAAGTATAGGTCTGGTAGTATTTTGGGTCTGTTGACGGTCAAGGACAATATTCTTTTGGTCTGGCCTAAAACATTTACTACAGTTGTAGTTTCTAACTTTTCATTGGGAATTAAAGTGAGAAACATAATGAAATTTCAAGATCATTACCTTCATCAAACAAGCGTAAGAAAATAAACATGGTAATAGTTTTATTGTACACGAGCAGTAACATTTGCGTTTATATGATGAAAAAACAAATAACTGATGCCTTTCCGAAAACTGCTTATGCTACATTCCTATATAAAAATTTTAGAAATATGAATAACATTTGGGAAAAAAAATTTTTCATGAGATTTTTATCGGATTTGGAATATTTTCACGTCACTAATTTCAAATCTTTGACCATTTTCTCTTTTCAAGCTACAGTATTTCAATGATATTTTTATTAGTCTATTTTTTACGAAATGTACAATTTTAAAAACGTTATATGTCACAAGGGATCGCATAAATGTTGCGACGAAATTCTGACGGAGTCTTCACATCATCTGGAATAAATCTGCATAGGAATCAATGCCGGAAAATGTCGTCATAAGCAGCGAGAAGTGCTTTTCTATTATGAACTGTTTCGCTGTGTACTTCCGAGCATGTCAAAATAGGTCAGTGCACCTAGAAGCTTACGACGACATATTCGGGCATGGATTCATATGCCATTTGTCCTGATGATTCATAGTCCTGATGTTTTGCTCTAATACTTCCTTGAAGTTTGTTGCAATATTTACGCGACTCCTTGTTATATATAATGTTTTTTAAATTTATACATTTCGACAAAAAAATAAACAATATCATTTTAAATAAATCTGCAGCTTTAGGCAAATCTTTTAGATTTGAAACCTCCAAATTAGGCAAGATGAACCCATTTGCATACATGCAACAAAATGTGTAATCACTCGGTAGTGGATTGATCGTACAGACACAGTTCCCAATAGAACACCAAGTCACTGGCTGCGGTCAGTAAGTGAACGGGTGTTGAATTTGATCAGCCTGCGAAGGGACCGAGGGTATGCGGTTCTCGTTAAACTGTTCTACCGTAAACGGCTCGACTTTGTGCAGAGGTCGTCTGACTACCAAAGATGAGGTGCCATCCCCTTTGCAGAGGATCAAAATTATAATGGCATGTATTCGAATCATCCTTAGGGACGTTTCCCAGATCGTCGCCGATGAACCATTGTGCGAAATATAGAATAACGATAACCATTTGTTGAGTTATCCAATTGAATTATCTATAAGATTTAACAGAAAAACGTCCAAGTAAGTCATGCTGCATAACCATATGATTTCGCAAAGAACATAAAGTAATCTAGGAATAAAATACGGTTGTAATTGTAGGAAACAGTTCCAAAAATCTAAAAGTAAGTATACAGTTGTAAATACTACACTAGGTTATTTCCTTTCATTCTGACAAGTAAACACAATTTTTTTTTTTAAATTGAATTTATTTCTATGAGTAAAAATTCGCTAATCATGCTAAAATTCTACCCATATTTGAATAAAAAATAAGCTATTAAAAATTGAGTTATTCAATTTAAAAATAAGATACGTAAAATAAAATAAGAAAATGAGTGATTCAGCTTAAATATAAGACATGCGATTTTAAAAGTTCAAAAGATATAATAATAATAATCATATTAAAAGGAAATCTGTTTAATTCCGTCTGCACACATTACTTTTATTTAGTTCTCGTAAGCGAAAATTATTTTTAAGATTTGCACAACAAAATAAATTAAAAAAAAAAACGTTATAGCACTAACAAAATATATTATTTTATAATTCTCTGGTTAAAATATCTAGATAAAGCGTTATGAAAAATTTTTTTAAGAATATCTCGGTAACCTTTTAAAATCTTTCACAAATCATATTTCGAATATTGTTTCACAATGATATATTAGCCTTATAATTCTTATCCTTACTACATTTTTAAACATTTTATTTTTAAGCTAGTATCTATTTATATAAAACATAAATTATTACAACTGCTAGATACTATGTATCATTTATGATTTAAATAACTAATTTGTTACATAATATATAACAATATTTTTAATTTAAGCTCAGATTATTATTCAAAACATTAATGCAATAAAAAACTATCTTTATTATAAAATGAAATGTAAAATGCTTTAAATAAAAAAAAATCTTTCTTAAAGTATTTAACTAAATATTCGAATCAAATTAAATTCTATTTCAATCCAGGTTAAGCACACATTTCCCATATCTCCTAAACCATACCTATTCTAAAGAACAACAAAGCGAAATAAATTTCAGAACCTTCCAAGTTGAAAGCTCAGGCACGATTTTAGTACTCTCTAGATAACATTTTAACGAAATAAAACCAGCACCACTTGCAGTTAGAGTATCCAGACATAGTCTAAAGATAAACTCGCCAAACTATTCTTAGCGCCAATTCATTACGAGTTATATTTTCACGAAAGAGACGAAATTTTCTTTTTTATCTTCTTCATTCTTGTGTTCCTGAGGAACTGAATTGGCGGAGCTCTTTTCTAGAGGAATAATGAATACCAAATTAATAAATTCTTCTCCAAGGTTTAATGAGGTTTATTTCGCTCTCTTGAACATCGCTACTGTACTTTACATACAAGGATTTTAATCAAACTAGTGCAGATGTTGCTCGTGTTCGGCCCTTTGTGTCTTTAACACGCATACCTACTGATTCCGCCCCTCATAACGGAGGTGGTTTCTGATTACTAATTATGTAATTCTTATGCCCCGATTAACGCATTGCTTATTATTGCAACTCATGGTTTTACAAGAATTCTGCACAAATTAGAAGAAGAAATCTCCGCTTTTAATTGAATCGAATGTCATTTTATTTTCTTTTGTGCCATATGCCGCTGGGTTGAGTTACATAATTTATTCGGAAAAATGTGCATAATTGTAGACAGAAGATTTGCAAAGATATCTCTGACTTTTTTTTTTTTAGTTTCAAAAAAGTAAGCCCACAGAATGAAAGCCAATCATTCCTTTATTTAGGACAGGATAGTAAATTTCATATTTTGCTCTCATTATTAGTTCAATAAACTTCATCTACATTAATTAAGAAAATAAAAAAATAATATTTTATATATATATATATATATATATAATATTTTTTTTTTTACAACAGTAACAATATACAATGCAATGCATATTCTATGGTGGAATAGTTGTTGAGTAAAATAGAAACTAGAGAAACAAAACGTAAACATATTTTGTTGTCAACTCGAATCAGGCTGATTTTCTCAAATCACTAGTGACGTAACAATTTTTTTGTACTTTTGAATGATTATTAATTTTTTGTACTCGTATCTTTAAAACCAGCATCAAGAAAAATAAATACTGACACCTTGGTAGTACATTAGTCAAAATGGAGTAGGTTGTTTATAATAGTTGTTTATAATAAATTCAGAATCTCAAATCAGTTTAATTTCAGAATCTCAAAGCTAGTGACTTTTTTTTATACTAAGTATCATTATTTTAAAAATTTCCAATAATTTGAAAAATTAACTTTAAAATTAATCCATATTTCTGGTTTTAGAATTATTGAAATGTATAAAGTTGTCTAAAAATTTTCAATTGACTGGTAATTAAAAGAGGAATACGGGGTTCCGCTATAATCAAAAATAGTTTTAAATCAAGAACTATTGTCTTATTTTAGAACGAGAAAATACGAAAAGATAAAACAGTACAATTTAGATACAGACATTTTAAAGTAATTTGCAACCACTTAACAGAAAATTTAAATTCAAATAATACTCTCTTAACCCCTTGATACAAAATTTTTATTACACATATTTTTCATAATTTTTTCTTTTTCATTATTTTGTATTAATATACTTCTAAGAAAAAAAATATATTTAATATTTTTAAATTCATGGCTATAAAGCACAGCATATAAAGCACACCGTTGTATTTTTCTGAGTTGAAAATCTTTCAATTGTGGGGAGTGGAGTTATCGACCATGTCAACCGTCATCTATGAAAACGGTACCCCGACATAGAGTCGAGTTAACATGTCTCGCATACTAGTGAATTGTAGTTGTAATTTTGTAATGGTAGATACGCTACAGTACTCCCCCACCAGTATTATAGCTGTGATAGAATTCGATGAACGGACACCATTAATTGGTTCCTTGCTGTTTTTGTGAGAAGCCGGGAGAGCTGTATTAAGTTCACGGTCACTACTGCTTCTATGTTGCCTATAGCAGTCGAGTGTATGTCGGCCGACTTTGTGTTTAATCGAGACTGAGTAGCAACAGTGCGAGGAGTTGGATAATGTCGCAGTCACATGTAGCAAGTCAACTGTTTAATGTTGACAATCGATCGAAGTAGGCGTGTTCTGATCGAAGTAGGCGTTACTGTCAAGGTAGGCGTGTTCGCATCACGTCCGAAGGTCACCAATGTGGGGAGAGTTGTCGACAATGTCAACTTTCATCTATGATAAGGTACCCCGGCATAGAGTCGAGTTAACTTAAATACATATTCGAGTTGTCTTATATACTAGCGAATTGTAGTTGTAATTTTGTAGTGGTAGATACGCTACACAATCATGGCTCACTTCTAAATAATAATTACATAAATCTATAGTATGGGGCTGTAACATATAGTCATAGCACACCAAGATTGTGCTATTGCAGAATAAGTTTTATGGTATTATTTCAGTTGATTTTTCTCAAATGCTGTTTTCTGACTTGTGTCACTTTTCTTGCCGGGGTGCGATGCACTTATTTGCAGTGATTTAGATCTAAAATAAACAGTTATTCATCATTGAAATATATTTAATTTATAAAATAAATAACTAATAATTATTTTTTTACCATGAATAAAAAAAATAAAAGCTGTTTAGCAACGATGGGATAGCTTTATTTTAAACATACAAAACGTTTGAATCAATTTATTATGTAGACATTTAAAACAGGTGCTTAGTAAAAAATAGCTTCATTTCTAAAGAACACTCTCTGTTTAATAAATCACTACCAATGGCTCAATGAGAAAAAAAAATCAAAGAGTACAATTCGCCATACCAGACATTATTTACATTCACAATAACCGGCAAATGACAACCGGAGAAATTCAATTTGAATTCTTCGTTTCCCTATACAGAGCCATTATTTCGGGATTTCTACGACAGGATAAAAAGATATGGGGAAAAAGAGGGAATAAAAGTATAAGGATAAAAGTAAAAAAAAGGGGAAATAATTCATCTCAAAGTTAAGAGAGTAAAATATTCCGCATTCAGATTTTTCTTTATTTTCCTTCCAAAAAAGCATTCAAACTCGTTTTTTTTCCAATGGACTTTATAGGACACGAAAGCTTTTCTTAGCTCTATCTATATAAATAATAATGTCTCCGAATTTAGATGAGAACTATGAATTCATCTTAAAAAAAGTATTTTAGCGTAAGATATGGTAAAGAAGTTTTGTCTGCTTTGTACATATTTTGCCTGACGAAGAAAAGTATTGTAATAATTTTAAAGTGAATGTCACAAGGATTTAAGTGATCACATTTGTAAGCAAAATCTTCGATTAAATATTCAAGTAGCAAACAAAGAATTTAAATTGTCCCTGAAAAGAAAAAGGAGAGTGAAAAATAGATGACAAAATAACATTTGTTTTAAATTTTATTTGAAAAATACTGGATGCTCTTTAAGTACAGCACTTAGTTCATAACTTTGGAATCATTGTCAAGACCTATGTTTTAAAAAATGTTAAAATTTACGGTCACATATTAATAGTTATGTTAGGAAAAAGTGAAAATGCTTGTCAGAATATTAAGGCAGTTGGGACTGAAAGAATCATACATTTCCTCCTTCAACTGAAAAAAAAATTCATAAGTTGTGTCCTTCGAGGAGGAAGTTTTGATAAATCTAACCAGCATCTGCGTTACACGGAGAGGAGAACCACAAAAACCTCCCACGGTTGGCCTGATGGGAAACTAATCATAATCCGTATATCACTGAGTATATTTTACGTTCGCATTGTTGTTGGTGGGAGACGGGTACGGAAAAACAGGAGTGCCACCACTCCCTTCCTGCTTTTGCTAGTAGTGATTTTCTGGATTCCGATTTTGTCAAACAGAATGCGTTAACATTTTTAGCATTTTCTTTTGTTTTAAACGTTTGAAATTGCCGCAAATCGATGTTTTTATTTCATTCATTTTAACTCACTGTTATACATAGGTTATAAACATTTTAATTACATATATTTTAAGTCTAATATTTCTTTTAATGCATATTTTATTAATTAAGTATAAAAGTTCATGAACATTTATTACATTTTATTAAAATGTGAAAGGAAAATATTTTAAATAATTTATATTTGACGAGCATTTCTCAAATATCCTAAAAAGCACACAAATTCTTCAAGCTTTGAGAAAGCCTTATAAATGTTAAAATGTTCTGATAGCGACATGAAGAAATTTCTTATATACCATGATTGATTATAAAAATTGAGAAATTCTTTTAAAAGAGATTTCGTGCGTATTGCTCACCAAATTTTGAAATTCATGTTGTAATAACCATTTTAATAATATTTATTTGAATTGGTAAGGTGTTTTAAAAGTTTTGAACCGTCTGAAAGTATGCTTTCCTAGCACTTTTTTTAACTATTTTTCCGCCTGTGCTTTTAATATTTAATAAATTTTTAATAAGAGCCTCGATGGCTCATTGGTTAAGGCACCAAACTGCCATTGTAAGGAATTGTGATTCGATCCCCAGCGGCGTTTAGAAGCCCACCTACCTTCAGATTAGTACCAGCTTGTATGGGAAATAAAGGGTGCTTAGTATTGACCACATTACCACAAGCATGCCATTGGTTATGAATTTGTGGACCCTTAAGCTTCATGACCCTTCTGACCCACAACAGGCTGTTGCAGGAATGCTATAATAATTTAATAAATATCCATTTCTTAGAAATATAAAAAAAAATTTAAAAACTAACATACACTATCCAAATTTGGAGAAAAAAGAAAAATTCCTTTCGAATAAGGCACTTTGAAATACCTAAGATATTCCTACCAAATTCGGTATTTTGAAAACTTTGTCATGTTTTGCTAGGTTATATTTCATAATTTGAAACGCATATGTCATGACTTATCTCTTTCAAAAAAAAAAAAAAGTTTAGTATGCAAGTGAACTATACGGCAGATGGGATGGCATATGCCAACTGCATCTAATTTAGAAATGGGGGGGGGGGGAGTGGCATAACTTAATTACTACGACAATGCCGGAGGGAAAAAAGCTGAATGAACTTGAATTGTTCCTTTTTCGAAAAACTACTCACATCATTGGGACGTGAGAAGAAAGACAAAGGAAAGTCCGTCCCGAATTCCAAAGTTCGATAATCTTTGTTGTCTTAGCTCAAATCCGTTAATACATGGAAGAAAGACCCAATCTTAGCTTTGCACGATGAAAAACATCAAATTGTTTAGATTTCTACAAATGACGTTGGGATGAATTTATTATTTGATTATATTTTTTTCTTCTTTTTATCTTTAAATATAACATTGATATTTCTTCAATGCAAAGTAAACAAATGTGTTGTAAATGTAAAAAAAATACATCAAATTGTAATACAAAAATACATTAACTTAAACATTACAGTACAGTGCGTAAAATAAACAAAAGCAGGCAAACAAGAATAACTTTTGATTTAATAATCGGATTTTCATGTTCTAGGATCCACTCTTGATAGTTCTAAAGAGTGAATGCAAATAAACTAATTGGTGCAGATGATATTTTAAGTTGCATAATCAGACACAAAAACGAAATTTCTTAAAAAAAACATACCATTTTTTCGACGGATTTTGATTGTTTCACCATTTTTTCGACAATCATTAAATCGAAAGTGATTTAGGATGGTTCTGTTATTTTGCGCACTGTACAATGCTTGTTTCAAAAATCAAATATCTAGATTGCTACAAATTTTGTTTAGATGAATTGATTTGGTTACTTTTTCCACCTATAAATATCGCGTAGATATATTTTCTCAGTTCGTAAAATGAATGCATAAGCAGGAAATCAAATCTATCAAATATAAATAAAAACATAAATAAATAAAAATAAGAACAATAAAATCGTTTAGTATATTTATTGATAAACTGATTATTTTCTTTTCCCTTAATGGTATCTCGAAAAAGGTATAATGAACGAATGTGTCTGAGCATTGCGCTTTTTAAAAACTTCAATTTTATATAAAATTATTGCTCTTTTTTTAATAACATTAACAGATAAATGTGAGCCGTGGTGACGCAGCGGATAGAGCGCTCTCCTCCCAATTCAGATGATCCTGGTTCGAATCCCTGCTATAACTGGTCGAAAGGAATTCCGCAACCGTCTATAACGGAATTCGTTATAGACGGTATATATAATGGAATTCGTTAGCCAATTTTTAGAAAATTGAATTTACATATTTGCAATTGTAATAAAATATTTAATTTTTTTTTTCTTTGTCAATGTAGATTTGAAAAAAAAAAATGTTATTTTTACATTATATAAATAAGTGCTATTCAGCTTTACACATAAACTAATCATACAATTAATAAAGCTGATTACTTTAAGGAAATAATTGGATCAGTATATTGATTTAAACTGCACTTTAAACCTATTAAAATACTATAAAAAAAGAGGATTTAGCTTATAGCTTTTATTTTCATTTAATAAATAATTTTGCTTACGATGATTCTATAAAACTGTAAAATAAATCGAATAAAATGGATACGTAACTTTTGTTTAAAAGGTAGGAACGGTAAGTACTTAATTTACATCGCAAGAGCTGCAAAATGGGCTAGCCAGACGATGGTCTGGGAAAAACCCCTGAGGATGTTCCGAAGACATATATCATTGCAATTTTGATCCTCTGCAAATAAGGTTATGAGATCCTTGCATTGGTAGCCTGAAAACCTGAGCGCGTGAAATCGAGCGCTTTATGGTAGAACAGTATAATGAGGACCGATACCGCATACCCTCGGTCCCCACACAGGATAATCAAAGTGGTCCCCCACCTTCTTACCGTCCGCAGCCAGTGATACTTGACTTCAGTGTTCTACTGGGAACCGAGTTTTTACAATCAGTACAGTGCGGGTCTATTGTTTAAAATAATGTAAAATGTTCAACTTTAATTGAGTTTTTGAAGTTCAAACCTTAATTGAAGTTATGTATCACAACAATGTATAAGACAACGTCATGTAAAGCAAAATTGCTCAAATTTAACTATTGGCTTTGTTTATTTTGCTACATATTTGATAAAAAAAAAAAAGACAGAAATCGTGAAGGTTAATTTTCTATGCATAACATCATGCAAAACAAAATAGTTCAAATATAACTATTGTTTTTATTTATTTTCCTGCACAATTAATATGAAAGACAAAAATCGTAAATCGCAACTTTCTATGTTTAACATCATGCAGAGCAAAATCGTTTAAATAAAACAACTAGCTTTATTTATTTTGCTACAGAATCAATAAGAAGAGAAAAATCGTAAAGGGCAGCTTTCTATGTATAACATTGCGTAGAACAAAATCTAGATAAACTTATAAAATATAACTTTTCAAAAAATATATTATCAAAAAGAACTTATACTTTAACGAAAAAGATCAAAATCAAAAATAATTTATTTTCAAGAATCAATAAGAATGACAAAAACCAAAAAGGGAAACTTTATGTGTGTAATATAATGCAGAACAAAATAGTTAAAATAAAATTATTAGCTTTTTTTATTTTGCTATAGAATCTATAAGAAACACAAAACTCGTAATAGGCAACTTTCTATGAATAAAATCATGTAGAGCAAAATCAATATAAACTTAAAAAACAAATACAACTTCTAAAAAAAATAATAACTTATCAAATAAAATTTATACTTTAACGAAAAATACAAAATTAAATATCACTTATTTTTCTTTACTTTTCTTCAACGTCAATAAGAAAGAAAAAATCGTGAAGGGCAACTTACTATGATATCGTGCAAAATCTTTTAACTATAACTATTAGCTTTGTTCCTTTTGCTACAGAGTCAATAAGAAAAGCATAAATCGTAAAGGAGATTTTTTCTCGATAATTGCACTTAAAAAATATTATATTTCTTAATAAGCAACAAAAAATATGCAACGATTATTAATAAATCGAATGTTTTTTGCTGCAACAAAATTTATTGACGAAATTAAATCAACAAACAAGTTATGACAAACACTTTTAAGGAAAACATGCAAAGAGCTTTGGGATATTTACGTTTTTATAATTCGACTGAGAGACGCAACTCCGTGGTTCTTTTACGGTTATATTTATCATTCATTACATTCTATTCCTTTATTTTAAAGTGTTTTCCCATTTTATTCTCTTTTCGCGTGTTGAGAAAACAATGTCCAAGACGTGACCGGCTTAAGAAACAATCCATGGAGAATTTGACATTTTTCGAACACCAGCTCCACCCCTCTCTCCGTTCCTTGGAGGGAGAGAGAGAAGCACGGAAAGGGTTGTCAGAACATCATTTTCTTGAGATAAAGTGGGTATTTCTTTCTTTTTTTTTTATTTCGTTTGTTTTATTCTACAATGTATAAACCGGAAAAATTTTATAGGTGGTAGTAGGATTCGCCTCGTTTAATGCGATTTTGAAAGCTTAATTTTAAATTTAAAAAAATAGCTGCATATTTAGAATTAAGGTATTTATTATGAAATAAGATATTAAAAAAACAGACATGTATGGTAAATAATATACAATATATATTAAGAATAATCAGTAAAACAATATGTAGAATAAGTAGTTTATTAAATAAATATGTATATTAAAAAAATAGACACGTAAGGTAAATAATATACAATATATATTAGGAATAATGCGTAAAACAATATTTAGAATAAGTAATTTATTAAATAAATATGTATATTCTTCATTGTATGAGCCGGAAAAATATAAATATCAGGAACGTGTTATTTAAAATAAGAAACAGTGCATAATCTAATAACTTTTGAAAGAGAAGATATCGATAACGATATTAAAAGAGTATGACTGTGTGTCCCTCATATACTGTACCTGAACTGTTTTTGTTAGAATCCTGAAGTTTAGACAGCAGTAAATGGAATTTTAGCCCTCGAACCCTTCCAAATAAAAATGCTCAAAATTTCAATTTGATCAGAGATCTATTTGAAAAATTAAAATTTCTTTTTTTTTTGGGGGGGGGGGGCATTAGAAATTGTTTGCAACTTAACTGTAGTTGACTTTGATTTAACAACAGTGATGTTTGATAGCTTTTAGCTCTTTTTAACAAAAAAAATTTATTGTTCGTATTATAATATTTACTTTTTTCTATTTGTTTCATCAGTTGAGCTCAGATAAACACGATCGAGGTAACATATGCTGACAACGTCACCAAATTTGTATTCCTAAAGTAATCTGAAACCATTGACTTTCTTATAAGTTACGATTTTTAAAATGGTGTCTAAGTTTAAAATCAACCGGCGATTAAAATAAGAATAAGTCTCGTTCAAAAACACAAAATTAATAGAGAAAAGATTTTGGGAAACAGTGAAAAATTCACAATACTGAACTGACGCCAATGGTACCTAAATAGTTTTTGTAATAGGTATTACCAGTATTGTTGTAATAGATGCAGTTTTAATATATTCCAAATATACTAATAAATGTATTTAATTTTGGTACCACGGTACCAAACATAAGTACTGCGTTAATAGTTTTTTTTTTAATATCATCCTGAAAGTTTTAAGTAACGGAGAAATTCCGCAATTGTGACAAATGATGGCAATAAAAAATTATCAAGCTAAAGTTATTGAGCTAAACGAATTTCTAAAAACGCATTTAGTTTAATATAATAACGAAAATATACCGGAAAGGACAACCAACAATATTAAAAAAAAGAGAATTTGAATTATTTTAGTTTTATCGAACATGTTGTTAAGAGATTTTCAGTTTTGTACATGATTTCGCAATGTTTATAAATAACAATTCATTCATTCGTTGCTTTCTCTTTGCCGCGTACCAAGATACTGTTTGTCTAAGATAGGTACTTTGCCAGACATTCGTCTGGAGCTGTGGCGGTGACTATGGTAACGAGGTAGGATTATTTCAAATAGGGGTGTTGGGTCCCTCTTCAGGACTGGTTTCGGAGAGAGAAAAGGAGACCTCTTCATCGAAGCTACCCTCCCTAAAATACCCTCTTCTTGTTTCCATAGCACCAGACTGCCGCAGACTTAGTGGCGGTCAGAGTACCTATCTTAGACAAACAGTATGTATAATGTATACTACGAGTAACGCATAAAATAATACGTAGATTAACGAAAATACTAACTTGTTTTATTTTTCGATGTATAAATCATGAATAAAATATAGATGGAATTCGGATTCATCTCGTTTAATGGATTTTTAAAATCTTAAAATAAATTATGGTGCACATTTAGCATTAAGGCAATAAATTACAAAATAGTAGATAAGAAAAGTAATCGAAAAACAAATATGCATACACATAAAATTATTTAAAATAAATATTACGAATAATGCATCGAACAATCGGTTGTTTTATAAATAATGAATAATCAGACTCATTTAAAACAGCCTCCTACATTTAAAAAAAAAAATGCACCAGGTAATTAGAAAAGTCTTCCGTTGCTTTTAATCAACTTGAAAACTTTTAGTTTTATTACAGTAAGGCCGTAGATCGTAAATAATCAGAAGTACTTATTTCAAACAGTTTTGCAATGCACCAAGCTAATTGAAAAAGTCTCAAATAACTTCTAGTCGACTTGACAGTCTTATGAAAATTGCGTAGAACCAAGCTTAGTACCCAAAATATCATTCTTATAATATAGTACCAAGGCCAAATAATTATGAACCTGTACTAACGACTATTACACTTTAAGCCTATCGGATTTGTAGAGATTGCAGTTCGATGCACATTGCGCTACAATTTTTCTGATAGATTTCACTCCATAAGCTTTAAACATTTAATCCGTAAAAGATTTTATCTGTTATTTCATTCTAATTATATACCTTTAAGTTTTTTCTTAAACAAAGTCTTAAAGGTAGTATTAAAAAATTCATTACCTTTTTAAAAACTTTAGTACCATTCTATAAACTGATATCTAAAAGAGGAATATATTTCGCAAGAAAAAAAAATCGAACCCTTTTCAATTATACCAGACAATATTATTCCATCGTCATTCTTAATTCCACTCTTCAGTTTTACTTTTCGATAAAAAATAAGAGAAATGTCATTTTAAATTCAATATTTCTGATGAAAGTATTGCAAAAAGAAAGTAGATATTTCAGACTTATAGAGAAAAATTCTATAGATCCTTTCTCCGATTCACCTTATCTTCAAATGACAGTTAACGATCTGCTCTTTACGTTTTTCTTATCTATACTTTAATTGAGAGCGAAAGAATCATTTATCAGAATCTACCAACTCTTTTCCAGACTTGAACTGCCCTAGCTCTGCATGATGTAGATTCTTTACTTTTGTTTTTGTTTCTTGACTTATCGGAATCTTTAATTAAGTAAGAACGAAATCTAATTGGTTGAAAATCGTTCTTCTTCATTACCCTGATGAATATCTCTTGCTGTGATTGGAGCTGAGGCCAAAGAAGTTTTTTTTAAAGTCATTGGGGGAAAACAAAGAATAGGGTCATTGTAAAGATTTAAATGGAGGACCTATGAAGAAATGAATTGGAAAGGTGAATTGATCTTTGGAAAACACTAACTGTAGTGGTCTAAACTGTAAATAAAAGAAAACTTCAGCCATTTTTTTAAAATCACAATTAAATCGAAAAGAAAAATTAAAAGTAAAGTTAAAGTTTAGTTAATAAAATTGTGTGTAAAAGGTTAGAAAACTCTTTATAATGAAATACTAGCATATTTCTTACAGAAAAACTGGTTTAAAGAGGAACGGTGACATAACTTTGAGCCATAAAGCTATGCAAATTTGCAGCAACCTTAATAAGTTGATAAACTAAAAGATGATCTTGTGCAAAATGTACCAAGGAATCATGTAATTAATTTTAAGATTGATAAATCTGTATGATTATTCGGTTACGTTTAATATTATATTGGGTTTTAAAAGCAAATTTGAATATTACTCTGGTTCATCATAATCATTAACTAAAAACGGAATCTAATTGTTTAAAAATCGCTTTTCTTCATTGCCTTGATGAATGTCTCTTGATGTCACTGGATATGATGGTAAAGATTGTTTCTTGCCATTAGTGAAAGCAAACAATAGGGTCCTTGGTGGTATACCTACAGGAAATAAGTTGGAAAGATGAATTGACCTGCTGTAAACAATTCATCTTTCATTTTCAATTCACTATTTCAATTTTGAAAGAAAAAAATTTTAATACAATATATATGGAATCGAAATATGGAAAAAATTATAAAATATAAAGCTAGGCTAATGTTTCCAGAAGGTTAAAAAGCAGCTGTTCTTATAAAGTACTAATAATGTATTCTCAGAAAAATTTATTTAAAAATGAACTATAATTTGTGTATTTTCTGCCGTTATACATAATAGACTTGTTGCAACTTTAGTAAGGGGCAAAGCTAAGCTACATATCCGTCCGAACTGAACCAAACAGACGAATCATTGTTGTTTATTTACCCTGATTAATATTTCTGCGTTTGGAGCTAATGGGTCCAATCACAGATTTGCAGGAAACGATGACTGTGGTCATCGCAATGTTTAAGTGTAAGATCTACAAAGAACTAAGTTTACGAGGTGAATCGATCTTTGGCATACATGAGCAGTAGTGTCATGCATTGCATAATTAGAGAAAACAATGTATGGCTAGCTTGTGTTTTTTAATCCTGATTGAAATCATGAAAATTAATAAAGCTGATGAACCTCAAATTTTTACTTATTCTTCTAAAATACTTATATTGCACTTTCAGATAAAAAACTAGTCAAACGTGAACCATAATGTTGGTACATTGAGCCACAATGTATACATAAATTTTTTCTACCTTAATAAGGTTCTAAAATTCGTCACGTTTTT
Source organism: Parasteatoda lunata (assembly GCA_949128135.1). Classification (NCBI taxonomy): domain Eukaryota; kingdom Metazoa; phylum Arthropoda; class Arachnida; order Araneae; family Theridiidae; genus Parasteatoda; species Parasteatoda lunata. Next base: position 83,346,298 of record OX421973.1, read on the forward strand.
TTCAAAACTAAACCACAATATCGAATGATCCTGCATTAGAAAGATAAACTTGCACTGTCTATTGGTCAAACTTGAGTCTGCATTAAGTTTAAAAGCAACCTATGATATTATTAGAGTTTAACTATTTCTAAAATTTTAAATGTCATTGTTTGTACATCTATAATGACGCATTCTGCCCAAAAATTTGCCAAGTATTAGATAAATAAATACCCTGAGTGATATGAAAATTTTAATTTAATATTTTAATCAACAAAATAATCCTGTATATCGGATCCATGAAGAAAGATCCAAGATGAAGAAAGTGAGATACATTCACTGCTTATGAATCAAAAAATCAATTATAAACCCTGCAACTGAATTAAATTATTTACAAAATAAAATCGTATTTGTGATCATGACTGTCCTAGAGAAGCTTTTTAGCTTCCTAAGTTAAATTTTAATTTACAGGTTGGTAGGAAAGGATTGCGAAAAGATTGGAAAGGATTCACTTCTACAAATTGACTACGTAAAGCATAATGCAGTTTATGTGGATAAAATATGCACAAATAATAAAATTGAGCATGATTTTAATAAAATGTTATGTTTGCAAAATGAAAGTGCAGAACAAATAAAGATATTCAAGAATATAATAAAGTTATTCAGTTCATTAAAATTAACAAAAACAGGCGTTTCGTTTATCTTTTTATTGAGCTAAGACCAAAAAATAATGCTGTTATTGCACTTTTTTTGAAAAATATCAGGAATAAAAATTTTTCTAGAATAAAGTTTACGATCAGTCCATATGATAAATTATTAAGTATATATGAAAAATTTCTAATACAAAATACATTTTAATAACTTAATTTTAATGTATACTCAAACATTCTTTGTATGATATCTTAGAATGTTTTTCAAATTAATTAAAACCATAAAAGAAATTTACTAATAATTTTTAAACCATTATTAGTCTTCTCAAAACAATAATAAATTATATACTTAATTCTTGTTAAAAAAATAAATTTTTAAACTAACAAAGTAAAGATAAAAAGTACTTCCAACAATATATGAAATAAAAATGTTACTTATCGCTTTATTCGGGAAAACAAAGAAAAAAAAAAGATACTGAAAACAATTCTCACAGATCTTGAACAAATTTATTCTTTGTATTGACATAAAAATGTTATTTGAGATATGAATTTTAATTACTTTTACTTCCTCTTCAAAAACTGAGTTTGCTTTGAAAATATTTTATCTTATATTTTATCTTATATTTTATGTATATACTTTTGTTGTTGTAATATTCGCCTTTAAATAAAACTTATTGTCTTTGTCTAAGTAGTCTAAGTGATTTTTTCAAAATATAATGAATCTGTTAAACTAATAAACTAGATTTTCAAGTCTGTTGTAGAAGTTTTGTCTTTTTTGAGAGTCGTCTTTTTCCTGGGCGTATAATTTTTCAAGATAAAGTGAATTTACAGAAATAAATAAAATATACAAATACTATCTTATGGTTTTAACTTCGTAGATAAAGTGTTAATATAATGCTTATTGTTGGATCTGCGCTTTGTTTCAATATGTTAATTAAATTTAATTGCGAAAAAATCAAATCCCCAGTTTATGATTACACACAAAACATAACTTCTTAATTTACGAAATATTAACATTAAGTTGAATAACAAAATTGTATTTGATTAATAAAACTCATTTGCGTGTTTAAAAACACATATGACTTTAAGACATTAATACCATTTATCTTATCGTAATATAATAAAAACATTGTTTATTAAAATAAGTTTACAATGCTATTCCTAGCTTTCTTGTGCAAAATAATCTTTCTATTTTTGTAGTGCAACATAATAGTAATTTAAGACATTTAACATACTCATTCTTATAATAATTATGTATTAATTTGTTTTTAAAATTTTTTTACATAAGGTTATCTGTTATAAACTACTTAACTATTACTAGGTTGAAAATAATAATCTTACTAAAAATGATGTTCATCATTTTAACTCAACTCTTCAGTCAAAAGTAACTAATTCCTTTTAGCAGCTAAAATATTTTTTTATTAATTTAAGAAATAACAGTATCTATACAGCTTAATGCATTTTTTAAAAAAAATTCTTAAAACAAAAGCGCATTATGCATTTTAACATTTATTAAAAGATGCCGAGTACCATGAATCATTTAACATACCATACAAACTAATCATTCGTATAAATCTCCACAGCTCATAAACATCAAGATAACAGTCATAACACACAAATTTGATTCTCGTTATACGAGTAACCAAGCACGCCAAGATTATCTTTAAACGTAACTCACCACTAAAATTCACGCATTACTCAACCCCCTAATTAGAGAGCGGTTAATCACTTTATCCTGCGAACGGTCGGACAAAGTTGTACCCTAAATTTTACCCCAGATAAGACGGGTGCAAAAGGCTAATTACCTACCATCATGCATAATAACGAAGACGTCATTTCGTTTAAAAGGCAAAATAAAATTCACATCGAAGTCACCCCAGAGTCCTCTTAAAACAAGGTGATAAAGACCCAAAAAGTCGTTACAACCTTAAGCCCGGGCTTAGTTAAAATGAGGTGTTTATATTTTACCCCCAAGACTCGTTAGACTAAGGCGATAGGAAAAGCATTTTCTTTTGTTTTTTCATCACGAAAATAATAAAATTGATAGATTAATTTGAAAGTTTTTAATGTGATGGAACTTAAATGTTGTTTTACTATCGCTTTTTACTTTTAATTAAATAATTTATATTTTTAATATGAATTTAATTGCCAGTGAAGGCCCAAACGGAATATCTTTACTCAAAATATAGCTTGTTTTTGTATCATTTTCATACCAATCTTTTTTATAATTTTATTTTATAGGCGTTGATTATTTGTAGAAATGATATAAAAACAACTGCAAACGAAGCAATAACAAAATGTGATCAATTTGAGTAGATATAAAAAAGATCATACTGCAAATTTGATTGCTCTTCATGATACCACTGATTAAAAATTCCACCAAAATTGGAACAAACTAGAACTAACAAATTCAATTTCTCTAATTAAACAGAAATTAACTGGTAATCTAATTAAAATAATTGCTTCAATTAAAACCAATTGCTTTCGTTAACTTAAATATTAAATAAATTGCTCTTCATGATACTACTAATTAAAAGTTCCACCAAAATTATATCTAACAAATTCAATTGCTCTAATTAACAAAAATTAATTACTAATCTAACCAAAATAATTGCTCTAATAAGCTAAAATAAAATGCTAATCAAACTAAAACAACTGTTCGTGATAAAATTAATTGCTCTAATTGACTAAAAAAACTTAGTTGCTCCAAAATTAGAACAAAACTAGAACTTAAAAACTAAATGGTATAAACAAAATTTTTTTAAATAATAACTCTGATTGATTGATTGATATAATTTTTAATTAAAAATAAAAGAACGTAAATGAAGATGGAAAGATTTTTTTTAATAATGCTAGTTTTAATGTTCTACTAATTTTTTTAACTATAGTGATTTCTATATATTTTAAAACTTTAATTCTACTTTAAAGATTTATAATAAGACATTTTATTCAAGTAAAATTATCAATTGACTCTTGTTCAAAAATATCAATTTTCGATAGATATAATGATCTGTAAGCAAAATAACAACGACCAGGATTTCTCTAAACTGGGGTTTATTAAAATGAGTTGTATATATTTTACTCATTGTAACAAGAATACAAAAATTTCTCAAATGTAGCTTAGTTTAAAAAAAAATTCTAAAATATATCAATTTTTTCAAAAAGTAATTATTCAAACTGTATCAAATTGTAATATTTTTCGTAAGTTTTTTATTCAAAAAAAAAATATTTTGAATAATACAGTATATAATGCTTTTTAATGAATTTATTTTAGAGAAATAATTATTTTTATTTACCTTCTTTCATCCACAACCATTAGTTTCACGTACGACTTTTTCTCTCATGACAATAAACGCTCAAAACAAAACATACACTTAATTTTCTGCTTTTAAGAGATTTTATGAAGAAAAAAAAAGTTTTGAATCTAATTTATTTTTCCAAATTGCTTATAATTTTAATGCATTCGTATTTTTTTGTTCCGCATAAATAATTTTTTTTTAGAATTATCGATGTCAAAATATTTGCTAATATACGTTGGTTATTTTTCAACAATTTTTGACATTTCAAATTTTATATCGTCTAAAGCTGAACAAATGTATAAATAATTATGTTGTTATCGCTTATTCAAATGTTTAGAAGCAACTCAGTGTTTTTTTTTCTTTTTTTTTTAAATATTTCGATTATGTTACGAAATTTTTTTCCTATATAAATCTTAGTTTAAATATTTTATATTCTTAAATAGTTTAAACTAAAACATTAACCTTAATTGCGTTAATTCTGTAATCAGTTATAGAACAGAGAACTCTCATTTGAGAAAATCTAGGTTCAAATCTCAGTGATGACCAAACGATTTGCGTACTGATTGTGGCTACCAACTACAACTGTTACGCATAATTTCTCCAGGTTTCATAAAGACTTTCAGTCGGGCCAACAGCATAAGGTTCTCTTACCGTGCATGCTAATGAGGATTTGATTCCTTCAGAAAGTCGTCCATTAAGATAATTTGCTTGTAAGAGTCTTTATCTGGTTCAAAAATTGAAGTGTAAATTCAGTACGGTTTCAGTTACAGTTTAAAAAATACATGGTTACGTAATGAAATCTAATCCGAAATGAATTGGCTAATCGACAACAGTGAAAAAAAATAAGAAAAAAAAAGTATACAGAAAAGATGCAATATTATACAGGGCATCAAATGTATCGTAATCGAAACCAAAAGTGAACCTGAAATCCTTCTGAAACAAATTAAAAGTTTTAACTATTGAACAAGACATTTCTCTTTTCAGCTCATTTTAATTAATTTACTGATTTTAAAAAAATGGATAACAGCGTGCAAAAAATAAACTTATTTATTAATAAAATTTTACAACTGTTTTTCAATAATGAAGGGGATGAAGAAGGCTAATATGAAGTTATGATGAATTTCAAAAATTAAGGCCTAAACCAGGTGCCAAAATAACTACCTCCTATCGAAATTGTTTTCAAAATTTAGCTCAAAACTTCAAAATAATCGCGGCAACATCCATAACTGATAACAAAACAGAAATCATTCAATCGTTTGAAAGAAATAGTTATCAAAAAGTTTTTTCCAACTAGCTATCAAAACTTTCTCATTTGTCACTACCGAAGTTTGACTACAGTCCCTTAAGTCACGCGTCAGTAACTTTTATCAAAGAAGAAAACTTTCTAAAACAAAAAAACAACTCTAAAACGGAATAAAATAACAAAGAAAAGAAGTATCAGTGGGAGTATCTTTTTTCCCTACATTTCTCGTTTTCCTAACACGTTACGATTCTTTTTTTTCCCTTTTTCGTCATAGTTCACTACGGCTTCGTTGCCATATCGAGATAGTGAAGAACACACTTTTCAATTATCTATAGCCTATAGGGCATTTACAAGTTTTGTTCGCATTAACGTGATTAAATATCAACCGTTTAGGTGTAAATTAAATTAGAAAGAGATACTAAAATAAGGCGTATGTTTCACACCAGGTATCTATTTAATAAAAAGTTACAAAACTTTTGTTAAACAGCAGGTGTAAGTTTCGTTGTTTTCACAACTTTTAATTTCTTTTTATTGCAGCCATTTTAAGAGTTATGAAGTTTTGTATCCTTTTATACAAATTAAATCCATTTTTTATAATAGTACAAATTTGGTCGAAAATTACATGAAAGTCAATGTATAAATTTTTTTACCTATGCATATTTAAAAAAAAAATTTAGGCTAAGTTTAAACCCAAGAATTTTATCTACCACAAATAATTAAAATTTGCTATTTATCACTTATAATAAAATTTAATATTTATCAATTATAAATAAATTTAATATTTATCAATTATAAATAAATTTAATATTTATCAAGTATCACTTATTTTAATATTTATCCCTTTATTATTATATTACCACACTTTTCATACAATTATGCATGTGTATGAAATTTTGTTGTGTTCCCCATAAGGCTGCTTCATTACACAAAGATGAAGTGAGGCTCATTTTCTTGACTTCTTTATTGCGCAGGAATGATCACCATTTTCACAAGACTTTAATTATTCGAATCTTTTCGTTTTATTGCTTTTGGAGGTGAAGGTTGTAATTAATAAGATTTGACAAATTTGTGTAAAATATTATCAAAATTTTAGTGGATTAGTTTAGCCACATGACAAGTTTTATAACACACAGACAGCTCTACAATAAAACTATATGAAAATATCTTACAGGTAATAAAGGCTTAAGTTTATTTCAAAATTTGGTAATCACTAATGAATTTGAAGTTTACTTCAGTTACTTCTTTATGCCTTAACTTTTTTTATTTCAAAGAATGAAGAGTCAAAATAAGTGTAATTAAATATTTTTATTTATTTCTAAAAATACGCGAAGTTTCCAACAAATTTAAAAAAAAAAAAAAAAAAAAAAAAAAAAAATTTATTTAAAATATACAAATAATTCGAACTTACAAATAATGAATAAAAGATATACCAATTTTTTGCCATTTACTCATACAATGTATCAGTATGCGGATAATATTTACTTTGATATAGTAGGCTACTTAAAAATTATATTTTCATAATTTGAAAAACAATTCAAACAGCACATTTAGAGGGTGTAAAGAAACATAAAATTTTAATTACTTTCAATTATGCAAAAGATTTTACTTTTGAAAATTTATGATATTAAAATGGAAGAAAAGTTAGACGTAGTCGCGAAAAATTAGACCTATACTATGCGTGAATTTTCATGCATTAAGTTTCATGTATCAAATTTCACTTTGATATAGTAGGCTACTTAAAAATTATATTTTCATAATTTGAAAAACAATTCAAACAGCACATTTAGAGGGTGTAAAGAAACATAAAATTTTAATTACTTTCAATTATGCAAAAGATTTTACTTTTGAAAATTTATTATATTAAAATGGAAGAAAAGTTAGATGTAGGCGCGAAAAATTAGACCTATACTATGCGTGAATTTTCATGCATTAAGTTTCATGTATCAAATTTCACTTTGATATAGTAGGCTACTTAAAAATTATATTTTCATAATTTGAAAAACAATTCAAACAGCACATTTAGAGGGTGTAAAGAAACATAAAATTTTAATTACTTTCAATTATGCAAAAGATTTTACATTTGAAAATTTATTATATTAAAATGGAAGAAAAGTTAGACGTAGGCGCGAAAAATTAGACCTATACTATGCGTGAATTTTCATGCATTAAGTTTCATGTATCAAATTTCACTTTGATATAGTAGGCTACTTAAAAATTATATTTTCATAATTTGAAAAACAATTCAAACAGCACATTTAGAGGGTGTAAAGAAACATAAAATTTTAATTACTTTCAATTATGCAAAAGATTTTACATTTGAAAATTTATTATATTAAAATGGAAGAAAAGTTAGACGTAGGCGCGAAAAATTAGACCTATACTATGCGTGAATTTTCATGCATTAAGTTTCATGTATCAAATTTCACGTATAAAGCTTGTAGGATATATCCTACAATAATTTGTTTAGGTTTGCCAAATTCCGTATTTAAACTTTTAAATGCATTAGTACAGTAATATCTACTGTGGTAATTACATTTGGTAACTGATAACTACCACTGATAATTGGTAATAGGCCTACCACCAGTGGTATACGATTCCGATGAGGGGCAAAAAAATTCCAAAATTTTTATTCTGTATTTTAAAAAAATTAATAATAAACGCAATATTTTTACTATGATATAGACATTAAATGACTCCAAATGGCTTTTAAACCAGTTAACTTTGCTGTAAAAGAACATATAAAAACTTGGTTCCGTGTGGGTTCGCCTGTAAATTAAAAAAAAAAATTAAGTTTAGAGAAATCAAAATATATTTTAACTTCAAACAGATTTGTAGAAATTGAATCATTTCTTCTCAAAATGCTTACGTAAAATAGAACCCATGAATTGCTATTCTTGAGTTTCTGATAGCATGGTGTTACGGCTATTGAGAAATAGTTCGATTAACGGTCAATTTACTTTCTTGTGTAATGAAGCGGTGAGACGGAGCTCTTAAAGAGCTAAGAAAATAAAAGAAAGTGCCTATCAACTGTTAATCTCTTTTAGTACTCACGTTTGGTGATTCTATGTTTCCAAACATTTCAGTGCCATGAAATAGCAAAAATTGTCAATAAACAAAGATACTACCCGATGGTTAGTTTTATATAGATAGTAGATTTAGTTTCATAGGAAAAGATTATCTTGATTAGATGTTACGTAAGGGAATTCTTTCATTATTCTTTGGTATTTGAGACAGATTTTATTTTCGGGAACTAAGGAATGCCCATTTTTAATCGGTTATTTATTATTATATTTCATAAAATGTATCAAATATATAATTAAAATATTGCATGGAATACGAGATAATTTAATGGATGTTAATTTATGGAATTTTTGGTGTTAATTTACAATAAAAAAAGATCGTGTAAAAACAATTTCGTAAAATTAATCTTTTTATGGAAACTTTAGTACTATTGGGATTATTAGCTTTCATTTTTATAAGTTACTCAACATGTTTAGTTCATATTTATTTCGCATAAAAAATGCGTAGTATTAATTTACTGTAAATAAAATTTGTAACCGTAAATAATATTAAGCAGTTTTTTTTCTTAAGGGTAACTATCGTAATTCTATCGTAATTGTTTTCTTTTATAAAACTCAACATATTTTACTTATAATTGTTTTTTTATAATTCTTTTTTTCATAAAATGCTAGATCTTACACTTAATTATTATTAATTTACTCTAAACAAAATCTTGTAAAAACAATTTTGTATTTTATTATATTATGCAGTTTTTATTTTTCCTTACGATAACTTAAATACCGAAATTGTGAAAATTTTGCGTTCTTCGTAAAGTTTACTCTCGATATACTCAACTTATAATTTTTTTATGTTACAAAACACATAGTATTAATTAACTCTGAATAAAATATTGTAAAAGTAATTTTTAAAATCAAGAACAACTCTTATGAGTAGCTGTTTTATAGCAACTTTCTCACAATTATTTACCTACTCAAGAAACTTACTCTCATGTTTACTTTAGGTTTGATTTATATTCAAATTATATGTTGTTAATTAAAATTTAATAAAACCTCCACTGTAGGTAAAAATATTTTCAATCTAAACAAGAACTGTATTGAATTTTAACAAATTTAATAAACTTTCCAAGATTTTATTTTCTTCTCCTTCTTTGCTCTTAACTTATTTTGGTTAATATTATTTGGTTAATATTTCGAAGCACTTGATATTAATTTACTATTAATAAAATTTAATCTCTTTCAATATCTCTAACAACAATTTAGTTCCTGAAAATAACTATAATAAATTTAAGAACAAAAAACATGTTTGGCGAAAGGAAGATTAACTTCTAGGGTATGTAAAAAATGTATATTCTGATACTTATTTGCAGTATAATACATAGACTATCTCAGAATTTTTTAAAAAGGATTATTGTAAATCGAACATACGGCTAAAAGTAAGATTATAAATTTCAGTATTGACTGACTTGATAAACTGTCGAATAAATTGACAATTTATTAAAATTGTAAATTTATTCAATATGCCTTCGACCTATCTACTGCTTTCAAAACTTGATTGAGCAGCAATAATAATGTACTCTAACTCTAGTCACTAGTTTGAAATAAAATAAATTTCTTGATGCTAAAAAATTCGATTTTCTTTTAAATAAATTTAACAAAAAAGTTTTTTTTTCAAAAATATTTTCTTATTGCGTTTTTGTCAAAAATAATTGCATCTTATTTTTTATGTTACATTGTATTTTATGAAATAAAAATATATATATCATACTTATTTTCAATGCATTTTCTTTATAATTTTTGTCAAAAATTGATATATTAGAGTTTTTTTTTTCATTGCATTTTTCACAATCAGAAATAAAAGTATATGCGTCATATTTATAACCAAAACTAAATTTCTATGCATTAATAGTGTGGGGTCGTTTTAATATTTGTACGCTCATGAAGGAGAAGGTTTTTGTTATTTACTTGTTTTATGCTGACAAATGGGAAGAGATATGAGCACTGCATAGGTACGAATTAAAGCATTTTCATTTATAGTTTTTTAATCATAAAAAAATTTATAAAAGTTAAAAATTGAAAAAATAAAATTTTTAATGACAGATTTACGAAAAATAAGGTTAGACATAATTTCTTCAGAGTTTCAGTGGTCAAGATTTAAGTCTTCAGAATTTTGCTTTATGCAAATTTTCACGCAAATTTTGCCTTATGCAGAGTTATGAATTTATGTGAATTTATTTCTAAATTTAGATTAATGCACTAAATTACAAAGCAAAAATTAGGGATGGTTGTGATTTTCTTAGATAAGTTTGTAAAGGGGTTTGTGATTTGCTTATTTTTGATGACCAGGGTGATGGGGTCTAAAATTGTCAAAAACATGCTTACGTAATATTTGATAAGTGCCTTCTATAATAAAATATCACTGTGTAAAACTACATACAGTAAAAGAAGCATGGTCAAATTTTAAAAACTTAGTCTAATGCCTTTTTCTTTTAATTTTCTCAAATTAATGTTCCACAGGATGCTTATTTTTAATGTTTTCTTTAAAATAGAATCAAAAGGTCATAGCAAACGATGCACACAAATCACGAATACAACCTTCCTATAACGCAAAAAACCTAATCTGGAAGAAAATAAATAGTTGGGCACAAAAAGAAAATTGCCTATCAAAGTTTCCCTTTTTTCATTTTGAGAACTCTTTACGGAGAACAACTTGTCAGCGATAAAATTTTAACCCCTTTTTACTTCTTTTATCCTTCTAAACTTCCTTCAAGTCATTTGAGGAAGCCCAGAAACACAGAAAAGGATGATTTCACACATGTGACACTCTACAAGCCATCTGGTGTTCGATTTTGGAGTTTTATTGATATTTTCTTTGCCACCACCGAATCATTAAACTTCTCTTGCCACCTTGATTGATAAGAAAACTTTTAATTTCGGAAGAAAGGGGCAAAATGTAGAAATTTAAGGCTTATTCGGTGTGAACGGTTTTGAAAATATCGTTATTATATCGGCATTTTTCTAAAGAATAATTAGTTGGTCGCAGAATGGTTTTCTTTTGATTTCGGAGTAAGAAGCAGTATCTTATTTTTGAAATTTGTGTTAAGATAACAAAACTTTGGAAATAAATTTTTGTATTTATTATTACTTTTTTTATTGATTACGAAATAAAACGAAGACAATTTTTTTCTTAAGAATAATAGTTAAAATAATAATTTAAGTTGTGTATTTCAAGACTCGACGCACTTTGAAAAATAAAACTAGTTATTAAATTACTTAAAGCATTTCTTCAAATTTCAAGTAAAGGGAAGGATTAATCTATTTTTAAAAAGGAGTAATCTATTTTTACTGAAATTTATTAAACTAATTAATATAATAATGTTTCCGTTACTGTTAGATTCCTGGTGTTTAAAATTAATTTTTTAACAGAACAAATAATTCAAAGTTTTATTTAGTTTACAATACAAAAGTAAATATATTATCACATTAATTAATAATTAAAATAACGAGCGAAAGAGAGAGATCATGAGTTTCAAATAATTCCATATCAAATAAATATTTAAAGCTAAAATAATGTGTTTAACAATACAAATCCTTCGCATATCTGACAACAATATATCACACAGTTTTGCTACGATTTGAAAGACGTAGTTGACGCCCAAATGTACGAGTTGATATTATCATTTTACTCCATTCTTTGATGTTACATTGTGAAATCCTCTAGTATAGTATGACATTCAGTTATTTTGATTTTGTCTTTTAATATACAAGGTATTTAACACACGAACATGAGCCTTACGATATTTAAGAATGGAGAAAAAAGTGACTATGACTCGTCAAATTGAACTGTTTACAGTGCCATTTTGCAGACAAAATTTAATAAAAGAAATTGAAAAAAAAATAAAAAAAATTACAAGATGAAATAAGGAATATTTTCAAAAAGTCATTTAGTGCTAAAAATTGAAGATATTTTTATTAAAAAAAAGTTTATTAGGTAGTAACTCTTCATAAAAAGTTACAGAAATCTTACTAACTATAAAAATAAAACCGGACACTTACTCACACGAAGCCAGTAAAACTGCATCAAACTAGCTTAATACCCTTTCTCCAAACAGGGTGGAAAAAATTAAACTATCAATAAATAAATACTGAACAACACTACAAAACCATGCTAGCAGCTGAAAGACAATTAATAAAGCTAAAATAATTCCAGTTTTTTTAATTTATCCTTATTTTTTTCTTACCCGTGTCTTTGCGTTATTAGATTAGGCAAAACACCTTTTAAGTAGTTCATCGTATTAAAATTAAGAATTACTCTATTCAATATCTTTTATAACGATGTTACTGTTCGAGACCGACTCATGCGGACAAAATTAGTCACAATTAAGCAATTTTCTCTGGTGCTCATCCCTTTTGGAAGAACGTAGAAAACTTATTTCCCCATTATCTATAAATGAATACAATGCAGTTTTAATTAGATACAAAACATACTATTTTAACCAACTTTAGTATAATTGATATTGATCAAAATTGCAACAATTATCATAATAACAAAATAGTCTATAACCAAATAATTGAAAATTGAAACCAAAACGAAATCCACATAGGCGTTTCCATTTCCAATTAATTTGCCTTTTTAGTACATACCTTATATTTTTATTTTAATTAGTTCCCATTGCTAAAATAATTAAACATAGTTAGCTTCAATAATATACGGCGATTTTTTTATACTTTCCTCTTAAGTGAATTAGTACCATTTCTGCATTAATTATACATTTAAAAACACACAGTTTACTTCTTTATTTAAGTTATACCAGTAGGATTTTCTCTTCCCTCGTAACCGGGTAGATATATCAATGTGTTGAAATTAATACACATCGACTAAAAATATGACGAAGAGCTTCGGCTGCTTAATTTTTTTTATTGAGTGAAATGCAGCACATAACATGACATATATAAACTAAAACGTATAACAGAAGTATATCTTTTAGAACATAACGGCACGGTAAAAAAGTCCCGCTCCTCACGACGAGAATCCAACCTCTACTCTGTCCCTCTAGTGTCGCTCTCCTCTCCCTTCCTCCTCTCCTTCCAGTTCTTTCGCTTTGGATCTTTACACGTCCCTTCAAAGAAAGCACATTCGTCGCCTTAGCGACAATGCTGCTCCACATCCTGCAAAAGATATAAACAAAAACAAAGCAAAATGGGAAAACAAACACAAATTATACAGGCAGAGGAGCTCTTAGGTATGTAGCTCCCAAAATAGATGCTTCATTAAATTACAATCAGTTACTAAAATATTATATATGAAACTTATAACAATAACATAAATCTATACACGCAAAATACGGACGTACTACATACACCAACATTTACTTTGTCATTGCTATTCTAGATAAAGCATCGGCATTTCCATGGCAAGAACCTCTACGATATGTGAGGGTCATATTGTATCTCTGCAATGCCAAAGCCCATCTTGAAAGTTTAGCACCATGAGGCACACTGCTTGTAAGATAACTCAGAGGGTTATGATCTGACGCGATTTGTACTTGCGCGCCAAAAATCCATGTGTCATATTTCTTTAATGCCTCCAAAACACAAAATGCCTCTCTTTCTATTGTAGACCACCTTGCTTGACAAGGAGTTAATTTTTTACTGAAAAAGGCAATCGGCATTTCTTTGCCATTATCTGCTGTCTGAGCTAAGCAAGCTCCTATAGCTGTCGCCGAGGCGTCAGTATATAACTGGAATGGTTTATCTAAATTAGGCGTATGTAAAGAGGGCATCTTTATCAGTTCACGCTTGAGTTGCTGGAAGGATTGCTCTGATTTATCATCCCATGGAATATTCGTGGGAATACTTTTCTTTGTTAAATTTGTTAAAGGCAACACTTTTTCGGAGAAATTGGGTATATAGTCTCTATAATACGATGCCAGTCCTAACAGACTTCGGACCTCATTTTTGGTAGATGGTCTCGCTATACTATGAATCACTTCCACTTTCTCAGGATCCGGAGTATGTTTTCCCGAACCTATAATGTGTCCTAGAAACTTCACGTGACGTCTGCCAAAGTCACATTTCTTCAGGTTTATCGTTAAGCCAGCTCCTCTTAAAGTGAGCAAAACTTGACTGATATGAAAGATATGATCAGTCCAGGATTCCGAAAATATGGCTACATCGTCGATGTACGAGCGACAGTAATTTTTATGTCGAGCCAGTACTTTGTCCATTGACTTCTGGAACGTGCTTCCAGCATTTTTTAAACCAAAAGGCATTACCTTCCATTGGTAGTGTCCCGAATGGGTGACAAAAGCAGTGAAAGTCTTATCTTCATTTCTCATCGGGATCTGCCAATAACCTTTTGTAAGGTCAAGTACTGTTATGAAATTGGCTTTTCCAATTTCAAACAAGAGTTCTTTAGCTATTTTCATGGGATACGCGTCCGGGATAGTGAAGCTATTCAAGAGTCTGTAGTCGACACATAGCCTGACGCTACCGTCTTTTTTCGCCACACATACTACGGGATGAGCCCATTCGCTCTCGCTTGGTTCAATAAGATCCCAGTCCAAGAGCTCCTTCACTTGTCGATCAACCTCATCTTGCAATCGAATGGGAACTCGATAAGGTCTAAATTTCTTGGGAGAACAGTCTGCTGTGACTCGAATAGCGTGACCGCCCACTCTAGCATGTCCAGGTTTGGTATTAAATACATCCATAAATCTTTTTAAAACTTTTGACAAGTCTCTCCTTTGTTCAGCCGTCAAATCTTTTTGTCCCTTATCTAGTTTATCAATGTCTCCAATCGATACATTAAGTTTATCAGCAGGAGCATAATGCAAATCCCCAAAGTCATCGTCTTGTTCGAATACAAGACCAACATAATTTACTCGGGTAACGTACGGCCGCAGTTTGTTGATATGTATCTCGCGAATGCTTCCATCTTCCATTTCGACCTTAGCCGAATGGGGTCTAGTCATTTGAATTAGTGTGGCGGGTCCTCTCCAAGTATTAAGAAGTTTATGTGACGATGATGGTATCAACACGAGGACTTTATCCCCAACCTTGAATGATTTTTCTTTTGAACGAAGATTGTATTGAGAAACATAAGTATCTTGGGATACTTTCGAGTTTTCTGATGCTAATTCATGAGCGTCTTTGAGTTTAGTTATTAGATCTTGTAAATAAGTCTCTACAGGTTTCGATGCATTAGTTGGAATTGTTTCTCTACCTGTCCACAAATCTTTCAACAGAGCCAAAGGTCCAGGAGGTAACCTTCCATAAACTAATTGAAATGGGGAAATACCGGTAGTGCTATGGGGAACTTCACGGTAGGCAAATAATAAATATGGCAAATGTAAGTCCCATTCTCTACCATGTTGTTGTGTATTTTTGTTCAGCATATCCTTGAGGGTCCTATTCCACCTTTCAACAGCACCCATGCTTTCTGGATGACCAGGCGTTGAAAATCGCGGCGAAACCCCGATGACATCTAAAAACCCCTTTGTTAACTTCGATGTAAAGTTGGTTCCTTGATCTGAACATATCACTCTCGGGAATCCAGTTTGCACAAAAATTTTCATTAGGGCATTGCACGTTGTTTTCGCGCTTATCTCCTTCACTGGGATAGCCTCAGCCCACCTTGTGCACAAATCAATTGCACAAATGACGTATTTGTGTCCTCTACGTGATGGTGGTTCTAGAGGACCAATACAGTCCACGCTCCAAATTTCGAACGGTGCTTCCGGTCTTACGATCGGCTGGATTGGGATTCTATCGCGATAGGTGATCGGTCTTCGTAACTGACATGTCTCACAGCTCTCACAAAACGCCTTGACATCATGTGTTATGGTAGGCCAATAAAATGAATACTTGATGCGTTGTTTCGTTTTACGCTCACCTAGGTGACCAGCAAGTGGTATTTCGTGGGCCATTTTTAACACTTCTTGTCTTTTGCTCAATGGAAGTACAACCTGGTCTACCTTTTCACCGAACATCGTCTCCGAATGCACCAATATTCCATTTTGAATTTTGTAAGACTTTTCATTGTCTTTGGCCCATATCCACACATTCCTCAAATCTGCATCTTCCTTTTGTAGCCTTATGAGTTCAGCTCGATTTTCGTTTCCCCCTTCCATTCCGTTTTTGGTGACACCATTTATCATAGAAATATTATTCATTGATTTTTCCGATGACTGCACCTCAGGCTCATTTGGTCTCTCGGAACTTTGTTTCGAATCAACCTCGGCAATCGCTACTTTATGAATCTGTACATTATTTTTTAGTGCATCGTAAGCTTTTATGCTGAGCAACAAATCGTTGACAAGCTTTTTCGATACTGCGCATGAGATAGTAACATTCCCATGCAACTCATCATCCAATTTCATTGAAAAATTCCTTAGAGGTGTCATTTCACTTTCCCCAAAAGCAGATGAAATTTCAATCACTCCTTCTCCGTCGGAATGTATATCTCTAACAAGTCCTTCTCGCACCACTGAAATCTGAGCACCTGAATCTATAATCCCTGTAAGAGTCTGATCACCACACTTAATGCTTACCATTTGAAGTTTATCTATTTCGAAACAGTCTTTTGCTTGTTTTGACACTGGTGCTGTAATTCTGGCTGTCAGAACTGAAGATTCGACTTCATTTTCAGTCGTGGATGATAACACTAGATTGCCTTGAGCCATTGAACCATGTCTTTTATTATCATTCTTCGGGCATGTTTTGGAATAATGTCCTTCTGCTCCACACGAATAACAAGTTGGCTTGAATGATCGCCTTGGACCTTCGTACCTTGAAGTTTTTGGGGGTTGTAGTTTCTGATGATTACTTGAATTCTGAGGAAATCTATTCCTAAATGGTCGCTCCATAGGTGGTGTATGAGGACGGCTCTTGTCAGGTGGTTTCTCTTTCGAAGCTCGTTTATGCGTATTTCGAATACTTTCGTATTCATCGAGCCTATCTGCTAACTTGGCTGGTGATATCAACTTTGCCCATTCATCAAGGAAATGTTCGCGCACTTCATGCGGCACTCTTCTTTTGAGTTGATCCGTGATCATCAAATTCTTTAGAGCATCAAAGTCGGACACGCTAAGTCCATCGATCCACTCCTGAAAATAATTGGTTAATTCATACGTGAAATCCCTCCAAGATTTATCAGGACTACGCTGATGTAGAACAAACTTTTTCCGGAAACTTTCTGCGTTCATCTTGAACCGCTTTAATAAAGCTGCTTTAATGTAATTATAGTCTTCGAAACTTTCCTCGGATTCCCTGGCAATCATGTGCACTATTTCGGACGGCAATAAAGTCAATAACACAGACACCCAATCTTTGGCCTCCACTTTCGTTCGTTTTGCTTGTCTTTCGAATAGAGATAGGTACAAGACTATGTCATCTTGATTTAATTTAAATTTTGGCATCAACCGAATTAATTCATGACTGAATGGGCTCCTATTTTCAACTGAGTTTGATACTGCAGCTCCTTTTGACTGAGCCTCAAGTTCAAGTTTTCTTAACTCGAATTCCATTCGTTTCTCTTCTGCTTCTACTTCTCTCTTTCTTTCTTCAACTTCTAATTCTCTTTTCTTTTCTTCAGCTTCTAATTCTCTTTTCTTTTCTTCAGCTTCTAATTCCCTTTTCTTTTCTTCAGCTTCTAATTCTCTTTTCTTTTCTTCAGCTTCTAATTCTCTTTTCTTTTCTTTTTCCTCTTCCATTCTAGTATTGATAATAGTTTCTAATAAATTTTTCACAAAGCCTTCTTCATATGCTTTACTTGCCACTATCATAGATTTTAAATCTATTATTTTCATATTGAGGTCTATGCTTTCTCCCAACTCTTCTGCCAAACATCGTAAATCTTCTTTTCTGCCCTTGCCAAGGAACGCCATGATGCTTCCTTATTTGTTTTAAACTTAACCTCTAAATTTATTAAAATGTTTTTTTTTTTTTCCTTTTAAAACTTAAAATTAGAAATCTTAGACAGTAAAATTGTCAATTTACTACAATTTCAAATTAAATAACTTACAGAGTATTTCAACTATTAAAACAAAACCTAAATGTTAATTACTCTTCCAACCCCAACAATGTCTCTAAAAATATTTCAGCAATGCTGTTTCATATTACATAAAATGTAATAATTAAATGTACTTGTACCCTTTAATTATACGTCTATATTAAAAAAAAATGTGCTCATAACAAATATGATATACATGTTCAAAACATTAGTGCAATGATAAACTGTGATATGAATTATCACACTCATATAAATTTCTTTAACCATCAAGAACATATTCTACGTTTATGATATTAAAATTAAAACAATATAATCTGGAAATCAAGGTTTGAAAACCAACTCTTAACTTATATTATAATTTCCGTTACACTATAAATATAAGTTGAGGGAAGAAAAAGAAAAAAAAAAAAAACACAAACATATATATATATATTTTTAATACAATTCGTTTACCACATCAATACCAAACAATTGCAATTAAAATGATAATATTTTATACAATCCGCAAGAAATATAAAGAAAATCGTTTTAAACCTATTCCTTTTTATTGATTTAATTTATTGAATGTATACACATTGAATCCTCATTTTTCCCCTTTCTCTCTTTTTATTGTTTTGTTTACTTTGAACAAAGACAAAAGGTCTGCAGAAAGAATAACGTACACTTTCTCAATTACAAGAAGAAAAAAAAATCTGACGCCAGCATAAATAAAACAAAGCAGGGAAAAAAAATCGTCTCCTGAACTATTCTTTCCGATCTTGAAACCGGAAGTGAAACTGATGATCATTCGCTTTGAATATTTATGAAGCTGACGATTACTATTTAATTTATTATTCGTTTTTCGGCAAAATGGTATTTATAGTTAATACCATTATTAAGTAAAATTTTTCTATTACAAGATGAACTCTTTTTTTTTATTTTATAAAAAAATTATATAAACATCTATAAGCATTCACAGTAAAAGGATATAGTATACAGGAAAATTCTCTACTAACATAACACTTCTTATCGAGTAAGAAAAAAAAAAACTCTAAATTTTAAGTTCTACTTAAACACTTTAGTTCTGACAATAATATAACATGAATAATTTTTTATTATTACTTTTTTCCTTTTCCTTTCTTATTTCGGAGGAAATATTCATATAAATAGAACACACTTCACAATATTATCTTCTTTTTTTTTGTGATAAACATTTACACATATAGGCAATACTTTAATTTACACAATTTTGGAAAATCAATTTCTTTTTCAAAGTACTGACGTACTAACCGAAACAACAGAACCATTCCTATAGACACTGACGTGTCGAATTTTCAAAACAGGATTGTTTTCAGCACTGGCGTGCGTAAGAATTTGCAATTGACACTGTCGTGTCTTCTTTTCCAAAATTGTTTTTCATTAAATACTTAGGGAGCATACATTTACATAAGAAAATGAGCTCTTACCTGCATCGTGCCAGCTGCGCCAGTAGGATTTTCTCTTCCCTCGTAACCGGGTAGATATATCAATGTGTTGAAATTAATACACATCGACTAAAAATATGACGAAGAGCTTCGGCTGCTTAATTTTTTTTATTGAGTGAAATGCAGCACATAACATGACATATATAAACTAAAACGTATAACAGAAGTATATCTTTTAGAACATAACGGCACGGTAAAAAAGTCCCGCTCCTCACGACGAGAATCCAACCTCTACTCTGTCCCTCTAGTGTCGCTCTCCTCTCCCTTCCTCCTCTCCTTCCAGTTCTTTCGCTTTGGATCTTTACAATACCCTATTAACAGTTTAGCATCAAAGACATCATTATGGAACATCGTATGGCGATTTACTAAACTTCTCATAAATGAATGAATATTTCTCCTTTATTTTTTCCATTTGTTGTTACAGTTGTTGTTTATGTTGCTTATTTTAAGCATCATCATACATATATAAGACTTAAACACAAGCATTCAAAGAACGAGTGAAGCAAGTAAAAAAAGAACTGGGGAAAAAAAAACAGCTTGGGGGTTGGCAAACACATAGGACAGAACTCAATTTGAAAATCATTAATTAATTACTTTCCTCATAATCTGTTACGTTAAACTTATAACTGTAAACTATTAACACGATAAAATTAAATAAATTACGGAGCTACCAATAGGCATTATGATTAAAATGTGTTTTGTTGTTTCAGCCATCTGGCATCTGAGGACTAGATTAAACAACAATGCCCCGTAATCTTCATTTATGTCGTTCAGACAATTCATTATTCGGGAGCAAGCTCCATATATAATTCCCCTCACTAGCATGAAAAGGGAGCCAAAATGAGAGGGAAAGGAAATAGATCCCAACGAATTCCAAAATCACCTTTATTCGCTCGAACTGTCAATTCCGCTCAAATTCCCGCCAATCAGACTCAATTCGCGAGAGCCCTCCAGCGGAAAGTATTTAAAGTTCTAGGAGTCGGTATCAAGCATGGTGTGAGGCAGTGGGAAGAAGAGATACCTACCATGGAAAAGAAGAACATGAAAGTGGAGGGAGTGTCATGACGTGGGGTTGAGCTAAAGACTGAAAAAGAAAATGGAGAATGATAGGAAGTGAATTCCTAAAAGCGATTACACGTACTAAGGGAGCGAACTGACGTCATGATGCCATGATTCACTGTCCCAAAGGTGCTTATCCTTTTCTCTTGCCCCGTGGACCTGCCCCACAGATACGTAGAATGAAACAGGGGATGGCGAACTATTTATCAAACGATTTGTTTTGAAATCTAAACCAGTTGGGAATTCTTAAGATAAATAAATAAAAATGGATATGTACCTTTAGATATTTTTCATCATGAAGCCCCCGCTCCTAGAAAGTTATAGTTATTTATTTCATTGCAGAATTCTCTTTTCACTTTATAGATTTGATATTTAAAAATAATCAAAAGTGATTCGATTTTTCTTTGACTGTCGTAAACTGTTTAAGAATTGAAAAAAAGAATTGAATATCCGCTTAAATGTAAAAAGTTGTTGGGTGGCAATGTGTGTTAGGTTTTATATTACGGAGATAATTTGCATTTGTAAAATTCCTACTGAGTGAAATTGAAACTATTACAAGGATGCATATTTTTCAATCCGTACCAGCGACAGTATACAGCATTCATCGCAAAAAATCTTGATTAAAGCTATTTTATCCTGATTTTCGATTTTAAATCGGGATATATGATCTAAAGTTCCTGGTTTGTATTACTGCAAGGAGCTCTTTTTTTTATTATTTTTTTTATTATAAATTGTAATGTAAAATTATAATTTTTCAACTTAAATCATTGATGTCATTACAGTCTAACAAACAAAACTCCTTTTCGTCGAATAATCAAAATTTTAACTGAATTTCTTTATTATTGATGATTATTTTATTTTTAAATGATATGATATTTTATATTGCACAAAGACTAATATTTGACGAAATTATTTCGTACTGCTGTGTCATCTCAGAGCACGTTCCCCAGCAATAATTTATCAGATTTTAATCCTGTTTGCTCTATGGGACGAAACGGTACAAAAAAGGAGTGTGGAGGAGAGTAGTTTTCAACTATGCCAATCACAATGCAGCTATCAAGAAGTACTCCAAGATAAAATCGAGTTAGCATGTCTTATATACTTAGGAATTGATATTTAATAATCGTAGTGGTAAAGTTACCCAACAATACTCCCCCACCAGAATTTTTATTAGGGATAGAACTCGATGAATGGATACTAGTAGTTGCCGTATTTGGAAAAGACCGAGAGAGCTGCATTACGTTCACCGGATTTTGACCGCTTGTGGTGAGAGCTGTATTAAGTTCACGTTACGGTGTGTGGTCACTCCTGTGTTTCTATTAGCTGTTGAGTATGTGCAGGATACCGTTGCGTGTAAATGAAACTGAGAAAACAGCATGAGGCAGAAGCAGTCACTAATAGTAAGCCAACTGTTCAATGTATACCATTCATTGAAGTAGTCGTGGTCATATCATGTCCTTAGGTCACCAAAGTGGGGAAAGGAACTTTCAAAGTAGACGAGTTCATGTCACGTCACCGAGTCACCAATGTGGGGAGAGTAGTTTTCGATTATGCCAACCTTCATCTATCAAGAGGATACCCAAGATCGAATCGAGTTAGCATGTCTTATATACTAGTGAATTGATATTTAATAATCGTAGTGGTAGTGATGCCGATTTCTAGTCTTACTATGCAATCTTTAGTTTCGGACTATTACTGAACCATTCTATTCCATTGACAAAATTCCAATAAGCAAAAACAGTAATTTCCTTCATTTGAAAAAATATGATCGCAACATTTCCCAGACAGTTACACACACGCAAAAAAAAAAAAATATAAAAAAAAATATTAATTTCGATTATCCTTTTTTTGCAACATGGAAAGGCACACTTGTATACGATAGTTTTATTTTGATAACAACGTGTGATAACGGTTTCCATGTTTCAAAACATTTTTGAGAAATATACACTGTAAAAAATTCCGAATCAAATTATTGTATTAAGTACTGGAACTTTGGGTGCATCATCCGTAAAATCCATTTTCACCATAAAATCCATTTTACTGTAAGATATTAAACCGTAAATTTTACAGTAATATTTATTTAGTGTGATTCAGTTATTTTACGGTAATTATTAGAGTCAAAATTACGGTATATAATTTTTTGTTCCGTAACATGTTCCGGTCGAAATTGGTTTTACGATAATAAGTACCGCCACTGAGTGCCGGTGCTTTTATACTTTTTTTTACTGAGTGCCGGTATTGATATTTGATCCGGAATGTATTATAAAATTACAAATACAATTCCAAATTACATTGCAAAACAGCAATAAAATGCAATGTAGTAAACCTTGCTTTTATTACACTTTATATATTACAAGCACTCCAAAGATCCAAACTCTCAAAAGTAGAAATATTTTCAATAAAATACCTGTTTGCCTTTAAGCTATAATTCTTAGTTATCTCTCCAAAGCATGCAGTTTAAAATCCAGAACTTTAGCTAATCCTTAAAATAAGTAGTGTACCACGAAGTCAAAGCCGGTACTTTTATTTTAATTAGTCAAATCCTCCAAATTCTTTAATACTGTTGCCTTATGAAGAGTTAAATCTTCTCTCCTTCATTCATCAACCCCAGAGATGAGAGTTAAGTCCTAGACCCCTTTTGCGGTAAGTCTAGACTCTTTTGATGAAGTCATTAACTTGGGAATTATAACGAGGCATTGGTCGGGACTTGTGGGAATAGATCAACAGAAGGTCCCTTTCATTATTTTCTTGTCCGCATAAATGTGGGGTCCGCATAAATATGCATCTCCTGGTAGAGAGACGCGTTAATTGCACCCAAGTAATCCTTTATTTTTGTTCAAATAATTAGGATTTAGTTGAGCCGGATTTAAAATTTTGCTAGAATATATCATTAAGAAATTCCAATATGTAATTAATTTAAATATCTTTATATTACTTTGAACAGTGACCAGGATAAAGGCAACCAAATGCGATTCTTCATAAGGCAAAGGTTCTCCTGAGGTTTTTCAAACATTGCAATTTTTTTTCTTAACCCTTTGAAGCAGATGGGACATTGGTGACACTTTTACATATTTTTTTTTTTTGGTGCTCTAATGATGAACAAAATAATATTTTGGTATTTTTTTAATTATAAAAAACATTCTAAGAGATCAATGATGATTAAAATAACTGCTAGATTAACAGAATTATATTTGTATTAAAATAAAAAATCCAGAAAAATAAAAAGATAAATATTTTTTTTTTACTCATATTCAAAGAACTTTTCAATAATTGATTTTGTAAATTTAAGAAATTTCAATGATGAATGACTCTCAAATCTAAATAAATGCAAATAACTGCACATTTGATAAATTATTGTATGGAAGTGAACCATGTTTGGAAGATTTTACCTTAAACGAAGAAACAGACTCCGGTATTTCATACTGTATTTCATGACCATAAGTTCTTAAAATGCAAAATGTTTTTCTTTTCTTCTTGTCTAAATTAATAAAAATAGGAAACAAATCTGCAAAATATGTTTAATAAAAATTCTGTGCCAAAGGGTAAAGAATAGTCTAATTCTGTGCTAAAAAAACTTAAAAAAATGCAAGGTGTATATTTATATATGTTTAAATCCTCTTAATATTCCACATTATCTTATGGTCAAAATAATTTAAAAGCTTGTTTTATGCACACAGGATACAAAAGATGCGAGATAGAAGTGTACATTTTTAATAACTATTTTATCAAATGGTTGGATTTTATATAATGTAATCTGATTTCTAATATGTAATCGTAATGATTCGAGGGCCTAGCATTAAATATTTTTATTAATTGGTGTATATTATATTTAAATTTATAAAATCAGATGCAAAAGCTTTTTTTTAAAATCAATTTACACATTCTTCGATAGATTTGAATTCTCGTTTCTAAAAATATTGAAAGAAGCCAGTTTAAAATATTATCCCAATAGAGGCATTACGTTACATTTGTTAAGATATTACATTTGTATCAGAATTACTTGCAGTGAGATTATTGATACTTTCTAATTATCTGGATAATTGAATAGTTATTTCATGTTTGAAGTCTGTGTAAGCAGAGAATGGAGGTTAAGTGTCGCATCGTAAAATTCTAGCTTTAACTTTGCTGCTTTCTCAACTAACTCCTTCCTTAATTTTTGATGATGACGTAAGAGCAAAAGCAACTCTGAGTAATGTTTTATAATAAAGTTTACCATATTTTCATTTAATTGTATAAATATCAAGAAATCTCTACGAAATTATCTAGAAACTAATTGCATTTAAATTTTTTTTTTTTTAAAAATGAAGTAATTTTAAAATAACTTTTAAGGCAGGCAAACATTACCGAAAAATGTGAAAAATTGAAAAAAAAATGCAAATGTCCCACAGTCATTTTAATGATTGTGTTCTTAATTTTTCATTTCCTTGATATATCTAGTATTAAGAATTATTTGCATATTAATAAAAAATAATAATATTTCGCAAGGGGAAATTTCAAAAATTCGAAAATTAATAAAACTGTAACAATTCATTTCCTTCGAGTAGTTTTTTTTTTCTTTGAAACTTGAAAGCAAGAGAAAAGAAAAAAAAAAAACTTCTGATATCATTCGGTTACCCAAGTAAAAAATGAACGTTCGTTATAGTAACAGAAGATTTCCTCCAAATAAAAAATTAAGCTTATTAAGTTTTTATTCGCTCTCCTCATAAAAGCATAGCTTTAAGAACCAAATATTTTTGATGAACTTGCACCTGCTTATTTTAACATTCATTAGGTGAAATAAAAATTCATAAAATAATCAGACATTTTTATGATCCTTGCAATCGCTTGAAGCAAAACCATTAATTATCTATGTACACTATACTTTCTCACATGATAATACAACTACATACTACTCATACTATGAGATTTCACTTGACTTCTGCAGTCATAAATTTAACCATACGACAACTCAATACATCTCACATGATGATTTATTTCACATTATTAAATTATCAGCTTGTTTTTGTCTGCTTTGTGCTATTTTCTAGGAAATACAACAAACAAAACCATCAAGACTAAAACATTTAGACAAACTTGTGGATAATCGATAGACTAAAAAGAAGATAGCAATTTACGCCTCTTTAACAATGCGAACAAAGAACTAAGAAAACGAATATTAACAAATAAGCAAACTTTCCCCATTCATCATATCATTACAAATGACAAACGAATCATCTATCAGATCTCTTTGAATTATCTTATCTATTATCTGCTTTTCTTGAGTGTTGTGAATAAGAACCAATAGCAAGTGTGATGGAAGATTTCAGTAAATGAACTGATCGATTACGATGAAGAAAGAAAGAAAATACTGAGTGGCAATCTATCATCGATTGAAAGAAGGAACGGGATGGAGCCGACAGTCACGCACAAATTTCGTGAGCTACTGGTGAGCGTTTCATTTTTTCTTTCGATGCATTGCACATAAGTCTTGCTGCAATAGGGAATTCCCCATTGCACGTAATAAAAGAAAAGAATACTTCCATACGATATAATTCATTTTAAACATTTGAATAACTGGATTTTTGATTGTTCATATCGTCGAAGCTGTTACATATTTCTTAATTTTGTTTATCATATATATTATTGCAATTAGTGATACACGAAAGAAAAATATTCCAAATTTTGATTAGTTATGTTCGAAGTGTAAGTCCTTTAAATTTGGGCATAAAATAATTTTAAATTAACAGCTTTTTTAAAGTAATACATGAACATATAATGGATATTAGAATGATTTTAATTATTGTTATGGGTAGAATATGAAACTCATTAATTTTTAAATTAAATTATCTGTTCTTATGATGCGTACTCCAAAGTTACTCGTCTTGAAATTTCATTTATATAATTACAAAACACATGTAATTAAATCAAAATTTAGATATTTTGTTAGAGAAAATTAATTTCTTTATCATCAAATTTATTTTTAATAAATGTAAAAAAGAAAAAAAAACTAATTTTAATTCATTATAATTTAGAGAAGAAACTAAGTAGGCAAAATTCATTTTAGAATTCATTTTTTGAAACAGGACTTTTAATTGCTTTTAAGAATTTGTCTCGTATTTATGTAATAACTATATCACATTTACCCTTACTAAAGCCCCAATGTAATAGATCACTTTTATTCGAACCAAAATTTCGATATTTTGTTAAAGAAAAGAAAATTCTTCTCTATCACTCATTTTTAAAATTAGACTTAAAAACCCATTTTAATTAAATTAATATCATAAGTAGAATTTAATTTGACTTTGTTCTTACGAATTCTTATTAGTGTTTGTGAATTTGTCACACACTCCTGCAATAGCAATGAATTAAATTTTACTTTAACCATAACCTCAACATGATAATTATTACAATAAAAGCATTTTCGAAGTTACTCTTATTAAGACCTTAATATAATATTACAAGCGCTTGTTCTCGAATCAAAATTTGGATTTTTTTTTTCATTAAAAAAAAAAATTGGTTTGCATTTAATTACACTTCCTTTTAATTTATACATAAAAATCTATTTAATAAAATAATGGTATATAAGTACAAAGAACTCATTTCATACACTGAAGTTTTGTTAGTTTTTGTGCAATTTGTTATATACTCTTGCAATAACAATGTTGAATCTACCTGAACATTGTTCTTGTTTTGCGAGTAAAAAATAATTTTCATTCAAACATTCATTTTTTAAAAATTCATTCAAAAAAATCTATTTGAGTAAGTAATGTCATATTTTCAGACACAGTCCATTATTTTTATTTTATTAATTGAATTATTGTTCCTTCTTGTGCATTTTACTAGGTACTCTTGTTATAAGAATATCGATTCCACTCTTACATAAACGTTAACATATTACCAAAGCACTAGCACCCAAACCGAAATTTAGATATTTTTGTTGGAGAAAACTCATTTCCTCTCGATCACTCTTAAGTGCTGACCATTGGTACAATTATCGTATTTTCTAAGAGACAGCTTTCAACCTTGGCGCGTGAGATTACAAGGATCTTCATAGTGGTAATAAAATGAGAAATCCATTCCCCTTGAAGAGACGGTTCAACCATAGACCTCATTTCCTCTAGAAGACAACCCATAAACAACGGCCCTCCACTTCAACAACCAAACAAACGATAGAAAAGGAAATTTATCTTTGGTTACGAATACTTAGGTGAACTGTCGATAGTGGAGCATTGAAGGACCTAGAATAAATCTCTGCGAGGAGGCCTGCTGACTCCTTTCATCGAATAAACAATAGCATCGAATTCCTTTTGCCTAGATTGTCTTTGTTTATTTGCAATCATTTGCGAAGACTTGTGGTCAAATGTATTTTGGTTTGTTTGAGTTTATGATGATCCTTTTGAGTCATGAAAATGCTTTTCACATCGATGTTAACTTAGCTACTGTTATGTATTTCCAAAAATATTTGGCAGATAAAGGAGCGGTTTAGCAAATAAAATCACTCCGGCTTTTAATAAATTGCTAAAAGTTTTAAATCAAAATATCGTTTAAACTTGTTGCTTACTTAATAGGGTGCTAAGCTAAAATACACTGAGGGAAAAAAAATCCCAGCATGAAGAAATAATTATTGTAGAGTAATGAAATTTCACAATACGCTTGTCTGAGTAACATATTTAACTAATTAAAGTTTAAATATCACAGGAAAAAAGCAATTAAGAGAAAATCCTTTTAAAAAGAAAAATACTGGTACATTAATAGCCGGTGTATGAACCAGAATTTTGAATGCAAGCTTTGAAACGGGCATGCATTGTGTCATACAGATGCAATATGTAAATTTGTGGGATGGAGTTCCACGCTTATTGCACTTTTTCAATCAATACGGGGATAATTTTTGTATTTTATTTTATAACACTGGTTTCACAGCTGACCCAATTTTGAGATTTACAACTACTAATGTTCAAATCCATGGCTTTGAAGCAATCCAGGAGACAAGGAAACTCCTAGATCAAGTATTGGGAGAAATTTATCTTTGTAGATGGATGGCTTTTTGATGGAGCTAGCCAACATTTGTGTTACATAGAGAGGAAAACCGCAAAAAACCTCCCATGATTAGCATTATGGTATATTCATAATTAATCTACCAATGAAGATGTTTTACGTCAGCACTGTGATCGGTGCAAGCCAATTGCGGATTTGTTACGGGAATATTTAATGCTGTTGTGGATGACTCTGAAGTTGTCGTCCAATGATGTCCCATACGTACTCGATTGGTGAAAGATCTGGTGATCTACCAGGCCAAGGCAACATGACGACATTCTGTAGAGCATGTTGGATTACAACAGTAGTATGAGGGCGAAAATTATCCTGTTGGAAAATACTCCCTTGAATGCTGCTCATGAATGGCAATAAAACAGGTTGAATCATCAAGTTGGCGTAGAAATTTGCAGTCGAGGTACCTGGAATAACCATGATAGTGCTCCTGCTGTCATAGAGAATTGTTCTAGACCATAACTCTAGGTATAGGTCAAGCATGTCTAGGCCGGAGACGGGTCAGAAGCAGGCACTCACCTGGCCTCCTTTTAACAAGTATACGGCTATCACTGGTACCAAGGCAGAGCCGACTCTCCAGAAAACACAATAGATCTCCATGGCACAATAGACACTATGTCCTCCAGTGAGCTCTAACTCGACACCCCTCGCGTCGTAAGCACCAGTGCTTCGGACTGAGTGGAATGCAACCTACAAAGAGTCTCGCTCGAAGCTGTACTTGACGCAGTCGATTTGTAACAGTTCGTTATGTCACTGCAGTGCCAAGTGCATTTAAATTTCTGATGCAGATGCAGTACGGTGCGACATAGCCATACGTCGTACACGATGGTCTTCTCTCTGAGTAGTGCCACGTGGCCAACCAGAACCCAGTCTTCTTGAAGCAGTACCTTCCCTTGACCATACCTGCCAGTAATCATGCACAGTTAACAGCGATGGCTCAGGGGATAGAGCGTTCGCCTTCCAATAAGGTGAACCGAGTTCGAATCCCATCGATGACTGGCGGATATGATTTCCGAATCCGGTATGCACCAACCTCGGTGCTGACGTAAAATATCCTCAGTGGCAGACGGATCATGGATTAGAGTCCCCTGGCTTGCAAGAAAAAAATGCTAGATTTTGGCTAAATTGTCTAATCATCTAAAGATAAAAACAAGCATGCTGTGCTATTAATATTTAATGAAAATTAAATTTGAAAATAATTCATGCTCAGTAATTACCGAGTTTTTAGTTTTTGAGCGAGGCTAGAGAGTGATCTTTCATATGCTGTTTGTTGGATATTGCATATTTTATAATTGGCATATTTTTACAAAATGATGTAGGCAATTCGTATTTATTTTATAAAGTCAAGTTAGGGAAGTTTGATTGTGGGTTAAAATTTTATATCGCCGTCGCGGAAAGCATGACTTTTTCAATGTCCTTGTGTTCTGGCTCTTGAAAACGTACCATGATAATTGAATTTGTGCAAATTTTGGCTACCGTTTTTTTTATTTTTATTGCGAGGCCCATACTTTAATCAATTTATCTTTCCATCTATTTAAATCCTTACTTAAATTTTTTTTATTATTTTAAGTGCTTGTCGGATAGTTGCTTTGTGCATTGTATAATATTTACTTGCTTAAATAATCATGGAAATATTTTTTTTTTATAAAAAATATTTATTATTATTTATTGTTTTGAAAATATAGATTTATTTTAACTAAATAAAAGTTATAATAATAAATATTTTTTATAAAAAAAAAAATATTTCCATGATTATTTAAGCAAGTAAATATTATACAATGCACAAAGCTACTATCCGACAAGAACTTAAAATAATAAAACAAATTTAAGTAAGGATTTAAATAGATGGAAAGATAAATTTATTAAAGTATGGGCCTCGCAATAAAAAATAAAAAAAAAACGGTAGCCAAAATTTGCACAAATTCAATTATCATGGTACGTTAAGACAAAAAGCACACAGAGTTACAATTAATATTTATTTTACATTAAATATACGCATTTCTTATTACTTGGAATACGCAAAAGCTTCTTCAAAATATACCGCAAATTGATGTTACTGACGTTGAAAGAAAAAAAGTATCGCTTAGAAGAAAAGACAGTAAGAAAATAAAAAAAGGAATACCGAATACGAAAGTTAAAATAAAAAACCCTAAAATGAAGAAATATAAAAGCTAGCGTGACTCAATCTATGCATAAAAGTTCTCCCAAATCAACAAAGCAAATTTTATTTCGTAACCGAGACGAAAATACGTCCAAATTCATTATTTTCCAAAAGAATAATAGATGACATATAATAATAAAAAATAAAAAAAAACGCCAATAAAAACTTCTCATAAGAAAAAAAGACAAAGCATGATGCCCTAAAAATAATCTTTGAGTAGAGCTGTGGTTAGTAAATGTTTCTACCATCCGTCGATAAACATTAGCTATTAGCCATTTGTCCTATTAAACGTTTTTCTGCCGTCACTTATTTTGTACGTAAAGATAAAACAAAGTCCATTATGCCATCATACATACACAGTCCTAGATGAAGAAAGATGGAAAAAAATATTCTTCCTACACCACACCCCTGCTTCTAATAGCTCCACCCCTGCACCTTCCCTTCCCCTGTTTTGGTCATAGTTGATGATGCAGGACTGTTGTCTTTGACTATATTATGTTGACTAGATTTTGATGACTCGTGACTGTTTCTACGCTCCCGATGCAAATGGCGTAAGTCGTAATGCCCTACTTTTTTTTTCCTTTTGGCAGTTATTTTTATACTTGTAAGAGCTAAAGTATTTTTGACCCTTATTTATTAAGCATATTTTTCTTACTCTTTTTCGTTGTTTTGTATTCATTTACGTCAAAATGTGTGAAAAATATTGCATTTAGCATTTTAATAAATTATGTTAATGAAATACAACGTGACACACACGTGTCTCCTTCTTTGATATAGCTAAGATCCTCCAAACATTGCCAAATAATGAGTTTTCAAATTTGCACTTATTTGCAAGTGTTTAGATTTAAGAGAATCAGTAATTAATCATTTAAATTCCTTTATTAATACACTTTTGAATATGAATAAAAAAAATTCCAAAATAATTTTTTTTGGATTTTATATTGTAGTACAAATACAAAGAGCAAAAATAATCAGTACAAATATCATTTTTAGTACAAAAACAATCCCGACAATATTAGAGATTCTTTTTCAGCAACTAGTAGACAGTTTTTTTTTTAAATAAAAAAAATACCATAATACGTGTTTACTTGTAATTATAGCGTCAGAAAAAATACATGAAAAGGGACACCGATATTCCCTCTGAGTCAAAGGGCTAATTTAAATAGAATATTATTTAGACTTTAAAATTATTTCGTAAATTGAAAGAACTTTTTTTTTAATTAATTCAAAATTGGGAAGACTCCAGTTCTTATGAGACAGTCAGGCTTGAGAAGAGCTCGGATATGCAATAAAACTCCGTGACTTTGAATGTTGAGACCTAACCCAGAAGACAAAGAAACAGCTGATTCAAGAACTGAGGCATACTCACTTTCTTGAAGGTTTTTCTTTTTCAGAAAACAAGTTCCCAATTATTTTATACGGGGAGGAAAACTACAAAACTCTTTTACGGTTAGCTTCATTGCGAGGGGATTACATATCGCTGGTTTAAAACTAAAACGACACATCTGCAATGTTAACTCAATTGGAGATGTGTCGTTTTAGTTTTGAACCAGCGATATGATCTCTTAAACACTCGAGATATTTAATCAAATAGAGAAATATGATAATAATTAATGCCACTTGTTTTAATCACATTGTTTCCTGCGTTTATTATTCTAGCTCAAATAAAAGCATTTATTTACGTTTTCATATATGAACTCAAAATTTTAATTGTTCTTTTCAATAGATTTAAATGTTTTGACAAATTTATTTTAACTTATTATTGTTAAAAAGAGACATTAAAACCTGAAAAAACACCAATTTAATAAAAATTGAAGTCACTTAAACTGCGTAGAGAAAATACGAAGAAAGAAAAATATATTCTAAAATAGTTTCAGAATAAGCTTCAAAGTTTTCAAGTTCGGTTTTGAAATCTTTATAGTAATTATCTTCATAGTGTTTATTGGGAATTTAACACCGAGAGCTTTACGAACAGAAAATAATGCTTTTTAAATCTCTTTTTTCTCTAAAATACCGTAAATGTATTTTCTGTTGAAAAAATAAAGTTTGTGAACATAGTCTATAAACCAAGTTTAAAATTTCAATTAAATATATTTAAGGCAATTTTCTACACACATGCATCATAATTTACGTTAAACCTGTTTTAGTACAATAGCTAATTATTCCATAAATTACTTTACTCAGAGAATCATGTATCAGTGTGCTGATAACTGTATTACTTTACGTAATTTACGAAACAAGTTTTTCTTTTTTTCAAACCATATTCAAAATAATTTAACGAGAAGCTTATAAACTCCGCCATTATTAATAATTACCATTATTATAGTTAATGAGTGGTTAAGAAGTTAATAAAGACTGATCATAATGTTTATAGGCAATAAGCAAATGAGTTTTGTTCTTGCAATTTAAAGTCTTTTAGATAAATACTTTTAATATTTTAGAAGAATTTAAAGACTTTGTTGCTTAAAATCTCACGTTTGCAGATTAAAAAGCCCCTTAATTGTGACGATGAATATATAAAAAGAATTATTTATCGCGGGGAAGGAAGGGGAAAAAAGGATTCGCACTCCACTGTCAAAAAAGCTATTTCATAAAAACATTTTCTCTTCCATGACCAATCTTCTTCAAATAAGAAAAAATTACAAAAAAGCGGAATTCATTTAAAATGATATTAATTCCTGGAGGAAATTCGTACATTCGAAAAAAAAATTACAAAAAAAAAAAAAAAAAAAAAAAAATCAGAAGATTGATCAAAAAACAAATTAGAACATTTCTCCCATCTTCTCATTCCTTTCCCTTAATGTGCGCTAACAACAAAGAAGATGAAAATTAAAATGAAGGGAAAAAAAAAAGTTGGCGGAAAAAAAATTGGCGAAAAAAAAAGTCTGGTCATTTGGCATTCTGACAGGAAAAATTTTCCGAAATGAAGATAACAGCCCGGAGGTGTTTGGATAGCGGGTTTTCTATTAATTAAAGACCACGTGTGGGGCTTTTCAGACGGCTTGATAAAAGTGGGAATAATGTACGTAAGGAATGAGGGGATATTTAAATACAATGAAGAAAAATAAAGTCTCCAAAGAATATTAAATAAATATACATTTTCATAATTTTATTAGGTATCTTTAAAATGTCACTAAATCTTTTATTTGGGAGATACGGTTAAAAAAAATTTTTTTCTTCGATGATACTGGTTGCCCGAAATGGAAAAAAAAGTCAAAAATCGGGAAAACTTGAGATGTTTGAAATTAAGTTATATTATTTTTTTCATATAAAACTAATTGGATTTTTATTGCGCTGGAAAATAAATAGGATTTAATAAAGTTAAAGATTTAATAACCCTACATTATTCACTTTATTTCCAGAAAAAAATATTAATTTAAAAATGCTTTAATCAAAAGTTTTATTTTTTTATCGTTACAATTCATGAAAAAGTACTCATAAAAAATTTCAGAAGCTCCATGCCACAACAATCTAATCATTGAAAATGCAAGAATTTAAAAAAATTATATTCGATATTTAAACTAAGTAAAAACATTATATCTGAAATCTATGAATATAATAAAAGTTATTGATCAATTTATGAAAGAAATTCAATTTATTTATATGAATCTAGTTCATATTTATTTTTAAAATTTCCAATAAAATCCCTCCCCTTTCCCTAAGAAAATAAGAAATTTATTACTATGTATTTTGATTTAGAAAAAAAGAATGCTTGCCTTGCGTAATTAGATGTATTTTTTTAATGGAAAACTTTTCCAAAGCAGCATGACATCGCAATTTTTAACTAAACGTCAAAAGATTCTTTTTTTTTTTATTTAAATAGTAAAAACGAACTGCTAAGATTTTAAATGAATTTTCATTTGAAATTCATCGTCACTTGTAACCAGCTTTTTTTTTTTCTCAGAATCGCAGCATTGTCGCTTTCTATTGACTAATCTCAAACATTAAATGGAAAAGGAAATACGAAAGTAGAAAAAAAAAAAGAAACTCAAAGAATAACCAACTTAGCTTCTAAATCTGATAAAATGTATAATGATAAAATGTATAAAAATGATAAATGTGTATAAAAATAATCAAGCCAATAAAAAAATTGGAATAGTTACATGATATTACGTAAAAGAAAGTAATATATGACAAAATTAACAAGTTAAGGTTAGTTTTTTTTATGAAATATTTCTATTTGGATCCTTTTGAAATCAGGCAATTAAAAGGAAAGTTTTCTTTCTGAATGAGTAGGACAACATTTTATTCAATTTAAAAAATTTTTTAAGTGAGTTGTTTGAAACCAATTGCAGGGTAAATTATTATTATTTTAATAAATTCGGAAAAAGTTACGCTTCCTTGTTAGAGAGTAGAAACCAAATATGGACCTAAATACATGACTTTGCTCGAGCTCACAGATTAAATAATATTTAACGCTATATGTGTTAAAAAGTTTCTATAAAATGTGATCAAAATTTTTAAACTGAGCGCAATTGTCTGGAATATATCTTTTAAACCAGACAAAATTTTCTCCATGTAAAGAAAAATATATCTTAATTACGCTTAAATCTGATCAAAAATTTTCAAGATAAGCATAATTTTCTAGAATAAATCTTTATAACCAGGCAAAATTTGCTTCACATAAAGAACAATATACCCTAATTACACTAAAATTTGATCAAAATTTTTAAACTAAGCACAATTTTCTAGAATACATTTTTAAAACCAGACAAAATTTTCTTCATGTAAAGAAAAATATACTTTTTGGGTATGTATGCAAAGAAAATATTAGCTTCGCGGCATCTTTGCTTTTTCATTTCACAAACCATCCATGCTAAATATTTCCCCCATACCATGCAACATTCATATACCATTACTTTAACGTTACAGTGCAGTAAAAAGTTGCAGAAAGTAACAGAAATAAAATCTAAAAGCACTTTGAATTCAACTCTGTTACTTTGCTCTTGAGTACATATTCTTTCTTTAAGGACACAAGAATTCGAAAAACTCTTAAACTATCCTTGACAGTTTCACAATGTGCCGAATTGTGTCAAGTAATTGATTTTTTAAAAGAGCGCCAAATTCCTTTCGCCTTTTTCAGTCTCTATTTATTCGAAAATGACAAGTACTTGGCTCTTGAGCATGAATGGCTAACTTTTGAGTATACTTTTCATCACTTTTTTTCCCCCTTGACTTCTTTTCATCGGACATGCAGTAATAAGCTATTGAAAATTCTTCGAAGTAGAAAGAAAAGAATATGAACATAAATTTGAGTTTTAAATGTTTGAAAAGTTTCCTGCCCCTGGTGAAAAAAATTCTGTTTCATTTTTTTTAAGAAAATTAATTCTTATATTCAAAGTGAATTGAAGTCATAATAGAATAAAAGTTTTTCTTTTAAAATTTATGTCGTTTTGTAGTATTTCTTTGAATTATTTAAGTTTGTATGGTTAAATTTTTTTTATTTTTTTTTAAATTTTTTTTTGTAGAATAAACGTAATATAGTATTTTGAACAAACCCTCATTCTTTGATTTCAAAGTTAGTAAAAATTATATACCTCCTAATACATATTTGAAAAAAAAAATAGTTAAATTTTTTTTTTCTTTTAAATTATTTTTCAGAAAACTATGAAAATTGACTTTTTTATTATTACTAATTAAATAAAAATGGAAAAATTGCTTCCGTAATGTATGTAATGTATTTTTTATGTAATTCTTGTAATCGACAATACATTCATTTATGTATTACATAAAGAAAAGAATAATAAAAATCCTAAATTGAGAAGAAAATATTTATCGTATGAGGAATTAAATTTCTACATTTAAAAAATTTACATTAGAAAGAGTATCATCCCAATTTTACTGATAACAATTTCAGTAAATAAAATAGATAATTTAATAATTTTAGTAAATAAAATAGATTAAAAGGCTTTCTTTACCTCTGTTATTGAGATTCAACAGTATGTTTTCTAATTCCCGACCTTAACCTCTTCTCTACTGAAGTAAGGAAATATAGAAAAAAAAAATTTACTGTTCCGAATTTAATTTTTTCTATAAGGCATAGTAAGATTAACAAGAAATGAATTATATACCGGCAGGGGGGGGGGGGGGGCTAGTAATTTTCGTTACACATACGAAGACCGCAGGTTTTTAACTAAATAAAAGAATACAAATATTTCAAAAGGTAAATTGAAATTTTTCTATTCTAAAGTAGGACCGAACATGCATATTGTTAAATTATGGTCTATTTAAATGCAAAAATAAATAGATTTAATAATTATTTAGAAAATAAATTATAAATTTCAAAAAATAAAGTTTGATGTAAGTACATTGCAATGCTGCATTAAATCTCAGTTTCAATATTTCAATTATTTAAAAAAAAATTTAATTCGTATAGGTATAATTTTAATATTATAGAGAAAAAAACACAAAAAGTTATTAAATGTATCTACGTGCCTTAATTTAAAATAATTAAAGTACACATAAAAATATTATCTAAATAGTTATAAAATTAAATACTCATTCTATGCGATTTCACTTTACTTCTGCACGGTCATAAATTTAGCCTCACGTACAAGTATAAGTGTACTTTTTTTCAATATTAGGTAAATATAACTTTAAAAGTTTCATACAGATCACAGAACTACTCAATCGAAAGAAAAATAATTAATTTTAGAATAACTGAATTAGACTACATTTGAAAATGTTTACGTTTTGGAGCACATGGATTTAGCGTCAATTTTCGAAAACAATTTCTGCTCATGTTGAATTCTACCCAAATAACTTATCTGTTTTGTATCTCTTGAAATCATCAGAAAGCTTAAACGTCAACGAATGTTTCAGTGAGGGTAAAACTGTAAATTTTCTTATAACGTGTTCTTCGAAGCTAAGGAGCGAAGGTTGACGTATGCGGACCGGTTTTAGAGCTCTTGTGGAAGAGGAAAAAGAAACAGATATACTCTTAAAAAAACGGAAACCAACATTCAAATGGAAGATTTTATAACTACTGGAAATATTTGTGTTCAAGAGCGTCACAGTCTTATTGCTAATGAAAAAAAAAAGAGTTTAAAGGAGACGACTAGTATTACTTATAAATTTCTTTCTGCAACTAATCAGACTTTATTATATTAATGCAGTATTTCTCATTCATTATCCTACAAATTTTGAAAGGATTTATTTTTATATTTTTAAGCACCGAATTACGATCTCAGACACTTCTCCTTCTCTAACTTCTTTTTGAACAAATATTCCAAAAATATTCAGGGATATTTTATCCGAAGTCCTACATTCAAAAAAATCATAAAAAAGAACAACTAGACAAAATGAGCTAATTCATAATATGATAGACAAGAAAGTTTGTTATAAAATGAAATTTAAAAAGGGTGTTTTTTTTTTTAATGCACGTGTTCAAATACAGCCAAAGAGTAAATTGGAATCAGAATTATATTCAAATTTAACCTTTAATATTAGTCATTTAAGATAATATTAAACAGTATTTTAAAAACGAAACTTAAAGTAAAGATTAAGTATAGTGCATAAAATTAAAGTCTTAACTTCTTAAATAACATTTTATATAATGGTATAGTATAGTCTAATACAATTGCAATCTTAAGAATTCAAAAATTGGAACGTAAAATATATGCAAAGAGAAAAAAATTTGGTAAAATAACCTTACCCCAAGGTATTAACATTTCTGGTAAAAAACAAAACAATTCCGGTTGATAAAACCAGACTAGGCTTTATTTAAATCATTAAGTAATTTTTTCGTTCATATGGTAATGGTTTACCGAGAATTCTGGTTCACAAAATTATAGTCCTTATTACCACACATTTAGTTGTTTTTTTTTTAATTATTATTTCCAATGAGCTGCACAATCAGTCTTCCTGATGAGCAGAACTAGTGCGTTCTCCAGAAGTGGTATCCACTCTTTCAGGACCACCACAATGGGTGGGATACCGTTGGCCATGTTAATTTGGACGTCTAGTTTCTGCCACACTAGATGGCAGCACCGAGACTCTATTTTGGACCCACACATTTAGTAAGAAATACTAAAGTAAATTTAACCAAAAAAATTGTTTTTATGCCATGTTCTGAAGTACTATGATAAATTTACCACATTTTGCCACGTTACCAAATTTTATCATAAAATACATAAAATACATATACATATTTTATTAATAATTTTGTGAAAAGTCATTATGAAAGCATCTCTTTAAAACCCACCGTGCCTTTTGGTGTCTTCACACAGTCAAAAAGGTTGTAAATTTTACAAGATTCTGGTAGTTTGGACTGTACTTTTTTTCTCAGTGAATAAATATACAAAAATACGTAAGGAGTAAAATAGACACAATGAAGCTTGTTTTTGCAACATTTCTACTTGCTACACTATGCATATATTTAAACCATACATTTCAGACACAGGCTAACCCGATATTTTGAGATTTCATAACCGGCGTTGATTAGTCAACCCAATTATGTGTTTACGATTATAGTGATGGTGCCCAACTCTGTAGCCCTGTGAGTTTGAATTCAACCTAGAAGACGAGGGCTTTACTAGATCAAACATTGGAATAAACTAGCTTTCATGGCGAGTTTTTGATAGAACTAACCCACATTTTCGTTACAGGAAGAGAAAACCCATGAAAACCTCCCACGGTTAGCCAGATATCAAGGAGATTTTAATACATGTTCCGTTTACCTCTGGAGATAATTTATGTCAGAAATCTGGCCATTGCCATACGGGAGCAAAACTTGAATCGCTCAGCCAATGCTGGGATTCGAACCCGGTTCACCTTATTGGGAGACGAGCGCTCTATCCCCTTAGACAAAGAGGATCTAAAAATAAACAATATTTTGAGATTGAAAAACCCGAATTCGTTAAAAAAAATTAAGTAGTATGTTATTGAGCTTTATTTTTAAATTCAAATTACGTTCTGTACGTAATTATTAGCATTATTTACTTTAACCCCTTTCAGATAACTTTCTTAAGTTGTTAGTTTTTAGTCGTTATGTTAGGACTGCATTTTTGAACGTGATAAAAAATATCTATAGCTCAAAAGTTATTTAACTATCTAATTTTTTTTCGTTTTGCTCAATGTATATTCTTGATATTTACTCAACTGAAATTCATAACCCACCATGATTAAAAAATAATTTAAATAGTTCGGAAATTTATATGCAATTTTTTTTTCTACTCAATTGCATTCGAATTTAACTTCAAAACAAGGGATGAGTTGGAAGCTGAAAAATGGGATCCTATTAGATTATTGACCCTAAGGACACAAAATAACAAGCAAACTAAGAAATATTTATTGAACTATATTAAATATTTCTGACTCAGAAATTGTTTTGTAAAACAAACTGCAAAAACTACACTTCAATATAAATAAAAAAATAATGTTTACAACCTTCCCCATTAGTGAATTAAGCAAGCCTTAATAATTGATGCGATCCCGTCGTCGAAACATGTTTTGAAAAATTCCTGAACCATTTTTCCTCCGGCAGAATTTAGATTAATCGAAATACATTCCTGATGTTTGTGTTACATTTTAAAAATGAATCAAGAACGAAAAAAACTTGAAAAACTAAAACAACTATATCCTTCCTTTCCTCCAACCTATATACATTCATCAATAAAGAAGAACTAATCCCAAAGCAAAAGGTACTTTAAAAAGCCAATAAACCTTTTTGGGTTTAGTTGTTTCCCCCCGTTTGCTTATTGAACGAGCAAGCACGTTGCTGATACAAAAAAATTAAGTACTTAATGATGAAAGAATAATTTTTTATCCGTAGGGTTCCTCGTCACTTGCTATTGAAAAATAAAGAAAAAGATGATGAAATAGTGAAATAAAAATCTATTATTTGTAACTTGTAAAGACAAGAATATTTTTTTCTTATCATTTTAGTTAAAATTTTAGACAATTGAGTTTCCTTGTAAGCGCTCAAATCTAGGGCAATTCCATTTGTTCCTCTACGTAAAGAGGCAATTCCTTTTGATTGGGGACCGTTCACTAATTTTGTTACTAATGGAATATCCAATGTTAAAATACTAATATACACAGAATGTATTTAATTGATTGAAATAGTGTTCGGGTAACGTAGTGGAAGCAATAAATATAGGGAATTTGTTTCCTTTTTAATAAGTTTTTTTAAAAAAAAATAAGAGCATCTCCTATTTTTAAATTGAAATGATACGGGACATGAACAGGCACAATGATGAATCAGATTTCTGAATTGTATATAACAGAGTCATCTACAATTGAGTGTAACAAATTTATTATTATACTGTTACTAAATATTTACTGATTTCTTAAAAAAATGTTTCATTAAACCACCGCTTTTTCTATCTAGGTAATAAGAAAATAAAGCATCGCCACAACAGCCAGTAGTAAGCCTTGGAGTTTAAATCTCCACAACTCAGTGACCATTGTTTTCATAACCGATGCAATTCTTAGTTTAAGACTACCTTGTAATTCTCAACTGAGATGACAGGGGAACTCATGGGTCAAGCATTGGGACAAACTAGCCTTCATGGAGGACTTTTTGACGGGACTCACCCGCATTTGTGTTACTTGGTGAAGGAAACCACGGAAACCTCTAACAGTTAGCTCGACGGGAAAGGGTTTCTAGCCGATCTATCTAAAATTGGGTGTATTTCAACCCCTCACGTAGTATCAAAAGCCAACAATTTACAATAACAACGTAGTGCTTTTTCCTACTGAACTAACGTAGTTCTGGCGGTAAGATACGTCATTTTAATGTAAATTTCGAAAAAATATGAAGCATATATCAGGAAACAATACCAAGGGAATGTTTCATGTATAAATATTACTTTTTGCAAAAGTGTGGCTTATTATAATGTCCCAAGGGCTTTTTTAATAATTAAATTTAGCAGATAAAATAGAATAGACGTATTATAATATACACTATATTGTTCGATATAGTTTTTCTTTGGTATATATATTCACGTACTAAATTAATCTTGAATTTTTTATGTATATTTTTCACCTTATATGAATAGAAAGTCACATATACAAATATTTACATTTAATGTTAATATATTTGTTTATATTTTTACTGATTTTAAATTCTAAAAAAGTAGTTTGAAAAAAAACAAATAAAAAATAAAATCCTAAACTAAATGTTTAGGGGCAATTATGTTTTATTGATGAATTAACATACAGGAAATAGTATCACTTACTTAAAAATTAATTACCAAAACGGAAGCTAATTAAGAATTAATTCACGTTAGAAATATTAATAATAAAGCACGATTTAGAGTATAAGTATTCAATTTGAGAAGGCAAACACAGTTACTAAGGTCTTTAAAAATATTTTTAAAAAAAAGGTACATTATTAAACAAAGTTACTAATTTAATTAATAATTGTATCTTACTTTCTACAACTATTGCATGCAATACTAAAAAAATTTAATTTTCGATTTTTAAAATTAAAACTAAATGAAAAATATTTGAAATTTAAGATATTAATTTCTGCTTTAGTAGCTTTATATATTCTTATTAAAACACACAGCGCCAAACACTGTTCGCAAAATAAATTTGGAGATGCTCCCTTAGTGGAATTTAAAGAGGAGAAGCGGGCTGTCAATCTCCCGTAAGCACGCCTGGTTACAAGACCGGTGCGATGTTCGGTCTGTAGGGATGCTGGATATGAGCCAAAAAACGCCCAATCCTCTCTTTCACTCTCTATTCTCTTCCTCACGGATTAGTTGTACATAGCATCTCTTGCTCTCCCGCATCCTTTCCTCAAAAACACAACTACTTCTCCTTCTAACTCTAGACTTTTCACTAACTTTCCTCAAAATGTGAGAGAAGCGATAAAAAAAGAAGACCAAATAAAAAAAAGAAAGATCCTCTAAAGCTGAAGAGTTGTTTACAACGCAAAACCATTTGTTACGTTAAAGTTTTTGAGACGGAAGTTGTTTCAGCCTATATCTTGCAAGTGCGAACTGCTAAGCCTTTAAGTTTACACCATCTGTATTCATTTTTAGTATTCTTGTGTTAGCGGCTTCTAATATCGTAAATATGCAAATAGTTTTCGGTAAATCTACTTAATACCTTTTTTTTTCTTCCCTTCCTGGAAATTTTTAAAATTTCTTATTGACATGCATTTAAAGCATTATTTAATTACAATTTTTCGCGTTGCATAGGATTCAGTTCGTATGAGAGTTTACATATTCATGTTATTGCAAAGTTATTCATTTATTTATTGTTGTATTCAATTAATTATTCAGAACTAAAAATGTAAGCATTTTTTAAAAAAAAAATTTAAATATTGATACGCACAATTCTTTAAAGTCTTATTGCAGACTAAACTAAAGGGCAAATTTGAGGTTCAAAATTAATATCCGATTTATTTTAGATGAATGCAAATATTTAATTTTTCCTTTTTATCCTTAGGCAACCAAACTTTTGTCTAATGTCACATTAATTTTGCGGAATCGAAATACAACCGTAGAACATTTTTCAATTATTCTATAATTCTGAAACAAAGTGAACTCCCACAATGTGAACAAACGTTAAATCAATGAGTTGTTCTTCTTTATTTTAACGTTATAATTGTTCTTCGATGATATGCTGATGATAATTGTTTAAAAGAATTTTTTTTTATATCGAAGTCTATAAATTAAGGGAAAGGGAATTATAGAATGACATTTATGAGAACATATTACAGCTGATTAAACTTTTTTTAATTATTGACTGTATGGCATTTTAATTTAATAACATGCCAAATCTTAAAATAATATAAATAAGTTTAGTCATTTTAAAGATCTAAGTTATAAAACAAGTGATCAATGTCTTTTTTATTTTACTTTAAATATTATTATATTATGTTTTTGTGACAATGTAAGTATCTGAAAGAGAGTTTAAATTTTTTAATTTTTATCAAAACATTAAGACTAAGAAATGTATAATAATATAGTTGATATTAAAAAGCAATAATTACGGGAAAAAAAGCTGTTGAAAATCTAATAAAAAATATTTCCTGCATTACATTCTGTTTTAATGTAAATTAAAATGTACATTTTTTTTTTACTTAAAACATATTAGAGCCTGGATTATTAAGAACTTTTAACTAATTAATTTCGACTACATTGAAAGTAATATTTGTCCACTATTACTTTCAAAAGAAAATTATGGAGGACAATATAAAATATTTCTAACCAACTATCAATATACAATATTTCCAATGAATATTAATCTGCAAAATTTAATACTACCTAAGTAAATCTAATCAGGCTAAAGTTACACTCCAGTTCATAAATTTGAATTAAAAAAAACATGTGTACCTTTTACAGAATGTATGTAATAAGTAAAAGTTTTTGACTTAATAGAAACGAAAGAGCATAAATCGATATCTTAGATTTTATTTATACAATTTCTAATTTCGTTTTATGTGAAATTACCCTATTTTTTAATATAATGTAATATATATATATACAAAAGCATAGTAGGT
Source organism: Parasteatoda lunata (assembly GCA_949128135.1). Lineage (NCBI taxonomy): Eukaryota > Metazoa > Arthropoda > Arachnida > Araneae > Theridiidae > Parasteatoda > Parasteatoda lunata. The sequence goes on from OX421973.1 coordinate 83,390,659, forward strand.
AAAAAAAAACAGCAGTATTTTATGTTTGTTGCACATAATATAATATGCACAATATATTTGAGGTCACACGAGTCAAAATACAGTTCAGTCTTTACAAAAGAGAAGTTTGAAAATGCATCTTCTCGAACTAACAGAGAATTCAATTAAATTAGAAATATACTTAGAGGGATGAATCGCATTATCTGATTAATTTAATGAAAATTAATAAGAAATTAATCGAGAGCTAGACGTTTTTTGTAAGTGTTTTTGTATAGTTTGTTTTCTCGCTACCTCTAAAATAATCAATAGAGAATTTTGGAAGAATCACTACAATTTGAAACGGTGGCTCGGGAGATAAAGCATTCGCCTTTCAATGAATCGAACTCGGTTCGAATCTCAGCAGTGGCTAGTTTATACGAATCCGCATCCGACTTGCATCGACAACAGTGCTGACGTGAAATATCTCCAGTGGTAAATGGATCATAGGTTAGAGTCCTTTTGCCGTCAGGCTAACCGTGGGAGGTTTTCGTAATCTTCCTCTCTATGTAACGCAAATGCAGGCTAGTTCCATCAAAAAAACCTCAAAGAATACAAATTTCTCCCACTACTTGATACAGGAGTTTCCTTGTATTCTGGATTGAGTTCAAAATCACAAGGCTGCGGAGTTGAGTATTAGTAGTCGCAAACCCAAAAATTGGGTCCGATGCTCAACGACGGTTAGAAAAAAAACCCATCATGAATACTGAATATGAAATATTTAGTTCTATAAAATTACATTAGATCTATAGTATAACAATATATCTTTCACACTATGTATACACAACAGTATGTATAACATGTTTTCCTCAAGCATTTTCCGTATTCATAATTTTCATGAATGGATTTATTCCATACGCATACCAAAAGAATGAAAATGTACCTTGAAACAAAATACCATCTTTACTCTAAGAAAGCATTCAATTCTGAAAAACATTTTCGGGATTCTATTTCCGAAAATCGCAAGCGCTTTTGCCAGAGCAAACGTAAAACGTGTGCTTTGTATTATCCCACTGGGCATGCGCTGTGAATGAAAGAACGTGACCCATTTCTACATTGGGTCAGTGTATGTGAAGAAAGAGATTGGGGCATAAATAAAAGAAGAAACGTATTCGAAAGAGCTCTCGAAAAAGAGAGCTGATTCGGGTATTTTTCCGATAGACTTGTCACCGCTCTTTCTTTCTGAAGGTAAATAGCATACCATAAGACGTCGATCTAAAAATAAACCCTCCTAGCTGACACTGGGTCGAAGCATTCTGAAAAAGGTTCTCATGAAATCGAAATATATTGGTCTTACAACATCGAATTGTGTGCTTCTTGGATTTTGTTTCAAAAGATAATATTCCAACAATTTTGCTATTTTATTTTACAGTTTGTAAACAGATGAGAATAGTTAATGTATCATTGCATTTATACACACTTTCTTTTTTAATTTGTTATACGTAATGCCAGTTTTCAAAACGACAGTACTGTAAAAAATTCCGGATCAAATTACGGTATAAAGTACCAGTACTTCAGGTGTATCATCCGTAAAAAACATTTTACCTTAAAATCCATTTTTACCAAAAAATAGTATACAGTAATTTTTAGAGAACTATTTATTTAATTCGAGTGATTCAGTGATTTTGCGGGATTATGACTGTAAAAATTACGGTATATCAGATTGTTTTGTTCCTTCCGTAACATGTTCCAGTAAAAATAGATCCGAAATTTATGTGTAGTTTCATAGTGTTTGGCTACATCATTTTTAATTATTGTTACATTGAATAGGTTGGACATTGTTTCAAGCGATAATATTCTAACTACTTTCCTTTGTCAACTTCTGCAAGCAAGTGAGAATAGTTAAGGTATCTTGGAATTTATTCAAACACTTAGTTTTTTTTATGTGTAATGCGTTTTGCTTACTGTAGTCTTTAAAATGTTTAGTTTAAAAGCTTTGGTTGATTCATTATTTATTCCATTATATTTAGCTAAATTATTATGCCCAATATTGTTAATAATAGAACATCAGACTTTATCATCATAATTAGCATTTTTTGCAAAAATATTTATATTTCTTTGTTTGTATTGTTTGATATAAAATAAATGGTAATCAATAAAGTTGATATTTTATTGATTATTGTATTTGATATACTCATTTCTCAATTTTTAAGAATAGGGTTTTGTTATTGGGCTCTTAGTAATCTTATGTTGGAAATATAGTATTGTTGAAATAGATGAAATTGTTTGATTTTCCCATAATTTGGTATCTGTTATAGCATTAACAATTATAGCATGTACAACTCGGTATCAATTACAGCATTTTAATCTATCGAAAAAATTTCATGAGAATTGATGTCAGATAAGTATCGATTATTTCGTTATTATGACATTTTTATTGTTCTAAATTTGTGACGTTGCTGAAAAACATAGAAAGTAATTGAAAGTGAGTTACAAAGAAATTAACTCATTAGAAATTATTATCTGAAATTTTAAATTTCATAATTATTTTTCCCACATTCAAATATTTTATAAATTGCTTCCTTGTATTCACTTTCATAGCTAATGGATGGCTGTGCAATACTGTTTTATTAAAATAATTGAAAATAGCCAAAAGGTATTAATGGAATTTAAGTTTATTTCTCAAAAGTTAAATAGACCGTTTTAACAGTCATTGCGCAAGAAACTGAAATTTCTAAGCTTCTACACTTCTAGATAAAAACGTTTTTATTTTTATTTTTAAATTCATCCTTACAAACGTATTTAAACTTTGATAAAAATAACATTCTATAATAAGTGAAAGAAAAAATATTTATATTTACACATATTTATTGAGAAATTAAAATTACAAATTAGAATAAAAAATTAATATGCTCCAGACTGCCATATTTTAATAACAGACTTCAAGATAATGTGAAAATTTATCAGGTTGTTCAACTGTACATATTTTAATTCAGCAAAACACGCACAGGAGTTTTTTTTAAGGTTTTCACTTATCACTAAATTGCTATAACATATGAACAAGAAAAAAGTACTGCATCTAATATTTTATGTAAAATACTTGAAAAAAAACTAATAATAAAACGTGCATAACGACAAATGCAAAAATGCCAAGTACAATGCTGGAATACGAATAGTCAAACAATCTGAAGAGAAATCTTTGTAAATGTATCTTTGTTACAACCAGCTATCAAAGGTAGGGAAAACCTTGTCTGATTTTACGAAATTAAAAATAGGCATTTTAGCATTGAGCAAAATAGGCATTGAGTTCATAATTATAGATAATTAGATGATGATAGAATATACTAAACTAATTCTTCAGTTTTGTTAATTTTAAAGACAAAAATAGTGAAACACATTTTATATATATATATATATATATAATATATATATATATATATATATATATAATATATATATATATATATATATATATATAATATATATATATATATATATATAATATATATATATATATATATAATATATATATATATATATATATATATAATATATATATATAATATATATATATATATAATATATATATATATATATATATATAATATATATATATTATGAATATATATATATATATATATATATATATATATATCCTTTATCTCCTGTTTCTGACTTACTGTTCACTAAATATATTTTGTTTCATGAATAGATTAACAAAATGAAATAAAAGAAATATAAAATTTGTAAGGATATTTAAAATAAAAAGTTTTTCAAATACACTATTTCATTAACTTGAATATTATTAGAATAAAAAAATTTTGATATCTCATTCATTTTATTCTTAAAATACACTCTTTTTCTTAAAAACGCTATTTTGAATATTTAAAATTTTTAAAATAAAAAGTTTTTAAGATATACTATTTTATTAACTTAAATATTCTTAGAATAAAAAATTTTTGATATTTCATAATGCTTGTTCTTAAAATACACTCCTTTTCTTAAAAACTGTATTTTAAATATTTACATAAAAAATAAAATTTTGCTGACAAAACATTCAAATTCTTAAATATTACTCATTCAAAAATAGTAAAATATAATAAACGATAATTAATTTTCAAAATTGATTGGTTTTGTCTGAGACAAAATGATTTTTTAAAACACACACTATAGAATCTTGTTGCTTTAATAATAATTGTATTTTCTCTAATTTCTAGCAAAATAACGTGTTCTCATTTTTAATCATTCTATTTAAGTATTCATGCAAGTAGTTTTTATTAAACGATAGTAAACATTCTATTAATCAAAATGTACCAGAAGGAGTGGTAGCTTTCGCACAATTTTATATTTAAATGTTTTCCTCCAAACAACAAAATATATTTCTTCTCCGTGACAACGCATCCAATTTTTTTTTTTTTTTTAAATCTTTCCAAATATTTTGCGTGATTTGAATCCATAAAATCTTTTCGCAAAGTAAAGGAAATTTTTACGAGAGTCACGGCACAAAACAGTTCCGGAAAGAAGCACTTCAGGCTGAAGAAACATATTTAGAAATTGAAAGTTTACTTTTGAGAAACAAAATAAAAATAAAAAATACTTATGATCTGTGAAAGCTCTATAAATTATATTATTCCTTTCATTGCCTTGAATACGCAATCTATTATACAAAAAATGCGATTAAGATTTGGAACTACAATTAGTAATTTTAATTGAAATAATTATTTGCAAATAAATCTTATCTTAAAGTTTTTCAAAAAAAAAAAAAAAAAAAAATCATCTTTAATACAAGATATTTCGTAAATATTGCAATAGACTTTTAAGGGAAGAAGAGCACATCATAAGAATTAGGAACTACCTGGGAAACCATGCTTGGAAATGTCATCTGATGCTGCTAGGGGCGCTTTCTTATTATTTGCAAGTTGCGAGTTTTTGAACTTGCACTTTTATTTTTCTGAAATATTTTATTTTCCTGTTTATTTTATGTATTATTTTATAACAGTTATTGAACAGCCGACCTAAATATTGGGTTTACGACTTCTAATGTTCAACTCCATAGCCTCTTGTAATTTTGAACCCAATCCAGAAGACAAGGAAACTCTTGGATTAAGTATTGGGAGAAATGCGCCGTCGCGGATAACTTTTTGATGTAGCTAAATGGCATTTGCTTTATATGGAGGTGAAAACCTCCCACGGTTAGCCTAACTGCAAGGGGACTAACACATGATCCGTTTATCACTGAGGATATTTAATGTCAACACTGTGGTCAGTGCAAGCCGAATGCAGAATTTCTAATAATTAAATTGCGATAAATTAGCATTCCTACAACTCTCGAAAAAAAAATTATAATTAGTTATTTCCTATGATACTTCGAAAACAGATATGTTACTACTTTCAATGTTACTATTAGTTAGTTTACTATTAGTTACGATCCTGTTCAGTTAGTCGCCAAATCATTAAATTACGATGAAACAGCTAATACTGTTCCTATTTGAAATCAGTTTTTGATTCCAGTCATGGTTTCCTACGTAATTCTTGATCCTTATGGTGTGCCCTACTTCTCTTAGAAGTTTGGCGCTACGGTTACGAGACACTCGATATTTTTTATCCAGTGCACTGTAGGTGTACCTTACTATGTTAGATTAGTGAATATTTTCTAAAAAAATATAAATTATCAGAACAATTAGAAATCGTATTTAATAAAAGATTTATAAGGTTTCAAATTTTCCTGAAAGACGAAATTATAAAAAATTTTACCTCTAAGAACAACGGTATAGAGAATTTGCAAAATAGGAATTTTAACCCAATGCATTTATTTCTAAATGTGATAAAACAGTTTTATATCAGTTACTTCTCAAGTTGTTGTTACACGTTTCTAACGAAGCAAACTGATCCTGAACTGTATATCATTTCCAGATTCAAAAAACACAAATTCTTACCCAATTTTGCTTTTATAATATACGCATGACATATTTTAAGACAGCAAATAAAACAATTTAAAAGTTAAACAGCTTAGAATTTAAACTATTTAAAAACTAAATCAAATTAATTCCCTCTTCCTCGTAATGAACAGTTTCCATAAGATTTGGAAAATTCCCAATTTCTTGCGTCATTCTTTTCTTTAGAGTTAGCCCAATTGCATTACCCAAGCCTGATCTATTAAATTGAACTCATATCATGTTTAATTCCTTGTTGATTCTTAATAATAACATCTATTGTAATTATCATCACTCTACGTGAATGAGAATGAAAAAGTAGATACGCTTTTGGACATATTTAGAGAATGACATTATCAGACACTACTATAATTGATTTGTCACCTGTGCCGTACAGTTTAAAAAGTTTTGAGGGTTATCCAATATGACAAAAATTAAGTACTTTTAAATTGAGAACTGATTGAACCGAACGATAGGAAATGTCTAGCCAAGCATGTAGCCTCATGCGTTACACAAACGTAAGGAAAAATTATAATTAAAATCAGTGACACCATAAGGTTTTCCGTGATGTTTTTATCAGTTAAAACTAAGCGTTGTTAGCAGTAACATGGTATTTCTTATTATAGTAACAGGAAAATATTTTAAAGCTGTTACTTATACTCCAACAATAGTTTTAATTTAGATAAATATTTTGAAGAAAGAATATTTTCATTATTAAAATAACAAAACGATCAACTTTTAATAGAAAAGTAAGAAATAAAAATTAGTGCGTTAGGAATGATTTTTAATACCTCCACGTCTGTCTTTAAATAATAGCGAAAGAAATCAAGAGACAAATATGCAATCTAAAACACTAGCTTTCTTTTTATTCATAGCAATGCACCATTTATAAAATAGTATCTAAATGTACGTTATTGTAAGGTATATTTTAACAAGCCTTAAATAAGGCTTAACAGTGCTAAACAATTCTTGCAAAAGACGTTACAAATCAACTTAAATATATTCTATCATCTAAGATCTCCAGGAAAGAGATTATTTCTTTTAATATTGGCAATTTTTTTTTCCTCTAAAACAGTGTTATGGTAAATGACCCGGAAACAAATCAAGTCAAAATCACGGAAAACACTTAAATGGCAAAACTACATCCTCCATTTGAAAAGATGCTAATATTAGTAACAATTGCGTGGGATAAGTTTGCCACATTAATTAAACCTACAATAAATCAAGCAACCAGGAATCACTTTGGCGTGCAAAGTATGAGAAAACATAAAAAAAAAAAAAAAGCACAACCCCTATCCGACTCTAAAGCGAAGACAGTGTGCTAAGTTCTTATCCTCCTCCACTGTCGTAGCTCAATGCCAAAAACTTGGATTGAATCCTTAAGTAAATGGTTCTTGGACCTTTTGAAGTCAAGTCACGTTGCGCAACTAAGCTCTTGGTATCAGCCAATAGAAATTATGTTCCTCCAGGAGTCATTTTTAATTCTTTAATGGCCGCTACTGACATTTAATACAGCTACTTTTAGCAGGTTGAGAATTAAAAACTGTGTTTCTTCCAGGAAGGTTTATTTTATAGATTACATAGGTAAAATCGTGATTCAACACGCTAAGTAGTTATTTTATTGAAAAGCATGACTTTTATAGTGTTTATATATAGAACTCCAGTCAAAGAAAGTAATCTTTCTTTAGTACGCGACCAGTAATCGGAACGGCTACTCAACTTTAAAAGTCTGACTGCAGTTTTTTAGTCGGATTCTAAGTCCGACAGCTTAATTTTATAAATATTCAATAAGTCTGACCGGCTACCCAATAGCGGTTATCTAGTTTTTTTAGTAGATATACGCATGTACAAGAATAGACTACGAAAAAATTTGCAAGAACTCTAAAATAGCAATATTTATTTGAATCAACATAAAAATGCACATTTATGACGCGAGTAATTTCTTACTTTATTTCTGCAAAGTTACTAAATCACCTGAATATTTTTCTGTACTATTACTCACTGTTTTTAATTCTTTAATTTTAAATTAGATTCCTGATAAAAATTTTCCCATAGAATTTCACATATTTTTAATGAATAATTTCTTTAAATGTAGTCGGAAAAAAGTTATCAAAAAGATTAGAAATTCAACAATATCTATGTAACTTTATTTCTGAAAAAAGATTTATATCATACATTCCAGAAAAAAGATTTATTCTCATAATTTTGTATTTCCTGGTCAATTCATTTATTATTTAGTTTCTTACAAGTTGTTTCACTTTCATTTATATGCAAATTAAGTCATGCAAATTATGGATTCATAATACCAATGTCGGTTAAAGATGTTAATGTATTACTATAAAAGTTGCAGTTGAAAATTCAGTAATTATAAAATTTTATTTCTCAAAAAGATTTTATTTTGTCAAAGACAAACAGATTTAGATTCAAAATATTCCTATCTTTGTGAATTTAAACGATAAATATACCATAAAATTGCGTAAGTTATTTTATCCATATCTTTCTGTAAGATGAATGAAATAAATAAACGATACTGCGACTGTTGAATCTATTTAAAACTAAATGCATATAGTTTTGCACAATTTAGAAGGATTCGTTTATTCAACTTGAATAGATCTATTTCCAAATTTGAATATATTCGGGCAAGTAACCCAAACCTTTTTAGAAAAAAAATTTCATTGGTGTTGACACCAGGGGCTATTCATATCCCGAGGTCTGTTGTATTTTTCCTCAATGCCTGCGATATTTACTTTTCATCACTCCATGGCATGCAATTCTGCCATTAACAAGCTCGAAACAAACGAAATAGCGCAACCGACGTGTTACCATGGTCAGTCACCGACTCCCTCCTCCGTGTACTAATACACACGCATACAATTGCAAAACGCACGCCAACGTGCATTTCCATGTGCTTAATATGGTGCTGGTGTAGTGGAAAAAAGTTTTGAGTAAACTAAAGAAGTACCGTTTGGAACAATCAAGGTTCGATTTCTCTTTCTCGAAGTTGCAAAAGAACAGAATTTGAACACCTCACGTATCGTTTGTTGTTTTTGCTTGTATTTATTTATTATTTTTTTTTTTTTTGCATATAGGTGAAAAAAGCAAATAATAAATCTTTGTCACGTTCCTGATACTTTTTTATGCATTTTTAAACAAAAATTACAGTTTTTAAATGACGAAAAAAGGATATGACTAATATGATAGGGTTATTTTCAATTTTATCTATTCAGAATAAAATTTAAATCGGAATGATTTTTTATTTTTTATTTTAAGTCTTTGTGATAGATTTTTAACTTGAAAGTGTATTCTTAAATATTTGGGCTCTAGAAGACTTTGGAATATAATATTTATAAAAGTACAGTAAGAAATTATTTTAAATTTTTATACATATACAATTACACTGAGAAAAAAAATAGTCAAAACTACCAAAATATGGTAAAGTTTAACGTTTTTGGGTGTCTAATGGAACATTAATAAGATTGGTAAATTTTAATGAAGCTTAATGATTTTCGTAAAATTTACAATAAAATATAGTTTTAAACAAGTGATAAAATTTGGTCATTGTGATAAAATTTAGTAATAGATATTATAGAGCATGATATAAAAACCATTTATAAGGTTCAATTTACTTTTCAGTTGTTTTGTTTTTTATATTAAATGTGTGGTAATAATAATTATAATTAAGAAAATCAGAATTTCCTGTATACCGTTACCATATAACTGGAAAAATTACCAAACGAACGGTTAAAATACCGTATATTTTGGTTTTATTAACCAGAGTCTTACTAGAGTCTATTAACCAGAGTCTTACTAGAGTCTATTAACCAGAGTCAGTGTTGAAATTGAGGTAGAATGATGAGGTTATTTGTATTGAAAAGCGACCTAATTTTTAACCTCGGGTGTTGTTTTTTTACGTTTATAAACAGCAACCTCTGGTGCAATTTTTAACACCTGAAGTTTTTTTTTTACAACCGAATATTCTAAATAAACAACTTTAGAGATGTATTGATGAAGTTTTTTTGGGGGAAAGCAGAACTTCATTTTTAAATTCAGGTGTATTTTTGGACCATTTTTTACAATCAAAGATAGCAAATAAACAACTCAAGTTATATAATGAAGCGCCACAAGTTATATAATGAAAATTTGCAGTGTAAAAACAGATGCAAGGTTTTTAAATTACAACTTCTTAGAACTTCTTCAACTTCTTCATATGGGTTTCATGTAAGAAAACCCATATGGGACTCCTGTAGATTGCTCACTTCAATACCGAGTAGGGAAAATCCATTTAGGCTCCTGTAGATTTCAGGATCTCTGATCTTCGTTTTCTCTGATAGAAATGTTTATAAGAGACCCACATGGTTTACTAATACAAGTATAATGAAAAAAAAACATGTGTTCTATCTATAAGAATGCATAAACATAAAATACAGATATTTTTTTTTCACTTTAATTTAATAACGCTTATTAAAACAAAGTATAACAATAAACACCTGTACTTCTTCAAAAGAACTTCCCTCAGCAGTTTCCTACAAGTAGATTTAAATCAATCTCAAAACAACTCGAGGTGTAAGCCAGACGACCTCACAAACCTTCCTTTGGGAAGTGTCTGAACCCCTGCCGTACAGTCCAGGTTTGTCACCCTGTGACTTCCACATCTTTGGGTCACTTAAAAGAGTCTTAAAGATGACACGTTTCCATTCGGACGAGGAAGTGAAGGATTTCCGACAAAATCCACTAGAATCTGTCTACAGCAAAAGCATAGACCTGCAGTATGACCTGTGTTACAATGCCCGTGGTGATTTCTTTTGTTATCCAATAAAGGAATTATTTTCCTTCAGCGTGTCCACTTTTCATTTGAGCAACCCTTAAATTATTTTATGCACTAAATATTTTCCTATTTCATAAACTTTGAAATTTTCAAGTGATTTTATTATTTTTAACCATGTTTCTTTTTAAGATTATTTGATTTTACGACTGAACCTAAAATAACTCATAAGTTAATCATGTTATCGAGAGTTCTACCTCCATGGTAAAATAAAGGACTTAAAACTGTTGTGTCACCAAACAATGTATAATTTGCATATTTCCAGAACTTAATTTTACAACGAATATCATAATTCCTACAAAGACCGACTAAAGTACATCAGTATTTATTAAGCCTGGAAAGCAAATTTGGATATGAAGAATACCGTCAGGAGAAAGCTGTTTTGGTGTAAACTGAGATCCGAAACGGTATACAGTAGTTACTTTTATTATAATATATTATACATTTAGTTTTAGATATAGCATGCTTTATTTTAAAACTGCTGTAAAAACTTATTGATACTATGTAATATTTTATCTGCTGTCGAATTAAAAAATAATGTGACATTTTTAATTTATTTACAACAAAACTATTTAGTAAACTGATAAGCTTAACAATAAGTTATAAACTAATTTTTGCAGTAATTTTTTTAATGTCATAACAGAGTAGAATGAAGGATATTATATTGCTATGCTGTTATTTAAATGTTACTTACAATAGATAAAATGAAGTAAAATTAGTCATGTTCAATTCCTCTATAATCTATTTTATTGAAACTTAGCGCTTATAAATTATTTACGCCATTTCTTATACTTTTCAAGTTTCAATCGAACCAGAAAATGTAATTCTCTCAAGTATTTTCTTCTTTTTTTTTCACGGAGAAAAAATTCTGGTCAAATTACCACATTGGATGGTAGTGACATTTCTTGTAAAAAAAGCCATAATTCTAGTTAATAAAACCAAAATATATGGTTTTTAAATCATTCATATGGTAATTTTTCCGTTGATATGGTAGCGGATTACCGGATATCTTGATTTTCAAAATTATATTTCTTTTTACCACACATTTAGTGAAATATTCAACAGTGAAAAGTGAATTTAACCGAATAAATGGTATGCTTTATTCTAAAGTATCATAAAATTATCCAAATTTTTCCCCTTTTACTAAATTTTGTCACATTATAAAACCATATTTTATTGTTAGCTTTACCAAAATTATTACCTAAACGCTACCGTAAACAATTACTGAGCCTGTTGGTGTTCCCATAGAATCGGAAGCACGGTCAATTTTTCCATATCCTGGTAGTTTCAACCGTTTTTTTTTTTAACCAGTGTTTAAAATGTGTAAGAACATTCATATTTAGTAAATAAATATTATTACGGTTCATTTGACAAACAATAATTTTTTTGTTTCATAGGTTTCAAAATAAATTTTAAACAGCTTTTTTTCAGAACAGAACCAAATGTATAAACCTCTTAATGCTGCATCAGTGCCAAATCTCATATGCAATTTCGGCCATTAGGATTCCGGGTAATGGAGATTTTCTTTATTAAAAAAGGAAACTCAAATGCTGAGAATTCGGAAGCATTCGGTAACATATTACGAATCTACGTTGCTTTGTAATCCTTAAAATGTAATAGTCTTTTCCGTTGTTCAATGTAGCATGAAAAAGGGGAAATAAAATTCCCCTAAGCATTGTTTCTATTCAGAATGACGGATCAAAGAGCAAATCAGAGACCTTTCTCCTTAAATTATTCCCTTTGTGTAGGGACATTTTATATTTTCAATCTTAAACAGATTACTATTTTCCTAAAGCGACCAACTCGAGAATTAAAGGGTGTAATTTATTTTGGGCTCTTCGTGAATTACTGCAAAGGGAGTCAATTTAGCTTACAAAGAAAACGTTTTAAGAAATTATAATTTTATTTTCTTTGTGAAGGGGGGTCAGCTTTTGAGTTAATTTGCATTGAAAACATTTCTATGATGGAAAATTTATTTTAGAATTGGCTGAAGTGTTTTTTTTTTTATTTGTCTTCAAATTTGTAGATTTTCGAAAATTTTGAGTTTTTAAAAGCAAGGGATATTTATTTAATTGGAAAATTTCGATGCTATCCAGTTTCCTCCAGTTTTATCATTGTCCAAGCTTCAGGAGCATGTGTCAAGACTGGCCTGACAAAAGTTTTGTAAATTAAGAACTTTTTTTTTTCTAGAAAGAAACCTAGATTTAATAAATCTCCTCAGCCCATAGGCAGCTCTATTTGCCAGATAGAGTATGTTTTTAATTTCAGGAGGCATTCTGTTATCAATAGTAATAATTGATCCTAAGTACGTAAAACTCCTTACTGTTACAAATCTATTTCAAGATAGGGGTCTGGGACTCTGTTTCTTGAGAATAACATATTTTTTATTTTCTCAACATTTATACAAAATGCTTGTTAAACAAATAGTAATTTAAAAATAGTAATTAAAAATAGTAATAATGGATAATCATATGAAACCTAAGTATTATTTAAGCCTTTCATTAAATAATTTTTTAATTTTGTGCCAGCATGTGATTGGCACGACAAGTCACATTTTCTCTTCAAAGTTTAATAATAAAATATTTATATATTATTGCTTTTCATAAAACTCGAATGCTGTAAATAGAAGTTAGCTTGTTGCAATGAAATTCCCTTATTTATTTTTTATATTATATTTTTATTATTATTATTATTTAAAATCCTGTATATCTTTGATTACGTTTTGCTGGAATTCCTATTTTCAATATGTTAATGTTTTTTTTAATTACAAATAAAAAATTATTCAGAGAGCAGAAAAATTTTTATTAATTTCACAAGGTTATGATGTAAGTTTAAAAAATAATTGACAAAAGAAAGAGAAAAACTGCGTTTACTCAAATATATCTGGGATAACAATGGATAATTTTACTTAATCCAAAATAAATTATTATAATAACTTATTTTGAATTAAGCTAATATCTGAGCAATTATTTCACGAAGGAAAATAATATTTGAAAATTTAAATATTTATGGCTAATTCAAACAAAAATTGATATATAAGAAAATTATTTAATCATCTTTTTTTCCTTTTACATAATTTACGAAAGGTTTGATTAAATTTTTGTAACTCAAAAACTACTAATAAACCTGAAATTGTGTTCTGCAATGTAAAAAGCTACGTATCCAGAATTTTCTCAAGTTAAAATCTGGTAAGCTCAATTGAAATTCATGCTTAAAAAATGTAGGAAAATTTTTTTTTTTTTTTTTTTTTTCAAAAAATTTTTAACTTTGAATGAATATTTAACTTTTATTTTAATATATTTCGATTGTCGAAAAATATATTTTTAAAGAATATATAATTCTCTAAGATTTTGCGCTTTCTCAAAACATTTTCTTTCAATATGCATATTTTTTTTCAATTATTTGAAACTTAATTTATTCGACAAACACATATTCAACGTAACTATATTTTTGTATCGTAATAAAGGTTATTTACAAATTTTAAAATAGAAGATTACTGACATAGAACAGAAAGCAAAACATGTTTCGTTGAATTTTCAATAATAGAATATTGAAACTTTCAAGATAAGTTATAAACTAAATGAAACACTTTTTATTGCATTCAAACTAAATACATTTATTCTAAATAAAATATGAAGAAATATCCATAAAATGTGCTGTTCTTTAACGTGATTTTGTTACAAATAAGGATTTTATTAATTTAAAAAATATTGAATGTTTTTGCTATGTATTCTCACATTCGAAAATGTACATATACATTATAAATATAAATGTTTTGAAAATTTAATGCCTTCTAAAATAATTTCAAACTTCAGTCTGCTGTACTTTAAACCTTAGATGTCATTTTAGAGAAATATTAATAATGTGAGTTCGAATTATGTATCAGTTTCTTATTATACTCATTTATTTTTCGGATGTGTTTTGAAGTTAAAAAATGATAAAGTGAATACAGCAAAAAGTGAAATATGTATCTTCTGTTTTCAATAGCAACTAAAAAATTTTATTTAAACTTTTATTTTATTTAGAAGTGTTTCAAGTTTTTGTAGGTTTTTTATAATACATTTCTCCACTTAAATTAGACGAGTCTCAATTTTTTTCGACAAAACTATGAAACGTGCACTTGTTTATTTATTAAAAAAACTTTTTGATATGTATATTTGATTTGATATTTGATATGGTATTTGGTTTCATATTTGATAATTGATATATAAAAAAACAAGATAGGGTCCTTTTATTGTATTTCAGAAATTTTAAAAGGAAGAATTTGTTCAGGTTTTAGCACGTTTTCAGCAAATGACTGGTATAGATAAATTTTTAATATGTAATCTAATAACAACTATAGTAGTTAGGCATAATTTTTATAAAAATTAGGATATTTTTTGGACCAAGTGTACTAATGCATATATTAGTTAATTATTCTGTAATACATTGAAAAAAAGATCTAAAAATTTCATAATTTACTCTGGAAAAAGAAAAAAATGTGATAAATAAATGACAATTACGACCGATTAGAATCCTTGGAAAAACTGACAAAATATGATTATTTTCTCGATTGACAATTTAATATAAAATAAAAAAAATTGAGTATAAGTAATAAAAGTACTAAAAAAATTGAGAAAAATGTGTTTCTGAGAACGATTGTTAAATTGTGTAGCAATATTTTAATAGTTTACAAAGTATATTCTTATGCCAAAATTTTATTGGTAATATTAAAATACTTGGTACTTATCGAAATAGTATTAAAAATACAAAAACCAACTGTGATAAAAATTACTTCATAAGCAATAATGCTTTTTAAAATTCATATTTCACAAGCAGATATTTACCAAACGTGTATTTGCCCATTCCTCTTGTTTTTTGTTCAATCAATAACAGTATCCTTCGTTAAAAACGTGAAAACTCATAAATGCGTAATGAAAAGTTGGTTGCTTATATACACAACGAGAAAGTTAAATAAATCACAATGCATATTTAAATCTTTAATTACGCCAATATTTCATCTGTAAAATTTCTTTACTTATAATTAAACCTCACATCAAAAATAGAAAACATCAATAATTCGTATTTGCCTTGAGTCAAACGATAGAAAATTAAATACACATTTCGAATTCTAATTAGAAGACAAATTGTTTAACAACATCGTTAACAAGAAACAGTCACTGGCTTTACTGTCATTACAGTATTGTTACATACAATATTTACTTTAATCATTAATTTAAGGTTAACATGCAATTCAACCATTAAGGGCACGAGCCGCGTTGTCCAAAGTATAACGCACCACCGTTAAGTTTTGCTCTTGTTGAAAAGGCTATTCAGTTGATTTAAAGCTGAAACCATTTGTCATTTGGTAAATGGATATGATTGAGTTTTAAGCGTTACACTGTCTAATGGAGGATAATGTGAAGAAAAGTAATAGGAATTATTATTTAACTGTTAACAGATCACAGTTATGTAGCTCAGAAGTTTAGTTATTTATTATTTTGAAAGGGAACAAACTGAAAACTAAATGTTTCGGAATCAATATGATCTATAAAAAAAATTTATACTCTGAATTACTATACTTTGTATTTCGTACTCTAAAATTAAATATACTATGAATGACTAATATATATATATATATATATATATATATATATATATATATATATATATATATATATATATATATATATATATATATATATATATATATATATATATATATATATATATATATATATATATATATATATATATATATATATATATATATATATATATATATATATATATATATATATATATATATATATATATATAAAATTTTAATCGTCTTATATCTTTAAGACTATAAATTTTCTGAAAGTTGAACTACTAAAATATGTAACTTATGGTACTGAAACAAAGACAAATGGTAGCAACGACGAATTGCTAATATAACTTATTTTAATTTAATATGAACTTCAAATGCAGTAGTTTATTTAGTGATATAAATGAATGATTTAATGATGAGTGGTTCTTACAATTCACGATTTTAGCAATCAGCGATGACATAAGAAATACAAAGAATATGTAGAAATATTGATTTTTAATGATTGAATGGTTTTGGTTATTTTTGCGCGATAAATATTAAAATTTCTATTAAATATACAATTAATAAAAAATAAAGAATCCCAAGAAACTGAAGTTTTTTGATATTACTTGATTACAAACTTCATTACCTTCAAAAATATACAAATAGAAAATAACAGTCGATATGCTTCAAGAACTGAAAAGCAGGCACCCATTTTCAAGACGTGTCAGACAAGAAATATAAAACGTAAATAACGAAAATTGGGAAAAAACTTAATAAGATCTAGAAACACCACAGTAAACAAGATGGAAAAAGAGATGAAATACAGAACAAGAAAAAGCAATGATTAATTTGCCGAGAGAGGCAAATTAAGTTAAAATGAATTAAATGAATTCCCATGTGCTATGAAGAGGTCCTCAAGAACTAATATTGGTAACAAGGCGACCATCATTCATATAAATATATATTTTCAGCAACAGAGTGATTATATTCATATGAATATAATCATTCATTTGAATATTATAAACAATATTCATAATTCCCTTATTAACGACATTAGTTGTTCATTAACTCTCCATTGTGCATGGAAATGCATTTTACCCTGATTTGTCCGTCTTAGACACTGTGGTTTCTTATCTTTTTCTCTCTTGGCTACTGTGGTTGTACAAGTTTTGTTTCTCATCTTTATTTTCTTCATTTTTCATCGGCAACTTAACGTTAAAAGTGTTTCAAATCACTTTTGCTTCTTCTCATTCAAGCCTAACAAATGTTGAACTTAGGTGCCTGTGTTTAAGCGGTTGAAACATTTCTACTGTTATTTCCATCTTGTATATTTTTAAAGCGAATGAAGTTTTAACGTATTTAAACATTATGAATATATCAGTCACTTAAATGCTTTCAAATTTAATAGTAAGTTTAGCAGATTAAATTTAGTGCAAGTTTATTTCAAAATAAAAACATGTAATAAACGTGCTATTGAAAGCCTTTTGCTTTGGAGATTCTGGATCAATCAAAAGTTACCAATGATAATCAAACCAATGTAGGTATTTAAATGAAAATAATAATGCTTTTTATGTAAATGCAAAAAAAAATCAATAACTTTTCTTAAAAAAATGAGTTTTTTGTTTGAATACTTATGCAAACATCATAAAATCATATCAAGCAGAGTTTCAAAACGAAAAAAAAAAAAAACATTCCGCTTTATCAATAAAATAAAGAAAGATTCCTATTAAACTATAATTGTCAGCTATATCTTCAATAAAAATAACACATTAAATTTTATTCACTCAATATTTTCTCCAAAAATTAGCATAAATAGTACTAAAAGTACAAAGTATGCATCGCTTAAATAGAGAACAAAATTTCTCTGCAACATTTTATGATGTTTGTTTAAAAAAAATACTTAAGCATTTAACTTAATGGGCAATCTATTTTATGGCAAAAAATAAAATTAAGAAACCTAAAGAAGCAAATATTTCAAAACACTGTGTGCAAACCAAGTAGCTCTAATATCCCTAAACATAAAATATTTATAAAAAAAATTATTCCTAGTTACTAAAAATGAGATATTTCATTTTGCGCAGCGAAGTGAAAAAATTGAGCCAATAATAGCGCGAAATAGAAAATGTGTTATCTTCTTTCATACGACACTTTGCAGTTCGTAAATCTGATAAGGAAGATGACGCTGGAATAACCCGCCATTCGCCGATAAAATCATTTTCCTCTCAAATTGCTGTAACGAAAATGAAGACCCCATCAGCAGTTTCTCCAATCGCAATGTAATTGTCCTCTTCTATGATTATTTAACACGCAATTTTAATGCCGATCAAAAATGCCCGATTTTGACTCGTTGCAAAATTCAAAATCTTCTTTATACTTTAATGTTGAAAATCATATTGATCTGATTTGTACTTCCACTGAGTTATTTTTGAATTAAACGTTTTGCAAACTTTTACAACAAAAGGTTTGACTTCAAAACTTTAACTGGCTGATTTATCACTTACTTGTACGTGTTATATTTTCAGAATATTAATTAAAAATCTCTGTATTAATGTATTTTTGTTTTAAAAATTATTTATTATCTAATAAAAAAAGTAGATTTAAATGCTTTAATTTTTTTTTTTTTTTTTTGATTGAGTTATCGCTTTTCTAAAAACATATTCTCAGGATATTTATTAAAAATGTTTACATTTATTATATTTTTGTCTTAAAAATGGTTTTTTCTTTCAAAAGTAAAAATTTAATTACGCAAATTTTTTGCTGAATGTATAATTTAAATTATATATGTATATATTATATTTCTCGAATCATTAAAAATTACAATTACAAATTTCTATATCTACGGTATTTTTTAAAATGTTTTTGTCCTTTAATCCTTTGAAGCAGAATTTTTATTAAACGTATTTTTCATAACTTTTTTTCTTTATTTTGTTAAAAGTAGAAGAAATGAAAAAAAATATTATATTTAGTATTTTAATAGTTTATGGTTATGAAACACAGCTTAAAACAAACACTAGTGTCTTTTTCTGCGTTAAAAGTAAAATCTTCCAAACACGGTTCACTTACGAATAATAATTTTTCAAATTTTTTCTTACTTGCAGTCATTTAGATCAAAGAGAAGCAATTATTCATCATTGAAATTTCTGTAATTTACAAAATAATCAACTTGTAAATTTTTGTATGTAAATTAAAGGAAAAAAATTAAACTACTTTTTTTAAGGTTTTATATTTTAGTACAAATATAATTCCGATGAATTAGCAGTTTTTTATGAACTATTAGCCTGTTTCCCATTCCTAAAAATAACAAAATATGTTTTTACTAGTAATTAGAGTGTTTGAAAAAATATGAAAAAGGGAAACCATGCCCTATCTCCATCAAAGGGTTAGAAAAAAAGATTTTATAATCAAAACATCTTTTGGAGAAATTATCGCTTTCCTGTATATATAAAATTTTCAAAATATGAATGAAAAATTTCTGTATTTTATGTATTTTTGATTTAAAAATTTAAAACTTTTTGCTTTATTGCAGATTAGTGGATTGAAATGTTTTAAATATTTCTGGGGGAGTTACTGTTTTTGTAAAAATATGTTTTCATGATAGTTATAATTTATTTCATACATTAATTGCATTTCTTGTAAAAAATAAAATTAATTGCATAAACTTCTGCTGAGCAAATAATGACTCCTATGTAATATTATATTTTTAGAAAGTTTATCAAAAATTTCTATATTTCTACTTTATGTTTATTTAAAAATGTAAGCTTTTATTAAGAGAAATCTAACTTTAAGAGAAGTGCTTGTTTATTAATAGCGTATTTTTAAAGTATGTCATTGGCATACAAAGAATTCTATATTTTTTCCATTTTTTGTTTAAAAAATTTGAATTATTTCGAAAAAAAATATGTTTGTTTATATTTTTACAACATGAGTCTTTGCATATCTGTTAAACTCTCAATATAAATCATCATATTTGAGTAGTTACTGCACTATAAAAAATTTCATATCAGATTAGGGTAAAAAGTACAAGCACCCTAAATGCATCAGCTGCAAAATTCCACCGTAAGATTTTATGCACCATACTTTACAGTAATAAACATTTAATTACAGTGAATCTGTCAATAATTTTACAATAAATATTACTGTAAAAATTATGATATTTCAGATTTTTTGCTTTGTAATTTTTTAAAGTGTAAAAAAATTTTACAGTAAAAATAAACATCTTGGTTGCCGGTAAATTTTACCGAAATTTGGTCCGGATTTTTTTAGTGTGGTAGACTATAAGGATAAAATATGTATATTCATCAAAAATTCCACAAAAAGCAATGAAAAACATAAATCATGAAACTGCCTAACTAATTAGTTAAAAAAAATCAATAAATTAACACATCAGTTTGGAAGTAAAAAAAACATTTAATTTGTGACACGACAATCAGTGAATCAGTTTACAAAAAAAAAAAAACATTATTCGTTGAATAACAGTTTGCGATAAAAAACGTACTTAACTTGGGGTTCAGTAAATGTTTTTAAACACACAAACCTGTTAAGTAATCAACGGTTGCAAAGTATGTAGGATATACACAATACAAAAGCAAACTACTACATTTTCTTTCCTTTTTGCAAGAAGATCAGTAAACTTAACTAAGAGAAACTTCTAATGGCAAAAACTGCGTGAGTCCTTGCAATAAATATTTGTTGAGTAAAATGAATGCATGCTATGAATTTACCTAATATGTTAGAATGAGATTTTCTTCAAACGTAGAAAATCCATCCATGAAAATCTTTCGATCTCATCGAAGAAATTACTGTATTCAATGGAGTTGAAAGAGAATTTCATCTGAGAGATCATCAAATGAATGGTTTCAGGTTTTTGATGCGTTCAGCAAGATTAACTTATGTCGTTGCAAACAAGCGAAATTCGATAAATCGTTCGAAGTATCTCTAGAAACTGATATCACTCTTTGCACAAAAGACATGCATTTTTTTTTTTTTTTTTTTTTTTTTTTTGGAAAAGTTCTATTATTAAAGTTATATTCTCCACGCAGAGGTATAGAAATATGATTATGAAAAAACGTTTGGGGAATGCTTAGAATTTTCGAATGCAATTTGAATCCTAGAAGAAATTTGCTTTGAGAAAATGATGTCTATTATTGTCAAAATCTTTACTGGAATTGCACGTAGAGCAACTTTTGTTATAATATTTATTATAAATTTTTGCTCCAAAATAAAACCCAAAATAAAGTTTTGCTCCAGTCCAAATAATATTTATAATAAATTTTTGTTTGCCTTCTCGAATCTAATCGAATCATTCATTTATCGGCATACTGAACGGATAAAATTCGGATTCAATCTTTCTTGTGCCGATGATAGAATCAGGGTATGTAGCACGGAGCTCTACCACTCAGCCTCCGGACCTCGATGATTTACTTGACTGGTGATTTATATTTACCTGTCTATAGCTCGATTCTTTCTGACACCAAACATTGCACTTGGACAGATATAGTTTGTCTAAAGTAAGAACTCCCCTAGCCATTCGTCTGGATCCTTGGCGGTGACTATGGTAACGAGGTATAACAATTTTAAGAAGGGGTGTGGGGTCACTGTTTAGGACAAGTTCTGGCTCGGATCGGCGAGAGAAAGGTAATCTTTTTCTCCAGTCTATTGTGTTATCTCAGAGTGAAGAGAAGCTACCCTCTATGAAATGTGCTATTCTTTTTTTTTCCATTGCTGCAGACGGCCTCAGACTTTGTGGCAGGAGAGTTCTTACGGTAGACAAACCGTAGTATAGGTCTATGCATGTACATTTTTGGATAAAGGCGCCTAATCATATGACTTTTTTTCTCTCCGAAGCTCTTCTAATTAGGTCACAGGTAGACATCTATTTACAGATTTTGAAGACGTAAGCTGGGTGACCTTAAAATACGTCAGTAATTCAATGTCAGTTTCTGTTTATGTGGGGGAAAAGACAAAAATTTCTTTACTTATTCATCTATACTTGTATAGATTGAAAGAACTTTCTACGAAAGTTTAAGAGTTTTATTTCTACGAAATAAAACTCTTTGATACTAGTTCTTCAAAAGATAACCTCTAGTAATCGATTCGTGTTCTAGAAATCATTAATTTATAAGAATATCAGCAAACTAACGATTGCCACCAAAATTTGAAGCATTCAGCAGCTATTATATAATAATCAATGTTTTGCAAAATAACTCAGCTTTAACGCATGTTTTAAAAATTCATCCCTTTTCAATTAAAACCGGTGAGTACAGTCAGAATAAGAAAAATGAATCTCAAAACTCATCAGTAACTTTAAGTTTACCTTTGAAATGGAAATTGATACTTATTTACCATCTCCCGACATTAAAAATAAAAGTTTTAAAAGAAGCAAACGTGCGGATCGTTTTCTCAAGCAGAAAGATATTTTTACGCCCGGAATTATCGTTATCGTTTAAAAATAAAACAACTTCCATCCATAACTTCTTTCAAAATAAAATATTCAACTCTTCAATATGACTTCCAATGTCGATTTTACGTCCATTTTACATCTCACGGAATAAAAGAAAAGAAAAGGAAGAGGGGAAAATATTGCCGAGAGATGCTGTAAACCTTTCCATTTAATGCGAACCGTAAAAATTGATTTTCACTGAACCTTCTCCAAGAAGAACGCTTTAAAAATTGAAACCAAGTGTGAAAGGGATAATATAGGGAAAAGGGGATAAAAAATAAAGGGATAAACACTGGACAGTAGTGGGCATCGAGCCAAAAAGGTCTAAGTGCTTATTTGAATCCAAAGTTGGAAGTTGATATTCGAAACTCAAAAGCGGAACTGTCAAATGTAGTTAACCATTCAAACGTGGAGATGTGATTATTTTCATTCCAAACTTTTGCCACAAAAAGACTTTCTTTTTTTTTTTTGAGTGAGGGATAATAGCCATTTTCTTTTTCGCGAAATGGACGCTTGTCTATTTGGAATAAAACTGCGAGAAGAATTATTTTCCGAAATTTGTTTTCGTAATATTAAAATTCTATTTTTCTCCAGATAGGACTGAGAAAATAAAGCCCTACGTTGGAAGTTCTTTTTGACATGCAATATTTATTTTAGTATTGCCACTTTTTTTTTTATTTTGAGTTGTAAGTTCGTATCAAATAAGTTATTAATACTTATTCATTTACACTTCTACTTAAACCAGGTGAAATATTCCACTTTATTTTTAAATAATTGATTTTTTTTTAAATAGAAGTAGTAAGTTAGTAAGCTACTCATATTTACTAATTATACAAGAAAGATTTTATTTAGTCATTGTTTATTTTTTAAATCGTTAATTGCTATCAAATAAGTAACAGCGTATTTTTCGAAGCTCATTCACTAAAAAAATGAAATAAAATAAATTTCAGTTAAATGTGCGATAAACTTGAATCAAAATTATAATTTAAAATTATATGTATCATCTTAATGTGAAAAGAAATTCCGAGCTCTAGAATCGACCACTTACTTAAATAATTAAAAAAAAATTACTTAAAAAAAAAAAAACGCTAACTTAACAAAATTTTTCTACCTAAATGTAAATTACTAAAACCAACAAAAAATATTGATTTTCGCAAGCTGTTAGAAGCCCAGAAAATGCAACATTTCAGTAACTTTTCGAATATTGATAAAAGCTGGATTACAAAGGCTTTTTATTTTCACATTGTAGCCTTTTTTATAATTAACATATAAGGCGCTAACAGAATTAGGTAAAATTTACCTGATAGTCATAAATATCTATTAAAAACTTATATTCCATATTAAAAAGTCACAACCCATATTAAAACAGCATATTACTCGGAAAAAGTTTTATTTATTGTCATGATAGATAGTTAAAAAACAAGCCTTAACAATTGTTTTTTATTCTTCAAAAACATTTTATTTACGTGTTCTCAATTTTATAAACAAATATCTTTCCAATTCTCTATATTTTTTTTAAAATTTAAATTAGTAAGTTATTGCTAACTAATTTACGTGCATTTATCTCTACGTCTTTCCAGAAACTTTTACCACTTAGTTAATATCAAATATTATACTCATTCTTATTTAATAATTGCTGCTCCATTACGCAGCATATTTGCACCAATTTAAATCAGTTATAAAATTAAAGCTAAAATTACTTAATTATTACATCTTTGATTATTTATTTGGTAATTTAGTTTTTGCACTTAATACTACTTATTAGTGAAAAAAGTATTTTTTTTTTTAAACTGGAAAATGAAAAAAAGAAAAGCATGTAAAATGCGAGTTTTTTTTTTTTTTTTTTTTTCCAAAGCGAGGCAAAATGACAAACTGAATTCAGAGCCTCGCTATGTTAAACAAATTAACTACCAGTTTTAGACCATGAGTTTACGGTTTTTTTTAAAATTGTTTTAATTAAAATTATGAAATTCTTTTTTACATTTTATTTATTTTTATTTTAACTTTATAATTAATTTTTCCTCAATGGTTTCGTATGGTAAGCAAGACAAATAAATTATTGTGCAAAGTAAATCACAATTTCATTGGAATATTTCGATTTCTCATTTGTTTTGTTTTGTTTGTATCTTTTATTTCGTTTTTAAATGTATTACTATGGTAAATAAAATAGATATTTATATGATTTGCTTATTTCAGCTAATACATGGAAAAGAATTCTGATACAGTTACTGTACTCAACACTAATTAAACTAACCAAAAATTCTAGTTTTCCTAATTATAGTTCTTATTACTATACTTTTAATAAAAAATGCAAACTGAAAAGTAAATTTAACCGCATAAATGATTTTTATGCCATGCTGTAAGGTATCATAATAACTACCAAACTTTACCACATCTACTAAATTTAAACACATATTTTAAAACAATAATTAGTTGATATTTTATTAAAATCATCACCAAAGTTCTTCGGTAAAAATTACCGAGCTTTTCAGTGCTCCCATAGAGGCGGTTACACCGCAAATTTTACCATATTTCGTTTGTTTTGACCATACCTTCTTCTCAATGTTCGGATAAGCGTTGTTGCTTATAACTGTTACATAAATTCCCGGTACATTGTTAATGGAAAATTGTTTGTTCTGTTTAAAGTAAAATTTATGTGACAAAATGAAGTAAGCGAGAGTTAATAAAAATAGGACAGAAACATTTATTTACGAATAAGAGGACTAAAATCTAAGATAAAATATTTGCAATTGAATATAAATGATATCCTTCAACACAAATTTATTTTAAAATTTCTTTATTCGACTTATCAACTGAAATTCACGCAAATCAATCATCATTCAATAAATTTTATGGAATTAAAGTAAAACAAAAATTTTCAACTATGAATCGCAAAAAAATATCCTTCACTTATGCGTTCAATATAACCTTACATAAACAAATCTGTAATTGTAACAATTATAAACTATGGAGTGTAAACTATTCAAATCATCAATGACGTAAGATTATAATTAAATTTTATTCTTTTCAAAGACTAATATTTAATAATATTTCGGCAGATAAAAAAAAGAACCACATCAAAAGGAAATCCAGTTCCTGCATTATTTAAAACAGCACCAGTTAAATTTACCTCCTTATCATAATAGCAAGGGCAACAGAAATTTATTTAGTGGATGTAACAGTAAAAACCGTTTTAGTAGAGGTAACCAGTTATTAAAATTTCACTAAAAGAAGGCAATTGTCCTGAAAAGTTATCTCGCAAAAACTGAAAAGCATTGAAGATAAACAGACCCGTGATTCACCGACTTTCTCACGTTCACTTCTAAAGAGGGAAGTACTCCTACACAAACGCTATTCTCTGGAAGAAAAAAAAAAGTCCTTTTTGGAAAATCGCATCAACCGTTATTTTACATCCACCAAAGAAAGAAAAGTAAAAAGTGGAACGGCATGCGCTTATCCAAAACAAAAGGAAAGTCCCACGAGCTTCTTTAAATCCCGCGAAAGGAGGACGTGACCGAAGTCTTGATATGAAACATAAAATAGGTATAGGACGTCGAAAACGGTTATGACCCTGGGTTTATTGTCTCCTATAACAGGCATCTGAAGGAAGTATATAGGGTTCAAGCCGCTACTTTTATGGGTGCTGCTTTCCACTGAACTGTTCGAACGAAAATGGCGCAAATCGAATCCATAGATTCCAAAGAAACTCCATCGCCATACAATTGAACACTTAAACCACGCTTCTGTGCATTATTGTTTGGTGTTTAATAACTTCATTTCAAGATGTATATTGTTGAAATTCAGAGTTGTTACTTAAAAAGTAAGTACCCGTTTTTGATTATTTTGCCGAACGAAATTGGCGACTTAGGTCACTTTGAAATATAAATCGCTCGCCAACTTCTTATGAGTCCAGCTTTTTTTCCCTCAGCATTTAAGTGTCACGTGTAATCATCGAAAGACATGTCTCTGCCAGATGGCTTGGATTTTGAGGAACATGTCCCATTTCAGCCTCTGGAAACGTTCTTTCTTTACACGGATAGTGTGTCTTCAGGGATCTATGGGCTGAGAGGACTTAAAATGGAATGCTTCTTTTTTCAGGCTTATTACCCATTTCATGAAGTAGTCAAGGCTTTACCGACCTCTAAAAATATTATTAAAAGACGTTCTTTGGTGTTATAACTTTATATTAATAGACTGTCATGCCTGGTTTATTTCATACTAAGAACACAGTATTAAAGAACGCTCTCCAACGTATATTAATTTCCCTGGAAAGAACATTTTTTGTGAAAATGGACATTTCATGAAAAATGATTCATAGTAAACTGTAATTAAAATCGACAAGTAAAACATATGCAGAAAAAAATGTTTGCTTAAAAATATTAAGATATCTGCAGAAATAATTTTAAAACAATCGTTGTACTGTTTATATTGCTGTGTTCATATTTATAAACTTAGATATTTAAAAAAGTTTCAAATAAAATGTTTGAAATTTTAGTAAAAACAATACTGTAAAAAATTTTAAATCATCAATTTATTTAAAAAAAAAATTCTGTAAAATTTAGAAAGATTTTCGAATTTTTTACTGATGTTAAGTTTAAACCAAAGTTATATGAACAAGAATACGATTACGTCAATGTTTAAAGACTCACACCTCTTGTAGTATTGAAATTAACAAATTAACAAAAAAAAACTGAATAAACTTGCAATACTGAATGAGTGTTAAGTCACTAGTTCTGTATTTTTTTTTTTTTTTAATCATTCAAATTTTACAATAAAGTTAGTTTTAAAAAATACTAATATTAAATAAAAAAAACTAATAATAAAATAAAACGCAAAATTACCGTATCTAAATTTATATTCTCCTTATTGTGAAATTATTAAATAAATACAATTTTTGATGCCTTGTATGAAACTTGTGTCCTGCACATTTCTACCACCATTTCATTTAACACTAGAAAGACTGAAGGGAGCTAGTGTGGCCCTTCCCAGATTGTCTGCGAGTATATCACAATTCCACCTACAAAATCTTAAAATATAATCATAATTAATTTGATAAAAAAGTATAGACTTTATCATCAAAATCCAATAGGATTTAATTCAATTTGATTAGGAACAATATTTAAATAAACGGAACACTGACTTTACAATTATACTTATACATTAGTTTCTAGATAATTTAGTTTCCTTTTCTCTAAAAATAATAATCATAGTTATGTTGAAATACTCATTATTTAATGAAACTGAGGTAGATTCTACCCAAATCTACCTGGGGTTATGGGATTTCTACCGAAATACCTAAAGAGCTACGCTAGCGCCTGGCATAAGGTTCTATTTGTACGTTTTTATAAGGCTAACACATGAATGCTTAAATAATTTAATGCGGATTAAATATTGTAAAGTCGGAAATACTCAACATTTTCATGAAGTTATTTTTTGAATTACAGAGCAACAGAAAAACGAGAGAGAAAGCTGGGCACCATCCTTCTTTCTAATGTTAATATATATCTGCAATGCCAGCTAACGTCACATAAATTTTGGACGATTGAAAATTTGCTTAAAAAATTTTTATTTTCTATACTTTACGATTCGCTGTTAACATTTTTTCTCCAAAAACATAAATGTGTGTTTTGCCTCTGCATTTTGTAACATCAATTGGTTCCTTAAAATTCCCTTTTCTTTCTCTTTTTCACTATACAATCGAATTCAACACAACTTCTTGCCAAGACGGGCTTTCTGAACCATCTCACCGAAAGTAATTTGAAATACGACAAAGTAAACAAAATATGCCAAAGTATTTCTCTTCTTTTTACATTATTTATTTGTAATGCTTCAGGGGGAAGAAGACACAACATGAAAATATTTTTTGCATGAAAAAGTTTCAGAAACTCAAGAATATAATGCCATAAATTGGAAATTCGGAGTAACTTTTACTGGGGATTGATTCAGCCATTATTTTGAGAAATATGAATGGGTATGAAGATATTCCGAGAAAGAATTTGTGACTTCGGATATCCTTATTCATACGTCACTGACAAATTCTTGGCGTAGAGCTCTGAAAATGTCCAAACTTTTTGCATCGGCTTACAAACTTGTTGTCTTTTTTTCAAGAAAAAGAAAAACTTTGTTGCGGATAAAAATTTCGATAGTTTTTTTTTTTCTTTCAATAAACAATGCTTGAATAAGAAAATAAATTTATTTTTTTCAACATCTTCGTGATAAAGTTTTCAACTGTCAGATATTTTTATTCAATGCTCTAAGTACTTAAAGCAGGTTAATATTAAACTAAATACGTGATAGGCAACTTATAGTCTAAACAAATTATCTTCATACAAGGAGATGTTGTAAATAAAGTATTACGTGCAAAAATTACAGAATATCTGAAATAATTACCAAATCTTTTTTTTAACTGCATGTACTGAACTTTCGTTCCTTATCTCGAGAGATGCCGGAAGTGTTGCTCATTTGACGTTACCCAGTGGGCACCTGTGAGCCTCAGTTACGGAGGCGAGCAACATTAGCAACACCACACTGCCACAGTTACCCGTTTATAAGGAGGACCACATTCACACATCAGAGAACAACAAACAGAGAGAAACATTCATGCCCTGAGAGGGATTCAAACCCGCAACCATTGGACACCAAATTTATTATCATATAAGCAAAATCTCAAATAGGCAGTATCTTACACAGGTGAATTTTTGCTTAAATAACATACCATAAAACAAATTACTATTGACAAAACATTGTAGCATAAAAATTACATACAAAATACCACAAAGCTATTTCGTATGTGGTCAGTCCATCGTAAGAAAGCGATTGGTCCATAAACTTTCATTGTAATGCAAAACAATAATATTTTTCTTGAGAAAATTTTCAATTTTCAATGAAAATCTTATTGCATTGAAGAATCTTAATTGGCAGGAAGCTTCTCCACACCTATCATTACTTCCTCAACCAATTTCAAATTAACCTTTATTAAACAATACACACGTTCCTTGACTTAGTTAAAAATCTTCTTGCGGTAGACTGACATACATAATGTGCACTTATGTTATATTTGATTTTCTGTGATATTTTGCTCTATGTGTAAATAATATTTTTCTTATGTGGTAATACCACAAAGCTATTTCGTATGTGGTCAGTCCATCGTAAGAAAGCGATTGGTCCATAAACTTTCATTGTAATGCAATACAATATTATTTTTCTTGAGAAAATTTTCAATTTTCAATAAAAATCTTATTGCATTGAAGAATCTTAATTTGCAGGAAGCTTCTCCACACCTATCATTACTTCCTCGACCAATTTCAAATTAACCTTTACTAATCTATACACGCGTTCCTTGACTAGTTAAAAATCTTCTTGCGGTAGACTTACATACATAATGTGCACTTATGTTACATTTGATTTTCTGTGATATTTTGCCCTATGTGTAAATAGGATTTTTCTTATGTGGTATTTGATTGGAAGTAGATTTATTTTTCTAATATTTCATCTACGTGTTTTTTTATGCGTTTCGGAGATAACAGCGTTTTGAATTTTCATTTCTGAAATTTAAAGAATATCTTTTAAAGTTTACTGAAAATACTGTTGTTCAAGATTCTGTATTTGTATACTGAAGTTAACAGTTCCACTAAAAGTTCGATATATTTTTTTTAAGAATTCCGAAGATTTTTCGAAATTTTTGATGGTTTTTAACAACATCTAGACAATTTTCGTAAATACTATTTAGATGATTTTCCAACTTACGAAGAATTTTCCTTGAAGTACTTCGCCGTATATTGAGGGTGATAAGACAAAAAAAAATTTAAAACATTTTGAATTTTCTCAAAAAGTCTTAAAACAACTTAACTTTCTGAAGTTCCAGCTTTAAATAAAGACAGGAAAAAAAACGATGTTTTCTTAGAAATATATAGTTTTGACTAAAATAATCTCACATTTTCAAAGAAACTAAATCAGTTGAAACTTAAATTTTTTAATGAATTTTAATTATTGCAAATATTTTTTTCTATTTTCATCTTTAGTATTTGTAGCACATTGCAGAATATTTTTAATGTATTTCTTAACTCAAATATTTATAAGTCATTAAACTTTCTAAAAGTTTTCTTTGAATCGAATTTCTTTTTTCTCTCATGATTTTTCATTGTAATTACAATATCTGGTTAAATAGGGTTATTTTTACGTAGACAATAGTTTTGTAAAGGCATACAAATAAAAAAATTATCTTAAAATAATATTTTTTTAAGCTTGATATTGTACGAAATGTTGCCCAATTTATTGTACACTAGTTCTTAAAAATCTAAACTTATTCAGGATCACCACACCATTTTACCTAAGTAAACGTAATAAAAATAAATCATGTTGCTAGTTTAAATAGTGTGAATGTTGTAATTTTTTTCCTTCAGTTAACTAACACTGACTCTGGTTATTTTGAATCTGATACAATGACCTTTTACTGTAACAACCCTCTCCTTTATTGCGTAAAATAGTTACTACAACACCACTTCATTTTAATGTTTCCGCATTAAACATGCGATTGAAAAAATGGAATGCGGCCAAATATTGTTTCAATGAATTTACGATGCACTGTATTTGAATACGAATATACTTTCCATCGCCTTAATCTTTTTAATGAGGCTGTTTAAAATTCGGATGAAGGTAATTTAGTATTCATTCCTTTTAATAAATTGAAGGCTATTTAGATGCATAGAGTTTTGAAAAATAAGTAAAACCTCAAAAGTTCTTGTAATGACGTCACACATCTTGTACGCCATTGACCTAATTCAACCAATCGTATGTTGCCAACGTAAACAAAGTTATTCGGCAATCATTTCACTCCAAGTATTATTCCAATCTTACTCTCTAACCCTGAGCACGGAGATCTTAGTGTCTAGTGAGAAGATCTTAATGGCAAAGGAATGAGGCGAATATTTCCTTTTCGTAAATGACGATGCAATCAGGAAACGACGTTTCGAATAGTCTCCTAGGAGAAAAGTAAAAGCTGAAATAGCCAATCAGTCGAAGAAAATATTTCTTTTCTTCCAATCAAAGCTTGTCTTGATCCTAGAGATAACGGCTACCAATTAGCGCAACTGTTACCATTAAAGTTCGGGTCAATGGCTTGTTTCACAATTGTTTTAATCACTTGGAAGTTTTAATTTTAATTATGGTTATTTTATTAATCTATACCAAAAATTACGGAGCATTTCGAACCTATCATAATCTGTTATATTTAAGTAATTTCATTTTACCTCCAAATGCACCTTCACAAATATCAAATTCACCATTGAACTAACTAAAAAGATATTCTAAAGCACTAGGAGTTAAAATGTGGTAAACATGGAGCTGTTTCTCTTGAGTAAGAGCTTGACCTCTCAACTTCTTGTGCTGCAGGGCTCATTTAATTTTTTAATATTTTTTTTCTCACAATCTTTGGAATTTTTCAGGCGTAACGAAATGAAAGATTTTTATGTTTTTATTTCATGGAGGATTCTACAAATGAGGTTAATTTGTTTCTGACTTATATATTTTATTTCATTTGCTTTAAATTGAGTTATGTGGCATTTGTTTTAATCTAACGTCTGATGACTAGAATATCATCAAAGTGTAACCCCGTTCACGCCCGTCAGGGGCATCCGGAGAATACTGTGGACTCTAAGTGCACGCACGTGACCTCTCAGTAAAAAAAGAGTGTAATGACTCATACTATGTTAATAATACTATTTTTTCTAAACCCCGGTGGCTCAAGCAATTGAGAGTTCACCTCTCAGTCCAGGTTTGAATCTCAGCAGTGGCCGCTTGATATGAATTCTGATAGGAAATTTGATTTCAATTCTAATGACAGCTGGGCGTTGAAAAGTTAATTTATTTTTCATTATTAGTTGTTATCAAAGACATTTATTTATATTTAAAGCGTCTTGGCTTAATAACGTACTAAGAATTAAAAAAAAAGGAAATGCTACAATTAATTATATGATAATACTAAACATTTTTAAATATTATTTCTTATGAAAATGCATAGCATTTACTAAGAAACCTCAATACTTTTTTGAAAATTTTCTTAAAGATCCGCTTTTAATAAATTATCAATCAATGGCGAAAAATGTCAAACACTTATAAGATATGCGTCATGTTTCATGTATTTAACAATAACTACTTATTTAAATACTTTTATGGAAATATATCTTCATTATATTGTAAGATAAAATCTTGCGATATTAATTCCAAGAACAATTCACACCTCAATACATGTTTTTTAATAATTCACTGTTAGTTTTATGCTCTTCCCTCATTTAACTTGCTTTGTCGCTTATTTAGTAAACTAGATGCTTTTGCAAAAACTTGCCAATTTTTTCGAAACTATCAGCTACTATATATATAATTTTGATTTCTTTGAAAATAAATGTTTTTAAAACAATGTTTTTATTTCAGGAATTTAATAAATTTGAGTAGAAATAATTTGTTTTGATATAGCTTGTCAGACATAACTTATACAGTTCTGCTTTATTCAATAAAAAGAAGAAGTCATTTTTTATTTCAAATTATGCTTGTAATTGCAATAAAAATCGTAAAAAGAGAAAAAAAAAAGTATTTTAAAAACTCATTTTTAAAGATATTTTCAAAAAATAGAGTTTTTTAAAAAATAAAAAAAAAAGCAATCGAAATGGCTTTTTCAAGAAAATGTCATAACTTTTACGATTGTATTTAACTTATAGCATATTTTCTTGCAAAGTATTAATAACTTATCTTACATTTAATATTTTTGTTTTTGAAAAACAAAAAAAAAAGTTTAATAAAATTTAATTTTTTATTTATTTTCCTTCTTACTTTATGCTTTTTTCTGTATTAAAACCATTACATATTATTTTACTACGAAATTAATTAAACTTCTTTGCTAGAACCGGACATTGTTTTTTAATAGTCTATAATTAAATTTATAATGATTTCAGCTGATTCCAGCAAAGCTCAGGTGAAGCTATATCTCTAACTGTAATTCTAATTATAATGTGAAAAGTTTCTGTGAAATTCTGTAAAAATATCGGAATCTGTTTTAAATTAAGTAAGTTCTTATTCAAGCCCATTATGACCTAGTTCCTCGTTAAGTGAGTTTTCTTTGCACATATCTCAAAAGAGACTTATTTTCAGATATTTCAATGCAGCGTTGTTTATCTTCTTGCCAAGTAGGCGCCCATTAGTATGGTGGGTAGGGTCTTGGTCTACTATGACATAGTCTGGGGCTCAGAGCCACAAAAAAACCTTAATGCCTAAGAGCCGTGAAGAAATTTACTAAGTTTGACTCACATACATTTTTACTGCTAAATTTTTGATTCTCCTGAGACTGTTTTTGTTTGAATTTTCCCAAATATAATTTCTATAATATACGATTATTTAAATAATAAACAATTATATCAAATATTTTAATCCAGTATTGCGGAAATAATATATAAAACAAAATAGTTTAGTTGACACTCAAACTAAATTACATTAGATAAGTAGTAATTAAGTCACAAACATCATAAAGTGCCGTTATGATATTGATTGCTAAATAATTAACATACGTATATTATTTTGGCAAGATTATGCGTAATAAAATATTTTTATGTTATAAATAAATATTTATATGTGGTATACAATGCCACAAACACGAAACAAGGTTTATTTGCACAGGTTTTTAGATACTTTCTATAACATTTTAATAGAGATAGTTGACTTGATCATTAAGTTTTCGACAAAAGCAAAATGTTAAATTTGAGAGTCTAGACAAAGTTAGAAGGAAGAAAAGTAAAAAAGGTTTACCTTAAAACCTAAAAATTTACTTTTTTACTTTTTTGTAAAATTTTTTGAGTGCCTTTATTCAATCATTAAGAAAACAAACTTAGCATACTAATATTTCCAGTAAGTTTAAAAACATAATCAACCTTTCTATGCCAACGAAATAAAAATACAGTGCTTGCCGTAAAGTTGCCTGATATATTCGTATAAAATTGCATCAATCATCTTGAATAACCCAATATTTTATTCCATAAGAGAAATCAAAACATACATTATTTAATCCACACTAAAATATGCTATGTTAATAATTTTGTTCCAAAATAAACCCATTTTTTATATTTTTATTACATACATTAGAAGTTAACTGAAGTTAAATTTCAACGATAGAATTAAAGGGAAATTCGAGTGCAAAATATAGGATAAATGGAATACTAGCAATGCAAAAACTAAACAATATCAATAAAGCTGAAGTCGAGAAAAATTCGAGGAAATTTCATTGTGAAAATAAAACTAGAATAAACAACTTCAGAAATAATTTGAGGTTTATTGTTAGTTTCAATATCTTATTTCAATGAAATGAAGCATTCCATGTACAAGCAATGTCTCTTTGATATTTTATTTCATATAACACTTTGTTGGTCACAAAAATTTCCATTTATCCTACATTTTGTTAATCAATCTTTAAATCAAATATTTTTCTTGATAGCCATCATGATTAAAAATAAATATCCATCTGAAATAAACCAAAAATCGCTAATCGTAAGATTGAATCTCCTACGACATGAATTCAATGTACCCCATAAATATATATTTTATTCAAAGAGCATCATATTAGAAGTTCCTGTCTGAAATATACTTTATCTTCGAGAACTATTCGAAACCCTTTCATTTAGGAATATTTCGATTAATCTACGGTAGGCTTTTAGATAACGGACACAGAGATTCTCGGTTCGTAATTTCCCTTCTCGGATATCGAGTTTCTGATTGAAAGTAATACGTTTCTAGGAAAGAGCTTTAATTATTTAAACTAATCAGAGATGTTGCGTCGAAATAGAACAAATTAATATATTATTCTTCGATCAACCGTCTAGGTTTAATTTTGAATGTGTTATATTTGTGTCTTTTTTGAAATTAGTGTTTTTTTTTTTAAAATGGAATATGAAGTCTTTTTCCGGATACTAAAAAAAAGGTTTAATTTTTTGCTAAATTAATATCTACTATGCGCAGTATTTGTTTGAGCACCAGTGGCTATGGGGATAAGGAGCTCACCTTTCTGGGAGGTGACTTATGTCAGTAAATAAGAATTTCGTTCCTACCTCACTCAGACTACAATACAGATACAAATTATCTTCTGCGCTAAACGGATAATAGGTTAGAATCTCCTTGCCATCTGGCTATTCGTGGGAAGTTTTCCTCTCCAAATCGGGTTTTAACATAGGTTTGTTCGCCCTCTGAGCTTGATGCAATAGCTCCTTTGACTTCTTGGTTGGGATTCTATACATATTTACAATACAGGGTGTTTCGTAATTACTGTTCTTGATGCATACTTTTAGGAATTTTTTTCAAAAGTTAAGGAATAAAAATATACACCTTAGATTATTCTCAAATTAATATTTAAATAAAGGAAAAACGAAATCGCTATTGAGTTGTTAAGGTATTATTATTGAATCATGAGCAAAAACCAGCTGGAATGCCAACGAAAAAATTGTGTTACTAATCACACAATGTTTGCTCCATCAGTCAAACATGTTATAATATTTTAGTCCCCCCTCAATAGTCATTCTTTAATGCTTGGTAGCTTTTTTGTTTTTAGTTTGTTTAAATATTAATTTAGGATCCCTATTGTGTAAAGGTTTGACTTTATTCTTAAATGGAATCTTACAACCCTTAAGGATGGTTATTTCATTAACGGTCACCTCAATGGTGGATCACGAACATTTCGATCTACTTTTTTTTTTTTTTTTGATTCGAGAGCAGCTTCTATTTGGATAAAGTTAAGATCCTGAGAAGATTTTACCACTAGGTTTATTTGCTAGAATGAGGAAGCATGATATCGAATAACCTGATATAAAGGTTACTGAAGTTGACGGGAAGAAGTTATTAAAAATAATTACCGCACTACATTTAAATCAGAGTGATTATGCAAATCAAAAATATTAGGGGGACCGGAAATTAATGTCGTTTTGGCGCATAAAACATTCCTTACTTTAAAAAATCCATTTTCGATCCGGTATTGAAAGGTTGTTGCTAACGAGGGTGAATACATTATTGATTAAAAATAAAATCTTGATAACAAATATCGAATGCATCGAAACGACACTTTCCAGTTCCCCTAATACTAATGCAATGAACTACATGATTTGCATATAGCATCGGTATCGTTATCTTCAACGGAAAAAGGCGGAACGGATAACAACAAATTTTATAATCTTAAAATATATCTTTCAATTCTGTATAAAATTTAGTGTAAAGGTAAATAAGGTGATGTCGAAAGACACTGAACTAAAACCACAACTATGCAAGTTTTTTACAATGCGTTACAATATATAATCTGTAAATCATACTTTTAACGGAAAATTCTTAAAAAAAATTTAAATGCGATCACTTTGTTTTCTTTTGTATGGGATTTATGGATTACATTTATGAATCTACAGATATAACTAACTTTAACGATTTAGGCTGGTAAAAATTGAACATATAATTTTTTTAATTCAAAATATTAGAGCATAAAATGAAAGATTAAGTTACGCAAATGTGTTCAAAAACATGAAAATGTCGCCAAAACTAATTCTAAAAATGATCTCTTTTTACATAGCCTCCGGAAACGATTTCAAGTCCAGATCTTCACATTTCTACCTCTACACTGAATAAGAAGAGAAATTGAAGCGGGGTAGCAAAGGACGGGGGGATGGAAAAGCAGCGGATGATCATAACGATTGGAATATTTCACCGCTCAGCTTCATCGAATTCGAAATGAAACTTAAATGTTTTTTTTTTTCTTTTACTTTTCCTTTTTGTTTTTATTCAAAATGGTGGTGACGAGAAGGTGTGGGGAAGTTTCAGGCGGTTTAACAGGGAATGAAAACGATCTCGCTCCTGTCTCAAAACTTAATCGAAGTTAAGGTTTTCGTTTGATGACATTTTTGGGTCTGATGTTTGCTTTGCCAAACCTGCATCAAATATCGTTCTCTGTTTTGCTGCTCTCAGAGCCAAAGCTAATATATGTCACTGCTCCCGCTTGTCGATTACCTTCTTGATGGAAAGCTACCGCAAAATCGAACAAGGCTTTTAGATATGCTGTTTGTGGCACTGTGCCATCTGGTCCGAATGTAAATGATGGCGTTAGTCAAGTTTTCCTGGTATATATCCTTGTCAGGCCATCATTATGCATTTGTAGGATAGTTTATACTAATGGTATGCTGAATAATTAAAACATCTACTTAAGTATGTTGATTCAATTTTGCGCTTACAACCTGGAGCGATGTTGATTATGATGGTTGGTGTTAAGTATAGTAATTAAATACCGTGAATGGGATTTAATAGAGAGTTGGAGGCTAGAAGGCTTGTTTACGTCTCATACATAAATAAAATTATTAAAGGAGACAAGAAAATGAAAGATAATTTCTGTAATCCATTTTCATGCTGTAAAGTTTCATGCTTTTTTTTATGGTTTACCAATGTTTTTATAAGCAATTTTTCGTATGCATGTTTCATAAAAAAAAATATTTGTGAAAGAGACTTCTGCCGTAATATGATAAATAACACAGAGGAAAACTTTTTTTATACAAATACGTGATCTTGCCTAATTCGAGTGTGAGAATTCGAAATCTGAAATTATTTTTACTCCTAAAGCTACAAATTGTTTTAAATGTCATTTTTTTTTGGTCTATTTATTGTCAAAATCCACAATTTTAAAAACATTTTAGGAAACAGGGGGTCGCGTAAATGTTGCGATAAACTTATAAGGGAATAAGAGCACTTCATCAGGATTAAACTTGCATAAGAAACCATGCTCGGGACTATCGTCATACACGGACAGGGGCGCTTTTCTATTATGAATTGTTCAACAGCAGACGAAGAAACAGTTCATAATAGAAAAGTTCCCCCTAGTGTCGTAATATGACATTTCCAGACATGGGTTCTCATTCCACTTTAATTCTGATAATGTGCTTTAACTCCCCCAGAAGTTCACTGAATACTTATGCTATCCTATGTTTTATATAACGTTTTAAAAATTGTACACTTCCAACAAAAAATAGAAAAAAATGTCCTTTTAAAATAATCTGTAGCCTTAGGAGTATCTGTAGCTTTAGAAGCACATTTCGGATTTTAAATTAACGATACAAGAGTATCTAAGATCTGTTAAGAGAAACTCATGTAAAAGAAAACAAAAGCAATTGTTCCTCAGTATAAATTCTAAAATCCATGAATCGGTTTCAAAGGAACAAATTTTAAATTTAAGAATCATATTATAATATATAAAGGAAAGGCTTTTACATGTTATTTAATATTTGGTACATTAAAAACATGCTTTTACAATTATGGTAATAATAGTAAGTTTATATTGTTTTTAAAAACCTCTCTGCAAAACATTAGAATGTATTATAGCCATTTTTTAATCAAAACGTATAACTTTATTATTTCTAGCAAAAAATATGAATATTATAGTACAATAAAGATAAATTCTATGTTGCATATATGTTAGAGCGAATATTATAAAGCATTTGCAAATACTGGTTAAACTACAACTTAGTGTTAAAAATAAGAAATTTATTTGTAGAAAGCGTACATTTTAAATATTTATATTAAACAAGTATTTAATTCTGACTCTCTCACAGCCTGGGCAAAATATATTTTGCATTTTTTTTTTAAACATATGAATGTCTTTTTCCTCAACATAAATTAATTTTCTTAGAAATAACACACTTAGGGATTATTTTAAAAAGTCTTTTTTATTAATACATTACAAATATTTAATTAGATTAGCTTCTTAGTAGTAATTGACATCAGGTTTATAATCATTAGGAACTAAATGAGTTTTCTTTACAAACTAGCTCAAGCGATAAGAAATTTGAAAATGGTCTTAGTTTTCTTAAAATTTTCAATTTAAGTTATGTAATGCAACATATCTAAAAAAGTAATGTTGCTACTTATATTTTCACTATTTGTATCATGATTTGCTTGCTTAACTTTGCTTAAATATAAAAATATGAATCAAGTTAATAATCATAAAATAAAAAAGAAAGAAAAAAGCGTCCAAAAATTTCATTAGCTGACCTGTAATATGGTTTTAGAGGATTTCAAAATGCTGAGTTTTTTTAACTGAATGTATTTTGCTTTGTATTGTAACTCTAAAATTATTTGAGTATTACAAAACTAATAATTAAAACTGTGAGGAATGTATCAACACAAACGATTTATCTCATACAATCAATGTGGAGTCACGAAGTAAAGAGCAAGTTGTGGGAAGACTCTTTAACCATGCAGGCGTCCTTTTAAGCCCTTTTCTTTCCCATTTCGCATTTATGGTGAAATGTTTTTATTTTCAATTATATCACATTACACAGTTTTGATCATTTTTATTACACTTTATTAGATAATCAAAATTAGTCCAAAATCAGTTTAATTAGTTTTCAAGTAAGCATTTAAGAATTTAACTTGTTTTAACCTTATAATTTTCAAGCATCTGTATAAATTTATGCAGCTCAGTAAGTTATTTAAATTAGTTTATAGGACTACCTAACTATTCCATTGTCAAAATATTTTAACCCTTTGACTCAGAATTTTTCTTAAATCTATTTTCCATGCTTTTTTTTCTTTTTTTTTTGTATTAATTTAGGCCAAAACTAGTATTAAATAGTACACAGAAGAGCCATTACATTATGACCACCCTCCATCTACAATGGGCTATAACCCGGTGGCGAGGGTAGTATGGTGTGGGCAATGTTTTCATGGGGCACATTAGGACCCATAATCTTCATAGAGCAATTCCGGACGTCTGTAAGCTACTTAAACATAGTTTCAGACCAGGTTCACACATTCATGGCAACAGTTTTTCCTGCGGGGGATGGTGTTTACCTACAGGATAATGCACCATGTCATAAGGATCGAATCGTCATGGATTGGTTCGAGGAACATTCCAGTGACTTTCAAGTCCTGTCTTGGCCCCCAAATTCACCTGACCTTAATCCAATAGAGCATTTGTGGTCCTACTTGGAAATCCAAATTCGTGCTGCCTCGCTACCTTCTCGCAATGTGAGGAAATTGCAGGACCAGTTGGTGAGCGCTTGGTACCAGATACCTCAGACTACCTATCAGCTCCTTGTGGAATCAATGCCACGGCGGGTGCTAGCAGTTTTGAAGGCTAAATGTAGTCCAACATGTTATTAGCAGGGTGGTCATAATGCAATGGCTCTTCGGTGTATATTTAACATTATTATAAGTAATGGTCATGAAATACTGGTTTCTTGTTCTGTGTTAAAGGCAAATTCTTCCAACCCTGTTGACATTCAAACAATAATTTTTCAAATTAACACTACTCTGCAGTTATATAGTTCTAAGAGAAACAGACATCCCTCATTAAAATTTCTTTGATTTACAAATTCAATTGATACATTTTTGAATATGATTGATAAAAAAAAAAAAAATTCAAACTACTTTTTTTGGATTTTATATTTTTGTGCAAACATAATATTGATAATCAAACAGATTTTTTAGTAACTATTACAGTATTTTATAATTAAAAAATGCCAAAATGAATTTTTGTTTACAATTTAGAGGGCCAATAAAAATTTTATTAAAAGAACACCGGTAATCCATCTGCGCCAAAGGGTTAAAACAAAAAATGGTTTACAAAACAGATGAATATAAATCTACTTTTAAAAAAACAACATATTTTAAATATACAAAACCTCGCGTCAAAAGTGCAAAAAGTAATTTTTAATCATTACCAAACATAAAAAATATTACATTCATTTAACTATATTTATTCTAATTGTACAAGTATCTTTTGTAATACACCTGTCTTCGGTAGGGGTATGCGTTACCGTCTAGACGAGATAATACCAATTACTGTTTCACTTCTCAGTCTATAGAATGGCAATTCTACGAATATCCATTAGTAATCCTGTACTGAGTGTTATAAATCGACACTGAATTTAGTGGATTAGTAACTATGAAGGATTTATCTTCCTTTGAAAGATCTGATTTAATATTAAATTCTATTCATGAATACTTAGTAAATAAAAAAATCAATATTATTGAAATAAGCATACGCTTTCAAATAAGTCTTAGAAATAATGACCAATTTACCTGGGTATCACATTTTGTAGCATAGAAAGAATACTTATATTTACCAAAACCAAAATTCGAACAAACAAACATTTTGTTATTTAATCCATAACCCATTTTAAATTCCAAAATTCCTAATCCTAACTTTCTAAAATATAAAATAAATTCTCAAAAATTTCTTGATTCAGACAGTTAACCCGAATTAACTTTAAAAATACATAATACAACTTTTTCAACGAGCTATAAAATCACACTTACTCATAGGTCAATATTAAATTAATTAAACCACGTTGATTTTAGAAATAAATTCATAATAAAAC
Organism: Parasteatoda lunata; assembly: GCA_949128135.1. Lineage (NCBI taxonomy): Eukaryota > Metazoa > Arthropoda > Arachnida > Araneae > Theridiidae > Parasteatoda > Parasteatoda lunata. The sequence continues at coordinate 83,432,741 of OX421973.1, forward strand.
CCTTTAATCAAAATTTCAAACCAAATTTACAAATACTTCATTTATTCAATTAACTCTTGAAATTCCTAATGCAATTTTTCATAATGAAAAAGATAGATATATTATCATTTCATCATTTAATCCGCTTAAGTTTTTGATGACCATAATTTCCACCTTTCTTGAAATTTGCAACCAAATTTACACAAACGCCAGTTAATAGACACACATTAACTTTTGTACTTCGAAATAAAACACTTTTACTGAAATTTTAAATCAAAGTTTCACCATTCATTTTATTTACAGTAAAAGCCGAAATCTTTACCCCAGTATTTTTACAGAAATTTAAACTTGATCTCACAAAGTTCTGTTGCTGTTGTTGTTATTGTTCATTTACGTTGCACTAGAGCTGCACAATGGCTATTGGCGACTTTCTGGGAAACATCTCTGAGGATAATCCGAAGACATGCCATCATAATTTTGATCCTCTGTAGAGGAGATGGCACCCCCGCTTTGGTACCCCGACGACGAAGTCGAGCTCTTTACGGTAGACCAGTTTAATAAGGATCAATACCGCACACCCTGGGTCCCTACCCAGACCAATCTAAGTGGTCCCCGTCCGCACACTGACCGCAGCAAATTTATGTTTGATTTCGGTGATCTGCTGGGAACCGTGTCTTAACGATCAGTCCACTACGGGACCACAAAGTTCTGACCATTCTATCAATTAACAATGATTATTTTCAAAACTAAATAATTCCGTCTTTTTGACAAAAACTACGATTAAATTTAAAAGTATTTCATCACTTGACCACAGTTCGGAATAAACACTTTCAAACACTACAGAACATTTTGTGATATAATCCAAAAGTTTATTCACACTCAAACTTAATAATCCAATATTAACTCACTAATGTTTTTAAATCAAGAGAATCCACATTCATTTTGTGAATTTAGATAGGTCCCAATAAATTAAAATGAAAAAAAGATCAAAAAGATCCGCTCGGAATGGAATGAAAAATGTACGATCATAACAGGACTGATATCTGGGAAAACAGCATAATTCGCAAATTTCAGATCATCCAAAAGAATAAGCGACAGTAACTTTAGAAATGCATCTCTTTTTACCGAAAACTACAATCAAATTTAAAAACATTTCATTACTTTATCAAATAACCAATATTCATAACGTGACCCATTTTCAAAACCTAAAACTTTCAAACACGGCAATATTTTTTTTAATTTTATTTCAGTGGAGAAAGCTGCATTTATTTTGTGACATAATCCAACCCGTTTGCTGAAACTGAAACTTACAAATACCCCGATATTGACTCAGTAATATTTTTAAACCTTCATTCATTTTGTGAATTTATATAGATCCCAATAAATTAAACTGAAAAAAGGAACAAATAAATAAACATTTACTTTCCGCTCGAAATCAAACCACAAATGTGGGATCATAGATCTAATCCGCGAGACCGATGTCTTGGAAAACAACATAAAAGATGGCCAAAAGTAGAAACACATATGTTAAGGAAAGGGGGTGTAAAATCGTCCCGTTATTTTTCTATCGCCCGATATTTATTTCATCGATGGGGAAGAAAATAAAAAATGAAATTTTTATCAATCTATATCCCGAAAGCAACATTTTTTTTTTTTTTTACTTCTCCCAAGCATTCACTACCACCACCGGCAGATGAATTTTCCGGTACTGCAGAGCCATATTTTCCTGGATCGACTGCTCCCCACCATCTATTCCTTTTTTTTTTCCTTCCTGGAATCCGGAGTTTCCGTAGTTGAAGGAGCTCCGTGTTTTGACAAGATTGAAATACGATGTTTGAATGAGTAATGGCAGTTTGTCGTGGGTGTGTTAAGATCGAACGATGACCTTCATAATCGCTGCAAGACGTTTGACAAGAATTTATTTATCTTCGGCAAAACTTTCATGCCATGCCCGAGTGTTATCTTTTGAAATTCAATTTAGATTTTAAATTAAGAACTAAGTTCGAAACTGCTAGTTTTTTCTGGTAATAACAAGGCTTAAGTTGCTGCAGTAAGAAATAGCCTGAAAAAGAGGTAAAACATCGTTTTCGGTATTATTTTCAGCTTCCTTTTTCAAGTTGCTGCAGTAAGAAATAACTTGAAAAGAGATAAAAACATCGTTTTGAGTTTTAATTTCAGCTTCTTATTTTAAGTAGCTGCAGTAAGTAACAACTTGAGAAAAGGTAAAACATCGTTTTGACTATCACTTTCAGTTTCCTTTTTCAAGTAGCTGCAGTAAGAAATAACTTGAGAAGAGGTAAAACATCGTTTTGATCATTATTTTTATAGTTTCCTTGTTTATATGATAAGGAGCAAACAATGATCTTTTCCCTCATTTAAACTTACTTGCATATTTCCACAGTCATAATTTTTAAGAAACTTTCTCTTGAGATTATAAACACCGACAAAGAAATATTTATCGCAATAAGGTTATTCATAGATGATAGAGAGCTTTCTTCTAAAATTTTGATTATGAAAAGTATTAGTGGCGGAGAGGAAATTCTAGTATTTCTTAAACTTAAAAACACAAGATTGTTCTATAAAGTTTTCATAAAGTATTTAAGACAAATAGTCTTTTAGGGGAAGAATCTGAAATTCTTACAATTACGTTCGTCTTATATAACAACTTGAAGCTAAGTTTGGGTATTAAAAATAACTTAATTTTTTAAACTCTATATAAGTACAAAAATATCACAATACACTATAAATTCTGGAATTTATTTACTTCAAAATTAAGCCAACTTGTTTATCAAGCGTAATATTTCTTCAAATCTTTAATATAGTTTCTTTTTTTCCGAATTTATTAAAAAAATTAAAATCATTGACATGCATTATCATGGAGCTTAACAGTGGACTTTAATGTTTGCTTCACCAAATTTTTATGTAAAAATTACTGAACTATGAATTGCAAGATATTGATAATTTAATAAAATTTCACTGCATGATAATATATATTCTTTACTTATTTCTTTGAAAAAATTGCAATTATATTTTTACTACACACAAAAATATCAAATCTAACTACTGTTGGACTAAACATTTAGAAGGCTGTGAAAATCACTACTTACCAGTTATGAGTAAATATATACATTAATTTAATCCATACTGAATTATATATTCCTTTAGTTATATCGGTTTATCCACAAAAGTTGCGTACTTTGCACATTTATATCCATTTCAATTAATTATGTTGATGTACTTACCTATAAAAAAAACAAATACATTATTACTTTATAATTAAAATATTTAAAACAATGAAAAAACAATAATATAAAACATTTCATGTTTTTAAAATTCTCCGTGAAATGTAATTTTTGCAATGAAATATTACAAATGCACAATACAATGCAATGAATTCTTTATAATTATAATAAAATGTGAATTCTATTTAGTTCTATGTCATGACAAAAAATATCTTTGTCTAGACAAAGATTTTGCAATTTGTTTATTTTTACAACACTCCTAAGCCTATCTATAATAAAATAATTGAAATCTGTAGTATAAATAACGAATGCATTTCGTAATTTTATTGCGCTACAATATTACAATCTCTGATAAACCCCATACATATTTATGAAATGAAAGAGAAAGCACAAAAATACTAAAAGAAAATGTTATATGGTCACTCAAAGAATTTTAATTTCTTGTATGCTGGGTATTTAGCGGCATATTCCTTATTGTTGTTATTTTCTTTTTTGCAGAACACATTTGTTTTGATTCGCTAAAAATCTTTTTATCCTATGCTGTTTCTAGATATAAAAGCTCATTAAGTCCCTCACAAAGACTATTTTCCCTGAAATTATTACGTAGGGAATGTTTTGTAGTGAAGTAACATTCTAAGAAATTTTCATCTATATGCTGATAAATTTTGTTTTCAAAGAAAAATAGTTGAACGCATTTTTAGTGATTTAATCCGAATTTCCTTTTGAGATCATTTCTGTAAAATCATTTTTCAATATTTTTGCACTATCTTGCATTGTAAGATCTTGAATGCAATTAGTGTTTCTCTACGGAAATGTGTAAAAATTCAACCGTATTTTTGCTTTATAACCCCTTGTTCAAATATTAATTTGCGACACCACCTCTCACCCAATTGCTTATAATTTTTTCATTTTAATTTTTGATAAGAATTTAATAAAAAATTATATTAAAAGCAGTGATTGCGAAACGCCTAACATTTAGTATGAAACACTGACGTACTTAATATTTTACAAGTTATTGTGGTAAAAAAAATGTTATACGTAACGTAAAAAACAGGTATACGTAAAAAATATGTTACGCCAAACATATGCATATATACTATTGATAATAAATCATTTTTAGACAAACGATTATAAAGACAGGTTAAAAATGTCTTTAAATTAACAATAAATGCTTAAGTATTTAATAAACGTTAAAAAACTTTTATCATAAATAATTTAAAGAGCATTAGCAAAGTACATTGCAAAACTATGATAAGTCTCAATCTTTATGTTTATTTTTAATATTTAATGGCAAATTTAATAAGTCTTTGAAAAAGAAAAAGATGTATATTTCAATTTCAAAGCTAATTCAAAAATGAAAACTATTATATCATGAAATTGTTTTGGTATGACATATATAAACAAACTAATTTTTTTGAATTTTTTAATAGATAATATTAGCTTTTTCAGGACTAAAAAATGGCACTGAAAGAATAATAAAGCATAAAAAAGACGCGTTTGTAATGTAATAAAAATGAAATTTGTTAATGGAAAACAACAGTTCCATTTTTCTTTACGTAGTATTCAACTAATACCAACGTTGGGAAAGGTATTTAAGTGGTAATAATGGGTTGGGAACTAAGTTCCCACTTTTTCTTTTCTTCTTTCTCTTAAATTTTATCATAACGACTTATGTCATTTGAAAATTGATTTCTTTTTTCACTGGAATCTATGTTTTTACTTGAATTAATATGAGTTAACTTTTCGATCATTAAACTGGAGTAAAATGAAGTCCCAATTTTTGCATACTAATTAACATAAATCCAGTAACCTTGTGCACATTGATCATTTCTAATACTACATAGTAAATTTACTGGCGACAATAATTAATTGATTTCTATAAGTAAAGTATGATATAAATTCAATAAATCAGTAGCTCAAATTTAGTAACGTGTGTTAGAAAAGAGAATTTCAATTGAGCTGAGAATTCTTAATTAAGGATTCGTAGCGAGTAATTTATCAAATTTCATTCTATTCAATTACCAAGAAAATAATTATGCACATTTGTAACTTTATGAAAGCGAATTTGTACTGGTACGATACTTAATGCAAGTCATATTTTCTGTTTCGTTTATTATTTAATAAATTGATGTATTTTGTTTCTCGGAGTCACTTTATCTTGTGTAGTGAATTTCATATTTAGAAAATTGAATTTATTCTTTGACTTCATATTGAAACAAATATTTAATTAAAACGAAGAAAATATAAACTTTTTTTTTATTTTTATGAATTGTTGTTATTGTTGACGTAGACCATTAATGCAAGGGGGTGCAATTGCTTTATTTTAATGAATTTGTTACGGTTTATTAATTAACAGATACACAAAGTCTCTTAAAGTAAATTATTGCACTGCGAATTTCAAATTCTTTTCAACTTTTTCGAAACATTTTTTCTGGAGTTGAAAGAATTACTATTGAATTTTAATTTGGGGAATTTATTTTTATTAATTATAGTTATAATTTTCGAAAAACGCAAGCTTTTGTGTAGTGAATTGCATATTTGTACCAAAAAGTATAATAATTCCTGTTCACATTGAATTGATTATTTATAAAGTTTGAAAAAGAATGCATCTATCATTTCTTAAATATTTGCTATGTTGTAATACAATAAAAGTCTGGTAAAATGTGAAATGTGTGTGGTACAGTGTGATGAAATGTCTGGTAAAAAAAAAAATACTATGGTAATAAAACCAAAATATACGATATTTAAACCATTCATATTGCAACGGTATTCCGGAAACTCCTGTTTTCAAAATTACCACACATTTATTAAAAATACAGAACTGAAAATTAAAATTTACCAAATAAATTGCTAATATGTCATGCTCTAAGGTATCAAGAAAAAATACTCTCTTCGATAATAAAGTCTTCGATAAAAATAACAGTGCTTTATGTCGGTCCCGTAGACCTAAGAACTAGACAACGGGGTAAACTTTAACATATCCTAGTAGTTTTGACTATACTCTGTTTCTCGGTGAATTTTTTTTTCAAAATATTACTTTTAAAAAACAGTTACGTAATAAAAAATTAAAAAACTAATTTTAAAAAAGCTAAATTCCTTGATATTTGAAAGCAAATTATTTCATATAATTTGGAATAAAAACTGCAAATTGCATTATATTGTAATTATACTAGAATATTTCTTTTGTTTCCATTTCAAATTATTCAGCATTGCTGTTGGAAATGAGGCAATTATAGTCACCACAAGGAAACACTTTCTTAATTTAATTTCAATTAAATTAATTTGACAAAAGCTGCATAGTTTTAAAATATAACTAATTCTTTTCTATCACGAGTTTTCTGCGTTATAATGTTATTCTTTGTTTAACTAGACATTCTACTTCGCAAGACTTAGTACAAAGCACTCATTAAAAGAGCCTTAATTAAGAAAGCTACGTAATAATTAATTTAAAGTAGGGAATAAGTAAAAAATAAATGAAAATAATGCATCTAAAAAACCAAATTCAATAATTTTAAAAATCAGCTCTTTCCAATTTGCAAACTTAATTGAACAAACTGCATTATTTCAGAATCCGTCTGCATATTTTTTTTCTGAATCGCAGATTTTGAAACTGAATCTATTATTGTGAGTTTTATGAAGCAACAATTTGTGCAACGAAGTGAAATTCTAATTTCCTTTTAACGAATTCAGGTTTTAAAAAATTTATTGCTTGGAAATATTTGAAAATAAAATATTTTAAGATTTTCCGTATTGAGTTATTTATTTTTTGATATTTGTTTAAAAACATTTCATATTTCGTAATAATTTTTATATGAAAGGCGTACAAATTTCCAAAACGTCGGTCTTAACAATATTTTAAATGAAAAGTGTGTAAAGTTTCTTTCTTTAAAAAAAAATACATTTTAAGAAACTAAATTCCTTACGTTTAAAAGCAAACTATTCCAAACTTTAAAAAAAAAAAAAAAACTTGAAACTGAATTACATCGAAATCTTTCTACAATATTTTTTTTTCTTCATATAAATCCGCATTTCTGTCGAACGTTTCGAAACTGAAGTACTTATAGTGAGTTTCATATGGATACACATTTTTTCTCCTGCATGTAATCTATAACTCCGTAGTAAAGGTATAAAATTTTATTTTGTCATACTTTCATTTCCCTTCCCTGAACAAATATACCATCCTACCCCTCAGTCCAATCTAGAGATTTCTACCATAAACTCACGTTCTTGGCGCCATTTTCCAAAAAGAAGTATTTCTCTCAGAGCGTACAAGGAATGTTGGTATAAAAGACCTTATTACTTGTTCGATATTTGTTTTTTGGAGCTGTTAACAAGGACACGAACAAAGCTATTGGATTTTTCTCTCCTTTTATCGTTTATTGACTTGGCGGCGAGTAACAACTCAACTAGAGAACTCTTTGGCTCTAGTTGGGTCTTCTCTCTTTTCTTGGCTCACTTTCTTTATTCTACATTCAGGCTCTTGCCAAAGTTTGGCTTCAATCTGTATTGTCTTTTGCTACAGACGAAAAGACTTAAAAGAAACAAAATAAGCCGTCGATTTGTTTAAGATTGAGTTAATTAACTAGCGAACATGTTTAACTAAATAGTAGTTTGCCTAAAGGATATAGGCTAATAACACTCCTACATTTGAATTCGAATTTTTATAATCAACCGATAAAAGAATTTGAGTCTCGTTTAAAGCATTCAGATTTACTGATTAGTTTTATTCAGAAATTAAGTAGGGGAAATGTTTAAGCAGTATTTAGGCTTACAGCTTTCGTATGAAAAGCTGATATGTAAAGTGTTTTTTTTTTTTTATTAATTGCACTGCTAAAAGTTCTTTTAACACAAAACATTTTTGTCGTGTTAATGATAACTATCGTGTAAATTATTTTATAACTTTCCTAGCATTCTTTTCAGTGTTATGTAAATAGTTAATTCTTACAAAATTTGCGTTTCTCAAAAATCATTAAAGCAAAATTATCAATTTTGTTTTAGTTTTGCCTTTTTTCTCAGAAGCTAATACAAAATAATTTTTTCTTCTAGCTAATATTAAAAAAAAATTTGAAACTATTTTTAAATTATTTTACAAATTCCATTTTCCATGTCAGGGAATTTTACTAAAATGATTAAAATATCGTAAAGAGGACAATACGCTTTTTCAGCATAAATAATTTCTATAATGAATGCGGAATATTTCTTTCATTAATTTTACAAAATAAATAGTTTTTTCCATTCAGTAATAATGAAGTGAGAAACATTTAAATTTCGATAAAACTAAGATCGGTTTATTTTCCATTATAATTATTTTCTTTACCTCTTAGGAAAATATTTATAATAATATTAATAATATTTATAAAATAATATTTATAATCTACACTAGAGGAACCAGCTTAGAGAGTTTGATTTTAAGGTGTACAGATTAGTTTTTCTGCACTTCAATCAAATAGTATATTTGAGAAGGTAATAGATACACCTCATTTCAAATAAAAGTGTTGCTGATATATGAGGCTGGCGTTCTGAGGTGAAAATGAGGTTTATTAATGAGGTGACTTTTGGCACAAAATTTATCTTCGTTTTCTACCTCAGGTGCACTTTTAAACCTATCAACATTGAAACAACCTTAAAGACACCTTTTTCCTTGATGGGAATTTTTATTATATTTCTGCTTTCAGTAAAGCAGAAATATAATTAAAAAATATAAATATAATTGAGCAACTTTTTTTTTTTTGTTCTTTAAAAATATGCAATTCTTATACAAAATATACGATATTTAGTCCGATAGCGTAATTTTGAAAAAAAAAAAAAATTTCTGAGGTCATAGAAACTTTAATTACAGCAACGTATTCATACCCAGTAAATAAGTAAAAAAAAAAGTTCGTTTCTCCAGTCTGGATTTTTTTAGGAACACAAATAGGCTGATTTTTTTTGTGTTTAGCTTCTACCCCAGAAGCAGCCCGGTAATTGGTATGCTGAGAGAATAAAATTCCTTCTAAATAGTTTAAGAGTAAAGAATGTTCCTCTCTCTGTACAGTATATTATAACCCTTTTTGGTAAGAAAATATGCCTGATCGTTAACAAGAATATTTAGAGGCCAGAGACTCATTATAATACAACACATTTTGCAAACTATTCAAGGAAATCAACTGCTCCTGATGTTGGGAATGAGTAGTTCTTACCACTTAACTATTTTGATAGTTTAGGATGAAAAGAACTGATAGAGTGACAGGCAACCAGTGAATTTGAAAATATCACATTTGAGAATATTAATGTAACAAGTTATGCTTTTTAAGTGCAACTCACCCTCACCTGCCAAACTTTCTAAATGGTGTATAAAAAGAAAATAGTTTCAAGTAAAAAAACGCCTCTAAAACATTCATATGTCTTTTTTAGCCAAACATTGCCGCCATTCTGCTAAAGGCTCGGTAAGTTTTTGGTAGCGGGATTAAATCTTGCTATCTCTGTGATGCCCTTTCCTATTTATTCTTCAACTTGTGTGTGCCGACCGGCCTGTGTAGGGGGCAGGGAACTGTCCTTGCATCAGAAAGGTTCTGGGTTCGAATCCCGGGCAAGATATGGATGTTTCTTTCTCTCTATCTGTGTTCTATGTCCTTTCTCCTTCGTGTGTGAATGCGCGAATGTGACCCGCCCTATAAACTGGTTGTGGTAGTGTGACGTGGGCGACGCTGCTCCGCCGCCGTAGCTTCGCCACAGGTGCCCACTGGGTAACGAAAAGAGAGTCAGCAGTTCTGGCACTTTCTGTGGCCAATGGACAATAGCTCCAATTGCCTGTCATTAAAAAGAAAAAAAAATTCTTCAACTTGTTGAGGCTCATAAGTTTTACTTCGTAATGAGCATAGAAGCTTGTGTGTATTAAATTAAATGTATTGCAACGTTTATTTTAGCTCAAATAAACCTTAAAATGAATAATGCAAACGATAGTAACATTAAAATAAATAGCAACGGAACTTTCTACTTAACTAGAAAATCATGCTTACCTTAGTTGCAGATAAAATAAATTTTTAATTCATTTCTAGTTACAAGAGAATCCTTAAATTACAATTAAAGTACACTTTCAGGAAAAATTAATCGTTGCAGGTAAATAATGTTTATTTATTAAAATGATTTATTTAAAACATAAAAACAATAATATCGTTATATATTTTAGTTAAGCTGACTAAACTAGCTCTTTTAAACTTGCATGGAAGGTTTCACTTTAAATTACATTTAATAATAATAAAACAGATTATTTAAGGTAACGCACTGTGCAGAAGATTTCCGTAATTTCCTAGTGGAGGCTGCATTTCATTGAAATTATAGGAAATTTATTTATATATATATATAAATGTTTACTAATAATATGTTAGATTAAAAAAAATAAGCAAACTTGTAACGTGTAAAAGACTAATAATACTGTAAATAATTAATAAAAGTTATAGGTACATTTGTATCTTTTAAACTGTATTTAAAATAGCCTACATCATTCAATGACCGTCAGGAAATATATTTCTCCAAGAATGTTACAGTACATCAATAAAGAACTAAAAAAACAAACGTAATTAATGGAAACACCCCAATAACAGAGTACAATTCGGCTTTTTAAATGCTTCACCAAAATGCGCACTCGAAATATTTAAATGGTTCAAATCAAGTCCCTGGTCGTAGATATTGAAATAAGATACGATGCACTCCTCCTATCACTGACGATCAAATGTTTTGTTTGAATAATAAAAATCAATGATAATATCAGTATTGATTTTCTACAGCAACTAAGATAAACGAGCAGATTTGTACTTACTTAGAAAGTTTCACTTTGAACATTTAAGAATAATTTTAAAATACAGCACGCTACTATTTAAGATACCGTACTATAAAACAGATTTCCGTTCTGGAAACTAAATTCCATCAAAATATTAGGAAACTCGTAATTCGGTACACTTGTTAAAATTCCACTAACGAAATTTCAATACACTTGTATCTTTGATAATGTATTATCAGTAGCTTAATGGCCACCAGGAATCTCATTTCTTCGAGAATGTTTGTTAAAGTACACCAATAAAGAACTAAATTACAAACGTAATTCAAGAAAACACCACAATAACAGAGTACAATCTGGCTCTTGAAATGGTTCTATAGAATGTGATCCAAATATTTAAGTGCTTCAAAATCATGTCCCTGAACTTAGATAATGTAGTAAGGAGCGAAGCTTTCCAGAAGAGATTTAGAACATTTTAATTAAAACATTTAATAATTATATTGTTCCATATTGTACAGCAGTTCTCCACAGAGGGAACAAAATTGCATAGAAATTTTGTACAATCCGAAATATATTATGTTAGCTGCTATATTACTACAGTAATTTATTTTAAATGTACAGGAAATCCTGATAAATATTTTTCTGTCGAAATTCATTTGTTGTCTCAACATAAAGATTTACTTTGCTGAAAAAGAAAGAAATAATTCATGGACGTTTAAGTCTAATACACCTGACGCGTGTAAAAAACTAGTACTGAAACAAAATACATCTTGTATCATTTTAAATGCATTGCCAAGAGATTAAGGCATTTTATGACCATCAGGATCTATATAGCCCCAATAATGCTCTACACAGTACATCCATAAAGAACTGAACCACAAACGTGATTCATGTATTCACCCCAATAACAGAATTTGATCCAGCTATTTAAATGCTCCAACAGAATACGATCCAAATATTTAAATGCTTTAAAATCATGTCCCTGACCTTAGACATTGAAATAAGGAGCGATGCCCTCCTCCAATCACTGACGATCCCTTTTATAGGTCACTCTGTCTAGACGCAAGCAATCATTCTCGGTTTTTACGACTCTCGACTTTCATTAACAGTTGAACGGAAGTCAGATGGCGATTGAAAATTCGCAATTCCAGTTTATATTTTCCTATAAAATGGAAATTTCGTACCAGAAAAGATAAACTTTTGATCAGCTCCTTTGAAACAGCGTTAAAAATAAATGGAAAAAGGGGGAAGAAATAACTTCTTCGGTTTTTGAATTGTTTCTCGCTTCCGGTGGCAGCAGTGCCACAAATGCTGCTTTATTTCCCCCCTTTTTTACACAGAAGAAATGTTTGCAGCCCCATTAGGGCTGCTTTGTTTGTTTTTATTTAGCAAGGGCTTCTCTTAAGATTTATTTGGTACAGTTCATTGCCCTGATTATTGAGTAATTTCGGACTATAATTAAGAAAAAATACAAATAATAGAATATAGTACAATTCTTTTTTTTTCTTTTCTTTTTGCTAAAAGGTTGTTTCAAAAGAGTTTAAGACGAATTAAAGGAATAGAAGGTCGGCACTTTTTTTCTTTTAATCAGAAACTTGAAGATACTTTGTTTCTTAGGAAACTAAAGTTTATTCGGTTTTATTTAATTCGATAGATACTTCCACGTTCCTTATTTTACTTTATTTATGATATTTTTGTGATAATACTCTCCTTAATTTAATTATACTTAACCCTTAAAAAATAGAAAACAATATAATGTGACATTTTTAAACAATAAATTGGTGATTAATATTACAGTTTATACTTTTACATCTCAAATCTTAAAACTTTTTTTTATTCTAAAAAATTCGGATACTAAATAAAAACAAAATATTTTATTATTTATCATATAGTGATATGATATAGTTTTTTTAACTATTAAAATTAACTTCATATAATTTTTTAATTTATAATTACAACTTTATATGGATAAAGAATATTTCCTTCCAATTTCATGTTCAATTATGTTCAATAAGTGATTATTTTCTATTCCTGGGACAAAATTGTCCCGTTTAATAAAGTAATCACACATTATTCATTCAAATGGTATTTTTTTAAACGTACCATGAGCTTTATTTTGTATAATAATTTCTATTGAAATTTCCTATTTAATAATATTTAAAATTCATTGCTTTATATTCTCTATGTGTTATGATATCCTCTTAGAAGACAAGGGAATTCCAAGATCACGCATAAGGGCAAACTAACTATTCTGTGGAACCTCTTAAGTAAACTTTGCATTTGCAATACAATAACTGAAAGAAAAAAAATCACTGCAACACATGATTACAAATACAACTGTGAACATTTTACGTCAATACTGTGGTGTGATTCGTAAGTAATATATAAATCGACCAGCCATCTCCGAAACCAACATCGCATTTGAAAAAAGAAAGCTCTAGCACCCCAACCATTCTAGTTTCCATGTCGCATTGGAGTACGAAAATAATCAGCAACCTTTATTCGGATGATTCTTAGAACAAACATATGTAAAGCAAAAATAAAGCATTCCTACAGCAACTCATAGAGCTCAACAAATGGGGTCTACGTAAGTTAAGGCAGTTTTGTGAATAAAGGCATTATGGAACCTGGTCAACACTGCATACCGATCACTTTTACTTCGCAGTCAAGCTGATACCCATCGCTCTGTAACTGGGTGCGCTTCAAGCCGCTGAAGGGGATTGAACCCTAGTACTTCACCATGGTATTAAAACTTATGTATGATGAACCAATCTTAGTTATATCAGCCATCCACGATTTAAAAAATCTAAAAGACATTTTGCCTACAATATAATTGTATAACATGAATGAAAGGTAAACATGCTGCAGTTTAACATGTTAACATATTTTGAGCAATAAAATAAACCAAAATGTTAGTATGAGTTTTTTAAATTAGTACGAGTTTTAAATCAGTATGAGTTTTATTTTTGTATATGTTTAGTTTTGTTACGAAGTGTAACCGATTACCTGCTAAAAAAGTTTATTTTTTTTCCATCAGTGGTAGAAAAAAAGGACCCGACTTACGTTTTAAAATTATCGAATTGATAATAAATTAATTTTCTTGCACTTATGAGAAGCCCAATGAATGAACATGTTCGGAAAAGTTTCATTTATTAGAGTAAAATCATTAAATAAAAACTTGTTTTTCTTTTATTTCAGTATTATCTCAGCTATGTCAAATAATTTTTATTTGTTTTTCGCGAAAAAATGACAATTTTGATATCTAAGATAGAAAAATAAGAAACTTGGTCCCACGAGAAAAATTCACTTTTCAATACATATACGATATCTAAAATCTGAACATTTAGAGTAAAATTAATTAGCCTATATATATATAAGAAAAAATTACCATATTAAAATGATCACATATTACCTTAACAAGGCTAAATAAAATTAGTATCTTTCGTGTGATTTTCTGTAAAAAAAAATTTAATTTTCAATCTGAAATCTTAGGTAAAAAAAACTCGACTTATCTAAGTCGCTCAAAATGAGAATAAGTGACTTTTCATGTATTTATTTTCATTTTGGTTGTTCTTTTTTTTTTTCCTGCCATACAATATTTTATTTATATGTAAGATATCATAAATTATGCATGAACTCCAGTAGATCGGTAACATCATCCATGCATTTTATATGTAATGCTTTAACTGCAACTCTGCACAGCATATAGAATTTGATATTCTGCCAAATTTTCGCGATTTTTTTTTCTGCTTTATTCACAACAGTTTTCGATTCAATTTTTTATTCTAAGTTGAACAGATTTTTCTTGTTTCACCTAATATCAGAAAAATAGTTTTTCTTATCATGCTAATTTTATTTGTAATGTCGCAAGATGTTAATATTCAAGTTATACAATCTGAATAAGCATCATTGAACACTTTCGAAAAAAAAATCAATATTTTATGTATGTTTTATTATTTTATGCTCTCGTAAAATTCACAGCCTAAATACAGCTTAAAAACACATAAAATACAGCCTAAATCGTAAAAGAGCGCAAATAAAAAAAAAGAAATCTGATGTAAGAAGTTATTAATATTGCCTGGTACTATTATAATAATTGTACGCTAAAATCACTAAATATGCACTAAATTGCGTTAAAATCCCAAAATAGGCACTAAAAGCATAATTATCTCTAAAATTGCAAAATAGGCCCTAAAATCGCAATTTTCACAAAAACTAAAATTATAATTGCACACTAAAACTACTAAATATGCACTAAAATCATAATTATTCCTTAAAATTACTAAATTGGCTTTAAAACCATAATTGTACCCTGAAATCTCTAAATAGACACTGATAAATAGCCAATAATTAATTTTAAAAAAAATGGGCATTAATATAGCAATTTTAATCTATTTCAACATTCATGCGAGTCATTGAAAAACTTACACTTTTTCAAAAACCAACACGGAAATAAGTAAAACAATTATCGAACAATTTAATAAAATTTTATAAAATTTTTATAAAATTTAATCTCCACTTATAGAAAAATTTGTTTAAACACTGAACCATAATATCATTGCCTATAGTAACAATATTTCACGAATTTGTTGCATTTTTAATAAGTTGGAGAGTTTTACTATAATTCTTAATAGAACATACACTTTGACTGTTGTTAATTAAAAAAAAATTTTAATAAATAAAATTTTTTTTAAGTGTTTCAGCAAAGTAGTTGAAAGTTTGTGCTTTTGTGTTTTTTTTAATGTTGCAAAAACGAACGTTTCAACAATAAAAAAAAAAGTTTCCTTTTTTTTTTAGACGATTTTCTAAAGGTTAAAAAAAGTTTAAAGAAGTATTTTTGAAATATTTTCAGATAATATCCATAGTCTTAGATTAGAGCAATGGTATTCAAGTACTCAAATTTTATAAAACGTTTAATCTGTGAGTTAACGTGACACCGTTGTAAGATTACAGCAATGTTACGTTGTATTATTATTTAGCATGCTCGAAAATTTCAAATATCTTCTCCCCAAAGCTTAATAAGAAACTTTTTAAACAAGGTTTCTTTTTATTTATTTATCACTTAAATTCTTTATTCTAGAAATTGAAATCCAAAATAGCTTTTATTTTAAAAATTAAGAAAAAAAATATCTTAAAAAGTTTCTTTTAAATTTAATATAAAATCTTTGTATCCAATTTATCTTTGCATAAAAATTCTTTCTTTAAAAAAAAAATTAAGATATTTCTTTATTATAATATTGAAAAAGCTAATCTTTTAATATTTCTCAAAAATCATTTAGAGAATCCGTACTACTATAAGAAGTGAATATAAGCAGATAATTTTGTGCATATTTTTAAAGTTTACACCAAGAAAATGTATTTTTATCTTCATACAATAAGAAAGAAAATTTTTAAGTTTCTTAAAGAAATATAATCTTTAAAATATCTCCAACAAGAAAAACTTTACCCAACGTAAAAAAAAGTTCAGAAACAAAAAGTGTATTTCTGTTTTCCTCAGATAGTGATTTCTAAGCTTAGAAGTGCTAATTAAAGAAAGTTGCATTTAATTATAGCTTGAAGCCCCAACCACTAAAAAAAGTCTAACAAGCTTACATAATTTTAAAGTAAATCTAAATGAAAACGCAATAGAAAGCTTAGATGAAATTAGATATTGCAAGTTTTTTATTCCTAAATTTAAGTTTAACTTTTAGGAAATAATTTAAGCCAGTTAACTTTAGCTAACCAAAATTGCACTTGTTCAAAGTTTAAGTTTTGTCTAAAATAAACAAGGTAATTATTTTAACATTATCGTAAAATATTCTAATTAATTTAATACAGAACTGGTATAAGTGTAGTATTAAGTAAAAATATTTTACTGAAAATTAGATGTTTTGAAGCAAGATTTCGCTTATAAAAAGGAGAAAAATAAAGAATCTTTAAATACACTAAATACTCAGGAGTAATATATCTTACCGAGTTTGATGTGGGACAACCCTAAAAGTCGTGAAAGGGAACACTTTTTTTCAAGTTATCACCAAATCGAGTTTTTATGTACTATTCGAAGAGTGTTTGAAAGCTCTAAACACCGAAAATCCTAAGTTTACACCTAGAATACTCCCCTTTACACCATATGTTAAACATTTTCGCCTCCAAAAACTCCACTATTGGCGCGTTTTTATTACACCAGTAATAGTTTACAATTGATTATGAGTTGGCGAATGTTTGTGGCTGTCTTCAATGTTGCTTCTCATTTTCAGAAATTAAAGTTTTCTGTAAAACTATGTATATTTATCAGCTGTATAGTAAGGATAATGATATTTTAAATTTCAATTCTCTGTAAACTGTATTAACGTATAATTTCTCCGTCTGTCCTGTTGAGCGTTGTTCAAATTAATCTTAAAATTCTCTCTGCTGCGCGTATGCTTAACTTACAAACTCATTTTATTTTAAGAATTAGTTTATATACTGATTATTACTTTATAATGTCTCGTAAAATAACTTTACTTAATCTTATACGTATCATATCTAACTGTAACCATAAATTTGAGGGTAAATAAATTACAAAGATGGTGGTTGGCGATGGCTACTTTACGCCAAATAGTGTAAAAGAATATTCTATGTGTTTCGTAGCACTGAGATCAATCTTTTGGTTTTGGGGTAGAACGATACTTAGGTGTAAAGTAGTTGCCACCATTTTTGGCGTTCATATACACCAAAAATTTTTACGGTTTATCTTAATTGAGAATTCACGCTAAAAATTTTATTTATTAATTGAAAATTAAAAATATTGTGACTCAAGAGTTATGAACTTAAAGCATATCGAAAAATCATCGTATCGACAGAATGCTTCGTTCTTGGTAGTTGATGTAGAAATTTCCGCCTAACACAGAACTTTCTCACAAAATAGAAAACTTATTTTTCAGCACAAGAAACAACAGAGAAACGTATTAAGACATTATTAACGTTTAGTTAGTTAAAACAGTGTGAATAAATATTTGCTTAGTTTTCTATTCCTTGCTTAGAGGCTTTACAAACTGAGGAGCTATTTTTTAGCTAATTAATTAATTCATTTATTTATTTTGCCTTAGAATTTTAACATATTTCAATATTACATTTGAAACTTTTGATGTAGCATAATAAATTATATTAAAAACAGAAGTATGGTCAAAACTACGAGAATATAGTATTATTTACAGTGTTTCTAGCTCAAATTTTTATCAAAAAGCTTTGATAATAAAACTGAAAATAAAACATTGTTTAGTGTGTTAAAATTTAGAAATGTGGTATAATTTGATAATTTTGTCATACATTAGAGCATGGCATATATAAAAATTTTCTTGTTATATTTACTTTCCCGCTTTATAATGTGTGCCAATAAGAAATGTAATTTTGAAAACTAAAATTTACTGTACATCGTTATTATATGAATGGTCTAATTACCGTATATTTTGGTCTATTACAGGAATCATATTTTTTGACCGAAATGTCTTTACGATACATAATGGTAATCTTAATAGAATTATTTTCTCCGTGTACAGCTACGTTTCGGGTTGTTTAAAGTTCCCAAGAATACAATAAAATTTCATGAATGTAATGTCCCGAAAATTTAATTTTTATCTGGAATGAATTGTGCTCCTTAAACAAAAAAGTATTTTTTAATCTTATATTTTGAAATCGTATGCATCGTATTTTGTAATGTATTTTTACTTAACAAATACGTATATTTTATTATTTTATAACGTATTTTTGTAGCATTATGTTGTTTTTAATCAATAACATCATTTATAAGAATTATTTTCTAATTTGGCGTATGGAATAATAAAATTAGTTCGCAAAATATTAAATTAATGCTGAACATATATTGAATGCGAGTAGAATGAAGGTATTAAGAAAAATATATTATTTTAGTTTAGAAAGTAAAAAAAAAAATTATTTTAACACAATTTATCAAAAATGGAAAGAAATAATTATTTACTAGCTAATAAAACTTTAATAGCAAATATTTAACTGAATTTTGTAAATCCATTTTCTTCAGTATTTATCTTGCTAATTAATTCATGCATAAAGTTACTATAGTTTCCCCAGGATTTATTATCCATTTCCCAAAACAAATAAGTTAGTCCTTAGTATTATTGTAATAAGAAAGAGATTTGGTGTTCTCCAAGAAAATATCCATATAATATTAGATTTTACAGCATTTCATTACTGCATTTATTTACTCTAAAGGAAGACTATATTTGTCTTTTATATCCGGAGTTATCGAGTCAGCATATGTCGAGAACAGGATGTTGAAATCATTTATTTTTCTTTCCGTTCGAATTCTCCGTCTTACTTTAGTATCCCCGATCCTCCAATACTTTTTTTTTAGTTTATTTAGCTTTCTTATCTACTGCAAGTTTAGAGAGAAAAGGGGAAAAAAATACCATATAAAATAAAAAACACAAAAAATGTCGAAACAAATGGCCAAACATAAGGAAACGAAGTATTCATTTTTTCTTATCTTGTCCCTCCTCGAGTTGTATTTTTTCCCGCTTTCTTTCAAAACGGGAAAATAACATCTTCAGAAATCCCCATGACCAGTTCTAGCTGGTCAGCCAATCTTCCAGTGAACGACGTCTTTTATAAATATGTTAGTTTCCTTCTTTATATTCATTTTTGAAACATCGAGGGGAAACAACCTGAGATTTATTTAGAATGATAATCTCAGTATAATGCTTGAATTTTTTTTCTTCTTCTCTTGAAATAAATATATTTTAAAGTTTTGGACGGGGTTGGCGTTTTTGGTTCTTTTAAATATGTAACGCCTGATTTGGGTAAAGTTTTTACTTCCTGGGACTTCAGTTAAAAATTATATTTTATGCAACAAAATAAATGATTACTCAGAAATCAATAGATTTTCTTTACAAAATTAAAGTTTACTAAGTTTCTGGGAATATCTCACAAATTAATAATTCTGTATTAAATTTCTTTTCATTTTCGTGCAAAAATAATAAAACAATTTTATTATATGATATACATACGATGCTTAATGATTATAATGATTATACATCAATATTAATTATACATCAATTAATACATACAATTACAATTAATTATACATCAATACAATGTATAATTAACCATATACGATCGACACATTGACTTTTTTAATAAATTGAAGTTGGCTCAAGTTTCTCGGCATATCTCAAACAGTTAATTTTTAATTATTTCTTTTAAATAATAATAATCCAATTTTTATTTGATATTCATACGATTTATTATGATTATAATTAATCACATACGTTATTTAGCGATTAATTATATATTGATTTTTTTTTATGAAATTAAAATTAATTCCAATTTCTGAACGACATATCTCACAAATTCTAGTTTTCTATTAGATTTCTTTTATTTTGCTTAAAATACTAATAAACCACTTTTAATATTTAATTACATTGTAGGATGTCTATTCAGTTACACTCTATAACAAAAAAATCGACGCACCAAGAAGCAATCACCAGATTGCTTTGCCGAGCCAGATTACAGTGGTGCATGGCTCGATCAGGCTGGAATGATGTCGACTGTGGACGTATAGTCTTTAGCGACGAATCCCGCTTCCATCTGTGTCCTGACGATCATCGAAGACGTGTTTGGAGACGCTCAGGGCAGAGGGGGGATCCTGCCTTCACTATTGCACGCCACACCGGGCCTCAACAAGGCATTATGGTCTGGGGTGCCGTTTCCTTTGACAGCCGGACCCCTTTGATCATCATTAGAGGTACACTTACTGCACAGAGGTACGTCGACGACATCCTAAGACCTGTTTTGCTACCGTTCCTTTTGCAGTGCCCTGGGCTGGTTTTTCAGCAGGAAAATGCCAGACCATATACGGCACGTGTTGCTATGAACTGTCTGCAAGCTTGTCAAACTCTTACTTGGCCTGCCAGATCACCAGATATCTCTTCCATCGAGCATGTCTGGGATATGATGGGAAGGCGATTGCATCTGGCACGGAATGTTGATGACCTCGTTCGACAATTGGATCGAATTTGGCAGGAAATACCGCAAGAGACCATCCGAGAGCTTTATCGGTCTATGCCACGTCGTGTGGCAGCTTGTATCCAGGCTAGAGGCGGGTCAACACCTTATTGAACTTGTTACTGTAACTCTGCAATAAATTATTCAATTGTTCTGAAATTTTAATTATTTATTGTTCTGTACATTGTCTTCCTATCCACCAATTTTCGTTTCAATCGGACCACTCCTTCTTGGTGCGTCGATTTTTTTGTTATAGAGTGTATTTTCAATAAATATTTAAAGCATTTAAACAATTTAAAAATTCTTTTGCAGTCATTTTAAGTTTTAAAAATTTTTACTAAATTATTAAATAAATGAAAAGCCGATGAAGAATATTTTTATACTTATATATTGTTTATGTTTCAGTTTTACATTGTTTATATTTTCGTTTTATTTTGTTTATATTTTAGTTTTATTTTGTTTATATTTTAGTTTTACTTTGTTTGTATTATTTTTTTATATTGTATGTATCAGCATAAGTATGTATAAGTATGTATTTTTATATTGTATGTATCAGCATATTTCCTTTATACCAACTATTAGTCATACAAATTTCTACATTACGCCGTGATATCGCAAAAAGATATCGCGTGATATCACATGTTTTCACTGAAGAACCCCAGGGAAAAAAGGATGTTACAGAAATATCTAAAATACATATGCGTGGGAGGAGCACACTTTTTGTTTTTAGAAAACTCTTTATTTTCAGTTGTGTTATGCATATTTATTTTTATGTGCATGTATACTTATATATAAATGTATGTATAAAACTTAAAATAGACGGAAAGTTTTCCGTAAACAAAAGGCGTGCTCACCTCACACTACGCCTATGCGAAGATATATGTTACAAAGGAACCTCAGACAAGGATTTATGTTGCTAAGCTAAAATGTTACAAGAACAACAATGACTAATATCATCTATGACCATTTATCACTTCGACTCCATACTTTTATGCCACGTTATTGAAAGAAGAGAGTATTCGATACCAATGAACTGTAGAAATGATCAACATTAGTGATAGACACTGAAAGTGCTTGGTTACATACGAGCATTCGTGGTTAACGTCCCAAGCTCACATCTCATTTTTTACCATTTCTTGAACATTTTTTGCACATGTTGAACATTTTTTCTTTCTTCTGTTGCATGATTTTTTTACAGATCTTAGATATTTTTGCATCTCTGATTTCAAACTTGTAATCGATTTCTCTCTTTAAACTACAGCTTTTCTTAAAAATACCATTTTTAGTTATATTTTTTTTCGAAATATCTAAGTTTAAAAACGTTTCATATGTTTGGGATCGCATAGATGCTGCAACAAACTTCTGAGAGAGTTAAAGCAAATTATCAGGATAAAAGCTGAGTAAGAACCTATGCCCCGAAAAGTAGTGATACGCCATTAGGGGCCTTTACCCTATTTTGAACTATTTCTTCTCGTGTTTCTGAACAGGTCAGAATAGGAAAGCGTCCTTCAACCCCATTTTCGGGAATTGGTTCCTAAGAAATTTTAATTATAATGATGTGCCCCAACTCCCAGGTTTGTAGCAACATTTTGGTTACCCCCTGTTGTACATAACGTTTTTAAACTTGAACATTTTTTCAAAAAATAAACTTAAAATGTCATTAAGAAAATCTATAGGTTTAGAAAAAAAAAAACTTATTTCAGATTTGGAATCCTTACGCAAGAACAAGTATTTGTATAAATGCAACAAAAAATTTGTTCCCCTGTTATTATAATAAGAGTAACTGTTGATTTTTTTTTTTTTTTTTAAGCATAAAATAATACGATATTGTATGATCACTTTCTTGATTATATCCCATTATCTGTTCGGAACAAAAGAAGATCTAAATCTATATTGAAAAAAAAGCAACATTTTTCTAAAAAATGATGAAAAAAAACTAAAAACATTGAAACCATTGCTTCTCTCAAATTCCACCGTTTCCTGCAGAAAAATCACTTTTTGGCTTACGTTGCGAAAATTTCCGGTGTACAAAAAGTAAGGCGCGTTTTCATCTTTTTTTCCCCATTTTATTTATTTACTTCTTTTTCTTATTATTCTTATTTATTTCTCGAACCTCGCTTGCTTTTTTTTTCTCATTTACTATTTTTTTTATAACAAAAGAGAAAGAAAAATAAAGTAAAAAAAAAAAGAAACAAAAATAAAAAGTCATTGTCTCCAAGTCTCTTGTATACAACCACGATTCGTGGAAAAAAGCCAAAAAAGGACACCTTTTCGACGCTAGTAATAATGTTAATAAAAAAATAATAAAACAGTGAAAACATAAATGATATTAAAAAAATAATCGAAAATAAATAGAAGAAAAAAGAAAGAGAGGCAGATATAACATCTGAATCTTGGCCCAGTTATAACGTAAATAACAACATAACGAAGAGGGTATGGTATTCGTTCTTTGGAACTTTTATATAAGAAAATAGCGTTTCCGGTAGCGAGACTTTTTTTTTTCTTTTGCGATCCATACTTGACGGAGATAAAAACAAGAAATAAAAAATAAAAAACCTTTCGAATAAAGGAACACGAAATAGAATGTAAAAAGAATAGGAAGAAAAATTAAGATGATGGCAATGTCGCATTGCTTCCTATTTTCTTGCATGTGCTATAATCGATCGAAACAGAACGTTTTAAAGCTGACGCAAACGATTTTTTTTCCCCTTTTACTTTTTCTTGTGTTCTTTCCGATCTCGACTTCGGGAGTTTCCGACAGCCCAGACCCCTACTTTTGCACCCTCCCTCTTCTTCCTCACCAAGTCTGCCTCACAGCGTATCTTTTGCCCTTTCTCTCCCTCTCTTTTCATTCTTTGTCGCTTTTAGAGAATAACAATGGTGAGTTCGCACCCCCCTTTCAGTCAACCCCGCACGTGCTGGAGAGTGTACAACAAAGGTGAGAAAGTAATTAAAATTTTGTCATTGGAACAAAGTAAAAGAAAAAAAAATATCTAAGATAACGTACACCTCTTTTACCCTACTTTGGCGGAAGAAAATTTCCGTTAACAGTTTTGAGATTTCTTGTTATAGTTTTCTTAAAATACTTAATATTTTCGTTCTAAAAAAACTTACTTAGTTACATTTTTTTTAATTTTTTTTATTTGAAATGGTAAAATTGGCATAGACGTTTTTAATTATGAACATTAACTGCCTGTTAACCATAACAATATTTCCAAGCAATTCAATTATTTTTCTGTCAATTAAATAAAATTTAAAAATTACAAATTAATTTTATTTAATTAATGCAGCCATTTGCCATCAAAAAATTTAAAATCACTTTAACAAAATTTTTTCATTGATGTCTATTTAGTTGATATTCATCTCCTTAAATAGCATTCGATTAGAATGTTAGTCTTCACTTCTAGTTACAAGTGTCAACATTCCAATTATTATTTTTTGTTTTTTTTGTTTCTAGATTTGCATAACTTGATTCCCTTAATCAGAACTCATTACTTCACTAGAATTTGTGCATTAGTTTAATTTATTACACATTTGCTGATAATAAAAAAAAACTTTGAAAATGTATAAGTAATCGTAAATTAATGGTTTAAAAATAATTCATAATCTTTCATTGTAGCAAGTATTTATTTATTTATAGATTTTAATTCTTTTTTTTTTAATAAAATTCGTCTTGTAAGGATAACTGCTTAAACCAGCAATAACAAGATGAAAAACATATGTTTATCCAAGTTTATTCAAGTTCTTAGATCCACTTCAGCATCATAATTTTATGATTTAAAATGCGCCATAAAGCATATTGCTTTCATAAAATATTTTTTTAAATTTTAAATAGAAATAATTTTTTAAATAAATCATTATATAAAGTTAGAGGTTTTCAAAATGTTTTATTCATGTTGCGCATCAAGTCTTTGTTTTAAATATATTATAAGTCACATGAGAAAGGAGTTTGGATCAGAAATTACTGAACACCAATATTTTAAATAAGTAAAATCTACCATTTAAATTTAAGACATGTTTTAAAAAAAAAAATTAAACATGACATTTTCTTACAGCATGCTAAGGAAAAAGAGTCTTAATATCAATAAAGTTAAATGATTTGGAAAAAAAAACTCATACGATTTATATTTCATTGATTAGTGGATTGTAACCATTATCATTTTTAATCACACTCAACAAAAGTTTTAAAAATAAAGAAATAGTATAACATGTTTTTTTTTATCTATCTTAAGCTTTAAGTATAGTACAAGAGGATTGCGTAATAATTGCTTATAATATTATACTAAGGATCACTAGTTTTAATATCAAAATAATTCAGCTTCTTTAACAATAAAGTGAAATTGCTTAAAAATATTTTTATTTCTCAAACGATTTAAATTTGATTTGTAAGATCACTTGTGGTTATTATCATTCAACCTAAATCTCATCTCAAAATTTAAAAAAAGAAAGTAAAAAATATAAAATTATCTCCTTTTTTCAATCTTAGGCTTATTTTATAATGCTGGGTTATAATGTAATAGTCGCTTAGGATATTATACTAGGGAATAATTTTTTTATATAAAGTCACTTGAGTTTCTTTGACGATAAATTTAAATGCTTTGAAAAAAATTTTTCGAATATTTTCCGTTTAAGTAATTCATGGTATTGTTTGTAGTCCGTATCACAGAGAATCATTCTCTACCCATGATTAAATAAAACAAAACATGGAAACAATGCAACACTATTCTTTCTTTTTTCGGTCGATCTTGAGTTAATAGTATAATACTATATTGTATAATATTTACTAATATTATAGTATAAGAGAATAGTTTTAATATCAAGTAACTCTAGATTCGTTAACGATAAATCTAAATATTTTGAAATATCTTTATTTCAAACGATTTATTATTAATTAATTAGTGGTTTTGTTTGTTGCCATTATTTATAATCATTCTCAATGCAAAGATAAAAAATAAAGTAAATTGTATATTGCTTTTTCATTTCATGTTTTTTTTAATATTAAACTTATAGTATAATAAAAGGTTCAATATAATGCTAGGTTCAGAACAATTGCTTTTAATATTTTACCTAAGAACGAATTTTATTATCAATTCACTTCAGCTTCCTTAACGATAGACTTAAATATATTGAAATATCTTTTTTCAAACGATTTATATTTAATTGATTTGTGGCTTTGCTTGTAGCCATTATCATTCACAATCAGTCTCCACTAAAGATTAAAGAAAAAGAAATGAAATAGAGCAAATTGTCCATGCTCAAACACAAAAGACAATCTATGGATCCATACGACATATTAAGAAAGAACATTACGAATGTCTACGCCCCAGCGCAAATAAAAACGCATAACCTACATCGCTGATAAGAATAATAACATCAAAAAAGAAGAAAAGAGCCATCACCATCTGCCACGAGCTATAAGAGCAGATAATAAATAAAAATAATCAAACAAACGAAGTCTTTAGTACAATCAACTTAATTGGCTATGCCTGGTTCCTTCATTCTTTCCCGTTTTAGGCACTAAGAACTAATTTTTTATTAGTTCTTCTTTCGAACTCTTCTGTCAACTCTAGTGACATGTCCGACTCCACCCTTCCAAAAGGGGAGAGGGGGGTTGTTAAGGGGGGACGATAGCGTATGTAGAATCAATAAAGGGGGGATGAAAGGGACATTCCGTTCTAATTAATGAGTCAGAACTGCTTGGCAATCAATCGCTATGACGATGAGATTGTATGACGACATGTAGATGAAAAGGTAGGATTTGAGATTGAAAATTGGGGTAAGTCATGGTTAATTTCGAGAAGCGATTATCATACGAAAACACTTAATATTAATAGTTTAAGAGAATTGTTAGTCTAGCAACATTCTATTAATTTTGTTTTGATATTAAATCGATCTACTATTTAAGAGTTAAGCTCTCGGGAAACGAGTAAAAGAGGGTTTACACTGATGTTTAAATTTATGTATTTTATTGTTTTAGTTTAAATTATTTTGAACATAAAGTCAATAAAAATCTATGCCGTGTATTGATTCTGAAATTGAAGTCCAAATGAATAATGGGGCAATCAAAATTTAGTTAAACTGGTGTAAATTGAAAAAAGGGGAAAGAAGTTAGAAATTTACCTTATTATTAAGAGCCTACTAAAAGTTTCAAAAATATTTCATAAAACTCAATACTTTTAAATGTATATGAGCCGATATTTTCTTATAATTGAATTGAAATTCAACAAGTATGCAAAGTCGAAGTTTACTTAAAACTTAATGTAAATTGGAAAAATAAAGTTAAATCTTACTTTAATATTCCATTTCAAGTTTCGACAAATTTAAAATTATTTTATTTTTCAAATTAAAGTTTATAGCTAGTGCAAAACTTATTTTATAATTCAAAGATGTTCAACTTTAAAGTGTATGCAGAACGAAATGCGATTAAACGCAAATAGAGGAAAAAATGGAAAAAGGTGACTAATTAATTTAATATTATGTATTTTTATTTCCATAATTTATTTTTTTATAAATTTACAATTAAAGCATTTGTTTAATAATCGTTGAAGGTTCTTATGTATCATAAACTTCACATTTTAGTTATTAACAAAATCTATTAGCTTTAGATACGCCAATTTATTTTCTTCCACTTCCACTTTCTTCGACCACTTCCAAACTTTCCCTTTCATTATTATAAATAATAATTTTTTCGTCATTTAATAGTATTAACTGTTCATACATTATTGCCATTAATAGAATTAAATACAAATTAACTGCCACTAACAGCACAAAGCTCTACAAAGGCTTAAAATTAAATAAATAATACTCAATTTGTTAGATCTTCGATATGAAATATTTCGTCATACCATGCAAGCTGTAAGCGACAAAAGCAATCATTGAAAGCAGCAAGCTCTCTAACGCTAATTGAGAATAGAAGCCATCAAAGGATCTTGAGTGAAGCTGCGACACTAAACTTATTCCACTTTACTTTGAAGCCCAAGTCTCTCAGTCCCAAATCTCATTTCTGTCTATGTTACTATGGTGAAAGGGCTGAGACTAAACTACGCCGGGTACTTTTGTCCTGCGATGAAAGACTTTAATTAGTCTACCCGATAGATTCCCATAAGTGTCTTTCTATAGTACCCTAAATGAAAAGAGCTGGTTTGTGTGTAGAAGGATGGATGCTGCTGTCTGAAAGTTATGCCGAAGCATTAACTTCAAGAAGACGAATTAGTAGTTTGGAATCATGGCTGTTTTCCTTATATCTATTGTTTACAATTTATATAAGTGCTGCTTGTAGTTTTAAAGAAAATACACTTTCAAGCTTAGTAAGACAGATTTAAACAACTTTCACTGATAGTTTAGGATTGCATACGAATTAAATACGAATTGATTACTATTTTATTTCCAATGATACTGATTAAAACGAACATTACCAACAGTTTTTGATTTTTTTAAAATATGCCGAAAATCTATTTTCTTCGTGTTATAAAAATAATACTTGTTGATTTGAGGAAAATTCGCTTTAAAATTTTTATGGTTAAAGAAACCGTAGCTTGAAACTACAACTTTTGTTTAAGGGGTGGATCTCAGAATAGCCCACTCTAAGTCGACTTTTTAAAATATCGCCAAGCGATTTTTGAAATCTCACCAAGCGATTTTTGAAATCTCACCAAGCGATTTTTGAAATCTCACCAAGCGATTTTTGAAATCTTACCAAGCGATTTTTGAAATCTCACCAAGCGATTTTTGAAATCTCACCAAGCGATTTTTGAAATCTCACCAAGCGATTTTTGAAATCTCACCGAGCGATTTTTGAAATCTCACCAAGCGATTTTTGAAATCTCACCAAGCGATTTTTGAAATCTCACCAAGCGATTTTAGAATTCTCGCCAAGCGATTTTTGAAATCTCGCCAAACTAGGTTTCTGGAAAAAATTTACGGGAGATATGTTGCAACCTTATTGCAAGTTTTTTTTTTTTTTTTTTCATTTTATTTCATTAATAGTATTTTAATAAATTTGTAATAATTTAAGTTGTTTTTTAATTAAAAAATCAATTTTGATCTACGTAATAATCGCCGAGTAAAGTCACCAAGGGGTGAGTTATTCCAAGGGGCGGGCTGTTGGGATTTTACCGGATTAAGATTTTATTACAAGAATGTTTACTATCCATTATTTATAATTTTTATTACAATTAATCCTTGTTATTTTAAACTTGTGCAATGATTAAAATTTTATGTTGGTTAATATATTAAACCTACTTTAACCAACAGTTAAGAGGCCGTGTGACGGTGAGCTTTTACGTCCACTTTTAATCCTTTTCACTTTTCACAAATTAACTATTTATGGCTATTTTCCCAAGAATTGAACGTTCGCATAATTATGCAATGACTATTAAGTA
Organism: Parasteatoda lunata; assembly: GCA_949128135.1. Taxonomy (NCBI): domain Eukaryota; kingdom Metazoa; phylum Arthropoda; class Arachnida; order Araneae; family Theridiidae; genus Parasteatoda; species Parasteatoda lunata. The sequence continues at coordinate 83,462,095 of OX421973.1, forward strand.
CTTTTAAAATATCCAAAAAATATGTATTTCCTTTTTGTCCTACTTTACGTCTATCAAATACTTGTGTTCCTATCCTAAATATATATATAGAAAACGGAAAAAAAGTATATATTAAACATCAAGTATGACAGAAAAGGAAGAGGGTATTTTTCAGATATTTTAAAAGTACTTAATAGTCATTTCATGCTTATGCAAACCTACAATTTTGATTCTCGACAAATATATTTGACAGTATGCTTACTTTACATGTAAAGTAAAATTTCGTCACCCAATCACGATTTGAGATATGAAGCATGCAGCATTTTGGAGTCTCTAATAATTTTTTCTAACAAAATTTCTCCTATACAACTCCGCAATCACTAATATAGGTTTTCATCAGTTTAAGCTATAAAATTAGATTTTACATAATCTAAAAAAAAAAAAAAGATGAGTAGTTTAAAATTTTGAATCAAAATGAAGAATCGCAAATTTTTATTGCTTTAAAATTTTGAGGAAAATTTCATATAAGTTCTAAAAATTATCGAGTTCAATTTTTCCAAATCTAATTAATCTAATTTTAGTTTCATTAACCAGAAATATGGCTTTTTTATGGGAAAAATCATTTCCAAACATTATGGTAATTAAGCCTTGAAAAGAATACTTTAGGTTGAGAAAATTGTTTACTTTTATTTATCAGAATTATGTTTCTTGCCGGAAATCCCATCACCATACAGTTAGGTTAATTTAGCAATTTTTTTTCCTCCATGAATAAATCTTATTTATAAAAGTACAATGTATGTTAATAGTTTTAAAGATGATGAAAATAATTTCATGTGTTGCAACACTGATTTAGACAACTTTAGCTGGTAGATTGCTTAAAAATAATGTTTAAAATATGTTGTTTGCAATTTACTCGCAATTTTAATAAAAATATAAATTACACATTTTTATTTTTCATATTAAAGAAACTTTACCTCTGAATAAAATACTTTAATATAAAAGGGAATAATTATTTATTTTTAACTAGATTCTTTAACCTTCGACATTTGTTTTGATTTTAAGTAGATGCTGATGAAGATTGCTTTAGATCGTAAATAAAAACATTAAATGTTTTTGGGGAGGGGAATTAGTAGACTGCCATACCTCTTTCTGTAATTCACAAAAAAAATTAAGAATTTTAACAGTTCTTCAATCAGTAAGCAAGCCCATTTGAGAGACATCTTAGCTACATTTAGTGTAGATATTTATTAAATCAAGATTATCAGTGTTACATTATATTTATTAATGATAAATGAATTTAATGATGATAAATTAATTTAATAAAGTTTTCAAATATTTTATTATTAAAAGCATTTATAACGATAAATGATGAGTATAACGAACAATGAATGTAATTAAAAAAAGCATTAAACTCGCATCCTTAAAGAGTTTAGAATGCGTAACAGATATGAACAAAAGAACTAAATTTAAAGTCCCATATAATTAAACAAGTGGTTTTTTAATGCCTGAATTTTATTATAGTTAAGTTTTCTGTTCGTAATGTTCGAACTTCTTTTGTTATTTTTTGAATGATTTAAACTTTCACTAAGAATATAATTGATGGAAACTCAATGGGTAAGGCTCATTAAAAAAGTCATTATATAGTACTTTAAAAACCATTCTGTACAAAAAGATATGAACATTAAAACTTTTTATCACTAATTTCATTGAAGTTGAATTGCTTCAACGTGAATAATGATGTCTTTTATACAGGACATTCAGTTTCGTTGTTTACGTTAAATGTGCAATAGTTTTAATAACTTTTTTTTACTCATAATAACATTCACAAATGCTGAGTTTGTTCTCCATTGTAATAACTATTAGTGGATTAAAATTAAAGTAATGACGCCGAAGTTATTGTGATTACAAAATAAACTAATCGTGAATTTTTGCTTTTGTTACATAGGTTGTAATTTAAGTAACTATACTTTAAAAAAGGATTTAATTTTTTGATTTTTTTTAAACTTTCAAAAACCATTCATTTTTTAATGTTTATTTAGAATTGGATTCAAATATTTTAGAAAAGCATTTTTATAGATTGAAAGCAACTTGAGAAAGAAGAAACACTATCCCTTCAAGAGCATGATTGGCGTTCCATTTACTATAAGAAAAACTTGTGTAGGATAGCAAGAGTAAGATAGGCTGGATTAACTTGAATAACAGATAATGGTACAAAAACCAAAATCGGCTTTACTATTTTAAACGTAAACGACATCACCCATTCAAGGTAAATTTAAATAATAAAAAAAAAAAAAAAGGATATGGTGACTAAAAAAAGGGAAATAAAGATATGGTCTTTTGGATATCTTGAAATGTTGCAATCTGATTTCTCGGATAAAAAAAAATACCAAAGAAATAATCTGAAAAGGATTGAACATCGGGAATTATTTTATATCTCCAAGTATTTTGAAAGAAGATATATGAATAAAGTTTTTTTTACTTAACTTTGGTTTTGATGTACTCTTTAGACGTACTGCCATTAATATAGAAACTTTAAAATAAAACTAAATTAAATGTCACTTAACTATCAGTATTTAAATGCACAGTAAAGCTTACAAAAGTATAGGCATCTCGAAAATTTATATTAAGATAAAATTAAGCTTAAATTAAAAGCATGGTTGAACTTTGAATAGGGTACAAATTAGCCACCACATCTGCTCTTAGGGAAAAATATGCCCCACTAAAGTTTTAGTTTTTTACTTTTAAACTAAAAAAAATTTCCAGCTGATGTCTATTCGTGGTGTAACGGTTAGGGTTTCCGTCTTCTACCAGAGCTGTCTGGGTTTCAAATCTCGGCTGGAATGATTGAATTTTATCTAATTTTCCTTTCTTAAAAGGGGCTAACAACTAATATGTTTATTCAATTTATAAATTATCTTTAATTTAATTTTTTTAAAAGGATTAAATTTTTAAAGTAAAAAATTTTGATATTCCTTTTTTTAAATATATGGATTATCTTCAAAAATAATTTTAAAAAAAGTTTAATGCACTTTTTAAATTACAAAATTTTTTAACTCAATTTTTTAGAAAAAGTTTACTAAGCTTTAATTTAAATTTATATTAATTTTTTTATTAAAAAAATCAATTTTTTAATTTTTAAAATTAAATTTTTTAAACATTATTTAAATTGAAAGATAATTTGTAGATGGAATAAAACAAATTAAATAGCTATCAACCAGTTAAGAAAAGAAAATTGGAGATAAAATATAATCGTCCCAGTTGGAATTTGAATCCCAGACCTCCCTGAGAGATGGCAGACAGCCTAATTGTTTCATCATATATAAACAACAGCTGGAATTTAGAAATCTTAATCTTAAATTTCAATACATAGTTTAAAAATAAATGAGCTATAATTTGAATGGGACATGTTTTACCATAGTGGCATCTCTGGCTGCTAATTTGTACCTAAAATATTTTCTTAAATTATGCTTAATTTTGTTTTAATAGGAATTTCTAGAATGCGCGCTTTTTTTGTTAGTGTAAGTGCAATTTGGAACAAAGGAAGTCATAACGCAAGAGGTATACCATTTTTGAAATATCATTTAATATCACAAATAGTACCAGAACTTATTACTTAACATGACGTAATATTTGGTTATCTACAAACACATTTTAATTGCTTTTTTGAAACGTTTCATGAATTACCATAGATTTTCTAAGTTATACCAAAAACATTTTAATTACTTTTAATATATTGTAGGATTTTGTCACTATCTATTTATTTAACACAAATTTTATCCATTGGAGAAAATAGGCTTAACAAATCTCAGGTTGTCTTTTTTTTCGTTTTAATGAATTTAATAAAATTTCTAACTATACAAAACATTAATTTTAAAATTTTGAAGAGACTATTCATTTTACAATGCATTTTTAAACTATAAAAAATTTACTTCGAAGCAAAAAGGGGATAGATTGTGTCGTCTGGATAATGATACTAAGAAAATTCGTTTTATAAATTCTCAAGCATGTTTAAAGCCAAAACTTTCGGTACGAAAGGGAGTAGAACCAATTCATAAGTAATTTTTAAACAAAGAAATGGGTTTGTTAGTTCTAAACCAGCAGTTCCCAAATGGTGTTTTGCGGAACCCTAGTGTTCAGCGGAAGGGTAAAGGGGTCCTGAGAGTTTGAAACCTTATTCATATTTGGAACTAACAATAATCTATTATTTACTAAATATTTTGTTTGTTTTATGGAATTGTTTACAGTAAAATGCCAATAAAAAAGAAATGGCATAATATTTTTCAAAGAAATTCCAAGAACAAAGTCTTATTAGTGAAAAGAAACTGCTTCTATGAAAAATTGTATCAATATTTCTCAGCAAGCTTTTAAAAATCATAACGGAATAAATTCGTTAGTAATAAAATATATTTTCCTGGCAATCATTTTCAGCAGTTATAAAAATACTTTTAGCTTTCCTTTTAACAAAAACCATAATGAGACTTATTTGATTCATTTTCACTCACGTATATACTCCGAAAAATTTTTTTAGATTAAATTAGATACAGCTCAGTTTTGGGAATTTAACAAAATATAATTGAAAATTTATAATAAAAAAAAAATTAAGAAAAAATTTCCTTTCCCTTTCTTAAATATTTTCTAAATAAAGTAGTATTTTATTGGTTAACACACATGCAATTAATTTTAAAAACTTTATCTTGCATTATTTTAATATACTTTATTTTTTTATAAAATTTTGCTTCCGCTGTAAAAACCTTAATCATTTAGGGTTCCATAGCAGAAAAAAAATTTGGAGCCGTTGCTTAAAATCACACAAACCATATTTTGTTTATATAAAAACAATGTTTATTATCTTGATTAACAATCTTTTGTCGAACCGCAACTAAGCAAAACAGTTTTCAAAAACAAAACTGTACAGAAATTCATTTAGGCCAATAACGTTAAGAAACTATAATAATTTAATTAACTAAAAAAAGTAGATTTCTTAAATGAATAAAAAAATTAAATCATTCTTAATTCAGAGAAAAGCTTATAATCTTCACTTTTAAAGCATATCAACTCTTCTTTTTAGTTAATACTAATTTATGAATGTCCGGACAGTATTAATTTCTGCATACTTTAGTCATAACTAGCTTTGTTAGATACAACGTTTACACGAAACCTTATCTCCCCTAACATATTCTTCAACATAACCTGCGAGCTATAAGCTTATCCATTTGGCAAGAGGGGGAGAGGAGTGTGCAGCTTGTAGATTGCAGTGTCCGTGGTTATTCTTTCGGATTATTTTTGTTAATTTCATTCCATTTTTTTTTTCCTCTTTACTTTACTGGCATTTTCTTTTTTTATCTTCTGTTTTGAGCTGGCACTATGCCACACTCCGTTCCGTTGAGCTGACGCATAGCTCATGTCTCTGCGGTCCTTTTCATGTCAAACTTCGGGCTTTTAGTGCCGTGTTTTGGCCACGGACTCCCAGCGCAGTCGCGTATTAAAGGGAATTAATTTTCATCTGTTCAAATTATCCATTGTGCCGTCGCTACCTATTTGTTGTGGCCATTATCCATTCTCTTTTTACTCGCCAAATGTTAACAAAAAAAAAAGGAAAGTTCATCTTTACGATCGAATCACAATTTTTTTTTTTCTAACACTGGTTTTATTTTTCTGCAAACTCGTTATCTCAAATGATTACACTATAAATAAAATGTAATGCAAATAATATTTTTAATATACTCAATGAGAAAAAAAAAGAGTATGTTAAAAACTACAAGAATATGGTAGAATTTACCATATTTCTAGTTCTATGAGAACACCAAAAAGCTCGGAAATTTTTACCGAAGCGCTTTAGTAATGATTTGTTTTATAATATGTGATAAAATTTGGTAATTTTTATCAAGATTCTTTAGAGCATGGCATAAAAACCATTTATTCAGTAAAAATTACTTTTCAGGTTTGTTTTTTATTCTAAATGTGTGATAATAAGAACTTAAAATTTGGAAACCATCAGAATTTACAGTAAACCTTTTATCTTGTTAACGGAAAAATTACCAAATAAATAGTTTAAATACTGTATATTTTGGTTTTAGTAACGAGAATGATGCTATTCATTTGTTAAAAAAAATTTTCTTGCCATGAAGTACGGTAATATTACCAGAATTTTTTCTCCGTGATTTCATCATTAAGTGTATATTTAATAATGCATTTTAGTTAAAATACATTTAAAAAATATATTATTAGTACTTAAATTTTGTTTTAGTTAATAATTTGTGAATTCTCTTTTTTATATGTTCGATGTATAAAATGAGAACTTATTTTATGAATATATTAAACAGTAATAATATATTTTAGTGAAAATATCTTTAAAATAGAACATGAATTGAATGTATTTATTTATTTATTTTTCGTTCTATAACATGAGTTTGTCTCAAAGTAAGACCCAAGTATCAAAACAAAAACTACGACCCGATCACTAAAAACCAATACATTCTCTATTATTGCATTTGATGTAAATAAATAATATATTTGATATGAATGGAAATGTTAAATACGTATGTAACACAGTGTGTTCGATTATTTAAATGCAAAACAGAGAAATATATATACAGAGAGAACGAAGATACAGATATGAGGCAAATTTAAATTAAATATTTCAACATAAATTTATAATTAGCATTTATTTTCAAATTGAAATATTTTAAAGTATTCATTTCATTTTTTTTTTTTTTAGAATTTATTCTTTTAAATAAAATATATTAGCTGCATCGTTTAAAGAAAAAAAATTCTCTTTTAAATGAAACATAATTTGATATCTTTGATTAAAAAAAAATTCTTCAAAGGGAAACTAATTAACGATTTCCGCTAACTTTTTAATCAAGAGACTCGACAAATATTTAACAAAAAGTTTCCTTTCAAAACAGCTTTTTACGAAAATTTCGACGAAAATAAGATTTCTTTTCAAATATTAACATCAAAGAAAAGAAAATTCTTTGAAGCTCAAATATCAGAAAATTTCAAATACATCTAAAAAATATATTATTAAAAAAGCTATTCAAACTTTTTAGACCGAATAACTGAATTTATTTCTATTGTTTATATATTATTATATTATATTATAAATTTATATATATACATATATACATACACAAACATCCTAAATTACTCCATATAGAATACCATATCAGGAATAAATGCATTGTTTAAGACCTGTCCATAAATTATAATTATTGTAAGAAACAAATATTAATCAAAATAAATATTTTTCATTATTAAATTTATAAAAGATGATTTTATACTGTAAAATATATTATAGATTTTGGACATATATTTTTCTTTCAAAAAATGCAAAACATTACCAAAATATATTTTAATGATCTAATTGCTCTTGAAAATCTACAATATATTTTTACTATGCTGTCATAGACTTATATGCAGTAATTAACTTTATATTTACTCTAAAAATAATCCATATATATATATATATATATATATATATATATATGAGTGAGACCTCCTGTTATGTACATTCTCTGTAAAGCGGACACCCCGGTAACTAGACGCGGACAGTTATTTTGCCCCTGAAACGTTATCTTCTATCTCTTCAAACCGGACACTATATTTTTCTAAATTAAAAAAAAAGCCATTTCCACTTTAAATTGAAAGGGGAAAAAATTCAACTTTTCACCATTTTTAAAGGACGTAAATTTTTTTGTCTTATCCATTACTAAAAATATTGCTACGCTATTTCACTGCTGAAGAATCAATCTTTCTCCTGTCACCTTGTCTTATCTTTGTAGAAAAAAAAAGGAGAGAAATTGATACTGCTCTCCTGAAATAATTCGGACAGTGGCATCTTTTGATTTTTTCATTTGGACCACACAGGTTATGAGACCCCTCAAGTTGAAATGAACATCTTAAATGCTCTCAATGCCTCTCCGCATTGAAAATTTCTTTAATTTTCTTAAGAAATTTAAGACAGACATTTCTTAAGTATAACACAGCTGGGGTAAAAAAGAGAACAGAAGTATAATCTTTGAGGTGTTTGTATAAATGAAATATTTATTCAAACATTTGATAGCTGATCAATTGTGAATAATCAACTCCATAGCTCCTCATGTTGCTTTGTTCATGTGGGAGGTTTACTTTCAAGAAGGTATTAACCACGTTCCCTATCAATTGATAGTTAGATGTAAGGGGATGTGAACCTAATAATTGAAACCGACTAAGGACTGAAAGCTCCTATTCAGTATCATATGCCTAACTTGAATATCTATGCTAACAGGAAAATTATATTAATTTATCTGCAGCTACATCTGGAGTTATGTATTTACATCAATATTTTTTATATATTCTTTTTTATCTTTCTTTAAGTTTAAACAAATATACTTGTAGATAGTTATTGCAGATTATTTAATTATTTTTACATCTTTGAAAATATTCTAATACCAATTACAAACTTCACTATTAGGGAACCCTTCCCGTAAACGGACAACTCTCATAAACGAACAATTTTTTCGGTCCCAAGAATGTTCGATTAACGGAGGTTTTAATATATATATATATATATATATATATATATATATATATATATACACAAAGAAAAGAAAGTGTAATTAAATTCAAAATACCTAACCAAAAATCCCCTGACAACAGCACCAGTCAAAAGTATAAATATAAAAGGAAAGCTCGGCCAACAAGGATGATTCGTTAGGGGGACATAACCATGCAGTCAAGTATAAATAATATAGTATAAGAAATCCCTATAAGTATAATATATAAGTATAATATAGGAAATAAGAAATATAAGTATAATATAGGAAATAAAAAATATAAGTATAATATAGGAAATAAGAAATATAAGTATAATACAGAAATAAGTAGTAGAGAAGTAGAATTGAAGTGAAGAAGAATTCGAAGAAAAGAAAACTCGATCATTAAGATGAAAGTCAAATGTCGCAAGTTTGAGTATTGAATTAGCTTCTAAATCCACTCATTGGTAAACCACAAAACTGTGCTTGAAATACCAAAATTGAAAGAAGGAAAGAAAATTGAAAGAAGGAAAGAAAATTGAAAGAAGGAAAGAAAATTGAAAGAAGGAAAGAAAATTGAAAGAAGGAAAGAAAATTGAAAGAAGGAAAGAAAATTGAAAGAAGGAAAGAAAATTGAAAGAAGGAAAGAAAATTGAAAGAAGGAAAGAAAATTGAAAGAAGGAAAGAAAATTGAAAGAAGGAAAGAAAATTGAAAGAAGGAAAGAAAATTGAAAGAAGGAAAGAAAATTGAAAGAAGGAAAGAAAATTGAAAGAAGGAAAGAAAATTGAAAGAAGGAAAGAAAATTGAAAGAAGGAAAGAAAATTGAAAGAAGGAAAGAAAATTGAAAGAAGGAAAGAAAATTGAAAGAAGGAAAGAAAATTGAAAGAAGGAAAGAAAATTGAAAGAAGGAAAGAAAATTGAAAGAAGGAAAGAAAATTGAAAGAAGGAAAGAAAATTGAAAGAAGGAAAGAAAATTGAAAGAAAGAAAAAAAATTGAAAGAAAGAAAAAAATTGAAAGAAAGAAAATTGAAAGAAAGAAAATTGAAAGAAAGAAAATTGAAAGAAAGAAAGACAATTGAAAAAAAGAAAAAATTAAAAGAAAGAAAAAAAATTGAAAGAAATAAAACCGAACTAACCAATCGGAAGTATGGACAGGCTCTCAATTATGTTTGAAGACGAACCGACTGAACCGTCAAAGTTAAGGGGGAAATACTACAGCATAACACTAAGTATTCATTTGTCACAGAAGGCCATCCTCTACTATATCAAGTATATGTCTATAAACTCTATCAGGGTGCGGGGGGATACCAGGATTTAAGAGAAGTTTGCGCATAAATTTGCAATTATTTGACTTAAGCTTTTCACTATTACAAATATGTTTAATGAGTTTAAATTAAAATAAAGTTACGTTTCTATAAATACTTATAGCTATGTTAGAATTCCAGTAAATTAATTTGTCGACAGTATATGAAAAATGATTTCTTTTATCAAAAACATCAATTTAAGTTTAAAATGAGTTTAATGTAATAAAATCCAAAAAGTCAGAATACAAATGACTTAAACGTATTCTTTTCTCACATTTTTATGATTTTATCAATATTTTTCACATCCAATTTGAATACCGGTAAAGCAATACTAATGTCTGTATTTTGCGAAATTTTATTTTTAACTAGTATCGCGTTCGTTGGTAGCCTACCAAGAACCTCAATCGGCATCTATAAAAGATACCTCAAGATAGAAAAGAGTTTACATGTTTTATATACTAGTGGGTTGCATCTAAATAGTTGTGGTGGTAGCTACGCTACTCTTTGAATCTGAATCGGTGTAAATGCGATTCAGTTTCCTGCTTTAGAAAATAAAATAATTCTCAATTGATCAGAAACATGATATAAAATGAAGTTGTGAGATTTTTGGAAACATTTTTGTCGAGTCAAAATTAATTACTGAAAATTTTTACAGTGTAGCCTTTAGTGATTCATTACATTTAAACTAGTCTAAAGTTCCAATCGATGTTTTATTAAAATTTATTGTCTGTCAACTAATTAATTTCCTGGAATTTTAATATTTGCGCAAAGTATCTACGGAAACGCATCCTAAATGAATCGCATTAAATCTATTTGTAATAGTGAAAAGCTTATTTCAACTAATTAAAAACTCTCTGCGTAAACTTTTCTTGAATCTCGATATCCCCCCCCTCCTGATTCCAGATTGCATTTGTGCACAGATATTTGATTTAGTAGATTATGGCCTTCCGGGGTGAAGTAATGCTTAGCTTTATGCTATTGGTAGGGCCACCCTAGCATTGACGGTTCGGTCTATTCGCCTTGAAACATAATTAAGAAGCTGTCCACACTTCCAATCACCTAGTTTGGTTTTATTTCTTTCAATTTCATTCTATCCAGTTTTTCTTTCGTAAATTCAGACTGGGTTTATCAGGTGGTATTGTGGTTTTTCAATAGGTGGATTTATAAACTTAGTCAATACTCACACCAGCAACATATTTAACAAGCATATGTAAGATAGTTTTTCTTCCGTCAAATATATATTTCTTCTTAGATTTTCAATGTTTCAGTACGTAATCTTCATCAGACCTGCTTTTATTTATTTATTTTCTTTTCGGAGCAGTCGGGGACATAGGGCTGTGTTGTTGCCACCAACCTGTAGAAACTCTTCCTGCACTGACTGCATCGCAATGTCCAATAGACAAATCTGCTTTGATAACAATACATTCCATGTTTTTATTTATACTTTTGACTGGTGCTCCTGTCAGTGGATTTTTTGTGATTTTTCTAGGGATCCTAAAGTCTTCTACTCTTTTTTTTGGATTTTATGTAAAGTATATCGATAATATTAAATTTTCTTCAATTATTTTTTCCAGAGTAACATTAGCTGCTTGGTGCTGTTTTAACTTGGAATTATACGAGTTCTATGGTTTATAATTCTTCGTTCAATATTATTCTGCTTTTTTATATTAAATTGCGCTAAAATTAACTAATATTAAATTTTTTATTTTAAGCGACATTTTCAAGTCAGTTCGGGTCTAGAGTCAGGTCAGGAGATTAAAAATGAGCACAACGTTTCTTTTAGCGACGCGGAAAAAGTTTGCTCCCCTTTGACTAATTATTCTGAACAAACCATTCGATCAAATTGAATGTTAAAAAATTCTCCTTTATGCAGAATTTATTGCTCTTTAACACGTTGAATGCCATTGGGGTCAACGGTGACTGACACTGAGTTTGTTCGTAGCACCACGGGGGTCACCGGTGACCGTCAAAGCAAAGATTAATTGAAACACATAATTCGAGTAAATTTTAAATTTTTTTTATTATTATCGTTACTAAATTGGGTTGAAGAAATTAATGGAATAACTCAAAAATAGTTTTATTTATATATACAGAGAAGCAAACTTGCTTCGGTCATCGAATAAATTTTTTTCAAGTGGTAGTTTATTAGTTGTGATTCTTGGTTTAATAAATGCAATTTAGTAGATTTTTATATTCCTCTATTTCTAAACAATTCGTAGGCTTATATATTTCACCACTTTTTTCAGATATGTCATGCTAAATCTTTTAAGAGACTAGCAAAATCTGTCTAATATTTGTAAATTTAGTTTGCAGTTATTTACAGTTTGGCCAGACGGGAACCGTGTAAAGTTAGCATGGCATTCAACGTCTTAATGTAATTGCATTCAACATTAAAAGTATGCAGCACTGCAGCATATCGATTTTAGGCAGTATTGAATTATATAGTATAATTTTACAGTATTTAAGTTGAATTATACAGTATAAATGTATTTCTCTATTTCTGAAAAATCATTTATTTATTATATTTTTGAATACCACTTTTTGCTATTTCCTTAATTATAAGAACGCATAAAAATCGGAAGAACAAGAGATCAAATAGTGAAAAAATTTGTTCTAGAAAAAAAGCACCAGTTGTGTAGGCATACATTGGTATTGAGTGAAGATTCTCGTATGAGTCCGAACATGGTCAATATTGACCAACTACTTTGATATGCTTGTCACGCTTACATCAAAGTTTGTAAAAGGGATGAAGGGAAGAGGATGGGGTGAGGAGTAAATATGCAAATTGCCTCACGTGATCTGTTTGTTCAATCGGAAACCGAACTGAGAGATATGGTGCTCTGTTTCCGGCCTTGAAGCAGAACTTCTCGATTCTTTGAATACTTCATACAGCATGAAGTTAAAGATGTAATGATAGAGCATGAAAAGAATGTTAAAATCCAGATAATGAGTGTTCCAAATAATTTATTTACTCAGTGAAAGTGAAGGTAATGTAAAAATATATTTTAAGTAAACTGGTTCGTATCAAATTCTGGTTCTTTAATGGTATATTACTGCGCATTATAAATGAAGTTAGATTAGAACTGGTTTGAACCCAGATGGTTGAATTTATATATTTGATTACTAAAAGGAATTAAATATTAATTACTAGTTTTCCAAAAGCAAATATGTATTACAGGTGAAGTTTAAAATGCCGTCATTGATTACAGCTGTAAAGTTTTAAGACAACTTAATTAATATGAAAATTAAATGCTTTTCATAGGTGCTGTTAAGAAGAGGCATGACGTTTGCCAAAATGTGATTGCATATTTTGACAAGTGTATGTTAAGGAAAAAACAGTGTACTATTTTTTCCTTTTGCCAATATAGCGACCAAACAAAATATTTTTATTATTCATTTCTTTTGTGAAACATAAATTTTATTTTAAATTGCCTATTTGGTTAAAATTAATATCATCCGATTAGAAAAAATTAGAGCAGAGATTGCCAAACAATGGCCCTTTAAGAACATTGTAAGGAATACCGGACAATAACTCATATTAGATCCTGATTAAGTACCTGATAATTCAGTTACTATAAAAGATTTCGGTAATGATTTTTTTTAAAATTAACAATAAAATATAGTTTTATAATATGTAATAAAATTTCGTAAATGTGGTAATTTTAGATCATGGCGTCCATTAATTCGGTTAAAATTACTTTTGTTTTGTATATTTTGCAAAATGTGTGGTAATAGGAACTGTAATTTTGAAAACTAGAGTTTCTGATAAACAATTGCCAATGGTAAAATTACTAAATGAATGGTTTAAATACTGTATATTTCGTTATTCATTAACAGAATTATGTTTTTTTTAACTCGAAATGTCATTATTATAATTTTACCAGAAATTTTTTGATCTAGCATGACTCTTGGTTTTCTAATAGGTATCTCTTGACTAACAGCAATTAGAAGGGTCTTCTTAAGAGTTTCACGCCCAATGAATTTCCTCTCAATGTAAACTCTTATACCTTTATAAATTGCAAATCATTTTCATCATTAAATCTGTAATCTCAGCTTCAAGAGCATCAAAAAGTTGTTTGATCTTAATTATTTTCATTCGATCTTTAGAAAAGGGTTTCTTTATTACAAAAATTCACAGCTTTAAAAATAAAGTTTCAAATATTTTACGAAACTGCCTTATTTTCAGAAAGAGAGTTATATATTTACACTATATATCAGTATATAATAAAATTGGTAGGTGAAAGATGAACTTGGATGAAATATAAATTTAATTTATAAATTAGAGAATTTGTTAGGCGTGATAGTCAATCACATATACTTTCACATTCTTGAAGTATATGACGATCTAATATAACTTTACTCTTTTGATCAAAAATCTGATGTCATTTGTCACTTGGCAGGTTTCTTACATATTGAAATTTGTCATTTCTTATTTGCATACAGCTTTCTTTATATGACAGCGGAATGTAATTTAACCCAGATAGTGACGAATTCTCAAAAGTTCTGTACAAAGTTTCATTTAGCACTATTCAATAAATACAAAGCTTTATGGTTATGAAAGGATGTATCTTTTAAGCATGGATTCTAAATATTTGAAACTCAACCATCATTTATTTTCCGCGTTTCGAAGTTGCACAGACTTTCTATAGAATAGTGCATTTTTCGAATTGATATTACTGCTCTTTTACCGTCATACAAAAGTTCTTAAATTGCAAATATTTCGTCAATAAAAATCTGCTCGATGTTTCTTTGGTTCCCTTCTTCTATGATCTGTTACTGGAGTTCAATTCTCCACTTTCGATCTTATTGGAAAAGGCATCCATTACATGGCTGCAAAAGGACCAAGGTTCTTCTTTCTTTTTTCATTCCTAGATCCCCACTCCCGACCTTTTCCCGTTTTCAATCCGGATTTTACTTTTATTCAGCCCCGAGTTCGAGATTTTCTTCTTTCTTCTTCCACCATATCCCTCGTCCCCTTCTCTCCAACTCTACCTCCATCTCTCCGATTTTCTGCTATATATCCCTCAACGGTCGATGTAGGGTACAGAGAGATATGGAGAAAAAGACGCGTTTGAAAATGTCTTATTTCCTGGTTTTCCTCTTTAAAATGGTAAATAAAAAAAAAAATGAAATAGTTAAAAAAATGAAAAAAAGTAGAATAATACATATAATGGCAGGATAATGCGTTCGAATATATCTGAGATTTGAAGGTCTATTCAGTGGGTTTCTCTCTTTTTCAATCAGCTGAAAGTTTGCGAGAAAACATTTAGAAAAGTTTGTTTAAATAAATAAATTTAAATGCAGATAACTAGAGAACCACTTAGTATGTGGAATCTTTGAAAAATATTAAAATCAAATTAATTTTTTAGTCAGAAAAAAATGAAACACTATGAAAAACTTTCGCATTACTAGAGAATTCGAAACATTAAAAAAAATTTCATAACCAGGTGAAAGTAAAATGTTTCTCCATTTTTCTTCAAAAGTCAAGCAGGTTTTGTTGTTTTCATGCTTATCCTCAAAAATTTTTTTAGAATTGATTTGAATTAAAAAGAGTAATTACTGTAAATTTACGGTATAATATTTTTCAGTAAAAATGGATTTTACGGTATAATGGATTTTACGAATTATGCACCCAGAGTGCGGATAACTTTAAACCAGAATTTTTTTACCTTGTATACTTTATTTCATTTTTTAAAAGGGTTTTGTATTTGCCTAAGGAATTCTAATACGTTTTTCAGATCCAAGTTAGTTTAAAGTTAACAGAAATAAGTCTAAATTATAATTTTTAAATCGTAAAAAAATAGATTTATGAAGTAAAAAATTATTTCAGATGAAAAAAAAAATTTAAATTTAAATTTTAAAGGGTGTAGTTTACTCATGTTTCAAACCTTATGTATTTTTTACTTACATGTTTGAAACATGTCTGATAGTTTTTTTTCTTTATTAAAATATATTGTATTAACCATTTGACGCAGATGGAACACCAATATTCTCATCAATAATCCTCGCTCTAATTACAAGCAATAGTAAATTTTGGTATATTTTGTAATTATAAAACACAGTCTAATAGTTACTATAGAAAATCTAATTTATCGGAATTATATTTGTATTAAAATATAAAATCCGAGAAATTAGTTTAACAAATCTTTTTTTTTCACTCATATTCAAAACTTTATCAGTAATATGTTTTACAAACTGAAGAAATTTCCAAATTACCTAAATATACAAAACGAACCTAAATTAATACAAAATAAAAATAAGTAGAAAAAATTTGTTTAATAAAAATTCTACGTCAAAGACTTAACGTAAAATATTTTATTGAAAATATTATATTAATTATATTATATATAATTGAGTGAAATTAAAATATTCATAAATATTCGTACAATAAATACTTTTAGTTTATTAAAATATTATTTCTTTTGAATTTGATCAATACTTATTAATTTTACTCGATTTTTTTCAATTCATGGACATTTTCTGAAGCAGAAATTAATTATTTATATTTAAACAATACATCAAAAAATCGAGTATACTGTTAAAGACCATGATGTAAGATATTTATATAACTCAATACAAAACAGGAAAAAAAGAACTGAAAAAATTTTCCTCAGTAGTAACAGCTTAAAATCATCCCAATAAAAGATACATTTCCGACAAAAATGTCTTTAATGTTTTCGTAGACAGTTTTGGAATTCATAACAAGCAAAATGAAATATTGCAATACTTATAAGTATAATATGAGTACCCTATAAAACTGCAATCTCCTAAAGCTTTTTGGAACTTTGCCCTTTGTTAGATCTTATATTCTTTTACAACCCAAAAAAGTAAAAATAATAGTACAGCATTCTAAGAAAAATGATGGATTTACCTACTGTAACGAAATATCTAGGGATAATTTAAATGAGAGTAACACAAGATATTTCATTGAAAATACTTCACACTGCATAATTCGTTTATTTTTAAAACAATCTAACTAATTTGCTGTAGTTAATTTTAATAATACGTTACAAAGTATTAATACAATTAATTTAGTACCTGTTAACAGATATGAATAATTATATTTTAAAAGTATTATTTTACAATGATGCATTATATCGACTGATTTTTTTCTGATTTGGTGAAATTATTTTACATCTCATCACCACTTTGTTACAAATATTATCATTTAAAGTAGTAAAACACATTTTTATTACGTAATTGCAAGTAATTATAAAATTGTATTGTTTTACTTTGAGTTTTAAAAATTTTTGTGATCGGGAAAATTTGTGAAATGATTTGCATTTCCGTTACTTCATCTGAATTTCAATGCAACATCGGCTAATAGAAAGGATTAATTAGTTATATGAAGATTATTTTTCGATAAAAAAAAGCTTATTATTTTGTACAGGCTATTAAGATTGTACCATCAAATTAGAGCTGAAATTACTAGTCTTTAATAACATTTATATCATAATTATGAAAATATACATTTTATTTGATAAAATGCTTAATGATTTTAGTAAATTATTTGTACTTTATAATTTCCTTTGGTAATTAAGTTCCTTTAAAAACGTTATTTTGCATCATATTTTAATACATAATTAAAATAATACTGCGTATTTTTACATAAATTTAAAACCTAAATTTTTATATATGTTTAATTTATACATTTTATTATATACTTTGATAAAACTACTCATTTTCATGGTCTAAGAGAGATTTTATCCGGCATCGTTTTAATCCTGATGAAAAGTTATAAGTAATAAGTATAAATCTATCATTTAAATTTTAAAATTTAAACGCTAAAGAGATCAAATTTTTAAAATAAATTGACAAGTGCTACTTTATTGAAATAATTTTTTTAATACATTATTTAAAAAAAAAATAATTGAAATTACTTCGACTGCTATGTCATTTATCTATAACATCCTATATAATGTTTTTGAACTAAGTAAAGAAATCATCTGATTTATTATTTCAAATATTTTCATCTATCAATACAATCAATTAAAAAAACTAAATTCGATAGTTTTTTTTTTTTTTTTTAAATTTTTTGATTTTCGTGAATCTAAATATTTCTCAACTTTTCTAAAGTCAACAAACAACAGTTTCCAAACAGATTTCTTATTTCGTTTTAGTCTCAATTTAGAACTTTTTAGGCCAAACCTTGAGAACTTTTAAGATAAAGTTAAACTGGAAGTCACTTAAATTCAGCTAAGAATTAAAAAAGGGAACTGTTTTCGTCCTTCATTCTACTTTTCAGTTGAAATTTCCCCTACGGGCAAAACCCCCAGGCCTTTTTATTACCTACTAAATCACGTGACTTTAGTGTCACCTTTCTCCGGAAGATGTCATTAGGCTAGCCATGAATTACGACGGCGACGATAAATAAATGAGAGAAAAGAGAAAAAAATTCCAAACGTAGATAAAAGCAGGGTATTTTCCAGTTCCCTACCAGAGATGAAAAGAGAGGAAAAAAACAGGAAAAAAGTAAAGCAAGGACTTTCCAAAATGCGTAATTAATTGAGCCCTCCATGGGAAAAATTTGAGAAATGATTTGTTTCTCAGCTTCTAGATCTTAATAATAGTGCGATGTTGGCCAACAGAAAGGATTATTTAAGGATTTAATTAATGGTGTGTGGATTATTTTCAGTGGTGTACTTATTTAAGAGGTGTTATTTGGGACGAGCTATTATGACAGTGCTACTAGAATTGATCTGAAATTACTGAGCTTTAATTACAGAGCTGATTAGAAACATTTATATCACATAAATATTTTGCAATAAAAAAATTTACTATGACTACAAAGTTTAATATATATTTTCAACTGTATTATAATATTTTTATATTTTAATTTGACTAAGCATTTTAATAGGTTTAATATATATAAGAGTAATAGTGTGTTCATTATTTTTAGTCGTATACTTACTTAAGAGGTGTTATTTTGAACAAGCTATTATGATTGTGCTATTAAAATTTATTTTCAATTACTGGGTTTTAAATTCAGAGATCTTTTGAAACATTTAGATCACATGATTTTTTGTGTTTGCTAAAATAATGTCTAAAGCCTGTAAATAAAAAATATTAAATTTAATTTGACCATTTATTTTTATATATATTTTTAACTGTATAGATCAGCAATAGTGCACTAATTATTTCCAGTCAAACAATTACTTAAGAAGTTATTTTGAATAGGCTATTATGATTGTAAAATTTAAATTGAGCTAAATTAATACGGTTTAATAAAATTTTTGGTTTGGTTTGAAACATTTATATTATATAAATATTTTTTTTTGATTAAATACTTTAAAAAGGCTGTGAGTACATAATTTTTAAAAATACTATATTTAATGTAACTATAAATTTCAATGCATATTTTAATATACAATTTAAAATTACTACATATTTTTAAAAATATACAAATGTATTTTATTTACTTGTTTTAATGTTTATGTCAATACATTTCGATTATGACATTCCTGTGATTAAATTTATTTAATCAGAATATTTTTACTAAAATTTCTTTTTTTTTAGCGTTGCTGTTATTTAAATTTAGCGTTGCTGTTATTTAAAACTATCTTCACAAAAGTTTATCATCAATATCGATACAACTGAAAGAAAATACAACAAGAATGTTGTTTGTGTACTGCAAGAATAACATAATTTTATTAGGTTTTAATGCTATGATGAGACATCAACAAAGTATTTTCAAAACTATTATATCATGGAGAAATTACTGTGTTTCTGAATCTATAGTAACACCAAAACCTCGGTTGTTTTAATTGAAATGTTTTGGAAATAATTTTGGTAAAATTAACAATAAAATATGGTTTTGTAATATGTGGAATAATTTTATTATTTAATCATGATACATAGAACATAGCATAAAAACCATTAGTATGGTTCAATTTACTTTTTAGTTTTGTATTTTTTACTTAACGTGTGTTAATAAGAACAATGGTTTTGAATATTTTCCGGCAAACCGATTAACCGATAAACCAATTCCGAATGACCGATTCTTATTCCTTTAATTAGATATTTAAAACAAAGCGGGAAAGATTCTTTTATGAACATGGTATCTAAAGACTCATACTATAAGGGTTTTATGAAAATATAAATTTAGATTTATTTAAAATAAACATTATTAGCCATAACTTGGGCCACCATTTTTGAACATGAAATTGAATATTGTTGATATTTAGAATTGGATTCTCCTAATCTGCATCAAAATATAACTCTGCTTATAGAAGTTTTTAATTTCAAAAATAACTGAAAAAGTTTTTTTTTTTTTTTTTGAGGAATTTACTTTTACCAAATAACGAGAGTAATTCTTAATAATAATTTTAAATAAACTTCATCTAAATCAATGTTAAAAACACCAAATGAAAAAAAAAAAAAAAACACGTAGGTTTTAACTACAAATTTCCCATTCGAGTTTTAAACGTTGTTTTCAATGAAATTCAAATTTGTTTTTACTTAAAGACTCATTTGTTATCATATTTCAAAAGTAGTCACTTTTATTCTGACTCAAACTAGTTTCTCTACATGAAAAACAGAATATTTTGGATATTGACATATCAAACCAACACCGATTACGATTATTTTCATCGAAGTTTTAAAACATCACTAAGGTTCTTTTCAAAGAAGATTGTATTCACTGAGCCAAGAGACTCCACTTATCTAAAGTAACACCATTAACATGACTCAGACCATTACGTCTGTAAAGTCTATGGTCGGATAACATGCAGAGATACAGAGTACCCATTGGACCAAAAGAGCCACAGCTGTCATACCAATAATTCAGAGTTGCTGCTGTACAAGCTTTTACCAAACGCTCAACTGTCACATATGTTATTCTACCATTCTTCTCCTATTGATTAAAACACTTCCCTATAGAAATCAATAAAAACAATTCAGTTGCTTCTGGAAAAATTGTCCAGGGTGTCGTTCTTGTTCTAGTTGAGACGATTCCTTTTAAGCTATTCTGTTGAATCAATAATGCCTTCTCAATAGGCTTTGACACCTCCTTTGCGAACAGAAACGAAACAAGTCAGGAACATGTTTTAAAACAACACGTTTTTTTTTTTTTCCTTCAAACAATGTTCTCTTTGCGAAGAATGGGAAAGGAATTTTTAATATTTTAGTAGGGTTTCATTTTTGGGATACTGAATCGTTCGAAGCTTACGTAAGGAGTTATGTTATAGAGAAAAAAAATTAATTGTTTTAATTTATGAGAAAAGATTTTTGGAGAAATCACAATATTTATTTTTTCAAAACTATTAGACAAATAACTGTAAGCGATACCCGAAATTGAAGAAGACTACAATTTTTTTCTATTACAAATGCTTCATGTGTGATCCTTTTTGTTGCAAAGCAAATATCTAGTCTGTAATCAGGTTTGTTCCGCAAAATTTTGTGCTTCATACTGTCAATAATGTCTAAGACATTCTAATACTGTTAGACCAGATAAACTGCAATCATTATTATTCGCTTACAGTTTCCGGCTATAACTTATAACACTAGCAAAAATAATATTTCTAAAAAGAACTAATTAACTACGAAAAAACTTAAATTTTGCTGCATGAGCAAAATTATAAGGTAAAATAGTTCATTATCTGTAACAAAACAAGTCCTCTCCTCCCCTTCCAACACCCAAATATCGGCAAGCAAACTTATGGCTCACTTCGCAAACCATACACACTGCTAAGTATCTTTAAAATGTGTTCTGGCGTTAAATCTTACGAGTTTAAATAAATTAAAATTTTTAAAACTAATATCTGTATAAAATATTAAAAATTTTAATCAATAAATTATTGAATTAAGAAAATTTAAATTGAAATAAATGATATGTTATAGAAGAAACAAAAGCAGAAACAAAGCAATTATGCGTTTAATAAGCATGTTTGACGCCACGTCTCCTACACATTTTTCAATGATGCGTCTTTCATAACTGTAATTAACGCTTTTTTCTACTTTTCAAGCACGCTTAATTATTTCGCAAGCTTTAAATTTTAATCTTTTACACAAGTTTTAAAAAAGATACATGAAATGTTTTTAAAGAAATCAAGCCCCTACAAATTTTTTGTACAGGATTATTACAACAAGAGGAGCACAAAGGTTTTTTCTATAAAAACTCATAAAATGACAGACAGGTTGCGACCCGGCTTCTCAAACGAACTAAAATATGCTAACTAGTAGTTAAGTTTATCAGAATAGCGAAAGCATTTTACGTACGTGTACTTAACTCCCAAAAAACGATAACTGAATTTACGTTTTAGAAATTAGTGACGAGAATAGCATAAAACTATTCTAGATTAGAATGTTTTAGGATGAAAAAAAAATAAGACTGAGAAAGCTTTTAGGTGGCTGACAATCGATTGAGAGTCCTCCTACCTCGTTGCTCTAGAGGATAAGAACATTTTTTTCCTTCACTGTTTCAGACTGCCTGGTAGGGTAAATCATACTGGGACAAAATGTTTTTCATCTGGTTGTTCCCAGGAGTCACTTCAATAATAGAATGAAGAGAAAAAAAATTTAGATTGGAGCGACAGATCTTTAAATTGTTTATTTGGAAACTAAACATTATATTTAGGAAGAGTATAATTAATTTTATTTTCTTGTATCTCTCGTGAGAACAAAATTACTATTGCAGCTATTAATTAACGATTTACACATATATAGTGGAATGATTTTAATTTTGAAATGTTGGATAATTCGAAATTGCGAGAATTCTATCATAATTCATTTTTATTTTCTTACTGCCCGTGAGAATAAAATTATCGTCACAGCTATTAATTAATCATTTATTTATACACTGAACTGTAATTAATAGAAATCGAAATTATTTCATCATACTATTAATTACTATTACAGCTATTAATTAAAAATTTGCACATGCAATGGATTGATTTTTAATTTAGAATGTTGCATAATTCAAAATTGCGACAAATCTATCATAATTCATTTTTATTTTTTTACAACCCGTGAGATTAAAATTAGCATCACAGCTATTAGTTACCAATTATCTCATACACTGAATTTTTTTTTTTTTAATTTAGTTCGCAATGATTCCATTATATTTTATTTTCTTGCATCCCATGGTAATAAAATTACTATTACAGCTATTTATTAATGATTTACATCTGTAGTGGATTTGTTTTAATTTGAAATTTTGGATAACTGGAAATCGCAATGATTCCCTTATAATAAGTTTTTATTTTCTTACAACCCGAGAGAAAAAATTACTATTACAGCTATTGATTACCAATTTACATGTAGAGTAACGTGTTTATTAGAATGTGCAACGATTCCATTATATATAAATTATTTTTTCTTGCATCTCGTGAGTACAAATTATTGCAGTTATTGATTAATTACTTAATATGTTTTTAATTTTTTCTATTTTTGGTAAATAAAACTCGCAAAAATTATCGCAAAATTTTCACAAATGAAAATTTTATTTTATTATAAATTTGAAATTTTTTGGTTTATTCAAAATCGTTTTCATAGCTGTAAAATTTTCTGTTTCTGAAACTTTTTTTTTCTAGTAATAATAAAATGAATACTCTATTTTTATTTAATAATTTCTTTTTATTTTATAATTATGATTTAAAAATTTTTATCTGATTGGACTTTTAAATTATTTAGATATTTATACATAAACAGCTGATAGTTCTGTTTTATGGTGGTAGCTAAATTGAAATGTTTTAACCAACCTTCATTGCTGTTTCGATACATCACTTAAAATTTTAAAGAAAAATGTTAGCATACCTATCAGATGTGATGATCTAAACATCAAATAATAAAAGAAAATTATCCAATAAATCAAATTTTTATAGAAGAGTAAAAAAATAATATACGTGCCAATTTTAAAAAATGTATGCCTTTCTTATTAAAGAAAACAAAATAAAATATGAACCTATCTATTCCACTGATAAATTATATCTAACTAATATTTATAAATCTTATTAAAAGTATGAAATTATAACACTTTAAGCTTTTGCGGTTTGTCTGTTGGTATTGTATGCTATATCCAATCAATTTAATGAATATTAAATCATTTCATACTTTCATCATTGGCGCGACAGTCCAGGGTGGGCCCTGGTCTTCTCGAGAATCCTATTCCTTTCTGGCTTTTTCTCAGCAATGGTTTTACAGTTTTCACCTTTCAGTATGGGATTTTCCTCGTGACAGAATCGGACCATCTTAGTTTCAGTTTTCCCCTTAGTTGATTCCGCGATGACCTAGTCATAAAAATCCTTTTAGATTTACATTCATCCAGTGACCACATTTCATACTTTCGCGGTTAAATTTGAAACATTACCGAATTTTCAATTTTGCCTTTAACGTCGTCACTTCTACTAGTTCATTTCCAAGAAAGATTATATTATTCTAATGTGCTTTTAAATTATTCTAATGCGCATTTTTTTTTCTTTCCACAAAACGCTTAAAACGAGTAAGTGTTTTTTAATATCGGAGTGGAATCCCCTTCTCTGTCACACGAATAGCCGCAACAAGGTCTCGTGCATGCTATTTAGAGATCGGCAAAGATAAGAAAAAACATGTTCCGGAAGTGATCGTGTAATCGTATAAGGAATCATCATTCAATAGTCATTATAATGGTCATTAGGGTACAACGTTCCATCTAACGACTTGGCCGAAAAGATCTTCAAATGTTGCCATTTCCATACATCATAATGTTGACACTTATAGAAAAAAAAAAGGAAGACACTCAAGTAAAGCACTTAATGGAACATAATGATTTCATGTTCTTTACGGTTGACAAGAATGTGAGCAGAATGCTTATTTTGTTCGGAACAAACAGCTCTGATCGATCTCATTTCGATTTTAG
This sequence comes from Parasteatoda lunata, assembly GCA_949128135.1. NCBI lineage: Eukaryota > Metazoa > Arthropoda > Arachnida > Araneae > Theridiidae > Parasteatoda > Parasteatoda lunata. Next base: position 83,486,728 of record OX421973.1, read on the forward strand.
CTTGCATTATTGGATTGTTAATTCAAAACATGCTTGGTTTGCAAACTGCAAGTCTTCCAACTAACAAAAGAAATTTAAAACATTCTAAATATGTTTATTGTACCTTTTCAAATGAAGAGTCCGAGAGAGACAGACAATTGCCCTAGGGCCCAGGACTGTGGTCCGAACAAAATCCCTTACAGAAAAAAATAGTACTTATTAACTACATTTTTATATAGAAAATTGTAAAGAAGCCATATAAAAACAGCGATATTATATGGATGGTTGATTGAATGTAAATAATATCAAGCTTCCTAAAACAGAAAGAAATTATGAAAATTTCGAGTGTATCCCTCCGCTTATGTTACGATTACGAGGCGATGTGTGAACACGTTTAATATTTTAGGAAGTTTTATTATTGTGATTTATGTTCAAACTGACGTGAAATATTATCATTCATAACAGTTCTTTGCAATTTAAAAATTATAACAGGTCGTGACCCTAAAACAAATTTAAGAAAATTAATATTACAACACAAATAAAGAGTAAGATTTGCCACGTTTTGACTATTATATGGTAAAATAATTATGTGGTATAATTAAGCAAAATATCCATAAAAAGATGTGGTGGCTCAGGGGATAGAGCGTTCGGTTCACAATGAGGTGACCCGGGTTCAATCCCAGCGATAGCTGGCAGATTCGAATTCCGCACCCAGCTCACAAAGACCACAATGCTGACATGAAATATCCTCAGTGGTAGACGGATCATGAGTTAGAATCCCCTTTTCATCAGGCTAACCGTGGAGGGTCATCGTGGTTTTCCTCCCCATGTTACGCAAATGCGAGTTAGTTCCATCAAAAAGTCCTCCACGAAGGTAAATTTCTCCCAATACTTGATCCAGAAGTTCCCTTGTCCACTGGATTGGGTTCAAAATTGCCAGGCTACGGAATTAAACATTAATAGCCCTAAACCCTATATTGGGTTGGTTGTTCAGTGACGGTTATGAAATAAAACCACCATAAAGGCTCTTCAAAAATTCTATAATATATGAAGTTTTTTTTTTTTTTTTTTTTTTTTTTTTTTTTTTTTTTTGTATTATGAAGAAAAAGCCCACTATAAATTTTGTACCGGGACCAGAAAAATCTTGATTCAGCCTTAAATGTATATGTCTTCTTTGACCGCTGCACTACACCTTTCGTGAGCCTAGCACAGACAAACATCAAGGGGGTACCCAGTCTTTCCTCGAGAGCGAAGGTTATCGTAAGAAACAGAATAGTACTTTTATTGGACGAAGTCCTTATTGTTAGAGTGTGAATCTTAAGTAAACGTATAATAAGTGAAACTAAAAATATTTTTTATAGCTCTAATGACCAAAAAATAAAAGTAGCTTAAAAGCAAGAGCATTAGAGAGTTCTTATTGTAAAATAAACTTATGTACACAGACGCCGTGAATGAATTATCAAAAACTCGCTTATCTCCTCCACTAGTAGAGTGTAATTCAAAGTTTCTCCAATACAATATGGAACTAATTTCTATATTGCATTGGAGAAACTTTGACCATATAGAACTATATAGAATTAATTCCATATAATTGAGGTACCTAGTCTTACTCCACTCTCCCCCACATATTAGAACCAACAAGAAATTCGAAAAACTCCCCTCTCCCCTACATGTTAGATCCAAAAAGAAATTCGAAAAACTCTCTCCCCCCTACATGTTAGATCCAAGAAGAAATTAATGAAACCACGCTCCTTCCTTCATGTTAGAACCAAAAAGAAATTCAGAAATCGCTCTCTCCTCCACATATTCGAGCCAAAAAGGAATTCAAAAACCCCACTCACCCCTTGCATCCTAGAGCCAGAAAGAAATTCAAAAACCCCACTCACCCCTGCATGTTAGAACCAAAAAGAAACTCAAACAAGTATTCTAGACAGAAAAACATTTGACTAAGAAACAAAAACAAAAGTATAAAAAAAATACGTATATTTTTTTTTAAATTACTGAAATTGATTCTGAATATTTACAAAAAATACAGTAATTTAATGAACTGGGGCATTATATATATACGACACAGTATTTCCAAAGTTGAAATCTTTTACATCAAACTGATCTTTACTATTAAATCCAAACAGTCGCATTTCAAGTTTTTGAAATTTTTCCTAAATTTATATTAACATCTTATTGTCGTCTTATTTATAAAACATCTTATTTACAGAAACAACTTATTGCCTGAACTTAAAGAAACATCTTATTAACGTTTTTCTAAAGAATTTGAACACTGTGGCTTATCTTTATAACGACTCAATACCTCTAATTACCACTTTTTTTTTTAGACACATAGAACACTAACACGGTCTCTTTTTCGGACGAAAACACTTTTACAAATAGGAAGAAAATTATGTTCACTGAATTAACGAAAACAATATATTGAAAAATAAATCTTTGCGTCATTCACTGAAATTGATTGAGAAAAATAGCCAAACCTAACAACGAAATAACTGAAACTATATTGAATTCAGACACAACACACAGTTACAACTCCCTCTGGTCGTGTTGCCAGACATTAAGTAAACAATCGTAAACCCTCCTATTTCACAGCTAAGAAGACATCAATTTAAATGAGGTCCCACAGTTCACTAAATAAAATCGTTCCTACGACCTAAATTAACCACCGGTATCGCACCATTTTTTGTCGTCTTACAGACACTAAAACCAACAGTGGATATAAATGTCACTGTAACTGTGTGCTTTCCTTGCAAATTGTTTTCGCCTCTTTTCGTTGGAGTAAGTTGTCGTAAAAATAACTCATAAAACCGGCGCCGTCGTAACACAAACTTAATAATAAGGCTGAAAATCCACCAGTCTAAACATCCCATCGGGTGATATTTCGTACGATTAGCATTTGTTTTCTTTTAAGTTATTGGTATACACTGACATGAAAAGCGATACAAGAAAAATACTGTATACATTCAAGTACCAAATGCATAGCATTTTTCTACCATCTCTCCTCCGAGACCATCGGAAATGGAATGCATATTTTACGGTTAAGTGAATATCGGGAAATTACTTTTGAATAAATAATAAAATTATTGCCTCTGCTTTCATATTTTATTTCCACTGGTTACTTTCAATTGAAGAAAATTTTCTTGGAAGGAAAATGTCTTATTTTTATTATTGATGGATCAATAAGACTGAAAACACTAAATGATTACTTTTCTTCGGCAAATGATTTACTATACTGGGAATCTACTTAAAAAATATTTGCGTCATTAAGTTGAAAATGACGTGACTCTTTAACGTGCAGCAACCTCCACCCTGAAATAATGCATCTTCGTCAATTCTTTTTAAGTCTTGTTCGCTGTTTTGAAATTAAATTGAAATATTTTCTTATAGAGAAGCAAATTTAAAGATTTTTTAAAGATTTGAATCTTTTTTGCACTGATTGTTGACTTCTTTATTATTTGTTTTTTTCAAAATTTTGTTTCAATTTTTTTTTTATGTGAAAAATTTAAGTATAACACTTTTTCGACTCAAAATAGTGTTGATCGTGTATGATTACACAGCGTTATAATCTGTCTAATTTTGCTCAATCAACAAAAAGATTTAGATTATACATTTTTATAATTAAGATAACTTGGTGGTCAAAGATTCCACTAAATTAATTGAATAATTATTGTAGGAAAAGTCTTTTATGATCCAATTATTATGAATTTTCGGATTTTAAAATTGTGGGGAACTCAAGAATTACAAAAATACCAGATTTATTTTTAAAGTTATTTTTTGTTAATAATCAAGTCACGCCTGGTTAAAAAAAACATATTCTTACAATGTACCCTCAACGCCCTGCAGCAGTCAAATAAGTTTATGTAATGACAGTTGCGACAAATTATTTACCGGAAATTTTTCGATTCCAAGTATTTCGAATTACAGGATTTGAGAATTGTGGAAAACTCAAAAATTACAAAGATTACAAAAATCTTCGATTTATATTTAAAGTTATACTTAGTAAATAATCAAGTAACGCATATTTAAAGTACCATATTCTTACAATGAAGCAGCAACGCCCTGCAGCAGTCAAATGATATCTGCAATGACAGTTACGTCTAAATATTTACCGGGAATATCTCGATTCCAAATATTTCGAATTACAGGATTTTAAAATTGTAGAAAACTCCAGAATTACAAAGATTATGAAAAACCTTGCTTTTTAATGTTATTTTTTGTTAATAGAAATGTACATAACTAAAAACACATATTTTTACAATAAACAGTATCTTTCTGCATTCGGTATGTCAACAATGCCTTGTATTCAGTCAGATGATATATGTAACGACATTTACACTATCGAGATGCACTAGCGAGAAACTATCGGTCCGAAGTGTTCTGAATACCAGACGTTTAGATTTCCGGGGCTCTATTTTATTGAAAAAATATTCCGGATTTAAAATGCTACTTTCTATTTATAAATCAAGTCGTGCATAATTAAGTCCCATATTTATAAAACAAAACAGTAACGTTCTGCATTCAGTTAAACAGCAACGACCTGTATTCAGTCAAATAATATCTGTAATTATATTTACAGCAAGCATTTAGCCATGATATTTTGGATCAAAACGTTACAAATGTTTAAATAACAAACAATTTAAAATGTAACTTTGTGTTATTAACAGTCATGTATAATTAAAACCTATATTTATATGAAGAAACATCAACGTTCTGTTTTCAGTCGAACAGCAACGACCTGCGTTCAGTCAAATAATAAATGTAAGGATATTTACATCAAGTATTAAGCGACGATATTTTGTTTGTTGTAGTTCATTTACGTCGCACTAGAGCTACACCATGGGCTATTGGCGACTGTCTGGGAAACATCCCTCAGGATGATCCGAAGAAAAGTCCTCATAATTTTGATCCTCTGCAGAGGGGATCACGCCCCCGCTTCGGTTACCCAACGACCTGCACGCGAAGTCGTGCACTTTGCGGTAGAACAGTTTAGCGGGGACAAATACCGCACATCCTTGGTCCCTTCGCAGAATGATCCAAGAGGTTACAGACCAACACATTGACCGCAACCAGTGATGCTTGACTTCGGTGATCTGCTGGGAGACGAGACGACGATACTGCGAGACGACGATACTTTAGATCAAACTGTTCCAAATAACCAGGGATATGCAGAACTCTACTGTATTGAAAAAATACTAGACTTAGAATCTTACTTTCACTTAATAACCAAGTGTACCATAATTAGAACCCATATTTATAAAACAAAACAGCAACGTTCTGCATTCAGTAGAACAGCCCCGTCCTGTATTCAGTCAAACGATTGCTGTACTGACATTTACCACCAAGTATTTAGGTAATCAATTATAAATTCAACAGCCTTTATCACCATCTTATATTAAATATGCATTTCATAAGAAAAGGATAAGGTATCTCTAACTAAAACATTCGGACAATTAGTTCCCTATGGAATATCGGGAGGCTGTCAGTTTGGGTCATAACCATATTAATCATCGGCGTGTGTGGTAAAACTATGTCATCAATGGAGATTAATGGAACAAGCGGCTATCATTACGCTGAGAACATAAATTACCAATGATAGAATAGTGGGGGTATGTTTATGTAATACGCTGGCTAGTATGCTGGTCCTTCAGAGTCATGCATTTCATGGAATATTTTAGATTGTTCACTAAAGCAATAGTTTTTAATTGGTGCAACGTGTAAGAAAAATAAAGAAATGTTTTAAATCAATTCGATTTGGTTCAAATAGTTTTTACTATATTTTTGAGCACCATCATGTTGTTCTTTTTTTTTAAAAAAAAGTCGCTAAATGCCTCATGAACATTTAATTAAAATTGTAAATTTTAAAAATTGCCATGGTGAAATGCACAATAAAAAATTTTTTATAGAACAATTTGTTTTAGTTCAAATAATAACTAACGAAGAGTAGTGCTAAGTAAAAAATATTATAAAACAATGTGTTCTATTTCAAACAGTTTTGCCAAGATGCCAATTTTTTTTATAATTTTTTTTTTAAAAAAATCAGTGAAGTGATTCAAAAGTGATTCAAAAAGATAAATCCTAAAAATCCATTTATTTCGGTTCAAATTGCTTTTTTCAATATTCTTCTAATCATGCTGGCATAGTTTTTTTTTATTTTTTTTTTTTAACAAGAAACAGAAGTTATTTACAAAAAAAATTTATATTTTGAAAAAAATGAGCAAGTTTTCAAAATGGCTTTGTAAAATAAACTGCAAAATAATTGTTCAAGAAAAAAAAATAAAGTCACAAAACTATTTTTCTTAAAAAAATTAAATTTTGAGCTATAAAGAAAAATTAACATACTAACCTCATTTTAAAAAAAAGCAATAGTAGTTCTTTTTTTTTTTTTCATTTTAGAGAATAAGTTTTTTCTCTGAAGACGTATTGTAATGTTTACAAAATACTTTTTTCATTTAATTACTGATGAATTTTTCAATTACTTCTGAAAATAAACATGCTGATCATGTTTGATCAGTAACCATGCTTGATCTTTAAAAAGTTACAGGAAATGATTTTTCATACTTAAAGTTAGTTTTAAATTTTCAGAAACTATATTAATTTGTTTAAATTTATTACAATTTTCGAAACTTAGGAAAAGATTAAACAAAGCTACTCTTAGAAAAAAAAAAGTATAATCAAAGCTACCTGAATATGGTAAATTTAACAGTCTTTCTAGTTCTATGGGAACACCAAAAAACCCGGGAATTTTTACCGAAATGCTTTGGTTATGATTTTGATAAAATTGGCGATAAAATATGGTTTATAACATTAGTTAAAATTTGATAAATGAGGTAAAATTTTATAATTCTATTATAATTCCTTAGAAAATGCATACAAGCCATTTATTCAATTAAATTTATTTATCAGTTTTGTATATTTTATTAATATGTGATAATAAGAACTATATTTTTAAAAACTAGAATAAACTTCCAGTAAACCTTTACCATATTAGCAGAAAAAATTACCAAATTGATGGTTTAAATATTATATACTTTGGTTTTATTAACCAGAAATATCATTACCATACGGTACGGTAATTTTACTAGAATTGTTTTTCTACGTGCATGCGATTTTGGAAAAGCAAACATTTGGTTAAAGAACCTAACAAGAAAACAAGGAAGATGAGAGAGAAAATGGAGAAATATAACAAGGAGTCTACACTCACATCATAATTTCTTAAATTGAAACTGGAAAAAAAATTATTTTTAAACGAACTACGTGCATTTTTAGAATTTTCTTTATGCTGTTACGCTTTAAAACTTACAAACATTTTGTTACTTTACACACTGTTACCCAAAAACCAATTTCTCTTTCATTAGGAAGAAGTTGCTGATTTTTCAAAAGGAAAAACGAAGCATTTTTAGTTTTCATCAAAGTCGGGATTATTAAATTAAAATATGTTTTTTTTTTTTTTTTTAAATTCTGGTTATTATGTAGATTTTTATTCTTTTTAAATATGTATTAAATATTTATGTAATGAAAGGTAAAATATTCCTATTTTTCTTTTTTTTAATTTCAGACTATTTTAAAAAGGTTTGCATTAAGGATGTAAATTTTGAACGCAAAAAACAAATTCATGCATTTATTTCAGTTTTAATTACTTCAAAATATTTAAAGCGCATCGTTTCAAATTATGGACATCTATATACAAAAAAAATCTGAAATGAAAAATATGGAAATCTTAGTACAAAAAGTGCATATTTTTCTAAACCAGCTACATTGACTAGATTAGCAATTTAGACTTAGTTACTTCAAATAAAGGTTTAATAAACTTTATAAAGATGGCTTATGTTTAAATTATTCGTGTGTATTTTAAAACTCCTCAAATTTTTTCACGTATTAAATCTTTTCCCCTATCTGTTTACACTTGAAAATAGCACTATGAATATATATGTACACTCAAAATATTGGAAAATTTAAATATTTTAATTATTATTCTTGAAGTTATGTTTTGATGTTAAAATATTACATCAACATACTTCTTTATATTTATTTTATTATTTTAGTAATGAAAGGGTAACTATCTGTGGAGAAAAAAAATATTAAGAAAAAATTAAAATATTTAAGAGATTGTATCTGCTTGAAGATCAATGCTTCTAGATTTACGTTAGCGTTAATTCTTAGTCTAATACGTAAACATACACCGAGAAAAGCATATTAAATGTATGTCAAAAAGTAAAAGCATATCAAAAATAATTTAGTGCATAGATTACCAAGAATATGCTTTGTTTAAAAATAATTTAGAAAGATTTTATTTAGTAACATTTTTTTCCTCTTTTTTTTTTTTAATTCCTTACTAATAACTTCTGTTGAATAACCATCAATATAAGTGCTTTCAAAAATGAAAATTTGGCAACAACATTACCATTTAGTATAAAATATTAATTTAATTCTAAAATATTTCAAACCCTTCTAATATAATTACTTTTTCACGATGGTTCTAAGCTAAAGTAGGATTTGTCTTATATCAAAGAATGATTAGTGCCAAATTTAATTTGATCGCCAAGATGTGATACGTGATAGTCATAAATTGGCTTACTTGTCGTCTATTTTCTCTATTTCTTCTAACGTAACAGTAAATGCATTATTCATACCACGTTGTGCAATACTTACATCGTGTTGATATGACAATTAAATTGAGTAAAGGAAATATGGGCGGAAAAAAGAATAATTAGGCTACTCACATATTTGGCTCACTTTGTGTCTAACATAAGTAATACAACACTTCTTTATGACTCAGAGTGGGCAGATAATTTTGCTCGCCAACTAATTTTAGAACGTGTGGCAAAGATTAAGAGATTAGACGGTTAAAACTCTCTAAAGATATTCTTGAGATTAAATTTTGTTTTTAAAAATAATTAAAGGGCAAATCCATTAAAAGCTTTCACCTAACGCACGAGTTTACTATAAACATTTTATAGAAAACTTTTTAGCATAATTAATATCTAGAATTCAGAACTTTTTAATGTTATTTATCTATAAAACTATAAATCAATTTATTTTTCAAAAGTACAATTTGTTACTTTAGTATAAAAAAAAACTACAATATACAATAAACACTTTAAACTTTATCAAGAATTTTATAAAAAACTTACGAAGTAATTTATATATAAAAATCTATAAATTATTTTATAAATTTGATTAGAAAGGTATTTTTTAATTAATACACGCAGATTCTCAACTACAAGAAGCACTAAATTATGAGAGGGTGCAGAACTTTCAAACTAAAAAAAAAAAAATATTAAAATCTTCATTAAGGAGATAAATATAAATTTTCCATATAAAAAAGGACTCTGAACAAAAAAACCCCTTTTCACACTTTATCATTGTTTTCTGAATTCAATCTGAATCAATTTTAACACATTAATAGATGCGCAATAAATATTAATGACAGCATTGTTTTGTTGTGTTTTGTATGTGTTCTTGGAAAAAAAAAGCTATTACAAAATAGCTATTATAAAATTTAAAAAAACAGTGTTCTGTTAACTGCTAAAAAAAACTAAATAGAAATTCTTAGAAGATTTCTTAAAGTTATTTATTGAGTGTAAACTAAAATAAGAAAATAAAACGAAAGATTTGAATTGTGCGTGATTCAGTGTGAAAAAAGTTTTACACTTACCAAATGCTATATTTTTTTTTGATCAGTACCCGCATTTGGATATAATTTCATATTTGGCGTACTGCTTGAATACACGTTTTTGGCATTAATTTTGCATTGAAAACGGTCAAGTTAAAAAAGAAAATATCTCGTTACCAACGATACACAGCAAACCTATCATTTCATTCAATACGTAAAATGACCCGTTTCTTTCGCCAAAAGGAAACTTGTGCCAAAAACTTTTCTATCCCATGGTTAACTTTCACTTTAACACAGTGTGAGATATTACAAATATTATCCATTCCGAAATATAAAAAAAATAAGCAGTAGACTTTCCAATATTTGCTCAAATGCAAGTGTGATGTAATACAAATTACTATTCATTAAAACAGGTCTGATGCCATAAAGCTATAGTCTTAAATTATGTTATAAACCACTAGTATAAATAAATTAACTTTAAAAAATTTTTATTAAGCTTTTGAATGTTCGGAATGAAGAAAGTAAGAAATTAAATATTGCGTGTAACTTATAAAAATAAAGTAGATATAGTCACAGTTAAATTTTTCAGGAATTATGTTTATTTCATACCAAACTCATCTAAAAAAAAAGTGTAATTATTTCCATTATTTCTAATAAAATGTTTAAGAAAGTATAAGGGAAAACTCGGCGGTTTTTGAAAAGCAAGTACTATATGATATGAATAAAATGCAAAACCAAAAGCTGTAAAAGCTTTTATTATATCTCAAAGCCAAAATTGGTAGCAACTACTTTACAGCAAACTAGTGTAGTGAAATGTCATGCATAGCTCTTGTTCGTTACTTGGAGAAAAGTAGCAGCTACTATTTCGTTATTCAATAACAGTGAAATTTAAAATTGCAGTAAAGTAAGATTTATGTAAGAGTAATTTTTTACGGCACAATGAAGAGCGTACGAATCATTAATTTAGAATTCATAATATATTAATTACACAAATTTAGTAGAATTAGTTCGTAAAACAAACATCAGCGTGCCATAAAGAGAATATTAAGACGGATTCGAACTAGGTTTAACAGAATGGTGGTGGACAGAAATCATAAATTATTAAATCAGTTAATACGATTCTCAGAACTGTATCAAACTAAAAATGTACATGCATATCTTTATGGATAATTATTGTTTCAGTTGATGAATATTGGCGTTGAAAATGACATATTCTCGCCAGCTTATTCCAGATAGTAAACAAATTACTCACCCTATTCTTGGCGTTTTCTGATATTCAAAGAGCGCTAATATTTGTGATTTCGGAAAAGAAAAAAAATTCTCGCATGATGTGAAAGCTAGAGATTTTGGTATAAGATTACTTAGTTTTAAGTTAGGAAAAGATTAATTAAGACAATTTTAAGTTATACTAATTTTAAGATTTAGTGTTACTTAATAAACCGTTCCTTTGCATAAGTTCCTTTGCATAACATCACATTCGAAAAGATGTTCATAGTGTTTTACAGTGTGGAAAGGCTGTTTTTTTTTTAATATTATTTTCTGAATTATTTTATACTTTTTTGCCTTAGAATTTATTATGACGTTAAAAAAAATTGCGCTTTATTTATTTATTTTTTCCCCAATATTTTCTCAACTTTATAAATTTGAAACAAATAGATTCGTATAACTAGAGAGAAAGTGCCGATAATATCACAGCAATTGATACTTTCTTGAAATTCGGTGGAAATCAAAATTAAGAATAAATTGAAGTCAAAGTAGGAGTAGAGCTCTAGAGAAAATTTGGAATTTTTCAACAAAAACTCCACAGGTCTGATCAACACTATGAAATTATGCACAAAACTAAGAGACATACACCGTCAAAGTTAATGAAGCTAAAATATTTCTTTCTTTTTTTTTTAATTTCTTGCCCTTACCAGTGCTTTACGTTATTATATTAAACAAAATATTTTTTAATAAATTCATCTCATCAAAATAAGGATTAAATACAATCAAAATTCTTTGTTACGATGCTGTAGTTGAAGGCAAATTTATGGTAGCCAAAATTTTTGATATCCAAGCAATTTTCTCAGTTACTTATTCCTTTCAGGAGAGAAAATTCCTATTACAGAAGCTCGAGAAATAGTACCTATTGGAATCGGTAACAATTACTGTAATTCCATCAGTACCAATTAAAATAACTAAGCATGGTTGGCGTCAATTATAGTATGGCGCCATTTTTACGGTTCCCATAAACGAATCAATGCCTTTACTTCATTAATCTTGCTTTTATGTAGGTATATACCTTTTTGATATTTCAATTATCGGCGATTTTAAATTTAATAATCACGTTCTGAAATAACTATAAACATGATAAAACAGTGGTTTCAGATTACTTCAGAAATAGCTTAACCAGTGACGTAGCCACGCTATCCACGTTGATCAATAAGCTTATGAAAAATGAACATTAAGGAACGTGAAACAAACTCCTAAACAAAAGCGTTTATAGTTTAATTTATAACAATGGCTACTGCTAAACAGATAAAAAAAAATTCATTATACTAACATCTTTCCTAAGCCAAATAATTATAATTTTTAAACAATTTTCAGGATCGGGGGGCTAAATGTGAGGGTTTCAGTCGATGTCCGAATTTCATGACTCCAACGCAAATGTTTCTTAAGTTATAAGAGATTAAAGACAATGCCAATTCGGCATAAAAAGAACAGAAAAAAGAAATGTTCAATTTTTTACAACTAATGTTTACATAACGCAAGAATAACTTGAATAAAGCACAAATAAACGAGCAAAAATGGACATGCTATAGTTTCGGTTCTGAAAAGAAGAACAATCAAGTACCATGAGGCTCTTGTTTATAGAATCGAAACTAGAATGTGCCCATTTCTGTGCTTTCATTTGTGCTTTATATGCGTTTTCTTTTTTTCATTTAGTCTATAAAGCACGAAGTATACCCTTTCCTCTTTTTTCAAAGTCATATTTTAAAAATGTTATTTATTAAAAAAAATTCTATTAAAATTTTTATTTTTCTTATAAATATTAAGTTTGCAGAATAGATCAGAAAAATTATGTATACCAATATCAACGATTTAAGAATACTACTTACAATGGAAGTGTACATCTGTAAAATATTTATTGAATCGAAATTAAGCTTAAACTAAACAGCATGGTTTAAAACCTAGAACAGGGTTAAAATTCGCCTCTACTTTGGTAAATTATAAAATAAAAAAAATTTTTTTGCCATGATTCGTGATACAGCGATTAAGCTATCCGTCTTCTTCAATCTCTCACTTTGAAGCCTGATGGCTGAAGCATTGTGATATGAATTCATGGGAGCTAAATGTCTTATTATTTTATAAGTAAATCTAAAATTTTAATAGGACATATTTTACCCCAGAGGAAGCAGTAAATTTTTACCCTATCCGAAGATTTCAATCATGTTTAATTTAATATGAATTTCGTTATAATACAGAATTATCAAATATCCCCTTCCTTTGTTAGTAAAAGTCTATTCATCGTATAAATTGTTAAAATTTCAAGTGTGTTTTTCAGAGAAATCTTGTTTTTTCACTACACTCCCCATAGTTACATTGAAAGCTTACTCCCTCATAGGACATGTTCATATAGGAGGGTATCTGATCAATCTATTGATTGCTGGCTCTATCTATTTTGGTTATAAACCACTAAATAAAAGTAGCCAGGAAAATTACAGATTTTCTTGGGTCAAACAAATTATTGACGGAAAAAACTATTTAAACGAAGTTTTTGTAAATAATGACCCTCTGCGCATATTCTAGAAATGCTTACACTGGTTGAGATAAAAAAAATTAGATATTGAAAAATTTATGGGAAGTTTCGAAGCTAGTTATTATTGGAAACATTGTTTGGGACATGCCAGGAAAATGACATTTTGATATTCAATTAAATTTTTTAAGTATACAAAACAGTCAATGCTAGTGCAAAGTCATTTTAAAATGCTAACAGCAATGCTATTTATAATTTTTTTTTTTTAAAAAAAGTTCTTTTAGTTAGATCCTGGAGCAAGGGACAATGAATTGTCATATTTCGTGAGAATCACCCATATTTTATATATATATATATATATATATATATATATATATATATATATATATATATATATATATATATATATATATATATATATGTAATAACAGAGCTTCATCTCTGTTATCAGTAGTGTATTTAGCTTTAATAATGCAGTCGTAAGCCATGTTACACACAAAAAATCTTTATTAATGGTAGTAGGCTGGTATCGATAACACTTCACATCCACACTCCGCAAGGGAGGGGGTGGACAAGACTTTGGACAATTCTGGAACAAATTACCAGGATCACAACATGATGGAAAAGCCATGCGAAAAGCATTGCTCTCGCTTTTATACTAACACAGATTTGAGTAAACAGGTACAGTCGTTGGCATTCTTGTATCCTTACGCATTAAGGAAAATCATTTCATGTTTCCTTATATGGAAGTGAAAGGGGGAGAGATTCTATAAATAACTCAATCGTATGTTTATCAGCCTTGACTTCCCAAAATAGAATCTCTCTACGCTTATTCTTTAACAAAAGTATTAATTTTTTGTATTACATATATATATATATATCAATGTCCCTAATTAAAATGTTTTTCTCCAGTACCCGCTATTTAATTTCAAATAAAAATATTGATAAAATTAATACTTCAAGCAAATTTAAAATAGTTGTACACTTAATATTGGTACCCTTTATTCTCAACAAAGTAAACGAGGTATATTAAAAAAAAATTATTTTTATTGGATTATTTTTCGAAAAGAAACAAAACAAAAGCTAACAACTAAATGATTATGAATTGTAACATAACTCCCTGTCTTTAAATTATTTCCACTCAAATAACATGTCATCATGAACAAAACATTAATACAAAGAAAAGTAGAAAAATTATAAACTTTTTTGCTAATCTCTGTTCAAAGGAGCTAATTTTTAAAAAATAAAAAAAATACAAAATATCCCGCAGTTCAATTATTTTCGACGCACGTGGTTCAAATTACGGGGAAGGTGCATCAACCATCTATTATGCACAATCCGAGTGGCAGTCACGTGGGGAGTATGGGATGATGGGGAGGGAGGTAAAGCAGGCATAAAATGACAGTTTTCTTTTTTATCATAAGAATCTTTTTCACTCTCCCCCTTCCCCTTTAGCCTTGTTACTGTAGTATTATTTAGCTCGGAAAACTGTTAGGGATAAATAGGGAAAAAGAAATAAAATTTTACTTTTGGGTAAAAAAAAAATCTCATCGTCATATATTAATAAGAAATTGGATCAAATTTAATTTGAATAGAGCCAAACTATATTTATAATTTAAACACAAGACAAGTTTATGGTTTCAGTTGTCAAATAAAATACTTTTCATTGCGTAAGAAATACTAAATTGTGCAAATTGTGTTAAAAAAATGTTAGCAAAAATGTCGAAAATTCGTTTAAAAAAAAGAGATCAAAAATATGTGCTTCATTTGGAATGTTGTATTACTTTAAGACTTCAACTTTTAAAAATTATTTACTTCGTAATGATTTACTTAGTTCACAGAGATTTAATTTTTTCCTTACTTTTATTGTGAGTTTCTTAGCAGTTATAAAAATACTGCTCAAAGAAATATTAATACTGTAAAATATTTCCTTATGTGCTTTTTGTTGCGTATGAAGATGTAATCAGAGAATTAAAATTTATAGAATGCATAAAAATATTTCAATAACTTTACAATTACCCTATAAAATTGGTAAAGCTGACACCACTTTTGGTGTTGAAGTAACCTAAAATTTTGAAGTAACCAAAAGTAATTTTGTATAACTTAAAACATAAGTTTCGCCTTCTCTAAAAATATAATTGCCATTTCCCTTAATTATTAGAAGCTGCATTCGAATTTTTTTTTTTTTTTTAATAATGGTGCCAATTTTTATTTTTCATAAAGATACTTACTTTCCTTTTCTTGTACATAAAAGTCTTTAAAATTAAGTATATATTTAATAATTATGTTACTAAAATAAGTATAACAAAATAAGTATAAATATTTTAATTTATTTTATTTCTTACCTCTTTTTTATTGATGGTAAATTTCAATGAATATTATATATCTGCTTACAATTTGTATAATTACAAATTAAACAAAGAATATCAAATGAAGTAGCAAATCAAATAAATAATGAAGAAACAAAAACAAACTTGTATAACGTAGAAGGGTTAAACAAATTTTGACCACCCAAAAAATTTATAATATTTTTAGGGAATTTTAACGTTTTTGAAAACTTCTCACAAGATGCGTTTGAAATTAAATTATTTCAATGTTAATAGATCTTTTTTTATTTGCATAAAGTTTCCAATTTTATTTTTTATCAAATAGTATGCTTATAAATAATTAATATATCGTAATTTTCCCTGAAATAATTAATTTATTTCTCAACAAATAAGTAAAATAAACTATTATATTAAATGCTATGAATGCAATAAAATATTTCATTAAAAATTTAAAATGTTTTAATTACTTTTTGAAAAATATACTATATCATTACCATCAGATAACGTTTTTTAAATAATTACCTGCCTAATTAATATATTACGCTAATGAGTATAAATATATAGATAATTGTCTGTTTAATTACTAATAATTTAATAAATAATATTGTAAGTCATGTTCTTTGATTTTTTTTTTTCTTTTTTTTTCATCTAAACGTATTATACATATTAACACATTACACTTTTATTAGTATACTTTAGAGCACAATATTATTTTATGATAATATTTAATAGAATAAAATTATTATTTATTTAATACTTTTAATAGTATACATTTAAGTATTAATTACATTGTAATTAATTACAATTAGATGTAATAAACAGTATGCATGGTATGTATATCATATTTATGTTTACGATTTATTTTTATTGAAACAAAAGACAAAAATTAAAGTGAATATAATTAATTTAAAAGATTATAAGAATAAATTAATGCAGGCTTTTATTATTTGATCTCTTATGCTATTAAATAGTGTTCATTAAGAAATTAACATTTCAATAATTTTAATTTTCTTTTTAAATAATCCCAACAAACCATTGAAACACCTCTGACTAACTTCATATTCGAAGCATTAGATGGAAAAATAAATATTAAATAAATAAATACACAAAGAGTGAAAGCACAGGTTTCAGTTGGGCAAGTGTCCAAATGCGGTTGGTCCTGACCCACTCTTTGCTCTGGCAGAGCCTATTAAACGACAAACGACCCCCCATCTATCTTACTCATTTACAGTTCGCTGAACGTTCTAAAGGGGGGGGTGTTTTGTCTCAGGTATCTAACGAGGAAATGTATATAAATATATATTTCATTCGACTGCCCCCTTCTCCTATCTAATTAATTTCAAGATGCGGACGTGTAGAAATTACTTCCTAATTTCCGGGCGGGTGTTGGTAAGATTATCAAACTAATTCAAGATTAAACTGAATTTGCGGAGTTGAAAATTTTATAATTAATTATTTAAAGTTTTTATTTGGTCTCAAATTTCTACTTCGGTAATTAAAAATAATGATATGCGCTTTGGATTTAAAATATTAAGGAGAAATTAGCTTGATTCTGATTTTAATGGTGTGTTTTGTTTATAATACTACGAATTTGCTTTTTGATTTTACTTTCTTAATAAATCGCGTTTCGTGTTGGTTACACAAATTTAATAAGGCTTTTATTATTGTTTTTCTCCGTGGAAGTTTATCGAGGTTGCATTTAATTTAATTAAAAAGTATGAATCTAACGATTGACTACGAGTAAGGAACATCGTTTTTTAATGATATTCAAAACTAATATTGAACTATTTATTTAAAAATTCTTATATTAAATTGCAAAAGTAGTGGCAATTTTAAGTTTTGGAAATCGACAAAATTTAGGCATACATAAATTTGACTATAACGGTATATTCCGTAACTACTGCGCTAATTGTAGATAACTTCAAATCATCTTATGTAAAATGTAATGTTTTGCCTAATTTAAAAAAAAAAAATGTCTGGCTCTAACATACACCGCTTGGTGCTATTGTAGTCACTAGTAGATATATCAATTTAAAGCTTTATAAATCTATACTTAATGGATAACCTTTTATGAAAACAAGTGATCCAAAATATGCTTTAAACGATTGACTATGTGAAACGATACTATTTTTTGAATGCTTTTTTAAAGTAACATTGAATTGTTTATTTAAATATTCTTAAATTGCAAAATCATTGGCTATTTTTTAAAAATTTTGTAAATCTGCGAAATTTAAGCATATATAAATTTAACTATACAGGTATTCTTGGTAAATACAGTGCTAAATATGAATAACTTAAAAATCATCTTTTATGAAAAAGTTAATGTTTTGTCTCATTTTAAAAAATATCTACCTCTAACGTATGCCGCTTAGTGCAGCCGTAGCCAGCTGCAGATACACTCTCTAGCCAAATGTATCCGGGCACCTAGTGGTACGGACTTAGAGCATACACTATCTGGCCAGAAGTATGCGGACACCCAGTGGTATGGACTTAGAACGTCCTGAGGCATATATTAATATGGTATTGGTTCCTCTTTTGCATCAATGGCCATCTGCACACGTCTGGGAAGACTTTAGACCAGTTTTTGATCGGATGCCATAGGAATTGACTTCCCGGCTACCATCAAAGCTGAAGTGAGTGCTTGCTGTGAGAATGGCCGATTTGGCTGGCCACGTAATCTGTGCTCTAATTCGTCCCAAAGGCGTTCTATGGGATTTAGATCGGGGCTCTGAGAAGGGCTGTTCAATTTTTGAACACCCATTTCGTCAAACTACATCTGTGCAAGCCTCGGTGTGTGAATGGAGTAGTTTTCCTGCTGGAAGAGAAAAGGGCCTTCCCCGAAATATTGCCATAGAGTTGGGAGTGCAGCACTGTCCAGAATGTCCACATACATCTCAGAGTTTATGTTTCAAACCACAGGAACTAACGGACCCAGGCCAAACCACGATAAACACCCCCACACCATTATGCTTCCACCATCCGGGGGGTATCCGGATACCTTTGACCAGATAGTGTATATAAATGTAAATCTTTCTAAATCTATAGATTACTAGATAGCCTTTCTTATAAAAAAATAAGCTTAACCATAACGTAAATTCTAAAAATATTGAGTTACCAAATTTTAGCATTTTACTCAATGAATATAATTTGAATTACCGCATAATGTTACTTTAATGCTTTTACGTTATTATCGATAGTATAATTTCAATAATAGCTAAACAAAACTTTAAATTTTTATTACACTATTATCAGTAATAAGTATAACTAATAATGTTCTAAATCTTTTCGAAAGTTTTGAAAAATATTTACTTCGTTATTGTTCTTTCTTTTAAAGTGACTCATTGCTTCACTTGCTTAAACAAAATCATAACTAAAAGTAAAGGTAAATAAACAACTCGTCTGGAGTAAAATTAACGTGTTTAACACTAGAAAGACGGAAAATTAGTATATACCTATATTGCCCAAAAGCAGTCAAAATGACTGGATTGTGAATGCGTAAATAAATATTTTTTAAAAATTAATTTTTAACATTTTTATATTATTTACAGTTTTATAACAAGTTATTAGTAAATATTAACAGTAAAAAATTATAAGTAGTACAAAAAATCACAAAATTCTAAGAAATTTTGTCATTATATACATCATTGTTTTTCTAATTGAAATTAAAAGCAGTCAAATTGATTGTAAATCAACACAAGATTAAAAAATACCAAAAGTTTAGTAAGTAATACTCTAATTTTTTGAATTTTAAAGCTAATAATAATTCTTTATTAACAATCATATTTAAGTTAGTAAAAAAACTGTAAATTGTATCTTATGATCATCTAACAAAAAAGAATATAATCAACATAACAAAGTATAAATACTGAGAAAATGAGTGGCAAATTTAGTATAAAATGAAGATAAGTAATCAACCATATTGATAGTGGTTTAATTTCTATCCAAAAACTATAAAGAAAAAATATAGAGAGGATTTATTTTAGGTAATGGAGGAAATACAATATATAAGTGGTAAATAAATGAAGAATGAATAAGAAGGGTCAAAATGTCTAATAATAATTACACGATAGATTCTTATATTCCCCATGAGGACAAAAGAAACGGAAATGTGGGGGAATTCCGTCCTGATAGGGAAAAATATGGGAAGTAAAGATGCATGCTGTCGGATATGATAATGATTCTTTAGATGTATTGGAGCACGATAGTGAAAGGCTCAGGTCACTTAGCTATTTCGACTCATATCTTGATAAGGACTTATCACGCAGAAAGTAAAGAGATGGGACATATTCTTTTTTTAGCAATTTACCTAATGAAGATTTAAGAAAAATCAATAAAGACAGCTAGGAGGCAGGGGTTTTGGAAAATGATTATTCAAAACTGGTAACTAGGAAATGGAAAGAACAATCTTAGAAACTCCAGATTGCAGTTTACCAAGTGGAAATCTAAGTATCTAATATTTAATATTACGAGTATACAAATAGAAACTCAAACAAACTGGTACCCATCTACCTGATTATAGGACGTGCTTCACACCACCACTGGGGATCGAACCTTTGTTCTTCACAATCATAACTCGTTGCCGACCGCTGTGCCATAATGGCAGTTGATCTCGAAATTGTATGGCCTTAACACATTCATGAAACCCTGAAGCTCAATAAGCTGTTACGTTTTTTTTATTTTATTTTTTTTTATTTATAAATTATTGCACAGGGGATAGAGCTTTCGTCATCCAATGAGATGAACCGGGTTCAAATCCCAGCGATGATAGGTCAATAATTCTGCATACGGCTCACACCGACTACAGTGCTGACGCAAAATATCTCAGTGGAAGATGGTTCATGGGTTGGAATCCCCTTGCCGTTAAACCAACCGTTAGAGGTTTTCGTGTCATGACGGCTTTATGTAACGTATATGTGGGTTAGTTCCATCAAAACGTCTTCCACAAAGGCAAAATTCTCCCAATACTTTATCCAGGAGTTCCTTTGTCTTCCAGATTGGGTACACAATTACAAGGCAACGGAGGTGAACATCAGTAGCCGTAAACCCAAAAAAACTGGGTCATCTGTTGCAAATACGACGGTTATAAAATAAAATATTTTTCCAAGAAATAAAATACATAACCGAAGAAGGAGATATAACATATGGCCTTTACCATACGCTGTTTCCGCCTAAACAAGTACTGTACTTATGAAGTAGATTCATATTTTACAGTGTGTTTAGGTTTTTTCCTCAAAACAATTTAAACAATACTTAGAAAATAATAACTGGAAATATTTTTTGTGAAATTATTGCTCACAGCTCGTACCATCTATAAAAATTTCTTTCCCGTAAATAGCAGTTTTTCAAGAATGAAGCTAAATATTTTTCATTAGATTTACAAGTGTTCTAATAGTAACCATTTATTCTATTTTACTGTGACTTTAACTGATTAAATAACTGAAAGGTAAAATTAGCAAAAGAGAAAGAGCGTATAATAAAGACCATAAAAATTGCACCTTACAACAAGTACAATATTTGAAAAAATCCTTACAAATTTTTTAATTTGTTTAACTTTATTTGAATTTAAAAGGTAAAAACAATTATTAAAAAGGTACTTTGCGAATGAGTAATACAAAATTATTATATCCTGTTTAGTTTACATGAAAATATGTTTAAGTAATTCAGATTAATAACTTTTTCAAAATACCCAACATGTTTTGTTTTCAAACCGAAATAAAAAATATCTAAAAAAATACTAAAATGTTTTATAAAAAATTAAACGTGACTTCTCTAAGGTTTAGGGAATTTTTGCGGTACATTCTCAATCAATTAAGTTATGAAAGTATACTGAGGAAAAAGTATTGTCAAACTACCAGAAATTGGTTAAAATTTATCGTCTAAATGTGGTAAAAATTTGCCGTGTTTCTAGTACTAAGAGCAACACCAAAAAGCATAATCTTTCCCAAGCGCTTTGGTAATGATTTTGGTTAAATTAATCATAAAATATAATATGTGATAAAATTTATTAAATATGACAAAATTTGATAATTTTATCGTGATTTTTAACAGCAATGCAATAAAATCATCTATTGGATTAAATTTACTTCTCAATTTTGTATTTTTGGCTAAATGTTCCATTATAAAAACTATATTTTTGAAAGACAAGATTTCCAGTAAACAGTTAGCATATTAAAGGAAAACTTACCAAATAAATTAATTATAAATACCATATAATTTGAATTTATTACCAGAATAATGGTTTATTTTATCAGAAATGATTTTTTCCATACTGGTAATTTTATCAGAATATTTCTCTACATTTGCATTAACCATCTGTATAACCATATTCGGTGGTAGTAATAGCTTTTTTTTTAATTACCCTAGTTAAATCTTTTTACTAATAAATGAAAACATTATATAATTAATAGGTCACAGTTTATATATCCAGGTTAATATATCTAGGTCAAAATGCACAACTTACTATTCACAACTGCGTGAATAATGTTTCAAATTCCATTATTTTCAAGAA
The DNA here is from genome assembly GCA_949128135.1 of Parasteatoda lunata. Lineage (NCBI taxonomy): Eukaryota > Metazoa > Arthropoda > Arachnida > Araneae > Theridiidae > Parasteatoda > Parasteatoda lunata. The sequence goes on from OX421973.1 coordinate 83,508,897, forward strand.
TAAGTTTAAATATTATTTGTAATATTTTTGTGTAATTTTGCCCATTGTGTAGTATAGTTTTAAAAAAAAAGAATATATGTACTTATTATATATTTCAATGTTCCTGCCCCCTACATGTTTCAGTATTGTACAATAATTACTAAATTTGAAAAATACTTCTGAAATCTATAAAATGGAAAATAATTTTTTTCCTCTTTTAAAAAACGAAATATAGATAGTAATTATTTTGTCGTTTTTATAATTTCATCCTAAATTAAACAAAAATGCAGAATTATACGAAAGGCAAACAATCCTCTTTCTTTGTATATATTCTAAGTTATGAGAATAGTTCTTAATAATCCTTAAAGATGGTCACAAACATTAAATGTAAAATGTATTCTAAAAAGTTTCCTTTTTTTATTCGCATTGTGTAAATCATCTTGCATGCACAAAAGTAAAAGTTTTTCAAATATAAATGAAAGACAAACATACAATAGGTAGAAAAAGTTCTTTTCATACGGCAATCCGAAAAAGTTTAAATTTAATTCTATTCTTTAGGGAAAAAGAAAAAAAAAAAAAAACTCATTAGGGCAACTAAAATGTTTAAAAAGAAATTATTATTATTTTACCCAAGTCTTATACATTTTTCTTCTACTTCTTTTGCGAATCATTGTTTCATTACAAACGTACAAAAACCAAAAAAAAAAAAAAAAAATTCTTTAATTTCGTAGGCCTACACCGAAACTCATCTTTAAAATCACGTACGAAATTCTCTTCAGCACGAAATAAGAGAAAATAAGAACTATAAAAAAAAACGAATTATCTTCTTTTCTTAAGCATTTTTACTCAAGCATTTGCAGCAGCAGTTAGAGCCAGGCAGCAACAACAACAACTCGCGGGACATAAATTCAAAAACGGTAAAATGTGCCAAAGAAATTATTTCGCGAGCGCGAAAATCTTTATTCTTCAATTCGGGTCAACAATGTTGAGGAAAAAAAAAGTTGAAAAGAAATTTTAGGCTCAGTGCCAGCTTCAATTTCTAGGTTTTTAAGGGAGAAAAAGTGATGAAGAAAGAAGGGAGGGGGATGAAAAGGCTTGAAAAAATGTGAAAATGTGGCTGCGATGTAGATAGGGGAGGGAAAAAGCAGGGAAAATTAAACCATGTGAGTGAAATTTTAAATTCTGCTTAGGAAAACCATTCGCATCACTTTATGTGGGGATTTTTTTTATCTTCTTTTTCCCTACCAAAACCTGTTGGAATTTTGTTATGATGAATGCATTAGAGAATCGATAAGAAAGCTGTAGATATTCGCTATTTTTTAAAATCTCCATAACCATCTGGTGGTAAATATTTTTTCATTCTCCTAATTTAAACTGAAAGTTTACTTTCATTTTAAATTTTTATACCAAACACTTTCTTTTTAAAACAAACATTAATTTAAAATCCATAATACTGAAATAAAATAAAGAATCAAAAGAATTGTGTATAAAGAATTTTTTTAACCTCCATGAAATTAAAAATCACTTTTTATTTATGGAAATTTTATTTTAACATAATGCCATGCAATCAACATACTTAAATTGTTGAATTTTTATATCAATTAAAAAAGAAAGAAAAAAGAAAACTGTTTTTTTTTTTTTACCTTTTGTATATTTTATTTTAAAAAATAACTAATAATAAAATTTATTATTAAATTATTTTTATTTCAGAGGTGCTTATTTTTTCTGTTCAATAGATAGTTTTAGATAATTATATACTGTACTCTAACCAAGAATAATGTTTAGAAGTGAAGAAAATGTAACTTTCTTTTTTTATGCACATATTGCTACTTCGACAAAAAATGAGATATATTAATAAAGATAAAATTGCTTAACTTTCCCTCTAACAGTTAGTTTGTTGATTCTTGTAAAAATATAGACATTAGGAATTAAAAGTAGTTTATATTATAAGTGGAATAAAATTAGTTTAAGTATTTAAGCCATCAGATTGATTATCGACGAAGGAAAGTACGAGAGGTTTTTTTTTTTTATGGCACTGACAGGAATAAGGTACTAAAAAGTTTGAGTTAGTATGGAGAAAAATTACTTCAACAAATAAAACAAAATTTTTGAAGTTTTATAAAAGAGTTAACTTTTATTGCTTTTAACTTTAATTTTCGAAAATTATATTCATATTTGTATACACAATATTGCACTAGAAGATAATAATCACAGTAACAGTCACTTTTGTTTATTGATTTAGCTAGAAAAAAAATTTCTGGTGAAAAAATGAGAATAGTGCACGTTAAATTCATTCACATTAACGAACTGAAAAATTGGATACTTTCAAATGACGTCACGCGTGAGCCAGCCAATCAGGTTTAACAACACACGCATGACGTCGCATGCATGTATCCAATTAAATCTGGTCCGAAAATTGATTCCGAGTGATAATAAACCTAAGCTTTAAAACTGTAACGTTAACACGCAATGCACAACATTCACGAAGCAGCCCTGTGATTAGCTTTAAGTACCCAATTGTATTTAAAGTAGGGAATGCTCATTAATATTCGAAAATAATTGTAAAATAGTATAAATTTAATGATTACCTGAAGTAGGCTTTAGATAGTTTAAAATTAGTGGCAGTAAAAATGAGTATCAATGAGACAGCATAAATAAAACATAAACAGTGCAGGGATGAAACTGTTATAGTTTGCTGAAATTTTACTAATATTTTTTTTACCTTTTATGAGAAGGAAAAAAATATTATGCAAATTTAATAACAAAAAACGAATTTAGAATAAAATAAAGTTTAAAATAATCAAATCATAATACAAAATCTTTAGCAAAAACTTAATTTAATTACTGAAGTATTAAAAACGAAAATTTAAATTTTAGCGCATAATGACTTTAAGAAACTAAGAAATTGAAAATAATTTCAAAAATAATTAAAATTTCTTATTTATATTTCACTCTGCAGTTACCCAAGTACAGACGTTAAAAATAAACGGACCACCCTCAATAATTTTTGATCCACAGATCGGATCCTCACGTGTTGCGAAATCAGACAAAAATTTTCTCTCCCTAAATAAAAGTAATGCATTTGGATTTCTGACCCCCAAAATAAGGTGGCCAGCCGCAATCAGGGAAATATGGTCCAAATATTTTGTTCAGGAGAGCGATCTAAAATTTAGACCCCTTAAAATTAATTCTACTTTTTGCGTAATTCGCCATCATATTAAAGAATGTTATTTTACGTTGCAAATTACAAAATATGAGAGAAATATGTCGAATAGTTCCTGAGAAAACGAATTTTAAAAATACGACTTTTTTACATACAGTTATAAAATCTAGATCTTGGAGAAACATAAACAAGGGAGCAAATAAGCGAACAAAGCGTACTGGAAACGTTAGATATTTGACCATTTATTTTAAAAATATTTTCCTAATTTAATTTCTACGTAAAAATATTTTTAAGCTAAAAATATTTAATTGCTTACAATGTTTATCCTCTAATACACTTTTGCCCTTTAGTTTTAATATGAACTACCGTTTTTATTAAAAGTTTTTCAAGAAAGTAAAGTCTGTATTAAATTATTTTCGAAGTCGATTTTACCCACTATAGAAACATAGCTCAAGAAAAAATTACTAAAACAAATAGAGCTATAATTAAATATTTAAAGTAATGGTGTAGGGTGTAAATTTGTCAAAAGTACTGACAAATATTTCTTTACTAAAAAAGAATAAATCTGGACAGAAATTAATAGTTTTAGTTTGGATCAAACAAGACAATCTGAAGATAAATATATTATTCAAATTTACAAAATGAATAATTCCAGGAAACTGAAGCAAAAAAAAAAAAAAAATGCATTTGATAATGAAAAAACTCGGTGGAAAGTGTCGACATGTCTTGAGTACTCTAAAATATGAGCCCATTCTCAAAACTCACCGGACTTGATTGAGGGAAACAAAACAGATACAAAACCTCCTGCCCTGATTTATCTCTCTCGGCTTCCGCGGGTTTTCTAGTTTTTTGCATCACCTTTATTTTCCATTTTTTTGGCGACTTTGCGCTTTCCTTTTTAAATCTATTATATTTTATTCATTCTAGTCTGATTAGTTTTGATAAAAGGCCCAATTTTTTGAGCACTCAAAGACATGCTGCCTTTTAATTACCTATATAATTTTTAAAACTCTTTTTTGCACGCATTTATTTTTGTTTATTGATCTTCTTAATATTTTGAGATTTTGTTAAAATTTTTTCATGTTGTAATTCGTTATTTTTTCTGTCATAATTTGGAAAGGATATTTGTTAATTTGCTACGAAGCATCAAAATTTCTTTATGAGCTATGGTGGGAAATTAAAAAAAACGTTAAATAGAAAGTAAATGATTAGATTAACTTACTAAAATTCAGTTAATTTTTTTTTTTAAAAATACCCCACAAAAATAATTCAATGTCATGCTTATTAGCTAAATAATCATTTGAATATATAAAAAAAAGTTTGGTCAAGCCTCGGGTGTAATTAAAACTCCTAAGATTTCCCATAAAAGTTAAATTATGCTATTGTTAATTACGAGAGTATAAAGATACAGATATGGGAGTAGGCTCCCAACAACGTCAACCGATATCTGTCAAATGATATCTCCAGATAGAATAGAGTTGACATGCCTTATATACTAGTAAATCGGAATTTAATAGTTGTAGTGGTAGATACGCTGCATATACATTAGTAGGTATCTGAAACTCGTAAGTTTATAACTGCTTTAAAAGAAAAATATGAAAAGATTTAAGTAAGATAAACTTTAAGTAAATAATCCGATCAATATATTCGACACTGATCTATGAAAGTAAAGATAGTTATTATTTGTTTTGAAAACTTAGTGACGCAAAAACATAAACTAGCCAAATATAGGAATAGAATAAAAATAGAAAAAAGAACAGAAAACTCTTTCTTCTGGTAAAAACAAACCTCAAACTGCTTTATGCAGCTTACCAAACATTTAAGTAAGATATTATCAATCAGAGCTATACAATATGGTCACATTTGATTCCCATTTTAGCAGGCATAGTTACACTATGGCATAAAATAACTCGATTTAGATCTAGGATAAGGGAGTTTTAAGAAACGTTACTGAATAAAATAAGGAATGACTAAAACAATCAGATCTTGATGTTGATAAAAAGGACAATAAAAGTGTCTGCTTTACAAGACAGACGGTAATATTTTTATTTTGGATAAAGCTGAAAGTATGCGCCTTTAAAAAAATTGACAGACCAAATGGACATAGCTTAAAAATTACCATTATTCTTATAAGCTTATTCAAAATGAGTCCTTTCAATTTTGAACAATTAATTCGAATTTTTAAATCTTAAGTTCTTCTTGGTGACGATGCGTACCAAATCAATATTTATAAGATAACAATTGTCTTAATACTCGTCATTGAACAGTGTATCCAATTTTTTGAGTTTACAGTTACCATTGTTCAACTTCGTATCCTTGTCATTTTGAACTAAATTCCAGGACGGAAATTAAGGAAGGAAATTCCTGGATAAAGTATTCAGAGAAATTTGCCTTCATTGAAGACTTTTTTGATGGAACTAACCCGCATTGCGTTACATAGAGAGGAAAACCACTAAAACTTTCCACAGATAACCTAACGGCAAGACAACTCACGATTCGTCTACTGCTGAGGATATTTCCCTTCAGAACTGTGGTCGGTGAGTGTCGGATCAACATCTCCTAGAAAGAGTAGGCCTCAGCACGGGTTACAATAAATATCCTTTAGTAGTCCAAACGTAATATTTCGTATTTTCAACCAATGCGCAGCTTAGTACCCCGAACGTAGTGACATCTTTCTTATTTTTCATCAACTGCGCAGTTAACTTCGTCATATCGGACTACTAAATTTATCCGTGCTGAGGCCTTCCTTCTTCTAGGAGGTGTTGGTCGGATGCGCAATTTATATCGACCAGCCATTGCCGGGAGTTCGAGTGCTTTATTTTAATAGCCACCACGGCTCAATTTGCAAATAATTATTCAATAAACAGTATTAATTATTCACCTTTTTCAATGCAAGTCATAGCAGTAGTTTAAGAAGCAAAACCAAATGCTATGTTCGTTTTCTTTACAGCTTTGTTCATTTTCTTAATCATGCATATTGAACTATGTCCAATTTTTAAAACCTTATGTTCTGAACTGTGAAATTTTTCAAACGTACATTTTAAATTATGTCTATTTTTTTAAACTCAAATTTTTTTAACCAAGTTCCTTTTTTGAAACACTCATTTAAATGCATGTCCTTTCGACAATATTTGCAGCGTTATTGACCAATTGACGGCACTTTTTTGATGCTGGCAGATATGAATTAAGTCTGCTTATCAAACTCTTCATATGAAACTATGCCAAATTTCTTAAACTATCACTAACAGCTATGTCTGTTTTTAATGGATAATTCCGCCCATTGTTTTAAATGGACCATTTCAGCTACTACACGTCCATTTTGAATTAAATTTCAATCACCAATTTCAGGTGTGCTCATTATTTTAAGTGGACTATTATCTATGTCCATTTTTATTCTTATTTTTCTCAATGACCGAAATAAAATGTTAACCGGTTGACTAACAAAGTATTAATTACGAATAAAGCATTCCCATAATTGCCCACTGAAGTCCAGGAGGCTCATGGGAGTAAAAGCTCCGCAATTTCCTGAAAAACAACATAATGATTGCAATGTGTTCAGCATCTTGCATCGACCACCTTTTTTAACTAGACAAGCTAGTACCCATCGATCTGAAGCAACACCTCCTAGAAGAAGGAAGACCGCAGCACGGATAAATTTAGTAGTCCGATATGACGAAGTTAACTGCGCAGTTGATGAAAAATAAGAAAGATGTCATTACGTTCGGGGTACTAAGCTGCACGCAGTGGTTGAAAATAGGAAATATGTCATTACGTTTGGACTACTAAAGGATATTTATGGTAACCCGTGCTGAGACCTACTCTTTCTAGGAGATGTTGTCTGAAGCAGAGTAGGATTCAAGCCACTACCGAGGCTCGAACCTCATTTCTTCACAATGAGGTATCACGACACATTAATTTCAATTAACTAACATGCTAATCAGATTTTTAAAAAAACGAAGCACGCATTTATCATATTTTCTGCTTAAATAATGACATAAGAACTTAAATTCTTGTGTGGAACAAAATAAGTAAAATCTCTCGATATTGGTAAAAGCAGAACTCAAGATTCTACTTGCAGCTTACCAAACTATAATTACAAGGTCCCGAAAAATTACCCATCGGACATAGCGAAATGGCATTTTCTTTGTTTTCTTTAAAGGAAATTGAAACAAAATATCCGGCAGAGACAAACTGACAGAAGGACCCGCAGCAGCACCTGTGCAAGCTTTTAAGACGCAAAGGGTGCAACATGTATTGGGTCACTCAGTATGGCTCAGGGCCAAATAACCGTCCATTCTTAACGGATTGAAACGGGCTACACACATTTCTCATAAAGAACTATAATCCATCATAAGAATGGGAGAGAAGATTAGTGGCTCAAGTCGAAGTGTTATTCTAGGATCAGCAGAGTTTTTCTTGTCTGTTACAAGTTATTTGGACTTTGGTCTTTTTTTTTTAAGAACTTAAGACTTCAAATTTTCTTTTTGTCCGGAATATTGAAACAATACATCTTTTCGTGTTTATTCTCTTGAGAGAATATTTATGACCAAATAAGATGGAAATAAATATTTGTTGCATGTTTCGAGAGACGAAAAAATAAGTAAACACTTTCCGAAAGCATAATATTTCAATTATCTTAAGAGCCTAAAATGAAGAAAAGGTATAAGAAACTGATATGCGCATAATTCGGGATCAAAGAAAATATGAAAGAAATTGATAGATATAATCTAATAAGAAAAGTATTGATAGATTCAAAAACTGATAGACATAATCAGATAAAGAATATTTTAGAAAAGTTTATAAAGATTTTATTAGTAAAGCAGATAATAGATAATTTGTAATAAGCGGATTAAGATAATGTAAGTAATTAGATAAAGATTATCTAGGAATAGTAAAAAATAATAAATGATTTATCGATACCACATGAAACTTAAGCAATAAAAATATTATAATATTGCAATATTTTAGTTATATATTATAAACATTAGCAATTAGAATATTTTTTGCACCATTTAATAAAGTGGAACCACGGGTTTTTAAAATTTTAACCAGAGTCTATTCAGCGAATTTTGCTAGAACTTAACTGTTATTGAACACCACGTATCATAGAATATATACATAAAATTATAAAACTGAATCCATTGGATAGAGAACTAAAGTCAAATATAATTTGACGATTTTATTTTATAAATATGTATATTATATTTATTTCCCGATATGCAGACGAATTATATATGTATAGATGGAAATTCAATTAATAGAACGACATAAAATTTGATAACTTTTGTCTAAGAACATACTTTGTTTTTATAGTAAAATTAAGAGTATTGTATGCCGCCTTAAGTTTATATTTTTATAATATTTATCAAAAATAAAAACAAAGAAACACATTGAAGTCTCAGTCTCAAGTCAATGTTTAAGCGAGGAAAAAAACTAAACTGCTATCAAAATTTGACTAATCACAGATGAGAATGGTGAATGTGTGAAACATCAAAATCTGCTTCAGGATACAGAGAGGAAGTTCAAAAACAATTATGAAAACTTTCTAGTTTCAATCAGCAATCAAACCATCTTTGAAGCAGTTCACAACCACTTTTCTTATTTCTGTTGCCAGATTTCGAAAGTGTTTCTATTTATTTATACAATCACTTGCAACTGCAATGTGTATACTTTGTCAATGCAATGTGCATACTTGTGCAATATGTCACTTGCAACTGCAATGTGTATACTTTGTCAATGCAATGTGCATACTTGTGCAATGTGTCACTTGCAACTGCAATGTGCATACTTTGTCAATGCAATATGCATACTTGTGCAATGTGTCACTTGCAACTGCGATCACTTGCAACTGCAATGTGTATACTTTGTCAATGCAATGTGCATACTTGTGCAATGTGTCACTTGCAACTGCAATGTGTATACTTTGTCAATGCAATATGCATACTTGTGCAATGTGTCACTTGCAACTGCAATCACTTGCAACTGCAATGTGTATACTTTGTCAATGCAATGTGCATACTTGTGCAATGTGTCACTTGCAACTGCAATGTGTATACTTTGTCAATGCAATGTGTATACTTGTGCAATGTGTCACTTGTAACTGCAATGTGTATACTTTGTCAATGCAAGGTGTACACAATATCCTTTTTATGAGGATTATATATTAAATATGGTCTTTCTGAAACACCGAGTATGTTACATTACACATGACACTCTACCTGTGAACGTCATCCGATTTTGGAGATATTTTTCTTAAATATTAAAAGGCAACCGCGGTGGCTCGGTGGATAGAGCATTCGTCTACCAATGTGTTGACTCAGATTCGAATCCCAGCCGTGGCTAGTAGATACAAATTTCACCCCTGGCTTGCACTGACCCCAGTGTTACCATAAAATATCCTCAGTGATAAACGGATCATGAGTTAGAATCCCCTTGCCGTCTGGCTAACCGTGAAAAGTTTACGCCTCCATTTAACGATACAAATACGGGTTAGTTCCATCAAAAAGTCCTCCACGAAGACTAGTTTGTTCCAATGCTAGATCCAGAAAACCCATTGTCCTCTGGGTTGGATCAAAAATTGCAAAGCAAAGGAATTTAATATTAATAGTCGTAAACTCAAGTAAATTTAAACAAATTAAATTCACCACGAGTTGTTAATTCGAGTTGTGATCACCGCTGTAAGTATTGTGGGGTGCTACGGCTTTCAGATTGGCACCTTATATGATACTTATGCTTTTTCTCCGGTTTTTGAAAACAATATTAGTTTATCTCACTGATACAGCAAAACTAAAATGCAGTTTTGCATAATACCATAAAATCATTTTTACGCGAATCATCTTTATTGTATTGAGCAAAATATATTTATATTCTATATTTCAACTAATCATTCATCAAAATAATTTTTAAAAGGAAAAAAAATTTCGCTCGTGTCAAGTAATCCATGTAAACAGCATAGATACCATACCATACAATTTTCTTAAAAAATAAGGATATCTCGGGGAGTTAGAAGAATATATTTCTTTATTTTTTATTTTTTATCCTTGAAGGGTATTTTCTATTATTCCCGTTTTTCATTTTTTTTCTTTTATTTTATCAATACATGCGTTTGATTTTGGAAAAACAAAATAGACCAGCGAGGCTTTAAAAAAATATCTATTTTAGAGGGATATAGGAAAACTTTTCTTTCAAAGGATTTAAAAAGAACTAGCATTTGAAAAAAAAGCACAAGAAACGAGGTCGATACAGAATTTAAAATAAGCTCTTTAAGTCCAAATCTGTATTCAATTGATTCCAACAAGGCCCGCTTTCAATTTTCTGATGGAAATGTCACTGCATCACAAGGTTTACCAATTTTACGATAAACGACTTTTCTGTATGGAATCTCTGCTTTCCGCAATCTATTAAACCACTTTCTTAAAAAAATGAAATGGAAATGTAAAATTCAAAAAGAGTGATATTCATATTTATGTTAGACATATCATATTGTGATAAACATCATGTAGCTCAGGCTAAAAATATCTATGTTTAAAAATAATCTTTGTTCAGTCTAGCTGTAATATTCATTTTGGTTGTTCAATTTTATTTTAAGACACTAGACTTCACGGGGTAAGAAAACATGTTCGTACATAAAAAAATTTTAAGCAAATTTTCACGATATTAAGGTTCAAAGTTCTTGTATCTTATGAAATATTGAAGTATTTTGAAAATACTTTTTATAAATGTTTGTAACCCATCGAAGATGCGCTAAACAATACTAAAAATTTAAACCCTGATATTTAGAGCGTTCTTTCTTACAGTCATTTAAGGTAATCTTTCTGCTAAGTTCCCAAAATACTTTAAAATTATCTCTTTAAAGTAATGCTAAAAAGTGCATGTTCTGCTTGAACGTGAACACTGCTCAATTTAACAGGGGTTTTTTTTTTTTAGATGTAGTAGTGATACTTTATTTACGTCACAGTAGAGTTGCGCAATGAGCTAAGAAACATCTATGAAGATTATCCGAAGACATGCCATCACAAATCTCTTCTTTTCTGAGAGAATGGCTCCTTCGCTTTGTTTTCCGGACAACCTGTGTGTGAAGTCAAGCACTTTTACAATAGAAGAGTTTAAGGATGACCGATATCGCGCATCCCAAATCCCTTTGCAGATTGATCAAAATGGTCACCCACCCACTCACTAACTGTAACCTGTTCATGCTTGACTCCAGTGATTTACTGAGAACCTTGTCTTAATATCAGTCCCTTGTGGGGCAACAGTTTAAGGTTGAAGCAAATTTACATGGTTTCAAATAACAATGTTTTGGCGAAATGTTGAACGATTTTTATTGTGAAATCACGAAAATAATTAATGCATAATTACTTTTTATAAAACTTTATCCTTCAAAAAATTATTACCTCAAAGATTTATATTTTTATTCCTTTCTGGAAGCATTAAAAATTCTTCCTGTTACGTTTTGGAGGAAAAGTTGTAAAAATAGATCTCATACACAATATTAAGAGAGCTTACAAGATACTAGGATACCACAAAATCATCAACGGTGTACGAAGTTTTTTTTTTTTTTCAATTTTTGTTTTTTAAATGGAAGGCACTGAACTTTCGTTCATTTGTCTTGGAAGATGTTGGAAGTATTGCTCTTTCACGTCACCTGGTGAGCACATGTGAACTTTAGTTACAAAAGAGATCAACATTACCCACGCCACAGATACCCGTTCATAGAGTGGGCCATATTCACACATCACACAACAAAGATCAACGCAGAGATGATCATCAATGCTCTGAGCGGGATTCAAACCCGCAACCATTGGCTTCGCAGTCAGGCACGCTAACCACTAGGCCACCTAGCCGGTACAGCGTTAGAAATGATGATATATTTATTTTTTAAAAGCAAATAAATACAGAATATAAAAAACTCAAAATTTAAATTAATTGAAGAATTGGGTTTAATGTTTAAAGTTAAGGTTTAAAGTCTTTACTAAACCGACTTAAACCGATACCGATAAACCGATTTTACTAAACCGTTCAATAATAAACCAATTTTCACGTATAATAAATTATATTTAATTTCTATAAATGAAATATTAAAATTTTAACTGAACTTCTGAAGGGAAAGAGAAACATTTGTAAGACTTTCTTCGACACTAAAGAAAAAAAAAATCATTTCCGTTCAAAATAAATTTTCGAATTACTCTTCGAAGTGATAAGATTTTCTTCTTGCTGCATTAAGGGGTAATGTGTTTCTTTAAGTTATTTGGTTTTATATTCTTTCCTCGTTCGTTTCTACAGTCTGAATCGAAACTGTTTCGTCAGATCTGAAGAGCACTACAGAAAAATTCGAGTCAGGCATCTTTTTCTGTTCGAAAATACAAAAAAAAAAGGAGGTCCTCACGAACTTCCAATTTCGAATTGAATCAATTTGTATAGAAGCTTAAGAGATTGCAAATGCGCCAAGTGTGTTTGATTCAACTTTCTCCATTGAAATCAAGGTGACTCTCAAAAATTGAAGCTTGCGTTGCTTTGATTTCCTACTTAGAATAAATTCCCGTGAAAAACCGTTTGATTACTTGCAGTGAAGAATAAAAGTAATATTAACTTTTGAAAACATCTGATACAAAATAACTAATTTTTATTGCTTTCAAAATATACTAAATTAAAATAAACTATTATTGACAAATTACTACAATATTTTATTCATTATTCGATTATCAATTTTACGTAATTAATAAGCTAAAGCACAAAGAATTCTATTTGTCTATTTTATTTTTATCAAACAGACATACGCACAATTGTTTAAATTACAATAAAAATCTACATTAGACTTTCCGGTATTTTTCTTAATAATCGCAAATCCCATGTTCTGGTGACTATTGTTGAAATTGTCACCAACACGAATATTACTTCCTATAACCGATAATTTACGAATTTTAATTACGGGATATAATGTTAAAAATTTAGATATTTAACTATATTGTTATATTTTCCAACAATATTTTTTTAACTCAAATTTCATCAGTACTCACAATATATTATCGTCCCCCATAATTATCACTGTGTGTAGAATTATGTTATGGTATCGATAATAATCGTGGTACTTTATAATTACAGCTAACAATAGTTCTTGCGATATTATCGTATTCTCTATTAATGGTTATCGTAAGTGATCTTGATATTATCGTATTTAACATTATCGCATTTAACACATAAAAACAAATTTACCGTAGTGTTTCGTCCGTAAATTTCGTGTTCAAACTTATTGATATGATGTACTTGTTTTCTTTCTACTAAACATTGTACAGTCTGTTGTTTTCTCACCCAGATAAGAGAGCACGGGTTGGTTTACCTCATAAAATCTTTTATAAAAGCAAACTTTGATGCAAAGTTTTACATTTCATTACGTTTCGAATAGGGTTGGGTTCAAGTTCGGAATGAAGCATGGATTCAAGTATGTCTTGCGATAAACTAAGCATTTGAGAGTAGATTCTCCCTTCAGGTAATAGAGATACGAGTTTTAGTAAAACATTCTATTATAAACACGAAGTTTTTACAAGATATATCTCCAGAATTACATCATACTTTGACTAGTACTTAGTTCAAAGTTACGGAATACGAAAATGGAGTGATAGTGTGGACTTGTTGCAAGATTTAATTCTTAAAATATATCATATTTATGAGTTGCACTCATTTCAAACTTACAAGAAAACAAAATATTGAATGAATTCGTTGCAAAATATTGCTTACCGTGTTTTGAGTCGTACTTAATTCGAACGTACGGAAATACTGAAATGGAATAAATTTTTTGCAAGACTCAACTGTTAAATTTCATCCTATTTTAAGTTGTGCTTAATGAACAATTTAACTTACAATCCGTAATTAACAACCTCGTGCTTAACAAACAGCATCGTGCTTAACAAACAACCTCGTGCTTAACAAACAGCATCGTGCTTAACAAACAGCATCGTGCTTAACAAACAGCATCGTGCTTAACAAACAGCATCGTGCTTAACAAACAGCATCGTGCTTAACAAACAGCATCGTGCTTAACAAACAGCATCGTGCTTAACAAACAGCATCGTGCTTAACAAACAGCATCGTGCTTAACAAACAGCATCGTGCTTAACAAACAGCATCGTGCTTAACAAACAGCATCGTGCTTAACAAACAGCATCGTGCTTAACAAACAGCATCGTGCTTAACAAACAGCATCGTGCTTAACAAACAGCATCGTGCTTAACAAACAGCATCGTGCTTAACAAACAGCATCGTGCTTAACAAACAGCATCGTGCTTAACAAACAGCATCGTGCTTAACAAACAGCATCGTGCTTAACAAACAGCATCGTGCTTAACAAACAGCATCGTGCTTAACAAACAGCATCGTGCTGAACAAACAGCATCGTGCTGAACAAACAGCATCGTGCTGAACAAACAGCATCGTGCTGAACAAACAGCATCGTGCTGAACAAACAGCATCGTGCTGAACAAACAGCATCGTGCTGAACAAACAGCATCGTGCTTAACAAACAGCATCGTGCTTAACAAACAGCATCGTGCTTAACAAACAGCATCGTGCTGAACAAACAGCATCGTGCTGAACAAACAGCATCGTGCTGAACAAACAGCATCGTGCTGAACAAACAGCATCGTGCTGAACAAACAGCATCGTGCTGAACAAACAGCATCGTGCTGAACAAACAGCATCGTGCTGAACAAACAGCATCGTGCTGAACAAACAGCATCGTGCTGAACAAACAGCATCGTGCTGAACAAACAGCATCGTGCTGAACAAACAGCATCGTGCTTAACAACATCGTACTTAACAGCATCGTACTTAACAGCATCGTACTTAACAGCATCGTACTTAACAGCATCGTACTTAACAGCATCGTACTTAACAGCATCGTACTTAACAGCATCGTACTTAACAGCATCGTACTTAACAGCATCGTACTTAACAGCATCGTACTTAACAGCATCGTACTTAACAGCATCGTACTTAACAGCATCGTACTTAACAGCATCGTACTTAACAGCATCGTACTTAACAGCATCGTACTTAACAGCATCGTACTTAACAGCATCGTACTTAACAGCATCGTACTTAACAGCATCGTACTTAACAGCATCGTACTTAACAGCATCGTACTTAACAGCATCGTACTTAACAGCATCGTACTTAACAGCATCGTACTTAACAGCATCGTACTTAACAACATCGGACTTAACAACATCGGACTTAACAACATCGGACTTAACAACATCGGACTTAACAACATCGGACTTAACAACATCGCGCTCAGCAACATCGTGATTAACATTTTGCTTGACAACTTAATACTTTGAGGAAGGTGACGCGAAAATAAAAGCACGTTGTAAGAAACCTTTTCATAGATGACAAAAAATCAAAAATATTTACTTTTTAGGTGTGCAGTATCAGCTTCAAAAGATTCATGGAAACAGCAAGCAGATAAATTGCCAAAAACAGCCAAACAAACTCCAAACTCTTAATCCATACGTTTTAAAGTCATCTTTTTCTGAAGATTTCAAACTGTTCTAAAATAAAGAAGCCCATGGGGGTTCCCAAAACATAGAAAACACATCAGCCATATATTTTATTGGACTCTCACAATTCATCTGAGAGTGAATTTTCCCTTCTGTCTGTGATTATGACAGATAGGGGCTGTTCCACGAGAAATGCCGGAAACCTTCGATCTGTAAACAGAAGAAAGAGGTTACTTGGCTATCAGCCATCCAGAGAATACCAATACATGTTGCGTATCTTATCTCCAAAACGCTAAAAGCAGGTGCTCCCCACACTGATGTATCAACGGAACTTGAGAAAAAAGAGGATATTTCATTTCATTTTGGCTTAGTTTTTTTGTTAAAAAAAAACCGCCATGGGGTGCTTATAATTTATGAAGAACTATTCTTCGATGGCGGTTTAACCTGTCTTGTGGATATCTGTTTTTCGTATGCTTCGCTGTTGGAAGCTTACGTATTTATTGGAAGTTTTTGGAATTGGATTAAATTTATGCATCCAACGACATACTTTTAATGCACAGTACGCAAAAGAAAACAAGAGCTTTAAATATTATTGGATCTCAGTTTTTATTCAGTTCAAGGCTTAATCTTAAATATGCAAATTAATTAATGTGAAACTACTAAAATGAACTGAATATGACGTTTTCAACCGTTCTCTTGCGTAGATATTTCGACCAAATTTCTCAGATTATGGCTGCCTCCCCCTTGGATTGAAAACCAAGAATTCAAATCCTTCCAAAAAAAAGTGTTTATTCAGAAAAATCACGTTTTTGTGTCTAATTTCGTAACTTAAAATATCGTCTGCACTAATCGTTGTTGCTGTTGTCGTCGGTCATTAAATCTGCGGGGGAGCGATTGTTCTTGTTTTTCAGTGGAGCCATATATAGCCAAGAATTCAACTTCTGCCACATCCATACGTCACATCCGTTTATAGGGCAAACCCATTCATACATCCATTCATTCGTCCACATATTAATTTTGATCTGAGCCAGAGAACGATCATCTCCAAATCAGTACCCCCAGAGGTATTGATTTGCTATGGGAACACAGAGGACTCTGTTATCCGACAGATTTAACGTGCACCAGTAAACATTTATTACACGAGGAGTCTTCGGCCGGCTGGATTCGAACTCCAAGGCTATCCCTGCCGCTATGTAATGTAGAGAATGTAGGCTATGTAATGTAGAGAACAATTAATGATATCACATTTTATTATAGTTATGATATCACATTTAAGAAAGAAGAAATTTTTTTAGATATAAAACCAATAAGTCTTGCCATAATGGCTAATGACTAAATATTCTTAAATTATAAATAACTTCTACACTTATTAATTTAGAAAACAAATTTAAATGGTCTTAGATAAAAAAAAATCTTTTACTTTGCTTAAAAATCTTGAATTTGATTATTTATTAATAAATCTTCTAGGAAAGATTTTTGAATAACTTAAAAAATGCAATAAGATGTAATACTTTTATAATTTCAGGATCTCTTAAACCCACCCCACTTTCAAACATTATTTTAAATATTTTTGTTTGAATTAATTAATTAATTTGACACAATTTAGTTACATAAATCTAAACTCTGTAATTATTTGACTAAAAAAATATTTTTACCAAACTTCTAAAACAAGCATGATTTTAAAATCTTCAACAAACAATAAAATTTGTTTATACGGAGCATTAATCCTCTCTTTGTACTTACAATGATGTATAACACAATTTATCTTTCTACAAACCACCTCGCTTGTAATTACTATTTTTTAAATTTTTTTTTATCGGAAACCACCACATGTAAATTTTCAAATTAAATTCCATTTTTATCCCACTTTACATAACATTCCATTTAAGGAAGAAAAACATTATGAGTAAAAGGCAATTTGTTTCTTTAATTAACCGAAACCCATAAATTTATTCACGAGTCGAAATATTTCAAAATGCTGTCATTTTAATAAGCATCCGCAACTATCTCTTTAACTGTGCCCGTAATGAACAGTAATTTGAAACATTAAAAATTCTTTTGAAAACCAGCTATTTGCAGTATTTAGACGTAATGATACATCTCCGTTTATGTATCCCCCTTTTCTCCTGATAAATATTTTTCAAAACCAACATTTAAACTCCGCCTTTTGAATTTTTGTTTTTGGTGTTTTTACATTTCGCCAAGTTGCTCCGATATCTACCGCCAAGGCAATAGAAAGGGAGGGGTACCTTAATGTTTGTTATTAGAAGTGGTATATATATATCTGAAAGAATCGCACACATGGTTGGCTTTAATCACTCCCTTGGCAGCTTTTCTTGGTTGAAACTAGACAGAAACTATTTGTTTTGTTTTCGTTACTCAATTTTTTGACATTAGTGAAACTTGGAAATTATTGTGATTAACTGCCCAAAAAGAACAGAAACATCTCGGCTGTCGTTAAAGAATGTTAAAATGATGAATTTAGGAGAATTTTGAGAACTGACCCCTAATTTAATTTACAAATTGATCGCTTCTGAAAACATTGTCCCTTTTTTTTTATCGCTTTTCATAGTAAGTAATAGTTGTTGGATTCGTCGAATAAATGGAATGGCTTTGCACTGTAGCATTAAGTTTTCTTTTGCTTTTTGCTGAAAGATAGAGTAAACAGCATTAGGTGCTTAGAAGGTTTGTTTAATGTTTGGACTGTTTACTTTCGAACATTTTTCCTAAAGAGTTCCACCCTGTAAATTGGAAAGCGTGATGTGCAATAAAATTTAAAAAAAAAAACAAAAAAAACGCTAGTTTAATGACAAGAAGATCGACAAAACAATCATCTCCGACAGGCCTCAAAATTTCTAAAATGTTTCGATTATTTTAAAATTATAGACATGAGTCATTCAAAAATTGTTCACAGAATTAAAATTTGTCTTTTTTTTCAGGGTGTTACGGTTATGTTTAGGTAAGTAAGGAGGCTTTTTTGGTACGAAGAAAGCCAATCATACCTATTTTTTATCCTGAGGAGGAATTTCTTGAAGTAAGATCATTTTTTTAAATTATATTTTCATAAACATTTAAATGATATATCGTTCCCAAGCACTTGGAAGCAGAATTTTTATTAAACATATGTCATACTTTATTCATTTTTCATTAATTTAGGCAAAAATGAGAGAGAAATATTATATTTTACATTTTAATAACCAATGATTATGAAATACAGCATGAAACACAGATCTCTTTTTTTTGCGTTAAAGGCAAAATAATTCAACCAAGGCTCACTTCCAAACTATTTTTTTAAAATTTTCATTACTTAGCAGTTATTAAGATCTAAGAGAATCAGTTATACATCATTGAAATTTAGTTAATTTACAACATCAATTATTGATATTTCTTTTTTTAATATGAATGAATATTTTTTCCAAGCTTTTTTTTTTAATATTTTATATTATAGTAAAAATATTGATACTAACCGATAATCTAACAGATTTTGTAGTAACTATTAAACTGCTTTTGGTAGTTAAAAAATAAGAAAATATATTTCTGCTCGAAATTTGAACGCCACACAAATAATAAAAAAGGGACACCGATGTCTTATCTGAGATCGAGTAAAGGCATTGTGTTTTTTTCTTCATAGTGTGTAAAAGTTTGATTTGTCTCATAAATCGAATAGCTTTCAATTGCAACATTTTAGGGTACACAACAATAGGTGTTTAGGAGTAGTTTGTCTTAAGTTATGATTATTTAGGATGCAAACATTTTATCCAAACTAAAAATATAAATATGTTTTCCAATTTGGTTTTCAAAATCGATTTGATTAGAAGAGGTGAGACAAAATATTTATCTCATAGAGACATTTAAATTTCTAAAACTGTTTGGTTACATTAAAGTAGTTAACATGAGTGTTTCAAGAAAAGTACTATGTTAATTAAAAAGGGTGTTTCTATAAAATAAAAGATAATGCAAGAGATGAGGTTTGTTGTTGTGGAAAAAGCCTATCATACCTTCTTATGGGGACCCGGAGTCCCGCAGAATCCCGTATACCGTCTATATTAAAAAGGTCATTTTTACTGTACCTTTTCTCAGAATTTTACGAAGATAACGGCTTTAAATTTTTTACACATATTTTTGCGACATTTGAGAATAATTTAACACGAGTTTTTATAAATTACTAATTTCAAAATTTTTAATAAAACATTTTAGTGCAGCAATGTCAAAAAACAGAAGACTTTAAACTTTAAAATTTTTTAAAATTATACTTAATAAATTTTTCAACAAAAGCTCATGTTGAATTATAGTATAAATATTGTGTAATTTTTTTTAACTCTGTAACTTTAATATTTTTTCAGAAAAGGTACATCGAGTTTCAAAAAAACTCATTTTGAGATACGAGGCAAAATGTCTAATTTTACATTAAAAAAACTAATAAAAACTCTTAATCATAAGTTTCTTAGTATTTTCTTTGTTTTTATACATATATACACTTAATTACTTAGATTAAGATATATTAAGCTAGTAACATTATGGTTTTAAAGCCTAAAAATATGTGGAACATAAAATGATTTGTTTCACGAAAATACTCATATTTGAAGAATTCTTATTTTAAAAATAGATAAATTATAATTTTAAAAGATAGATACATTAATATTGCTATTTATAAATCAAACAATAATAAAAAAAACATTAATAAAAGAAAATGTAGCAATTAATGACATTCAAAATAACATTTTCAAATGCTACTGATAATAAATCAAGTTCTATAATTAGATTTTTTGATGTTTGATCATCCTTAAGACTTTCGAACAAATCACAGCTACTTATCTTACGGCTAAAAGTAGAATTGTCTAATGAGATTTTATCAACATGGTTACATTTTACTTTTGATTTTCTTCACGCAAAATTAAAAGCCTTACACTATTTAAAAACATTTCCAGTTCGACCCATGGCAAAACACTGAATCAAAATCAAAACACACGCTTCAAAATATCAACAAAAACAAATAAAAAAGATGACTTATTTAACAAAATCAGAGTTTTTAAACGTAATAAAGATGAAACAAAACAAAAATAATATAATATTAACAAAAAATAATTAAAATGAACAAATGATTCTAAAAATATCAAATCAGCATGTTTGCTTCCCAATATTTCTAAGATAAACAGAGTTTATGAAGTGAAAGTTAAAGTATAATAATCTTTAACTTAAATAAATGGTAATCTAATAAAGCTAAAAGCTAAAATAAGTAAAAATTATTAGCTGCATTCTTATTATACAATTTGAAGCGAAATTAAATCGAAGCGATGTCAAATATCGTCTGCATTGAAACCGAAACCATTTCGTCTGCTCGAATTTTTTGACATACTTGAGTGTTTCGAAAAATAAATTAAAATACTTCTACTAATCGGAAAAACATAAACTTGGCATCGTTAGAAAGAATAAAAATCCAATTATTCAATGAAATAAGGAAAAATATTTTCGAAAATTTTGACATTTTTCACTTTTCGGGTCCCCTTATATTCGTGAGGAAGAGTTATTCGTTTTATTCCTTTGAAATAAAATTATTTTACTTTATTTTGTTGAGGCTTTTGTATACACAGTATGAGTGTTATGGGGTCAGTTTTTTAATGATGAGACTAAACAGGGTTATTAGTTTCGAGCATTTTATCTGAACTAAAAATTTGGATTTCCACTTCATAAATTGAGTGGAAAATCATAATATGTAACACATATTTCTTTTCAAAATCAGTTTGCTGAAAACGAGAGGAACAAAATATTTATCTCATACAGGCATTTTAATTGCTAAAATGCTTAGGTTATTTTTAATTAGATATAAGCCCTAAAAAAAAGTTTAAGTTAGAAAGTGTGCTTTTAAAAAAAAATTTACTATGCATGTTATGTAAGGGAGGTTTTTTTTGTTTGTTTTAGTATTGAAAAAAAATCAGCTGTGCCAACTTTGTTTCACGAGAAATTATTCTTTGTATTCTTTTAAAGTAAATATTTATTTCTAAATTATATTATGATAAATATCTAACTAATTAATTGCTTTTTTAAACATCCTCTCTTTTTTCATTATTTTTCAACGAGGAGTTGTTAGATTCCCGACATAAATAAAACACCTTTCAATTGCAACATTATTTTTTTTTTAAATTTTGTTTAAAGATTTTTGGGTAAACAGCATTGGTTACTTAGGGGAGAAATGTTTAATGATAAATGATATAGTTATTTAGCTTGTTGTCTTCAAACATTTCATCAAAACTAAATATTTCCGTCTTAAAGAGTAAAAAAGCATTCCATACTTTTTTTCTCCTCAATCAGCTCTGTGAAAGCTCTGAATTTCAAAAGAGAGAAAACATTTCTCTTTTTAATGTTTTTTTTTTTTAATAACTTCCGTTAGGCTACTTTTAAGAAAGATTTTATGTTTATTAAATCTGATATTTTCTGTAAAGTATGATAAGATTAAGTGTATATGATACTAACAGTTTCGAAGAGAGAAACTAAATTTTTGAATTCATTTATTTTGGTACAAAATGACCGTACCGGTTTTTAACTGCATTTTTTAGGATGAGACAATTTTCTGTTCTTCTCATGCTCAAATACATATTTTTTCAAAATATAATTAATATTGAAAAATATTTTTGCTCGTTCCAATTTTTAGTTTTTTTTTAAACTTTGTCTAATTATTTTGTTTTTTAAGCAAAACAAAAAAAATATTGAGTTAAAATGGTTTATGAAAACTAGAATGCAAAAAATATTTTTTACAAATTTCTCTTTATTACAGTAGCTCAAAGAAGTTATGTGGTGTACATAAGACACTTAAATAACTGAAATATGTAGAATTCAAGTTTTATTATTAATATTTTATTTATTAATAATTTCTATTTGACGAAATTAGCACTGTTATATCGCCTAAAAATATAAATATTGTACATAATAGAAATAATATTGTTTTATATTTCAGTTTAACAAACTAGATTTTATATTTCAGTTTAACAAACTAGATTTTAAATTGTAATTTATAATTTTATTCATATTTAAATGTTGGCAATTAAGAAGTAGTAATGTACTTCGAGTACATTCAAACAGATCTGAATGCTTAGTTCAGAAAAAATTTTCAAGCACAAGTACTAATGTACTTTGAATAATTAAGAAGTATAATAATAATTGTATAATTAAGAAGTAGTAATGTACTTTGAATATACTCAAACAGATTTGAATGCTTAGTTCAGAAAATTTTTTCAAGCACAATTAATAGTTACAAATTACATTTAAATTACCTAGTAATATGAAACTCCCAAGTTTCAATTTATAATAGAGATATATTTACAATAATCGAGATGTTACAAAACTCATAAAGCGTTAAATTAATTCATTTCAAGGAAATACATTATGTGCATGTAGATGCCTGCTTTTATATTTTGAGGTCGATTTATTAACCATTTTTATGCATTATGAAATGCTTTGTTTTAAATATTAGTTGTTTTTATAACCTTATTAACAGCAACGTCTAATTCAAATTTAAAAGTGCTCTGTAAAAATGGTTTTACCTTCATAACAGCCTTACAACAGGGAAAGTGCTTTACGACGAACAGTGGTGCAAAGCCGGGCGAGAAGAGAAAAAAAAAAGTTTAGTAAAATTGGTCTTGCACTTTTATAGGTCATCGATTAAAATATTCTATTAAAATGACAAAAGCATGCAATTCAACTTCATATTTAAAATTATGATTGCTCGCTAATTTGATAGATTTTGATGCAATTAACTTATGTTTTTAACCCTAAACCCTGTAACGCAGAATTTTCATTAGACATATTTTTCATATTCTTTTTTAATTACTTTGTATTAATGTAACACAAAATATTATATTTAACCTTTTAATAATTTATTGCAATGAAATACAGTATTTCACACAGTGAAATCCTGTATTTTTGTATGCTGAAAAGTGATTTTTCATTTTAGTTTTCTGCGTTAAAGGTAAAGTCTCCCAGACACGGTTCACTTTCGAAAAATTTTTTTTACCCAATTTGCACTTCTTGCAGTTATTTAGAACTAAAAAAACAGTAATTCATCATGGAAATTTCTTTAGTTTATAAAACCAATTATTGATAAATTATTGCATATTAATTTTAAAAAATCAATCTGATTTCTTTATTTTAGTTCAAATAGAATTCCGATAATCTAACAGATTATTTTAGTAACTATTAAACTGTTATTTATAATTAAAAATTAGCAAAATATAGTTTTGCTTGTAAATAAGGGTGTGAGAAAAAAATATATGAAAGGGACACCGATTTCATACCTTCTTCAAAAGTTTAAAACCTTATATCTATTTATGTAGTAAACTTTGTGTAGTGTTATTTTATTTTAATTTTCCCAAAACTGTTTTATAACTTCCGAACGCAATTAGAATTTTTATCAGTTTATTTTTTTTTATACAAAACAGTTTTCGTTCTTGGCGTGATATCTGAGTAAAGCTTCAATTTGGTGGATGTTACAATTATTTTTATATGAAAAATACTTATTTTAAAGCAATTATTTATAATTGTTTTCAAATAATCATTAATAAAATACTATATTTCAATAAATGTTTAGAAGGAAATATTATATTATTGCACGCAGTAGATTTGTAAAACTAAAGGATTGATTGGTCATGATCATGTAGAATTATATTAATATGTTTTTTTTTTTCTTTGAATAAATTAAGTAAAAAATTCTTTGTTTTTTTAAAATTTTTTTCTAATATTAACCCCAGTTTTCCTATTGATTTCTGAACTTATTAGTCATTAAAAATAAAATCTCATGCATTAAAGGGTTAATTACTTTAAATGATAAAAATTTTCCGACAATATGTAGCGTTTATCGTGCCATCTCCCTCAATAGAAAAGGTTTTGTTTTATGGCCACTGGGGCCGGTACCCCCTGAAGACATCGGCTTCAGTGGTCTTATTTTCAATTTTAGTTTTATTTCCTTCGCTTCCTTTATTTCTATTTTTATTCTCTCTTTTTTTTGAAATTTCTGCTGCTTTTTAGCGCATTTTTTTAAAAGAAGTTTTGTCCATTTTGTTTAAAAGTTATTTGTATTCTTTTAGTATTAAAAATCACTACTTAGTAAAAGAACAAAAGCTTTTTTGAACAAAACTCAGTAGGTAGTTAATTTTTTTTCCTAAAATTTTTACTGTTATTTATTTCCTTATTTGTCTAGAAATAAAATAGATATTTTTTATGTCATAACTTTGATCCTCGTAACTTCAATTTCCAATCAAAAAATTAGAAATATTTTGGAAGTGCAGCGATTAGGATTTCTTATACTGCAAAAAATTCCAGTTCAAATTACGGTAAAAAGTAACAGAACTCAGAGCGCCGGTACTTTTTATAGTATAATAAATTTTTAACAAAGCAAGTAACGGGAAAAAAGTCTGATGTACCGTAATTTTTACAGTAATAATTACCGTAAAATCACTGAATGACTGATTAAATAAATACTACCATAAAAATGAAGGTATAATATTTACTAAAAATGGACTATATGGATGATGCCGGTATTTTAGACTAATTTAATTCCGAATTTCTTACAGTGTACTCAAAATTTAAACAAATGTTTATTGCATTATTAAAATAGATCAGAACTTTTAAATGACACTAAGTGTTTAACACTTTAACGTTTAACAAATTATTAAAAATGAATGAATAAAATTTCGAACTATTTAGTGCAAAAAAACTGACAAAATTTTTTTATTTGTTCATTAAATAAAGATTCCCAGTCCATCTTTCAAAAATACTTTCACTACAGCCCAACTGATACACAACAAGATGTTATTGAAAAAGAAGTAAAACTTTTCAAATATGCGAAATAGTTTAAATAGCATTTTTAATTAAGATGTCTCCAACGAGCTTCACTCTGTATCCATTTCAAACTTGACTTACATTTCAAAAAAATGTCTGCCTCCCCCCCTCCCTTTTCAACATCGCTCGTCTTCCTCCACCCCATAAAAGAATATTTTTAATTTATCTGATTTTTTTTTTTATATTTTAAAAGAAGCCCTGACATTTATCCCCCTACCCACCCCCCTAATACCTCCTTCATCACTCTTCTTGCAGAGCAAAGCAATCATGAAAACCTCAGTCTATAATTTAAAGCGGATAACTATGCAGTATCTTTTAGTAGCGGAGCTCTGATTCATTAAGATAATGAAATTCCGCGAATTCCTTCCACTTCTTCGATTCTTCTTTTCACGAGGGGAGGGGGAGATGGTAGAGGTTTTTGGGAGAAGAATAGAATAATTTCAAAATTAATTTTGAAATCTTTGAATCAGGTAGAAAGGAATGATATCGTTTTTTTCTTCTTCCTACTTTAATATCAACGGTAACAGTTTCTTTGTTCTTTTAAATTCGATACATTCCTCAGGGAAGGATTAAACGATGTATAAAAGAAGGGAAATTACAATTTTTACTACCTAATTAAAATTTTTCTAATTAGAAGTGTAATTGTGCATTCACACGCGTGGAATGAAACGTAATAATGGAGAATCTTAATAAGCTAAGGTATTTTTAGATTCAGATTGGTTTTTAGGAATTTTTCAATATGTTTTATAAAAGTTTTGTGTAAACATATAAAAAAAGATCTCTACCTCTGGTTAAAATTTAATATTCTTTCATTATATTTAAAGCAGTATTTCTCAATAGTTTTTGTGCAGCTGGCAAGAGTTTTTGAACCAAGTTATGTAAGAAAAAAAATTATGTAACCACACTGTTAGAATTTGCGGTATAAAATTATGATAAAATAACCGGCAGATGTCTGCCCATCTGTTTTACCGTGAAGTTTACGGTAAAAAACACTTTAACCTTCGTTGTAAACTGTCAATATTAATGGTTATAACAACAGTTAATAATGGTAGTATTGGTTAATATTAAGCATAATGCTAGTTAAAATGATTTTGAAACCATTTACAACTAGTATGTTTTCAAAACAGTAAAAAAGAAGATTAACTGGACATAGGAGCTAGGCTTAAAAAGCATACCTTAAAAAATTTCTGAGAATCAAAGTTAAAATAACGAAACTAAAGCATGCAGTTGCACTAAGTGAGAACTACTACAAAGTGTTATTTTAAAAATTTTTAACGCAAATATCTTTTACACATAAAACTTTTTATAATAGAGTCAGGTTTACCATTCATGAAAATATTTTAAAAATCTGTGGTATAAATATTTTAAAATTTTTTTTATTTTGATGTCATTAACCTCCTCATTATATTGGTCCACATATGTGGACCAATTCTTAGCGTCTACAAGAAAATTTTATGGTTTTACCCTCTCTAAAATATTCTTAGACTTTTAAGCTTCCTGGAGTATCCAATAGATGCAGAACATTTTACATTGGAGAGAATTCCACATAAACAGAAGTGATTTTCTAAAAGTGACACAAAATACACGTTCTCGAAAACGATGGTAATTTTGGGAGATTATATAACTCAGTTATACTGAAAATATTTTTTTCTTGTGAGTTATTAGTTGTGTGATTTTTATGAAGCTATATTTACTCAATATTTTAAAATAGTACAGTCAAGAACACGCAGATCCACGTATGTATCTTGGTATAGAAGTCAAAATCTATGACATCGAAGTAGTTTAGAGAAATCTCATAGTACTATGAAATTTAAATAAGATATATCTAATTAGAATGCTTAGAGATTATATCGATTTAGTAATATTTTATGTGCAATCTAATAAATTGTTTTATGTTAAGGTACGTGCATACATTTAGTAGCTTTAACTTTGTGTGCTTTCCATAATTTTGAAAATTTCCCCCCAAGAATTTAATTTTTTTTTTTAAATTAACGTTAGATTTTTTTTAGTCATTATTTATTTTGTGTGATATGCATAATTAAAATAATTTTGAAACTGATGTTAAATGCAGTATAACAATGGGCTTAGAAAAAACTTTAGTTTTATTTTTTTAAATTATTAAATCTATATATCGTTGTGAATAGACCATAATATAAAATTATACATGTTCGTTCCTACTACTTTAGGTGTAATTTAACATTCGAAATATTTGAATTCTTTTATTTAGTTAAAATCTGATGCCCACGTATGTGTACCTTGAATTATTAGCCCCCTGGCATTATAAGTCATATTTCCTTTTTCTTTTCTACTACTTATGGCAGTAAAAGTGAAATTCGGAACTGTAGAATATTTTTTTTCTTTGTATTTCAGTATCGTGAAGGGATTAACTATAGTTAAAGTCACTCACCCCTGGTAGGGTCTTCTGCTCATGGAGGGCGGACTGGGCCTTTAGGGCGCTGTCTCTGGCACAGTAGGTGAGAAAGGCACACCCTGAAATAAAATTGTTTTTTTTTAGAAATGCGTGAATGAACATGCTCATAAATATTTGTAATCTGATCTTGTTTTAAAATAATTGAATTCGAATCAATCATTCTTACAAAAAATTTGTATTTCAAAGTTGTTAAAAAGATATAAAACTATTTGGATTCAAGAAAAACTGTTTCAAAGATTTTTGAAAATAACAATATTTTGATTCAACATTATTAAAATTGCTTCAAGATTGCTTTAAAAATAAAAGTTTAATACATAGAAAGTTAACAAAAACTAGGATGAGATATAAATAAAATTTATTTTGTATAAAATAAAAAAAATACGTATTTAGATTGCATAGACATTTTTTTTTATTCGTAATTTCGTGTTTCAGTTTTAATTGTCGCAACGTCACCATTGCAACATCCCTGTCACGCTCTGAAAAGTGAAGTTACGAATGTTTCATAAAAAAACTTTTGAAGCTTAAGATCTTTGTTTTAGTTAAAAAAAGTAATTCCAATCTCTCCAAAAATCAAAAAACAAAAAAAAATTACCCGTATGAGAGGTAAAAAGCTATCGTAAACGCTAGAATAGTTTAGTTCAGTTTTTAAATCAGTTTAACAGTTTTAGTTTTTAAGTCAAGACTAATACAAAATAATTTTATTTTTAGAGGTTGGAAAACACTTCATGACTTAAATTAGTTTTTACGAACCTAATAAAATGCAATTATTGGACAATTAAAAGGAATATGGAACTTAATAGAAATTAAATATTTGAAAAGATGTCATAGCGAAACATTTTAAGCGACAACAACTAATTAAATTTTCTATCTAATTATAACGAAGAAGTAAAAATTATGAATTTCCTTTTATTTGCTTAGAACACTGAAAACTGTTTAAATATTTACATCTTCCATTTACGATTTGGCACGAAATATAACTTTTAAAAGCAATAACAGGAAATATCGTATAGAATTTTTATTTTTTTATTTTATATCTTTTCAGTGGAAATAAATATATCTATTTGAACTTATTCCTAATTCAATAAGAATTTAATACCAAACTTTTGGAGCAGAAAAATACTTGGATGTCGTTAATTTGACATAAAAGAACGGAATGAATGCCTTTCCCATTCAAGTCCTTTCAAGGAATTCAAGCACAAATAAATAAAATTCTTTATGAAAATTTCGCCAAATGCACCCATTTTGATTAATGAGCCGGCATGTTTGAGCTTACTAGATGGTTGAAGAAAGCGCGACCGTACACAGCTGATTAAGACGTCGCCTGGCCAAGGGCCAATCACTTCCCAGCTCATGCATGCAGTGGCCAATCAATTAGGAGAGTAAAAGCGTTCTCTAAATGCCCTCATTGCAACGGTTCGTGCCAACCAATGACCACTAATTCATCCTCTTCATTCAAGTAAAAGCCAAGAAAAAGTTGTATGCTTAAATAATTAAGTCCCAAGTTACAAGCCAAGGATTTAGGCAATGTTTCTCGTTGCTTCAGTTCCTAAGTATAATGTTCGGTTATCTGAACTTTTATTTAAAAGGAACTAATATAATGTAGAATAATTGTTTTAGTCGTGCATGAAATTTGATCCAATATTCTAATCCATAGAATTAAATTTATTTTAATACGTTTTATAAAAAAAAACAACATAGAATTTGTGAAATATATAGTTATTGCATAAAAGGTGTTTATTAAATTTAATTTAATTTCACGCAAAAAATTGCATTCAGTGAAAATGTTTTTGAAATGTCTGAGCTCATAAATTTTCAGCAGCAACGAATCCAAAAATTCAGATGGTGAATAAAAGAAATCCAAAGAAAGTGAAGAAGCAATAAACATGAACCAATTTAGGCAATTCGTCCATTATTATTTTTTTTTTTAATATTTAGTTCCCTGAAATATTATCGTTGCTATGTTTTATAATTTAAAATCTGCATTTAATAGGATAGATATATTCAGGAAATATATTCAAATAAAACATTCAATAAATTGTGAAGTAAAAGCAAATTATTTGTAACTTCATAAGCACAATATATGCTTGTTATATATAATGACTTTAACTTGATAAGTTGTTCGCACCATTACAAATTCATCATTTTGAGATTTACTTGATGAGGTGGTTCCAAAATTCCTTCTTTTTCCAAAATGCCTTAACTTTTCAGCCATTATAATAAGAAGATTTATAGACTCTTCTGAAAAACGTCAATATTGAACCATGATATTAAGAAAATCCACTTCAACTTTATCAAGGTAGAAAAAAAAAGAAATTTTGTTTTTGGCTCAATTTAACTACGTAATTGTTTTGTAGAAATATTCTCCGATTTGCCCCAATTCATTGATCCGTTGAATTGTTAAATACATTCAAAATCTTTAGTTTGATATTAAATCATAATACAGTCGAACTCGTTTATAACGAGAGCACAAAGGGACCGTAACATGTATTCGTTAAATCCGAGTGCTTGTAATAAACGGGTCCTTAAGGCAGCGTGCAACCAGAATAGGGGGGGGGGGGCTTGGGAGGTCAGATGATTGAGTTTACAACTCCCCCCCCCCCCCAACCAGCAAAACATTTTTAGTTGCGCTACAGTCTTAAAGGAAAGAAACAACCTTTTCACTCAACCATTTTGCAATGTCCGCCATTTTTGCGGACTTTGCTTCACCGCATATTTTTCCAAAAGTTATGCCACATTAAAAGTTATGAACGTCTTCAAGCCTTTTTGCTCTCTGGCTCGCTCATATAGACAAAATGCCAGACGAAATTCCTGCTTCTGAAAGCGTGGCAGATGTTGCTCGCGTCGCTTTTAAGGCACCCCCGTTTTGGCGCGCTAATCCAGAAGTGTGGTTTATTCAGTTGGAATCCCAGTTTGTCGTACCTGGGATAAGTACCGACGACACAAAATATCGCTGCGTTGTGTCTGCTCTAGATGGAGACGTTCTAACCTTAATTTCGGATATTATTCGGCAGCCACCTGCTGATAATAAATATGAATCAATTAAAAATAGAATAATTGCAAACTATGCAGATTCCGAAACTGCTCGTTTGAAAATGCTTCTTAAAGACTTAGAATTGGGAGATAAACGACATTCGCATTTATTACGCTCCATGCAAGATCTCGCTGGTAATTCTATAAGCTCAGAAATTTTACGTTCACTTTTTCTTCAACGTTTACCGGTGTCCGTGCAACAAATTATTTCAGTTTGCACGGAGAAAGGTGAGAAAAATTTATCTCTCCTAGCCGAAAAAGCCGATAAAATTTTGGAGGTAACTCAAAATTCATTGACAGTAAATTCTATAAATGTGACAGATGACAATTCGCGTTTTCAAAAATTGGAGGATGGAATTCATAAACTTTCCGAGACCGTTACACGTTTGTCTAGACAACAATATCGGAATAAAGATAAATTTAGCACTCGTAGACAAGGTTCTCGTTCAAGGTCAACGCAGCGCACTGTGGCGAGACCTCTATGCTGGTATCACTATAAATTTGGTACTAAAGCTAACAAATGCATTCCTCCTTGCAATTACGCTCAAAATTCGGAAAACTAATTGGACCCTCTGTTCATGCGACGGCAGATATAGGTCCTAGTCAAAGTCGCCTATTTGTATACGACAGGACCTTCAACCGTCAGTTTCTTATAGACACCGGGGCTTCTGTTTCAGTTATTCCAAAAACACATCTGCAGAAAAATTTGATTTCTAATAAATCTTTTGATATTTATGCTGCTAACGGTTCAAAAATTGCAGTTTACGGTCAGACAACATGTACTTTAGATTTCGGAATTTCCAGGCGATTTCAATGGAAATTTATTGTCGCTGACGTCACTCAACCAATTTTAGGAGCGGATTTTCTTACCCATTTTAAATTGCTGGTTGATTTAAAAAATAAAAAATTAATTGATTCCTTAACTTACGCCGGTATTAAAGGGGAAACATTTCTTACTTTCTCTTTGGGTTTAACAACTATTGCAGAAGATGCTGTTTATCGAAAATTATTATTGCGGTACCCTCGCATATATGTACAAATAATTTAACTTTCAACACTTCAACTCATGATGTTCAGCATCATATTCAAACTACAGGTCCTCCGGTGTTTGCAAAAGCTAGACGTTTGTCACCGGATAAACTTGCAGTCGCTAAAAAAGAATTTGATTATATGTTAAAAACCGGCTTATGCAGACCTTCAAGTAGCCCATGGGCAAGTCCTATTCATATGGTGCCGAAGTCAAACGGCACTTGGAGAATATGCGGGGATTACAGACGGTTAAATTCTATTACAATACCAGACAGATACCCTCTCCCACTCATTCATGATTTCACTTATAGCCTAAATGACTCAAAAATTTATTCAAAGTAAGATTTTGTTCGAGCGTATCACGCATTCCCTGTCGCGGAAGCAGACATTCAAAAAACAGCTGTTATAACCCCCTTTTGGCTTATTCGATTTCACTAAAATGATGTTTGGGCTCTGCAATGCAGGACAAACTTTCCAACGCTCCATGCATGTCATTTTAAGGGGAGTAGAATTTTGTTTCGTATACCTTGATGACGTTTTAATTGCTTCTCAAACTTTAAAAGAACACTTAACTCACTTAAATATAGTTTTTAAACGTTTTGATGAATACGGAATTGTTTTGAATACCGAAAAATGTGTGTTTGGAAAATCGAAATTAACATTTTTAGGTTTTGAAGTGTCTCCCGATGGAATTGCTCCTTCACCTAGTAAAGTGTCCGCAATTACCGATTTTCCCCTACCTAAAACTGTATCGGAATTACGTAGATTTTTAGCTATGTTCAATTTTTACCATAGATTTATAGATCACGCCTCCGAAAAGCAATCTCTTCTTAGTTCCCTACTCACAAATAAAAAGAAAGACCCTACTCCCTTTAATTGGATAACCGAAGCTGTGCGCGCTTTTGAAACTTGCAAACAAGCCATTTCTAATGCAGCAACACTTGCACACCCCACACCCGCCGCAAAATTGTTTTTGCATACAGATGCGTCCGACATCGGTATAGGCGCAGCAGTCCTTCAACAGCTAAAAAACTCCACACTCGAACCTCTAGCATTCTTTTCTCGCAAACTCACGCTCACATAAAGAAAATACAGTACGTACGATAGAGAATTACTCGCAGTCTACTCTTCCATACGGTACTTCACTCACATGTTAGAGGGAAGAGAGTTCCATGTGCTAACGGATCATAAACCGCTGACTTTCGCATTCCAGCAAAAATCGGATAACTCTTCACCTCGTAAAAACCGACATTTACAATATATAAGTCAGTTTACAACGTCGATTCGTCACGTGCCTGGAAAAGAAAATGTTGATGGTGCACTTTCCCGCATTGAGGAAATAGCACTCACTGGTCCAATGGACTACGCTGAGCTTGCAGCAGCGCAAAAATCCGATACTGAACTTAGCACTTTAAAGTCGTCAGCTAATTCTAGTTTAGTTTTCAAAAATATTGTATTTCCTCCTGACGGTATAATACTTTGTTGTGATACTTCTACTAATGTTGCACGTCCATTTATTCCTCAATCTTATCGACAAGTATTTTTTTCCAAATTTCATTACCTGTCACATCCCGGTATACGCGCAACAGTTCGTCTCATTAAACAAAGATTCATTGGCCTTCCTTGAATAAAGATTGTACCCTGTGGTGTCGAGCTTGTGTCCCGTGTCAGAGAGCTAAAATTCAAAGGCATACGAAATCACCTTTAAAAGATTATCCTCTAACTTCTGATAGGTTCGCGCATATACATATCGACATCGTCGTACCACTTCCTACATCAAAAGGTTTTAGATTTTGTCTCACAACTATTGATCGCTTCACGCGTTGGCCTAAAGCAACACCAATTGTTGACACCACTGCTGAAACTGTTGCCGCTGCCCTGCTGAATACCTGGATAACTCGCTTTGGAGTTCCAGAAACTGTAACTACTGATAGAGGAGCACAGTTTGAAAGTGAACTTTTTTCACAATTATCCAGAATGCTGGGTATACACAGAACTCGAACAACAGCTTACCACCCACAAGCTAATTCAATGGTCGAACGCTTTCACCGACACTTAAAATCGTCCATTAGAGCCTATGCCACAGAAAAATGGGTCGAAGTCCTCCCACTAATTCTTTTAGGAATAAGAAATACTATTAAAGAAGACCTCACCTTTTCAAGTGCAGAGATGCTCTATGGCACAACCCTTCGATTGCCTGGAGATCTTTTTCCGACCTTCCAGTACTGGCAAAGAATCCCGCAATGTCCCGGTTTTTCTACAAAGACTTCGTGAGTTCATGTCTACGTTGCTTCCTACTCAAGTACCACGACACGGACAGCACAATATTTTTGTGCATCAAGACTTGAAAACGTGCACACATGTGTTTGTGAGAATTGCCAGTGGCCGCCGAAGCCTCGAACCTCCGTATCACGGCCCACATAAAGTTGTGAAACGCAACGACAAAGTGTTTACCTTAAAAATTGGAAATAAAGAGTCAACAGTAACCATTGACAGACTTAAACCATGCTTTACAGACAATACGTCCAATGTGCATCTAAGAGTTGAAAATCTCCCCACAAATCCTCCATATAAATAGATCCTAAAGAACAGTATGGAATCTTCACAACAATCAACGAATCTAACACCTTCCAAACCGAAACAGCATAAGGTTAAATTTAAAAACTCTCCTCGATCTTTAACTAAAACTACAATGAGAGGAAGAAAAGTTCAAGTACCTGTTCGTTACCCGCAATAGACATTTGCGCAGTTTATTTTTGGTAACGTTCGTGGACCTCACTGGAGGAGGAGTACTATGGTGAGCTATAGATTTAGCCTCACCTAACTTTATTTAAAGCTTTTAGTTTATTTAACACCGTTGGCAACGTTCGGTTGACAACTGTAGTTGTAATTTAGTTTTTCATTCTCGGCCGTCAGATCAGATGGTTGTGTTCTTGTTTTTAGTTAATAAATTTAGTTTATGTATGAATGATACTTATTTCTTTATGCATAACGTACAATAGACCCTCGAGGACATGAGGGCCTAAACCATGTCTAACTTTAAAACGATCAATCCATCCATTCGAACACACGAACTCAAAATATCCAAGTTGTTCAGCAAATTATTCCGCTTGCACTTTTAGAATAGGTCCACTCACAGGTAAATCAGCACTACGTTGCACTTTCATCCATTTAAAAAACGCTTCGTCCAAATCCTCTTTCGAACACTTCTTCAGTCGTTTACAGTCTGTTTTATTTTGGTCGTATGCATCCATTAACTTTCCTTTGTTTTTAGCAGTGCGGAAACAGTAGATGAAGACAATCCATACCTTTTGCAGATTTCGACATTTTTAACACCGTCATCCAACTTCCATAATTTTTTTTTTGATTTCGCGCGCATTTCTTATCATTTGGAAAAAAATTAGGACAGAAAGATAATAAAAGAGATTGCAAGACAGAAAAATATTGCTCGCTAAACCCGGGTCTTGCTCGTTAAAAGAGACTTCTGTTCCATAGCATTGATCCAACCAACCATCTTAACATTGATCCAACCAAATATTCTCGTTTTCCTCGGTAAATCCGGGTTCTCGTCAAATCCGAGCTCGTTATAAACGAGTTCGACTGTATCGGTAATTTGAACCATAATATTGGAAAAATTCACTTAAACCTTAACAAGGTGAAAAATAGAAACGAAACACAACTCATTTTAACTTTGTATTTTTCAAGTAAAAACTTTCGCCAAAATACACCAATTCATTCATTTTTAGCAATCTTAAGTACACTCTCAAAAAACGAGTTTAATAGAAAACCATAATACCGGTAATCTGTATCATTTCATAAAGAAAATTTTCTGAAACCTTAATAAGGTGGTTAATAGAAACTATGTTGCCGACTCATTGTTATTGTGCAGTTTATTGTATAATCTTTCTTCAAATTTTTTTATATTTTTTTAGCCGTTGCGCGAAAAAGTTTCAAGATAAAAAGTTAAAGACGTCACTAAAAATGTTCCCCTTATAGCGCTTTAAAAACTTAGTTCAACTTTAAACAATAATGGTAGTTAACGCCGCAATTTAACCTTTAATTATGACGCAACTTGGAAAAAGTTAATTTGAACCTTAATTTCTGTTCAAATTTAACCACAGTATTAAGTAGTCAAGTTGAAAATAGAGTAACTTTCAAAATAATAAGGTTAACGTTTAAACAATAATCGAAAGTGACTAAGAGTAAGTGACTTTTCTTAAAAATAGAAAGTAAACGAAAAAGAGGATGTCCCACCACCGGGTGAGTAGATTCTGTTAAAATCTAAGAGATTTGGGAATCGACCGATGGTAATTTACAGCTTCAGATACAGTCTGATGAAGGAGGCTCATAGAGACAGCCTTGGCCTACGACAGGCTGTAGTGCAGAAGAAGTAAGGTTCAGCATGGCATAATATCATGGCTGCAGGAAATTTGACTAATATAGCGATTCAAGATGCTTCAAAATTTCTAACATAGTGCAAAGGAGTTGCAGTGGCGTAAGGGATACAGCGCTCGCCTCCCAATGAGGTGACCCAGGTTTGAATCCCAGAATTGGTGGTCAATACGAATTTCTCATCCGGCTCGCACCGACCACATGGATGACGTAAAATATCCCCAGTGATAAACGGATCATGGGTTAGAGTCCCCTTGCCATCATACTTACCGCAAGAGGTTTTGCCATCAAAAAGTCGTTCACGAAGGTAAATTTCTCCCATTTCTTGAAACAGGAGTTTCCTTGTCTTCTGGATTGAATTAAAATTTGCAGAGTTACGGAGTTGAGCAATGGTAGTCATAAGTTCAAAATTAGGACGGCTGCTTAATGATGGCTATAAAATAAAATGAGTACAAAGAAACTATACACATTTATTCAGTGTATTTATCGATTAATCGTTTTAAAAATCTAACCGTTAATGCGTAAATCAATTCTGAAGTGAAATTCTTGAGTGTGAGGATGTGTGTATAAAATTTGCTGATCAACCATTATAATTTAAAAAAATAAGTTTTACTTTGATAAACTGGTTAAATCTTATCCAAAAAATTGTATCCAAAATGGCAGAATTTATTTAAACAGTTCAATTAGAAAGATCCCTTTAATAATTATTTTACTACGTTTTACAGTTTTGTTGACAGAAAGTAATCTTAAAAGGGTATTCAGAGTTGAAAAATTCATCTTCAATTAGAATAAAGAAAAATTTACTATAGCTTATAAAGTACTATTTAGTTACAGAAATTAAATACGTTGCTTCAAAAACTATATTTCATTAATTAAACCTAATGCCTTCTGAAGGGTGAAAAAATCCCATTTTCGATAACGTCCGTTAAAGTGTTTGAGCGTTTCGTCAGATGCAAAGTTCTAAGATTTATTTTTACTAATAATTGCTAAAATGCTTTCAATTTTTCGCTTGATTAATGAGTTGGATAATCAATTTCGAGTCTTAAAAGAACTCCCTGCTTCATTAAGATAAAATTAATTCATTTTTAGTTCGTTCAGTTTTTTTTTTCTTTTCGTTGAGATTTAGAACAGCATTAATTCCATCACTCATTAGAAGGACGTGGGATTTGTTTTCGTTTGAAATTTTAACACGAAAAAATTCATTTCTTAATAATGTCATTACCAAATGTTTCCTGGATAGTTTAGTTTTCTTTGAAATTTTGAAATATTTGGCAAAGAACCTTATTAATACTCTTAAGATTTATTACGCCAAAACAGTAAACCGTCATTACGTTTTACCAAAGGTCACGTGGCTCTGAATCAATAAGTCAATTTATTTTTCAATTACGTAAAATCTAAACCGGTATCTCTGTAATGAGGCTTTTCCTTAAATTATGAAGAAATTTCGAATGCAAACAAACAAGTAGAAAAAATATGATATAAATTTCCTAATTCATGGATCATAGCATAGCAAATCAATTTATAAAAGAAATAAATTTTTGTCTTTCATTTTAAAACTTAGTCTTGAATAAAAAAAATATTAATGAAAAAGGATTTATTTTATTTGTAACAAATTAAAAAAATATAATTTGACAATATTTTTAGTATTTTTTGTAAAAAGTTTGAAATACTTTGCAGTCTAGAATTAAATTTGGAATTCAATGACACAATATTTGGATGTGATTATATTGCATCAAACTAATCATGAAAAATAAAGGAAAATAACATCCTAATTTAGACAAATAAAGGGATACTAAAAACTACGTGAAACTCTAAATAAAATAAGTTTCCTCAATTAGGTTTTAATCGCGATACCTGTATTTTTCTGTATGAATTTCTAAAAGAAAAATTTATGGTTTAGAATCTTAAAAACATTAAGACGTACTGAGACAAAATAATAAACCATCATTGTATTAATCTCAATTTAGTGCATGAAGCTAAATACTTTTAATTTCAGATTATCTAAATATTAATTCAGTGATTCTATTAAAGTTTTTTTCAGAAAACTTTGAAAACTGGATAATTTTTTGTATAAAAATCCATTACTGATAAAAAAAAGTATTTGATTTCATTATCCACAATAAAACATATGCAATGGAACATGACTTAAAAAATAAAATTATGGATTCATGTTTACGAAGTCTGTTTAATGAAAAATTTTCGATACTTTTGAGTTGGGGTTGAGGAAATATTGATACTGTTAAAGCAATCTCAAACTTAGTTCTAATTACCTTCTGACTAACTAAAACTTATTTTTTAGAGTTTTATTAGTAACTTAAATAAGATCAACATTTCTAAACATGGAAAATTAAAAATAAATTTCTAAAAATGGAAAACAAATTTTCTTAGAATAATCTTTTGATTGGCTTTTTAAGAAAAAATTTGTACAATTTTTAAGTCTATTCAGTGAAATTAACAGCTATAACGCAAATTTTTTTTTTAAGAAATTGATTTTTTTCGTTAAGTTAGCATTGTTTAGATATTCTATTTAATACACAAAACATCATTAAAATACTTATACATTTACTATTGGGAACAAAATGCATATTCTAAGAGTTAAGCATTATCAAATATGCAATGTGTAAAAACAATTTACGATTATAAATCGTGAAGTATTGAAAATTATAAATTTAATATAAATTGTAAATTGAATGAAAAGAATCTATAACTATCAGATCAAAGTAAAAATACATTATTGGTTACTTAAAACCGTAAGTCTTAGTAACGAAATTGTTGTATTGTTGCTGAATAAAAATATTTAGCGAAGTACTAATTATTAAAAATTTTTTCGAGGGTAGTTCACACTTTATAAATAATTTTTTTGTTTACCATGTTTTGATAAACTTCATTTATTATAAATAATTTCTCTTTTCTTACAATACATTTAAAAACTTTTTTTGCTGTTATAATTTCCATAATAATTAAACTTTTTTTTCTTTATAGAAATATAAAAGTAGTTATTTTAGTTCTGGAAGCACTTCGGGCACTTTCTGTTTGCATATATATTACTTCAATAAATTCCATTATCTAATTACTAATAATTCATGATTCTTACTAGGGAAGTTCACACTTTCTTTATAAATTTTGATGTAAACTGGATAGATTGTAAACCATATTTCAATAAATTTCAATTATTTGTGATATTTTCAGTTTTTCTTCTCAATAATACATTTAAAAACTTTTTATGCATTTATGTTTTCAGTACCTATTAGTTTTTTAGTTTTTATTTATGTAAATATAAATTGGATTATTTTATTTCTGGAAGCAGTTTGGGTGCTTTCTGTTTCATATCTTGCTTCAATAAATTCCATTACTTTAAAAGGCTAGTTTATGCAGCAATATTTGACATATTTCCTTTTTTTAATGCAATATAAAAGCCCAAATTGCTTTCCATTAAACAACATCATCACCAGCATTCTAAAATGCACAAAAAGGTCTTTAAACACGCTTTTATTGTTACCAAGTAGTGACTCTGCCCTCTTTTCTAAATGATATATTACAACTTTAAATAGCCGAATAAAACCTACATAAAAGCACATGCCAAGTTTTCATAGCATCAAACATCAAAGGAGGAGTCATTTGAAAATCCAAAAAGACGTCTTCATCGAAAATCGTTGGCGTACGAAGAAAGTTTTCACCGCGACGAGAATTGTTATCACCCTTTTATGAAAAGTCAGAAAAATGCTGCATTTGCCTTCCCTTCTTTTGCCTACACACGTCTTACCCCCCTTTCCCCAGGAGGAAAAAAAAAAGAGAACTATTTGCATAAAACACGTCTTCTTGTTCCGAAAATGTCGGTCAATAACTTGGAGTCCGATAGTACCCGAAACAAATTACTACTCCTTGGCAATGTGTGCGAAAATAGGAACAATAAAACTATGTCAAAGAAAGATCAATTTTCGAGCGTTCGATTTTTCGCCAATGGAGCCCAACCCCCTCAACCCCAAACTTGCATATTTAAATAAAACTGAATTTTTCCTCTTTTGACTTTCAAATATAATGAAGCCTCTCTGGATTATAGAAAAAGAAAGGAATTAATATGGAAAAAAAAAAATAATAAAAAAATAAAAATTGCTGGTATGCAAGTTAAAAGCCGAAATAAAAAAAATAAAAAACAATAAAAAAACGTAGTTTGTTTTCGAAAGAATCATAGATGGCTCTCATTTGGTGAACGATTCGGCCGTGAAGGCATGGTTACAGCTAGAAGTGATGAAAAAATGCTAATAACTAAAGAAAAAAATGGCTTTAGGATGTATAATGAACTTCCATTGATTTTTACGAGGGTGAAAGAAACGGGATATTTTTAAAAGTTTATAATTTAGTTCCGTGGTATAATATCAAAGCTGATTTAGGAAATGACATCAAATTTTCTTTTTCCTTGCACTAAATGGCACAACATTTTCCGCAGATTCCCCATTATTATACATAAAGGGAATTTTCAGATGTTTTTTTGATTTAAAAATGAAAGAGATTCACTTTATTTATAAATGTAAGGGATATAAAAATAGATGATATGAGTATAAAGGAGAGGGCCAAAAGAAACCTCATAAATTGAAGAGGTGTTCTAATCTGTGTGTCGTTGAAACGATAACTAATGGTAAGTACTTTATATCTTATATATAATACTAGTCGGTAATTTTATTTTTTGATTACTTTATATCTGTGCCTTTCTGTGAGAGAAAAATTATTAAGTAACTGTCGGTGACAAACATTAAACTTAATAAATGATCTATTGTTAACAAAAATATTATTTTTTAACTAATAATTTCTAATTACACTTCATGCATTTAGACGAGTGGAGAAAAAATGCAGCATTAATACAAAAGTGTAACATAAAACCACTTTTTAAAAAATAAAAATAATTAGATTTTATCATTTTTAGCAAAGAAAACCAACCTTAACTTTATGTAATATTTAGTAAAAATATATTTTAAGTTGAACTAATTTGCAGACGCTAAATATTTGAACATAATTTCTTTATTTTAAAACTTAAAATAACTTAAAAAATGAATCTTATAAAACAAAATAATGTCCAAAAAAATATTTTTTAAAAATAAGTATTAATCAAGAAGAATATTTTACAAGAAGATTTGATTTGCACACATTTTTATAAATATATTTAACCTAGTGCAAGAATCTAGTATAGTACACCAAAAAAAAACAGACCATCTTTAATAACTTTTGATCCAATGATTGGATCTTCACGTTCTAGGATTCCATACTTATGGTTCCAGGGGGGTGACCTCAAATATACTAACTAATTATCGCAGACGATATTTTAAGCTACGAAATCCGACACAAAAACGTAATTTCTCTGAATAAATATCCTTTTTTCCGATGGATTCGGATTTTTGACCCCCAAAATAAAAAGGGCAGCCGCAGTGTGGAAAATATGGTCTTAATAGTTAGGTCAGGAGAGTGGTCAAAAGTTTGGTCTCCTTAATGTTAATTTTACTTTTTACGTATTTCGCCATATCTTGAGAACTCTTTAAGCAAAGTGAAATAGTTTTGCACACAATTATAAAATTTGTATATCCAAAGATAGTTCCATGCAAAAAAAACTTTTAATAAATATTTAATATTTTTCATTATTTTATTTAATAATGGTAGAAAAATTTTTAGTTGTAAGGTATACAATTTTTTACATTCTTTTAAAGTATTTAATGTAATATTTAGACGTATACTAAAAATATTATTTAATTTACTATTAATTTGTAACTTAAAATATCGTCTGCACTAATTAATTAGCATATTCGAGGTCAACCCACACGAATCATTAAGATTGAGTCCTAGAACGTGAAATTCCGATTATTAAAAGTTATTCAAGGCACTCAGTTTTTGTTTTTTTGCTCTATACAAGAGTTTAAAAGAATGTTGAACTAAGTTGAAAAAGTTTCATAGACATTAACTATTTTTCTTCTGTAAATTGTGAGGCTTTGATTTAATCAAAATAGTGTCTTACATTTTGAGTCAGATCAAATTATTCTTAAATTACTAGTAGAAATATTTTTACTGCATTAAAAATGCTATAACAAAGGCAAAGTCTTTGAAAATATGTGCTTTATTTATTTACCAAGATACTGTATAATATGGTATACAAGACCCCATATTGAACTGAAATTTAAATTGTATTTCTCACCCATTCCATTACATAGATTTTTATATATTATTTTTATTCTGAACAAATATTTTTTTAAATGACCTAATTAATAAAATCTGCACACCAATTAATTAACTATATAAAATACTGCAATAGAAATTTGTTTTTTGTTATCATTGCCATTGGTTAATGTAACTGTGAGAAGGTAAAATCTTAATTTATACGAGCTCGATGTCAAATAGCATGTATAGGTTAATCTTTTTTTTATTTTCCGTTTTTTTTTTAATTCTCTTTTAATAGTAGTTTGCAAGATAATTTTTTAATTATCTTTTTAGCTTATCTTTTTTAGTATTATCTCTTTAGTTCAAATAATTTATTTTACGCTTCGTTGTTTCAGATTTTTTTCAAAAAATCATAAATGTAACAAAGTATTTTATTTCAGAATTTTATTTAAACTATTACTTTACATTTTACTAAACTAAGCAAGTATTTTTTTAGTTTACCAACCAAGCGAAAACAATCATTCAATTTTTCTGACTAATGCGTGAGGAAGTAGATTGCTGAAAGAACGAGACAAAGAAAGAGTAAGGAAAACAGGGATTGGGGAAATGTGTAAATCAGAGGATCACTGAATCTGTATTAATAAACAAGTGAAACGTCGAATCAGTGCATAAGCGAATCGATGATCCATAAGCTGGTAATGATTTCAATGCTGAATAGTCGAATCACCAATTGAGCGAAATAGGGGACTGAAAATTTAATAAATAAGCAAATTAATAAATGGCAAATCAATGAAAAAGCTCATCAGTAAATGAACAAATCCCCAAATTATCAATTCATTGAAGGGGGGGAAATCTATAGGTAAATGAAATAAAACTCAAAATGTTCAAATGAATCTGCCTTTTTATTTCTATTAGTAATTTTCCTCTGTTGTACATCACCTAACGCAAGTGCAGTTAGAGTAATCTAAATATCCGACATGTATACGTAATTGTGGTAATACATCCCATAACCGAGCACATAGCCACGTCTTTAAGGGGATTATCTTTTAACAGCTGTGGTAGAATTCTACAAAAATTTGAACCCGGTAAGGCACCAAAGTCAACCTTTGAGCTGGCCCCCACTTCTCCAAACTTCCATACAACAACCAACGGGAGCAATTTCCACTACGTCAGAGTTTAAGTGCACCTTGCTGCGTATTTACACCGGTTGTGCAACGCTTCCAGGATCGAACCTCCGACAACCAGCCTTTTATGAATGAAGTGAACGACGCTTTAACTGACTGCTGCACCGAAGTGATATAAGTAGC
The DNA here is from genome assembly GCA_949128135.1 of Parasteatoda lunata. Lineage (NCBI taxonomy): Eukaryota > Metazoa > Arthropoda > Arachnida > Araneae > Theridiidae > Parasteatoda > Parasteatoda lunata. The sequence goes on from OX421973.1 coordinate 83,552,694, forward strand.
GACATGCACGATAAATCCACCGCAGCTAAAAGTCTTGTCGTTTATATGGAGTAGGGATAATGTATCAGACCAAGCCATCAATAATATACGTAACCATGTTAGTTAAAATATAAATCCACCTGAGCTAAGAGTCTTGTCGTTTATATGGAGTAGGGATAATGTATCAGACCAAGCCATCAATAATATACGTAACCATGTTAGTTAAAATATAAATCCACCTGAGCTAAGAGTCTTGTCGTTTATATGGAGTAGGGATAATGTATCAGACCAAGCTATAGATAAAATATACGTTACCATGTTAGTTAAAATATAAATCCACCTGAGCTAAGAGTCTTGTCGTTTATATGGAGTAGGGATAATGTATCAGACCAAGCTATAGATAAAATATACGTTACCATGTTAGTTAAAATATAAATCCACCTGAGCTAAGAGTCTTGTCGTTTAGATGGAGTAGGGATAGTGTATCAGACCAAGCTATAGATAAAATATACGCAACCATGTTAGTTAAAATATAAATCCACCTGAGCTAAGATTCTTGTCGTTTATATGGAGTAGGGATAATGTATCAGACCAAGCTATAGATAAAATATACGTAACCATGTTAGTTAAAATATAAATCCACCTGAGCTAAGAGTCTTGTCGTTTATATGGAGTAGGGATAGTGTATCAGACCAAGCTATAGATAAAATATACGTAACCATGTTAGTTAAAATATAAATCCACCTGAGCTAAGAGTCTTGTCGTTTATATGGAGTAGGGATAATGTATCAGACCAAGCTATAGATAAAATATACGTAACCATGTTAGTTAAAATATAAATCCACCTGAGCTAAGAGTCTTGTCGTTTATATGGAGTAGGGATAATGTATCAGACCAAGCTATAGATAAAATATACGTTACCATGTTAGTTAAAATATAAATCCACCTGAGCTAAGAGTCTTGTCGTTTATATGGAGTAGGGATAATGTATCAGACCAAGTTATAGATAAAATATACGCAACCATGTTCGTTAAAATATAGAATCCTTCCAAAAGAGCTCGATCATGACTAAGTATTGCTATCACTCATAATCCGTAAAAAGTTAAAACTAAATTAAGTAGGCTTTCAACAGGTTTTCAATTTATGGATTTTACTTTAAATATCAAAACAAACCTAAACATAATTCCGTAATCAATACCACAGAGCATATATAAAAAAAAACATCGCTTTGGCTCTCAAAAACTGTCGACGACAAGACAGAGAAATATAAAAGACAAAAAAATAACACAAAAAATAAATAAGTTTGACATTGATGAATTAGCAGATGGCTCTGACCATAACCGAAGTCGTCGCATTTCCACATACAAGACAAAAAATAATAAAAGTTAGACTGGCGATTTCGGTGGGTGCAGGATGACGTGGTGATAAAGTGAAATTGCAGAGTTACTTTTCTTGACCGACCACCACACATTCATTCGGCAAAGAAAGCATTTATCAATGGCGAATGTCAGAAATTTGTTTTCCTGTCTTCTGAACTTTTTCCCTCAACACACGCATGCAAGGCGAAGAAAGTGGTCTTTAGGGAAGGTATTGAGCACTAGCCCGTGTTATCGCCCCCTGCCCCCATGGGGGTAACGGGCGTGTGGATCTTGGGGGTTGGTTTTCTCTCAGGAGGTTTTGGAAGACTGTGGGATGGGGTGGACATAGCGGTTATTTCAACCGTAAGAGAAGTCATTTTTCTTCGTCTGTCGAAAATTTCACCACCTTTTCTTTTTTGTAACTATTCTTAGAAGTTATGCAGGACATAAAATGTAAAGGATTATAGTATGCTTGAGGTTAGGAAGATATTTTCCATACTTTCGTTTTGAAAGGCTCTGTTATTTTTAGGCAAAGTATTAAGTAATTACTTTTCAAAAATGCATTATACAGGAATGAGTTATCTGTAGCTTTTATTTTACACGCATAATAATTTATTAGTATTTAGGATTTGCCAATAGATTTTTCTCATATTTTGTTCGATTCTCATTTTAAAAAAATTTAATTAAGACACAGAATTCTAAACTAGATTTGTTTATATTTTGATGATTCTTATAAGAATTTACTAATGTTTTGGGTTCACTAAAAAAAAAAAAAAAAAAAAAAAAAAAAAAAAAAAAAAAAAAAGACTTATCTTTTTCTGATTCTCATTATAAGAATATGTTGAGGCATAAGAATAAAAGTTAGACCGGTTTATATTTTTATTTTCATAATAAGAGTTTACTAATGCTTAGAGTCACAAATAGATGGTCTTATATTTTGTACGATTCTCCTTAAAAAAAAATTAGGTTAAGACATAGAATTCTAAACTAGGTTGGTTTATATTTTGATTCTTAAAAGAATTTACTAATGCTTACGATTAACTAAAAAAAGTCTTATCTTTTTTTTGATTATAAAAATATGTAGAGGCATATGAATCAAAGTTAGACTGGCTTATATTTAATTTGATTTTCATAAGAAGAATTAGCTAATGCTTAGAGTCACAACAAGGAAGTCTTATTTTTATTTGATTTTCATTACAAGAATATACTTAGTCTTGGATAACAAAAATAATAATCTGTCTTATACTTTAATTCCCATAATAAAAATTTACTAATGCTCTAGAGAGGAAAGTATGTTGTCTTATCTTTTTTCATTATAAGAACTATGTAATGCCTAGAGTTCACTAAGAATTTTCTTTTATATGATTTACAAAATCAGAAAGAATAGACCATGTTATCTTTTTTCAGTTGCGAAAAAATGCCACTGTCCTCGTTTAAAAAGAAAAAAAAATGTATTTCCAAAAGGAAATTTTTCTTTTCGATCTTATGATTAAAATTGGCAAAAATATGTATTTCCCCTTTCTTCTTGTTGTAACTATTCATACTAAACAAATCCAATAAAAAGATATACTGAGAAATTAAACTCTAGTATGGACAATTGTATACTGCACTTGGCTAAAGACATCTAACAACTAAAGTCTTGATTCTATCTTTATGCAATTTTATAAAAGTTTTAACATTTAAAACATAATAATGACAAGAAGAGTTTGACTATGCGTTTAACTGTATGCATCTCTTATGACTTCAGTACTGTTAGTCCTACACCAAGAAAAAAATTCTGGTAAAATTATCGTTCTGTAGGATGACATTTTGATTTTAAAAAAAAGACAATTCTTGTTAATGAAACCAAAATATGAGGTATTTAAACCATTCATTAGGTAATTTTTCCATTCATGTGGTAACACATTAAAGGAAATTTTATTTTTCAAAATTATAGTTCTTATTACGACACATTTAATAAAAATAAAAAACTCAAAAATCATCGAATAAATGGATTTTGCGCAATGCTCTAAGGTACATATTATTAACATACATTTAAGATATCAATTACACAATTTTAAAACAATTTGCCAAATTTTATCACATATAAAATTATATTTTATTGTTAATTTTTCCAAAATCTATAAACTACAAAGCGCTTTGGTAAAAAAGAGGGCGTTGTTTTCCTTTGGTTTAAGTGTTTCCATTTCATTTGGTTTGCTTGTGAGTTCGCCGTCTGCTTTGTTTATGAGAGTTTTTATTTTCTTATGATTTTTATTTTCTGATGAATTTTTATGAGTTCTTTTCTGAATTAGTTCTATGTCTTACATGTTTTTTTCTCCTGGGCTTTTATACAAAACCTTCGGGGTACTGAGGGAGTTTTTTTTTGGCTTTTGCCATCTCCCTCAATAGAAAAGGTTTTGTTTTATGGCCACTGGGGCCGGTACCCCTTGAAGACGTCGGCTTCAGTGGTCATATTTTTAATTTTAGTTTTATTTCCTTCGCTTCCTTTATTTCTATTTTTATTCTCCCTTTTTTTGAAATTTCTGCTGCTTTTTAGCGCACTTTTTTTTAAAGAAGTTTTGTCCATTTTGTTTAAAAATTAATTGTATTCTTTTAGTATTGGTAAAAATGACCAATTTTTTTAATGTTCTCATAGACCCAGAAACACGATAAATTTTTACCATAATCAGGTAGTTTTGACCACTTTTTTGATCGGCGTATAATCATACTTGAATACTTTAAGTATTACACACACGTCTTTTTGTTAATAAAATAACAGCATGTCAAACAAAAATGTCTAGAAAAACAGGTTACATATTTTTATTGACCAAATGCTTTGAATATATAAATATACACATACGTAGAATGAAATACGATTAATGGATTCTGTACGTTAACTATATACTTTCTCTTAACATTTAAAGAAAACAAAATGAAAAATGTATCCATTTTTTTAGAAATTAAGTATGGAAAAAGCTGTTTTGTGGAAATTCAATTTTCCGTTAAAGCAATTTGCCGTTGTAATATTTTTTTGTACTTTTGGCATTAATATGAGTTACAGTGAAAAATTATCCCAAAAATGCCTACTTATAAAATATGTAAAGAAATCTAAAAAAAAAAATGTTTAATATTTAAGAATTCTGTTTCCTTTGATGGATCTTTAAAAGTCACTTATTTATAGTAAACTTTTCTCTTAACTTGTTAAAACTATAAATATTAACGCTCAAAAAATTCAGAAACAAATTAACACAACAAACGATAAAATTCTTGGTAAATTGAATTCTTCGTAAGTATACGGTGAATTATTTTGAGTTATTTTTAGACCATTATGAAAGACCAATGTTATAATTTAACATTAATTAAAAGTTATTTTTATCAATGCCACCTAATTACATCAAACCAAAACAATATTCTATATTGAAATATCTTACAAAAAATTCATTTTTCTTTCTGAGTAATGCTGGAAAATGGTAAAATACGAATTATTTTATAAATCCTTTTTCTTTTTAAATTACTTAATGAATGGGAGAAAAAATTGCTCAAATATAGCTAAATGAAAGTTTAGAAAAATATAACCAATAGAGATTAAAAAATTTTTAGGGAATTTTAAAATGCTTAAACGTATTTACTTATTTATCTAATAAATAATGTCTCAATAGCTGGAATTTTTTACTAGCATAAACATGGAAAGTTTATGTAAAAGAAAATTCGAATAAAAATCAATGAATTAATTATTTTGTATTTACATGATCAGAAAAAAAATATAAAACATTTCTTACAAGGAACCATTCAAATGATTTGTAAATGTCCTAATCAAAATCAATGTACTATGAATAAACTAAATAGATACATCGCCTTATAATTTCTAAGCATCCATTAATATACTTCAAAATCCTTAACATGACTAAAATAATATTCATTAAACTAACAAACATACTAAGTTTACGTAGAAGAAAAGTCTGAAATTTTAATAAACTCTTAAAACTCATATTTTCTAGCTTTTACTTACTCAATTCAAATCTTTCGGAAAAAATTCATGAATTAATTATTTCGTATAAACGTAATGAGCCAAAAATATAAAACCTATTTCTTACAAAGAGCCAGTCAACTGTTTTGTAAATGTTCTAACCAAAATCAATGACCTACAAATTAACTGTCAATATCTTTCCTCGAATAATTTTAAAATATCCATTAATCTACTTCACATTCATAGCGTTGAAGCACTTTTTAAAAATATATTATTTGGAATAAATTACTTTTATTTTTAAAAAAAAATCACATTAAGTTTCAATCTACAACTGGAAAAGCTTAATGCAAATTTGCAATTCATAAAGTAAAATTTTGCTTAAAACAACGCATTTTGCCACTATTAAATACATTTGGAAAACTCTTATCGAAGTATAAATTACTTTTGAGGCTACTAGGCCGATATTCTTTATAAATTCTATTAAAAAAAACCTTTTTTTTACTGTTTCTAATTCATATTTATAATAGATTAATAAGCCTAACAAATGCATCACACCTTTCAGATATCTGTAATTTGTTTTTTTTTCTTAAGTATGTTGAAACTTTAAAATTCTATATTTTTTTTTAGTTTTTAACTTTTCAGAGATGATTAGTTTATTCTTATAAGATTTTTAATTGCAAAAAGATTTAAAGGGTTTAAAATCGTTTTATGATGATTTTATTAGATGAACCGTCTTGTTTCATGGAAAATGCTTGAAAAATGCTTTTAATGGAATAATTGATGAAATTGATTAAAGAATTTTTGGAAAAATCTAATTTTCTTAATTCTGGCTTAGATTTTTAACATTTTTTAATTAATATGGTAATTTTTATACTAACTTTTTTGGTAACTTTTTACTTATTTGTATTTGAATGCATACTATAGAAAAAAAAGCTGTATAACTTATAAAAATTATTTTCTTTACTATTAATTTCTAACTTCTAATTATTTTCTTATTATTTTTATGAAGATATCTTAACTTGGGACTTTTGTTAAAAATGAGCACTAAAATACTCCCTTTATTGACGAAAAATTAAAAAAAAAAAGTATTTTACATAAATTATTATATATTGATAAATTTCTTGCATTTTTAATAATTATACTAAATATTCTGCACTGTAATATAAATTATTGTAAACATTAAGAAAAATTTATCAGCTTACAGTTTAAACACACACAGAAATTTTCCGTTTTAAATTCATATCTTTCAAACTTAATAATAAGCAATATTTTAAGAACTAAAGACTGGAAATAAATAATTGTTCCATTTGTTATCAATTCTCCGTCACTTGAAATATTTGGAATTTCTATTAAGCAAAGTGCTTCAACCATTTATTTAGAAATATGCGCTCATTAGTAAAAGTTAAGTAGTAATTTCTCATTTAGATATTATTCGATAAAGCAATTTCTTCGACGCACTAACTTTACGAACGTACAAAAGCTTTAAAATAGCGTCGCACCTATTTCAAGCACTCTGATTTTATAGAATCATATATTTGATTTATGACGCCAACCTTTTCCCAAAAGCTCTCTATTCACTCTTCGAAAAAGGGATCTTGTCTGCCCATCCCTAAATTTTGGCGATTTATTTGTAAAATTTCTAGCTATGATTAGATGAGTGAGATATGCTAGGTGCAGTGAGTTTATCACAAGTTGGACGGGCGTGTCAAATCTGTTATTAAGTTAATTGAACTTTTGAAGCATGAGGGAGGTGTGTATAGGAGAGGTAGAGAAAGGGTTGGCGAAATTTTCTGCATCCCCGAACTTAGAACGAATGGATGATGTAGATAACTGGGCTAAAGCCTATTCCGGATTTAACGTCACCCTACAATCCAGGAAAATTGACAAGTCAGGCGTGCTTTTCTGATTCCAAGGTGCTAGATTATGAAGAATTTCACGCCTTGGCGAGGAAGTGAATTAAGGTCGAATGCATTAGCTCAGACTTAGGAATTCGGAGATGCATTTGATTTAGATTTAATCGTCATTATTGTGGTAGTGTATATTAGTTTAAGGTCCTGTTTACATGAAGCTGAATTACTCACTGGTGAATTATGTTCGCGGTATAATTGATTAGCATAGCGGCTTTAAATTGATACATCAAAGGTTAAAAGCATTTACTACTATATGATGCAAGTAAACAAATAAATTAGGCTAATACTCAATGGTAAGTTCGATATCTATATAATATAATGTTAAGTTCTATATCGATATAATATAATGTCAAGTTTTATATCGATATAATATAATGTCAAGTTCTATATCGATATAATATAATGTCAAGTTCTATATCGATATAATATAATGTTAAACTATATCAAAACCAGAAATAATAATCTTAAAAAAACCCCACAAAGTACTTATCGGAAATTGTGCAAAGATGTTCACTAAAGAGATATCTTTTATTTCGTTCTTAAGGTGGATAATTTTAATTTTGAAATGGTTTCTTATTTTACTTACTTGGCTCAATAATATTTCAGAAAAAATTAAAAGCATACAGAAAAAAAATAAAAGCTATTACTTATATCAATACTTAATCAAAGAGTCGTGGTGGCTCAGGGGATAGAGCACTCCCCTCCCAATGAGGCAACCCACCCGGATTCAAATCCCAGTTATGGCTTTTCAAACTTAATTCCACACTTCCGGCCCTCGCCGACCACTGTGCTGACGAGTCCCTTGCTGGCAGGCTAAACGTGGAAAGTTTTTGTAGTTTTTCTTTCCATGAAAACGTCATCTATGAAGGTAAATTTTTCTCAATACTTGATCCAGTAGTTTTCACGTCTTCTGGATTGAGTTCAAAACTACAAGGCCACGGTGCTTAACATTAGTAGTTGCAAACTCAAAAATTAGATCTGCTGTTCACTGACGGTGGTTAAATCCGTATTCAAGAACAAACTGATTGCTTAAAAAATAAAATTGTATACATATTGCATATTTTAAGGTGCAATAAAGCTTTAAACACCTAAGAACTATGAACTTTTAATTATAAATTGCGTAATCTAGAATTTAGAATTTTATATCTAGAATTTAGATTCTCAGTTTCTTATATTCGTAGTATTAGAGGAATTAGAACAATTTGGATAAAAAGTAAATGAATAAATAATTCTAACAAATTTCCCATATTATGAATTGCATAACCATCTATTGCTGTGTTATTTTGTAGCCAGCATTGAACAGCTTATCCATTCTTTGGCTTACGACTATCAATGGTCAACGCCGTAGCTTTTTAATTTTAAACTCATCCCATAAGACAAGGGAACTTCCTGATCAAGCAATAAGACAAACTAGCCCTGGTGGAGGACCTTCAGATGCATTTAATCCGTATTGGCGTTACATGAAGAACTATGAAGCCCTCCCACACTTAGCCCAACGGCAAATGAATTAAACCCATTATAGCACTTACTACTGAAGATGTTTTATAACAGCACTGGGTTTCGGAGTGAGCAGGAATCTGATATCGTGTTGACCAGCATTCATTAGGATTCGAAACTTGGTCATCTAGTACTGTAATAATGGTTATTGTTGTACAAAAATGGTATTTTATTTACCTCGCACTAGAGCTGCACAGTGGGCTGTTGTCGATGATCTGGGATGCATCCGTGAGGAAGATCTGATGACATGCCATTATAATTTTGATCAACTGAAGTGGGGATTGCTCCCCCTCTTTGGTAGCCCAACGATTTGCGCGATATCGAGCACTTTAACAGTAGAACAGTTTAACGAGGATTGATGCAGCACACTCTCGGTCCCTATGCAGGTTTATCAAAGAGGTCACCCACCCGCTTACTGAACGCAACCAGTAATGCTTGACTTCAGTGTTCTACTGCGGTGCGTGTTTTTACAATCAGTTCGCTACAGAACTAATTAAAATAATATTTTTACTAATTCTTTAAATCATATAGCTAATCAAAATATAAAATTGTAAAATATAAGTTCTTCACCAACTACTTGTCGAATTGAAAATTTTGATTATACTTTTTGCGAAATGAAATAAAAATTTCATCCAATAACTTTATGAAAACTCTTAGATTGAGAAAGTTCTCTAAGAACCATTTACCCATCGCGGAGATAAACAAAAATGTTATACGAAAAAAAAAAATTTTTTTTTACCGCTATTATAGAACTATTTGAAAAGTTTAGTAAAGGAAAGTTATAAGTGGAATTTTTTATAACTGGAAATGTGTGTTATCTCAAGGAAATATCTCACTTTGGTCCGAATAAACCATGCAATGACCCATTGTGCCGAATCCATAAACTCAGTCTTCAGAGTACTGGAAAGGCGAACGCTATGACGCAAACAGTCTGAATGAGTTCTAGATTTATAGATTTCACCAATCAGAAGCTTTTACACAAATCTAGGCAAGACAATTTTTCATCCTCTGACAATGTATCCCTTTTAAAACAAGCTTAATCTCATTAAAATGTTCTTTACAGCTTTTGTCATACTAGTTTTTATTCTTGAAAGTTACCTTTTTCGTATCAAAACCTTCACGTATTTTAAAAGAATAAATATTCGAGACAACTCCATAATGGGGGAATAATTGTCAAAATTAAATAATTATGTAGGTTGTTTTTTTATAAAGATGCTTTGTATGGAATTTATATTTATCAACTACATTTAAAATTAACTACGCTCTGCAAAGTATCAATCCTCCTTAACATCCAAAATTTTATTTTTTGACCCACTGGAACTTAAATCTGAGACAGGCTCAGTATAAGGTGGGTTTAGTGTATTAATGAAGCCCTCATAGTGAGCAACTGATACTCTTTGGAGAGAAGATCAGTATGGAAAAAGATTCTTAAGAAGGCCCTGGCCCACAATGGGTTGTCCAGGCTTTAAAGAATAATAAAATTTGTGTTCTATCTATGGACATTTAGAATTAAGATATTTCAGGCAGATATACATTTACTAAATGGTTTTTAGACAAAACTTTAATTTGCGACTTGTGTGTGATGAAATGGTGAGGACGCTCTTTATACTTTATTATTTGATTCATAGATTTGCGTCAGAAAAATAAATTATTCGTTTGAAATTCTCTTTTTTGTTACCCCCTTCAAAAGTGAAATTTCTTTACGTAGTTTCTTTCTAACAATTAATTTTTAAATTCATACAATTTTTGTGAGTTATAAATAGATAAATCTGCTGTAACAATGAACGTTAAGCATTGAGAGTCCCATGTATCTTCACGCATTAATTATTTGAAATCATTCCAACAAATTAAAAAGATCTTGTTAAATTACCTTCTGTGAAAGACAAAATACTCCCATTAGCTTCACACTATTTAACAAGATTCTTGATGAAAGATTTATTTGATGCTATAGCTTACAATTTCGATAGTTAATTCCGGAGTAGCCATCAATATCAGCCGAGATTTCAATGAAGGCTATAGATTTCTCTATCAGCTATTTTATTAATGACAGTAACGCACAGCTAAAATTATTACTTAGAAAAGAAGTTTGTGATTTACGGTGGGCAATTGTTTTCTGCATTAATAAATGTCTCGCATCTCTGCTTTTTTTTTTTAATAATACCCATACAACAATATGGAGTACTGGGCACAATACCGATATAAATATGTTGTGTAAATTTACTTAACGCATTTGCTATTTACTTAATATTTTGATTGTTTAAATTAAAACTTACGTCATATAACAATAAAAAAAATTACATTTACATTATATCTTCCTCCTTTGAAGAGTTTAAGATCGGAAATTTCAACTTTTCACGGATTAACCATATAATTATATAAAAATAAAAAAAGAGTATTTGGAATCTTTAAATACAGTAATTAAAGCAAGTAAGTAACAGTATTATTGTTATTTTATTTTATAACCGTCGTTGAACAGCCGACCCAATATTGGGTTTACGACAACTAAAATTCATTTCCGTAGCCTTGTAATTTTGAACCAATCCAGAAGACAAGGAAACTCCTGGATCAGTACCCCCAGAGGTGTTGATATGTTATGGGAACATGGAGGACTTTGCGACTCTACAGATTAAACGTGCATCAGTCACCATTTACTACACGGGGAGTCTTCGGCCGACAAGGATCGAACCCACGATCTCTTGGACATGGGCCCAGCGCCCTACCGACCAGGCTATCCCGGCCTTAGTATTATTGTTATTGTCAAATTTTCTAGGGAAAGCTTAGCAATCATTGAAAACTTTTTGTTGTATTGTATTCTATAATTTATCTTTGTATTAAAAATGCGCAATATCTTCGATCTTTCGAAACCAATGCCTATATTTCTTGAATTTAAATTATGCAATGTTTAGAATTTCAAATTATTTACTTTGGATACGGTTTTCAAACACACATACTATTATGCACACATAACGTATAGTTATAAAACAGAGGGGGAAAATATAGCCAAAATAATCAGAATATGGTAACATTTATCGTGTTTCTGACTCTGGCAGCACAAAAAAATATCTAATTTTTACCGTAGCACTCTGGTAGTTATTTTAGTAAAGTGAACGATTAAATATGGTATAATATGTGATGAATTTTTTTTAATGTGATAAAATTTTATTATTTTATCACATATAAAATACCTTGAAGCATGGCATATAAAAAAACATTTATTTGGTTAAATTTACTCTTCAGTTTTGTATTTTTTCACTAAATAAGGTTCTAAGACTCATAATTTGAATGGGAAATTACCAAATGAATGGTTATGATAGAATAGAAAACATAGTTTTAGTAATAAAAAACAAAATTGAAAGTATTTAATACAGTAGATTTTGATAACCAGAACTAGGTTGTTTTTTTTTTTTCCCCATTTGACAGAAATACTATTACTATACTATACGGTAGTTTTAAAAGTGTTTTTCTCTGTGAAAATAGTAAAACTTTTTTGAAAATTTTTAGTTTATTATTCATAAGGGAAAACTTTAAACAATTAAGACTGTTAAGAAGCATTTTTATGGTCATATTTTCCGAAGAACCTTAGAAAACTTTTTAAAAATGTGCTATAAACTCCCCATTTTTAGAAACAAGATTTATATCTTCCGCATTTACATTAACCAAAGGGATTAAATTTCAAATTACACTCTACCGAATAATGATTATTTGAAAATAAATATCATGGAACTTTTTCTTGCAAACAATCATTCAAATATTTAAGCAGCAGTATTTTTTAGCCAACTTTTCCAGAAAAACCTAGTGATCATTAAAAAAGTATTATCTTCATTTTGTAATTTATTTTCAATCCATTCATTTTTAAATTGCATTTAATTTGTTTTATACATACAGTCAAATATAATTACAGTTATTATAACGCTCAATTTACAATTATCTGCTTTTCATCTTGTTTAACATAATTTGCATACAAACCCAGACATAGGGCGGAAATAAGGTACTAGTGGGTCACAATAAAAGAAAATATCTTTGTTGTGTATATTTTACCAATAAAACTTAAAGTAACACTTATGAAAACTTTTACGAATTCAAAAATAAAAAAAAACTATCAGACTAAATCCGGTTCAAGTAATGAGCCGCGCACACGTCATCTTGCATGTTTTACATTTTGAACAGAAACTTAAAAAACCAGACACAAATAATACAGGCTCTCAACGCTAGTTGGAGACTCTGCACACATACATTATATTCTAATACTAAAGACGAATTTCGGTAGAAAGAATAGCATGCTTTGAGTCTTTAAGCAATTTAAATGCAAATAGCAAAGCTTGGAAAAGTTTGAGACTTCCTGGCTGAAGAGTAATTTTTTTTTCCTAAGAATAATTAGAGTTTGCATTTTTTTTTTCTTTTTAAATTTGGTGCCAGATAATCCGTTGTTTAGTTTAAGTTACAGCTACCTTGCGTCAGGTCTGAATGGCATCTTCAGAATTTAAGGGCCAAAATTTAGAAGCGATTAATTAGTTTCGATTCACATGCAGATTAAACGCCTTTGCGAAGTATTTTCGGTAACAATACTTTTAAATTTTTGTTTTTGTCTGAAGAATAAATTGCAAATTATTCAACATTCTTGGAGAAATTATGCAAAGTGTGAGTTTTGGTATAGTTAATAAACGTAAACACATTTAAAAAACTGTTCAGCAGCATCTTGTATTTATCTAACAATGATTTTAATAAACATTATAGGATAAAGATGTTTATCTTTCTTTAAAGTTAAAATTTAAGATATTAACATGTAAATAATATTACTTTTTTTCTGTTGGAGTTTTTAATAGGTATTAGATATTTTCATATCGCAAATTTCAAATTTGAAAAGTGTTTTTCCCCTAGCTTCATTTTTTTACGATATGATATCAGTTATTTTAATGAATTTTGCAAATTTAAAACATATATAACGGGAGGTCCTCTAAATTTTATAGCAATCGTTGAGCCAATTTTGACTGAGTCTTCGGCTACCAAAGTTCAACGCCATATCCATGTAATTTTGAACCCAATACGGAAGACAAGGGAACTCCTCTTTAAAGTATAGGGGGAAATTTGCCTTCATAAAGGACTTTGATGGAACTGACCCACATTTTCATTACAATGAGAGAAAAACCACGAAAACCTTTCATGGTTAACCTGACGGTAAAGAGACTAACCCATGATATTTTACGTTAGCACTGTGGTCGGTGGAGCCGGGTGCGGAATTGGTAACTTTGGGATTTGAACCTGGTTTACCTCATCAAGACACGAGCGCTCCACACCCTGAGCCAGCACGGCTCAGATTCGCATAAGAAAACATCAATGTGAGTTAGGGTAAGTCATCAGGATTAAAAACCTCATACGCCGCTATAGGGGATTCTTTATTATGAACTGTTACTTGGTGTGCTTCCGAACAGATAATAGGGAAGTGGCCATATTAACGTACGACGATATTTCCGGGCATAAGCTCGAATGAAATTTTAATCTTGATGATGTGCCTTAACTTTCCTAAAGGCTTGTCGCAACATTTATTTGACCTATTATATATAACGCTTTTAAACTTGTAAATTTCATTAAAAAAAAAAAGAGTAAAGATGTCATTTTAAAATATATTGGTAGCTTTAGAATGAAAATCAATTCCTGATTGGAATACCCCACACTCCAGGATCATCCAAATTCAAGTATTCATATAAATGCAACAAACAATTCGTCCCTTAGTGCAATCAATATAATTGGAATAAAATTACATTAATTTGAATTTTAAAAATATTTTTAAATTTAAAAGAAAATGACAAATTTAATTTTTATTACATATTAGAAATATTTTTCTTGCATAAAAAAAAACTTTAACGTATAAACTATGTTCAAATTTCGAAAACCAGATTTTCTCTCTGATAAAAGTGATTAATTTCATGATCAATATTTAGAAATTTTTAATTTTTTAGCAGCAAGTGTTTATTTTATTAAATATGCACTATTAATTTTTCTAATTGGTTACCTACTGAGCTCTTATATTTGCTTTGAAAGAATGCAAAGATAAACTTATTCACATACTAACTACAGTATTAAAAGATTGCATTTTAAAAGCATAATTAATCTATTTAATGGACAGTTACAAACGACTTAGAGCAGATATAATATTCTACAAGTTTTAATATACTTGTGTTCAATACCCCTTTAAGATATAAAAAAATAAGCCTTTTATTATATTAACGATTCCCAATGAAAGAAGCTAAAACTTGAGCAAAAACTTTAATGGATAGCGCTGTTTTTACCATTTATTTTTATTCTATTACCGGTGAATTTATGTCCTATATATGTAAATTTTGCATATCTTCCCTCTTTTTTGCAAAAAAGTTCTCAGACTAATTTGAGGACAAATCAGCGGAGCGTTCTCGAAAAAACTTTGATTCAAGGACGCCCTTATATTTAAGTAAAATTTTAATTTATGTCCAATAAAAATTTCTTTTTATTTTCAATTGATAACTAATATTAAGCGAAAAGCCATCTTCATCAAACTTCATTCCAATAGTAAGCAGTGATATATTTTTTGATATTCCGAATTTATTTCAAACAAGTAAAGTGAATGAGTACATTATTGTTGAAAGTAGTTAATATTTTGATAAAATTATTTTCAGACCAATATAGAGTTTTCATTTTAGTACGGTCTTTTGCTTTTCGCTTGCATTCTCTGAAATACAAAATTATCTTCGTTTGAAAAAATATACGTTTTTTTTATTTATATATGTATATATTATAGTTTATAAAAAAAAAATATGAGAAGTTTTCGTCGAAATTCGAAGCCATTTAAGAACACGTGTAATGATTTAAAGACATTTTTTTGTCATGAAAGAGTTCGAAAGTTTTTGAAGACAACTACTGAAATTTAAGGACGTCTCGTCACCTCAACTAAAATGACCCTTCACCTATCTTTCCAATGAATTAATTAAAATGTCAGATATTTAATAAATTTTCACATAAATCAAACATTTCAAATTAAATATATTCTTTATACACAAAACAACTTAGTTAAAAAGCTAAACTTAGCTTTTAACTGCGGAATCAGATCCCTGCAAAGAAACATATTTTTAAAATTTCAATCTAATCTTCCCTGTTTATTTCTTTAGATTCTAACTAATTTCAAACTTTCAGCTAAACTTAATAAAAAAATACTTTAAAAGGCAAAATCCAAAAAAATACTAGAATTTATTGATTTGCGGATGAATTGTTTCAATAATTTCATTTTACAAAACATTGCCCCTCCAGAAAATTTGCTTCATAATCCAGAGGAATGATTTGTGTTTAGAGTAAAAGGACTATTCAGCGACATTTATTTATTTCATTTTTACTCGAGGAGATTTACTCTGAAAAACTCAAGTCTGGGTTTTTCTTGGCAAGTTTCGTACATCGAAGCATATTTTAACTTGTCTTGCTTTTTTTTTCAATATTCCTTACTTCAGCATAGGACAGATTTATGACTAAAATATTTCGCAAAATGTTTAAAGTTTTTTCCCCAAAACTCTTTCTCTTTATGTCAATATTTCTTACATCGCCGGTTTCAGTCTTAAAGAATTTTTTTTTTCTTAGACATGCCAAAATCTTCTTCAACTTCCAAAAGGAGGAATATTTAAATGTAATATAGTTTTATTTTATTCAACTTTCCTTGTTTTCTTTAACTTCTTTAGGTTAAGTACCATATCTCTTATGCAATAAAATAAGAGATACTTCAGAAAAATACATATTTAAAAGTAAACTACAAAGCACTTTGCAAATTTTTTAACAATAAAAATACTAGACGGTGAGTGATGAAATATTAGACGATGACTAATTAGATATTGGATAACGATTAACTATAACTTGATAAAACAAATAGAATAAAATATTAACACTTAGCAATGAGAGGATATTCTTATTCTATTAATCATTGTTTTGTTTTCTTTAACTTCTTTAGGTTTAATTCCTTTCATAATATTAATTAGAATTAACTAAGTAATAAATTTTTAACAATCTAATAAAATTGACTGAGAGTAGTGAAATGTTAAACAGTGAGAAGTTAGATATCAGAAAGTTATGGTTTGCTAAAAAAATGTAAGTAACAATCAAACAAATACGAAATACTTAATGATACAGTGGATTTTGGCACTTAATTATTAAATATATAGCAAAAAACACTACGTAATAATATATTAGTTATGCAATAAAAAATGCAAATATTATTTCAAAACTCGTATAAATTTTCACCTATTTAAATCATGCTTAAATTTTTAGTAAATTAATTATTGACATAATATTTAGAATAAAACAAAAGACGATATCCTAGATTACAGAAATTTTAATTGAGGCAAATTATTTGTTAAACGTAAACTCATTTCACCAAAAATTTTAATCAACATCAATTATTCAAAATTGTGTGCACTTTAAACTATTGCACCATGTTGTACTCAGGGTGTTCCATAATTACTGCCTTTATAATAAATTTTTAAACAGCTTATCAGGTCAAAAAATTCTATGCATGCTTATTACACACGAACTAAAATTTAGGTGAGAAACAGGCAGAAAAACTATCGAAAT
This sequence comes from Parasteatoda lunata, assembly GCA_949128135.1. Taxonomy (NCBI): domain Eukaryota; kingdom Metazoa; phylum Arthropoda; class Arachnida; order Araneae; family Theridiidae; genus Parasteatoda; species Parasteatoda lunata. The sequence continues at coordinate 83,569,970 of OX421973.1, forward strand.
TTCGTTTTATTTTATAACTAGCTTTGAACAGCCGGCATATTTTTGAGTTTACTTCTATTAATGTTAATCTTCAGAATCTTGTAATTTATAGAATTGAAGCTAGCATAGAAGACAACTTTTAAATAAAGCATTTGTCCAAATCAGACACTTTCTGCTGAATCTCACCCGCGATACATGAACAAAAAGTAAACTTTTCATGATCATCTTTACGTCGCATTACAGCTGCATGGTTAAGGAAACATAATGAATAATATGAAGAACTGCTATCGCAATTTTGATCATCTGTAGAGGGAATGACTCCCACACTTTGGTATTCCAATTTCACGGTAAAAAGAGTTTAATGACCACGCAGCCTTGGTCTCTTCGCAGGCTGATAAAAGAGGTCACCAACTTGCACACTAGCAGTCAAGTGGATTTTACAGCTTTGCAGTCAGTGTGAACTAGAGCTAGAATTCAAATTGAGCAGTCATTGCTGAGATTCGAAAATGGATCACCTAATTGGCAGGTAAGTGCTCTATACTCAGAGCCAGTGTGATTTGCTATAGAACTGGCGTTGTATAGAACCTTAATTCTTAGATTACCTTATCATCTACTGTCTATTTTTTCCTAGTATCTATGTTGAAATCCTAATCTGCATTGGCGTTACAGAAAAAGGAAAACCACAAAACCATTAGTCGTGATGGCTTAGGGGATAGAGCATTCGCCTTCCAATGAGGTGAACTAGGTTCGAATCCCAGCGATGGTTGATCGATGCAAATTCCGGCTTGCACCGTCCACAATGCTGACGTAAATTATCCTCAGTGGTAGACGGCAGGGCTAAAGAGAATAGAAGGGCTAGTTCATTCCGCTCTTAGAGCTGAAGCTACGATTTCCCTCACGCTGCGTCACGCTGCACACAGATCTCGGAGATCGCAAGCAAAGATATTAAGAAAACTTTCTATCATTCTCTCTGTAAAAATAAGTTAAACTTTTTCTTGATATTAGCTTCCAAACTTTATGCAATTAACATATTATTTCCTTTCAAAAACATAGTTTTCTTGGCCAAAATATTAAATTACTAGCTGTCGTGAATGACGCTATAAATACTTTATTTTAAAATTTTCAGTTTTAACTTTCATTATTAAAAAAAAAAATTTATGCATATATCGACACTTTTTAGCTACTTATTATTCGATAATAATAACTTGTCAAGTTAGGTTAAATTTAGAATCCTGATTTTAAAATATGCTGTTAATAGCAATTTGTTTATACTTAATCATTAGGAAACAAAAAACTTAAACGCTAATTATTCTAACAAAATAATAATTAAGGTTCATAAAAATATTAGAAATTTTACAATTAGTTATAGATATTTAAATTTAAAAGAATATATTTATATTAAAAAAAATAATTATATTATAATTATAAAAAAAATATTTAGAATAACTACGTTAAAAACTACGTTATAAAACTAGGAGAATTTTAACTATTAATTATCTGTACTTTTCATTTAAGTTTTATTTTCTTTGATTTATTCATTTTTCAGTTTTTTCGTCTGCCTTTTTTTTTGAAGTAGCTGGGTGTTTTTCAATTTAGATGGCGAATTCTTATAAAAATTCTGAAATGCAAAATAAGCATATGAGCGTATTGCTGTTTTATTCTATTAGCACTTGGTAGAGTTAGAGCAATTTTAAAATCATTCTAATCGGCAATCCAAGCAAACGATTTCTCATATCATCTTCATAATCTTGTTTTAAGAAATGCTTACTGCATATTCGTTCATATTTAATATTAAGTGGGTCATTTCGTTTTCAATGTTGAAGCCACTCTTTACATAGTTGTTCTGTTACTTTAGGGAACACGTGGAAAATTATACTTTTTTCCTTTGTGTTTCAATCAGAATTTTTGTAAGTTGCAATTGCACAAACTGGCATTTCATAAATAATTTTAAATTTTTGTAATTCACTTCACAAAACTGAGAAAAATCATTATAGGAAACAAAGAATGTCTTGGAATATGTCACAAAAAGGAATGCTCCAATATTAGTTAAAGCTAGTTAGACCGAACGCTTCGTTCTTGGAGTAAAAGAACACAAGCTTTGCGCCACAGTAACGTCACAGGCAAAAGTCGGAGATTTTGAGCAACAGTTTCTTTTTAATTAAATTTTTTGTCGAATTTTTCAAATTTAGAAACGTTATATAATGCAAGGCGTAGCAGAAATGTTGCAACAAACTTCTAGAGGAGTTACGGTGTATCAGAATTAAAATTGCATAGGTACCCTTGCTTGGAAATTTTGTCGTCATACGCCGTTAGGTGCTGCTTCCTTATTATGAATTCTTTTTTCGTGTGCTATTGAACAAATCACAATATGGCAGCAACCCTAGTCGCAAACGATAACATTTCCGGGAATAGGTTGCCGTGCAATTTTAATCCTGGTGATGTATTTTAACTGCCCTAGAAATATTTCGCAACATTTACGTAGCCTCCTGCTATGTATAACGTTCTTAAATCTGTATATTACGACAGGAAATAGACAACAAATATAATTTTAAAACCATTTAACTTTAGTAGCAAAACTAATCAGATATTTGAAATCCCCACACCTCGGCAAAAAGATCTACACACCTAGACCTAGAAGTAGATCAGATCAAGTATTTGTATAAATGCAACAAAACAATTTTTCCTCAAGGCCATTAATATAATTCCTGAAAAGGCTATGAAAACTTAATTGTATTTTGCGTTATTATGCAAAAATAAAAACATCATTAAATTTGTATTAATTTCATCTATGCGCAATAGACAGGTTTTGTTAAAAAAAAAAAATTTTTTTGATTCATGGTGCAAAATATTCTTGGAAATTACTATAATTGTACATAGTCACAGCATTTCATTTAAAGAACGTTTTTTTCTCTTTTGAGGACCAATTATAATATTTTTATTCATCGTTAATTAATATCTTAGAGGCTAAAATTCTATTTTTTGTTCGCCTCTTTGTAAAAGGAAGAAAAATCACGGCAAGTTTGAGAAAAAATTGAAATAAAGTACAAAAGTTGTGCATAAATTACCAGCGCAGCTCGCCGTGAAGAATGAAGAACAGCTACGCACTTTAATTACCTAAGTAACGTTATTAAATGAGGAAAAAAAGAAGGAAAAAACAAAATTAAAAAAGTAAGAAGTCTTCAAGCAATACAAACACAACTGAAATATAAATAATATTCATAATAGTTTAATCTTTTGTGTGCGAATTTAATTAAAGAGATTTTTTTCAAAGCAAGTCTCAACTTAGAATAAAATATTTTGTGTGGATAAAAAAGTTAAACTAGTTCAACAAACATCACAAAAAAAATAAAGATATAAAAACCTTAAGATATTTTTAGAGATATCTTTAACTTCAAATGAGATCCTTTAATAGCGTTAGAGGTAACCTGCAATTTAAATACGGATTTTTTTTAAGCATAAACTATGCTTTAATTTTAAAAAAAATTAAAAAAATATTAAACTTATTTTTTATACTTAAGACTAAAAAATGCTGTGTAAATATTTTAACTACACTAACAAAAATAATAAAGTTAATTTTTCAATCACGTATGAGCATGGTTTTTTGTAAATACTTTACAAGAATATAGACAGAAGTGGTTTAAAGAAATTAATATTCCTTACTTAATTCTTTATAATAATTTTTTTAATTTTAAAACTATTCAAATAAAGCAAAATTGATAATCTTTTTAGGATTTTTAACACAAGATATAGCTTCAAATATATTATTTATTTTAAAAAAAAGTTTATTTCAAAAGATTATTTCATTCAAAAAGTTTCTTTAATTTTATTTTGTTTAAATTTCTAAGCTTTTATTTTAGCTTAGGACTTTCAAATTTACATCAAAATATATTTTATTAAGATTATTAACCTGATATTAGCCTGAATTTGATAAGCTTTTAAACAAGCCAGACTGACAGAAGTGTGAAAAATGTCTCTTGATTCTTATCATTTTTTCTTTATAGATTAAAATCATTGTTTAGTGACTATAGGCATTGTGCTATGTCGACAGTTATTACATTTATGTCAAAAACGCAAGTAAATTTTTGCATTTCACATCGTATGAGGCTTTTCAATGAATTTTTAATCTACCAAGCAAAATGAATTCAATCTATTTATAAAAAGCAAAAACAAAAAACAAAAATACATGAAGTAAGAAGGATATTTTTTTTAAAGCCTTGTCAAATAAATCATTTAACAAAGTAGAAATAGACTAAAGAAAACAAACAATACACAAAAGAAAATATTTTCAGGAAAAAATATGGTACTTTGAAAGATTGAAATGTCAATCAGAACTCCACAAAATGAAGTAAATAAAAAAAAATCTGACACTTAATTTTTTCCACATATGATCGATAAAAGAAACCAATAGAGCTGCCTTGTAAAATAAGTACACATTTCAAGAAATTAGTAAATAATTTTAAAAAAAGAAATAAAATTTTCAGTGAAAAGATCGTCAAAATGCAGTTTAGTACAAGTGCAAATATTCTACTGTTTCTTTTAGTAAAAATAAAGCAGGCAGATAAAATTTCTCTAAGTTTTAAAAAGTTAATACCATTGAATTAACAAAGAAGTACAGTCCCAATTATTTAAAACATTAAGAACGAAAATAATTGGAATTTTTTATCTAAAATATTAACATGAATAAATGAATATTTTAGGCGAACTCTTGAATAATTATTTTTAAACCAGTATATAATATCCGTTCGATTCTTATTTTATATCTATTATGAGAAAATGGAAAATAATGTTACGTTAAAAATAATCGGTTAGATGTATCGCTTAACAAAATAGAAATCGTGTAAACTGGAAACAATAAAGAGAAAATTCGTTTTTTAAAAATAAGAAACTTCGTCAGATTGAAATGTCAATCGGGTACATGCAAAATGAAGTTATAGTGTAGCAAAATAGAAATTTTGTAAAATGGAAACAATAAAGAGAAAATTTGTTTTTTAAAACTAAGAAGCTTCGTAAGATTGAAACGTCAATCCGGATAACACAATATGAAAATATCGTGTAACAAAATAGAATTAGTGTAAAATGGAAACAATAAAGAGAAAATTTGTTTTTATTAATAAGAAACTTCTAAGATTGAAATGCCAATCCGGATGACACGAAATGAAGTAAATAAATAAAATTAACAGAAGAATTTGATTTTTTTAAATTTAATGAACGAACAAACCAGGTAATGTTATTCAAATGAAACAAAAACTAATTTTTAGTAAATTGGAAAATGGGAAAAACTAACAACTAGAACTTTTTATTCTTGCCGAAACATGGAAAATAAATCTAAAATGGAAATTATTGAGTAGAAAAATGAAAATACTTTTATGCCATTTTGGTAGCTAGAAATCTAGAAAACACAATTATTTCCTTGTTTATTTGAATTTGAAATCATACTTAATTTGAAAACTTGAAATCATACTTAATTTACAAAATTATTGTCTTAGCTGCTAAGCCAATTTAATAACGTGAACTCTTATTTTATCTCCAAACATTAAATTTTCTTGAATTTAAAATATTAATATAGAGGATGGAAAAACAATTCAATTTACGAAAATAAAACAAAAATATAAAAGTGGAAATGTCTGAAGGAATGCCATCCGATAAATAGTTTAGTACAGTTAATATAGTAGTATAATACTTTAGTAATTTATAGTATATATAAAATAATTCAATTTATGAAAATAAACCAAAATGGAAAAATCATAAAGTGAAAAAAAATGTTTCTTTAAAGAATAGCTTTCACATAAATCGTTTAACAAAACATAAATCTAGTAAAAAAGAAATAAACAAGAAAGACAAAAAAATATTTTAAGCTAAAATAGGCTACTTCAAGAGATTGGAATGTCTATGTCAATCAGGATTAAGCAGTATGAAGTAAAAAATAAATCTAACAGAAGAATTCAATTTTTCCAAATTTAATAAATGACCAAACCAGGCAGCGTAATTCAAACTAAACAGACATTAACTTCAATATATTGATAAGTGAGAGAAACAAACTAGAACTTTTTATCGTTGCCAAACATGAAAAACAAATGTCCAAAACAAAACTTGAGATGAAAATTGAAAATAATTGTTTACCATTTCGTCAGTTAAAAATCTGGCCAACATAGTTTTATATAACTTTCAATTCTTTTTAATTTGCAAAATGACTGTTTTCTCTACTAAGCCAATAATTTATCAATGTCAATTATTTATTAATTTTATCTTCAAATATTAGCTTCTCTTGGATTAAAAATTTTGGTATAGAGAGGAAAAACAATTCTTTCTTTAAAAGCAAAAAAATTGAAATGAAAATGTTTGAAGGAAGCCTATCAGATGATTTGTGCATTTGTTATCTAACTGAAAGCAACCGCGCAAAACAATGTTAAGAAAAAAATAAGGTACATTAAAATATTGAAATTCCAATCAGCATTCCCCAGAATGAAGGAAATAAACAGAATCTGACATAATCTGATTTTCCCATTTCGGATATAAAAACATGCCAGGTAGTGCAATTTTAATTAAACGAATGCAGACTTTAATAAAATTAACGAATGCAGACTTTAATAAAATTAACGAATGCAGACTTTAATAAAATTAACGAATGCAGACTTTAATAAAATTAACGAATGCAGACTTTAATAAAATTAACGAATGCAGACTTTAATAAAATTAACGAATGCAGACTTTAATAAAATTAACGAATGCAGACTTTAATAAAATTAACGAATGCAGACTTTAATAAAATTAACGAATGCAGACTTTAATAAAATTAACGAATGCAGACTTTAATAAAATTAACGAATGCAGACTTTAATAAAATTAACGAATGCAGACTTTAATAAAATTAACGAATGCAGACTTTAATAAAATTAACGAATGCAGACTTTAATAAAATTAACGAATGCAGACTTTAATAAAATTAACGAATGCAGACTTTAATAAAACTAACGAATGCAGACTTTAATAAAATTAACGAATGCAGACTTTAATAAAACTAACGAATGCAGACTTTAATAAAATTAACGAATGCAGACTTTAATAAAATTAACGAATGCAGACTTTAATAAAATTAACGAATGCAGACTTTAATAAAATTAACGAATGCAGACTTCAATAAAAGAATACGTAAAGTCAGAAAAAAAATCTTTAAATAAACGCCATCAGGGAACTGGTTTTATAAAATAAAAAATACAGTCAAATGTAAACAAACTATAAATAAAAAATATGTTCAAAGAAAAATTAAGGTACTTTTAAATATTGAAATGCCAATCAGGATTCTCGAAATCAAGTAAATAAACAACTTATGACACTCAATTTTTCCATATGTAATAGATAAACAAACTAATAAGTGCAATTTGAAACAAATATAAACTTCAATAAATTGTTACCTTATACTTTTTACCATTTCCTAACGCGGAAAACAACTTTGAAACAAATAATGCCAAACAGAAAACTGCTAATACTTAGTTTCCATTTCATCAACGGAAACTAACACACATGGTTACATTCCTTGGTTATTTATAAAACTTAAAATCACTCATAACTTTTAAATAAATCATTGTACCTACTATCCCAATCTTTTGGCATATTGACGTGAAATATTTTACTTTTTCCTCTGAATATATTATTTCTTGAGTTTAATAATTTAATATAGTATGTTGTATAACAATAATTAACATTTTAATCATACCTAAATTTAATTACTAATATTTTTTTGATAACTTGGTATTGTATAATATACTTTATAGTATACTTTCTTTTGGTTTATATTATATTTTATAGTATACTTTGGTATTTCAATATAGTATACTTTGGTATTTCAATATAGTATACTTTGGTATTTCAATATAGTATAGTTAGGTATTTCAATATTAGTTTGGTATTTTAATACAGTACAGTTTAGTATTATTTTAATGTAGCATAGTTTGGTATTTTAATGTAGCATAGTTTGGTATTTTAATGTAGCATAGTTTGGTCTTTTAATGTAGCATAGTTTGGTATTTTAATGTAGCATAGTTTGGTATTTTAATGTAGCATAGTTTGGTATTTTAATGTAGCATAGTTTGGTATTTTAATGTAGCATAGTTTGGTATTTTAATGTAGCATAGTTTGGTATTTCAATGTAGCATAGTTTGGTATTTCAATGTAGCATAGTTTGGTATTTCAATGTAGCATAGTTTGGTATTTTAATGTAGCATAGTTTGGTATTTTAATGTAGCATAGTTTGGTATTTTAATGTAGCATAGTTTGGTATTTTAATGTAGCATAGTTTGGTATTTTAATGTAGCATAGTTTGGTATTTTAATGTAGCATAGTTTGGTATTTTAATGTAGCATAGTTTGGTATTTTAATGTAGCATAGTTTGGTATTTTAATGTAGCATAGTTTGGTATTTTAATGTAGCATAGTTTGGTATTTTAATGTAGCATAGTTTGGTATTTTAATGTAGCATAGTTTGGTATTTTAATGTAGCATAGTTTGGTATTTTAATGTAGCATAGTTTGGTATTTTAGTATACCATAGTTTGGTATTTTAGTATACCATAGTTTGGTATTTTAGTATACCATAGTTTGGTATTTTAGTATACCATAGTTTGGTATTTTAGTATACCATAGTTTGGTATTTTAGTATACCATAGTTTGGTATTTTAGTATACCATAGTTTGGTGTTTTAGTATACCATAGTTAGGTATTTTAGTATACCATAGTTTGGTATTTTAGTATACCATAGTTTGGTATTTTAGTATACCATAGTTTGGTATTTTAGTATACCATAGTTTGGTATTTTAGTATACCATAGTTTGGTATTTTAGTATACCATAGTTTGGTATTTTAGTATACCATAGTTTGGTATTTTAGTATACCATAGTTTGGTATTTTAGTATACCATAGTTTGGTATTTTAGTATACCATAGTTTGGTATTTTAGTATGCCATAGTTTGGTATTTTAGTATACCATAGTTTGGTATTTTAGTATACCATAGTTTGGTATTTTAGTATACCATAGTTTGGTATTTTAGTATAGTATAGTTTAGCAATTCATTATAGTATAGTTTAGCATTTTAGTATAGTATAGTTTAGCATTTTAATGTAGTATGGTTTAGCATTTTAATGTAGAATAGTTTAGTATTTTAACATAGTACAGTTTTGTAGGAATTTAGGTATGTAGGTACTTAATTTACGTCTTACTACCACTGCACAATGGGCCAAAGCGACGGTCTGGGAAACATCCCCGATTTTGATCGTAAGACTTGCCATGGCAAATTTGATCCTCTGTAGAGAGAACGGCTAAACCGCTTTGGTATCCCGATGACCTGCACACGAAGTCTACTACTTTTTGGTATAACAGTCTAACAAGGACCAAAACATCCCACTTTCTAACTCTGGCTGATCAAAGTGGTCACCCACCCGCTTAGTGACCACAACCAGCGATGCTTGACTTCGGTGTTCTACTGAGAACCGTATCTTTACTATAATAAGACAGTATAGTTTACTATTTAATATATTATAGTTTAATGTTTTAATACACTAGTTTAATATTTTAAAACATTAGTTTAGTATATTAGTTTAGAATTTTAATATATTAGTTTAGTATTTTAATATATTAGTGTAGTATTTTAATATATTAGTTTAGAATTTTATTAAATTATAGTAGATATAAATTATTTTATCAACATCTGAAAATAAGCACACAAAAAAGAAAAACCAAAGTGAAAAAAATGTTTCTTTGAAGAATTGCCTTCAGATAAATCGTTTAACAAAATAGAAATCGAGTAAAAAGGAAACAAGCAAGAAAATAGAAAAAAATGATTTTAAAGAAAAATAAGGTACTTTGAAAGATTGAAATGTCAATCAGGATTCCACAGAATGAAGTAAATAAACAAAACCTGACAGAAGAATCCAATTTTTCCACATCTAATAGACGAACAAACCAGGTAGTGCTATTCGAATTAAACGAACACAGACTTCAATAAATTGGTAAGCGAGAGAAAATAACAACTAGAACTTTTTACAGTTGCCAAACTCGGAAAAATGAAGAAAAAATAGTAAATAGAATAACTCCAAATACTTGTTCTCCGTTCTCGCTGCTTGTCTGACAAAATAAAGGAGTACTCTCAGATTACTCGCAATAACATGGATTACGTGAAGTACTTAAATTTCGAATGTTCGATTTTTTTTATTTTTTCTGAAACGATAGTTCTCAAATTTTTCAAATTTTAATAAGAATCCAATTTCTTTGTTCTATAATTAATAAGAGAAAAGGGATTTTCCGAGACTTTTGAGGAGAGGTATTGCTTTGTTTGAGAGTCCAATTATCTTTGCTTTTTGAAAGGAAAAGATTTTCTCTTTGTCAGGACTTTAAGTGGAGTGCAAAACTTGATTTGAAGTGAAAACATATTTTTTTGTTAAATTTAATTGCATTCCTTATAATTGCAATGTTTCATAATCATGGTTAGAAATACTAAATGCAAATATAATATAAAATAGAATGCAAATAAAGTACGAGAATGGATTCTTAATTTTTGTTTATGATAAATTTTGAAAAGAGTTAAATGGATAAGTAAAGAAACCATAACAAAAACTCAAATAAATAGTTTATTGACGATGAATAAATACAATGCTCTATTGAATGAACTTTAATGTGTGGCTTTACTATTCATATATTTTAATTAGCTAATAAATATATCATAATGCATAAGTAAATTTTCTAAAGTATCGTTGAGAAATGAAGTCAAATATTTGTCTAAGATTTCCAGTTTGTTTGCAGATGAATATGATAATTAAACGATTTTTTCAAATTTAATTAAACATTTTTACACCTTACTATTCACTTTTAAATGCCGAAAAGTTAAATAGTACTGTTTGTAATAAATTTGCAAATTCCGAAATTGTATGAAATTTAATTAAGTCATACTTGGTAACGGATAAGATCATCATTTACTAAAATTAAACTAATACTATTATCATTGAATAAGAATTTTTATTCTATCAATAAATGGCATGTGTAATATATTATTAGTATAAAACAATACATGGACTACTATAATATAATACTGAATTTATATTATTTATAAATATTGTATGGCAATTATAGTTTAATGATAGTTAATTGAATAATTTAAGTTTCACTAAAGTGATGATGAAAGCCTTTTTAAAATACAATGTTGATTAATGTCATAAACTAATATAAAAATCTATTCAGTACATTTAAATTTTAAAAGCTGCTGATTAAAAATATCTTAAAGTTCTGCTAATGTGTTTTATTTAGAGAATTAAAACTCGACTTACCAATCATCATGGCACTATTCAAGTAGATAGGCACTATTCAAGTAGGTAGTAATTATGGCACTATCAAGGTAGTAAAGTAGTAACGTTTGAAAGCACACAGAAACTAGTTAACTGGACTGTCCTCAAATAAACAACAATCACGAATATACATTTCAGTATTAGTATAATATAAAACTTCATTTAACTTTTCTAATTGAAACATTTCTAACAAACTCTTAAAAACATGCGGAACGAAATAAATTCCCATAAGATTAAACTCACATCAAACTAAAGTATGATCAGTCAGTTGTTTTAACTAGTGATAAGATTAAACTCACTATTGATTCATTGGTACAGCATACATTTGCAGGCTTGTGCTTTTTTAATTAAGGCTTACAAACATTTGTCAAATAGATGAACAGCAGAAAACAGGGTAACAGCGGGATTCGAACCCGCTACCTCTACGCTTCGTACAGCGTTGTTAAGCGATACCGCTCGACCAACTATTTTACTATTTCGAAGACAAAATTTTACGATACAGAATCAAGTAAGGACAAATTCTTAAGCAATCATATTCACCGTGGCGAAGTCTTGACTGGACTTATTCTCGCTGGGACAAAAATTTAACTTGAATTATTCACTATGTTAAACAACGAATATTATCTTTAAGCAAAATTTTGTAACACGTGATTATCTTCAACGAGATTTCGTCTACAAAGAGCTCAGAAACACGGGATGTTACTAACACGCAATAATCTTTTTTCTAAAATTTTAGTTTTCTTCGTATTTTTTCATACTTATTTCGCACTAGAGGTGCACAAATGAGCGCAATATTTTAGTATTAAACGATACAGTTCCACAAGGTTTTGACTGCAAGAGACTTTCCGGTGGATTTTGATTTCAGGAAATTCTGTTCATCAAATTTTTAATCAAACGAGATTATTTGTTTCGATATTCAGGTCTGGAATAGATCAATGAACTCGGTTCGAGTACCGCAAAATTGTTATAACCCCTCAGAACCCAGGATTTATCTTAAGAAGAACCACCAATCTAAGCTCTGTGTAAGTAGAAATGAGGTAGGTCGTACCTGTGTATGCAAACTGTAACCTGAATTAAGCTTAATTCATTAACTTGACAACGTATATATAATCTATCAAAATGTCTTAACCCTGCTTTATTGCTTTATTGAAATTACATACATTTGTAGGCTTGTTTGCTCAATTTAAGCTTATAAACCTTTGTCAAGTAAAAGAAAAAATAGAGCAATTTAGAGAAGGACATCGCAAAGAATACATCAAGGGTTACGACGGGATTCGAACCAGCCACCTCTGCGCTCCACACTGCGTTTGACGAGCGATACCGCTCGTCTTAACCCTGTACTGTTTGTATTTTTGTGATATTTCGCAAATTAACAAGGGCTTATAATCCATACTTTGTAACTGGCACACATGTCTGCATATGTAGACGCAACATTGAATAAAAAGGAATGGGACCCTTCTTGCCTTTTCGCTAAATGCTCTGTAACATGGAGGTAGCATGTTCGAATACCACTGTAACTCTGATCAATTTTTTTGTGGTGTCTTTCTCTAACTTATACTGTCTGTTCTTCAAATGGACAAAAGCTTATAAGCCATACTTTGTGATGAGAACACAAGCCTGAATATGGAAACGTAACAATAAATAAATAAGCAACGCTGTGTGTAGCGAGGGAAGTAACGGGTTCGAATCCCGCTGCTACCCTGGATGCATATCTTCGTGCTGTCTTTCTCTGAATTGTGCTATATGCCCCTCTACTTGACAAAAGCTTAAAAGCTTTAATTTAGCAGACAAACCTGCTGTTGTATCAATAAATAAACAAGCTTTTTCTCATTAAAATTACCCATACTACATCCTTATATTTATAATTACGCCTGGAGTTTTTCTGCTACATACCTTGTTATTGTTAAGCATAACAAGGAACTCTTATTAAGATTTTATTTCAAGTTAGATTTCAAACTAGGTAGTTTTCAATTTATATTTGTAAATATCTTAAAGTAAAAAAGCAATTTAAGTCTCGCAAAAAACTCAAAAGTTCCACTAGATTATGGGACGGCAATATTATGGCCACGAGAATTTGATCGGCTCTTATTAATTATACGAAAACATTATAAATGACAAGAAAACGAATTAAACCTAGAAAAATAAATTTCATTGAAACTTTAAATGTTTTAATGGTTTAATATTGTAACTTTTTATGCTAAAATTTTCTTGAAATGAGATAGAAAATAAAAATAAAAGGCAATCACAAAAAATAACAAAATTTGGGGGAAAGGAATTATAAGTATGCTACGTTTTATGCATCGAAAAGAAATATATAATTTTAAGTTTTCCTTAAAGCATCAAAAAATAGTGAAAAAAATCTCCATTCTTTTTTTCTATATTTATTGCTAAGCTATAATGTTAGGAAAGATTATTGATCATATTTATCAGGAAATATAGTTGAATTTTTAAAACAATTGGAATTCGAAAGTAAATGTTTCGTATTTCACTATACTTTTATCATTATAAAATATTCAATCAAGTATGAAATTTTCTTGTAATGCCAATTTAATTAACAAAATTATATCCGACCAAAACATTTGTAATTTGATGTACCGCATATGAAAAGAAAATTATTGACCTTTACATGCAAATTAAACTTTTAGTTTAATGTTTATTTCAGAAATACATATCGGTTTTCATAAATATGAGAAACAAAATTTCACTAAGTTCTGTTCATTATACTCCAAAAAGTAAAACATCAATAAGCTCAAAACATATTCAGCACTTATTTAAAATATTAATTTTTTTCCAAATATTACGCAAAAATCGATACATTTCCTCGAACAAAGGAAAATGAAAATGAATCCTTATAAGTGTAATAATTGACATTTTTGCTTAAAAGATATTATGAAAACCCTATTTTAAGAGGATTCAAAGCCATTTGAAGTAAAGAATGAAGCCAAGTTGATGGATCACTGATATTTCTAAAGTGATTCATCACTTCTTTTGTATTTGAATACTCTTAAAAAAGGGGAAATAGCTTGCAAGAGAAATAGCATAAACTTTAAATTAACAACCAAAAGCTTTAAACTATTCAAAATGTAACTCAATTTATCATCTGACTACAATATATGCACATATCATTTAGAAGTCATTAAATATTCGATGCAGCAATTTATGCTGTTTACAGCTATCGCAGTTTTAAATGAACGTGACTAAGTATTATTATTTTGTTTCTCAGAGCCTATAACACAAACAATTGGGGAATTAAGATTCTTGAAATATTTTACTACTTTTGCATAGTGAAAACTATGGTGTAATATCTCTCCGAATATGATGTGAAACAACCCAAAACATTATGTGAAGGAACGCTTTATTTTGGGTTCACACCAAATCTAGGGTTCATATACGGTTTAAAGGGCGTCTTTTAAATCCAACACCAAAATATAAACACCAAAATAGCACGCTTTTATGTCATACGAGAATTATTTATGTTTCCAAAAACACCAATGTTGGCGCAGTTTGAATATCCAATATTCAAGAAACGGAAAGTAGAATATCGCGAGTAGTTTGTTTACAATCTGTATGAGCAGGTGAGAGTTTATTGTGATTTTCAATAATGTTATTCATCAACGAAACAAAATTCGCAACTAAATATGAATGTTTTTAGTTAAGTAATAAGGATAATTATATTAAAATGTGATTTTAAAATGCGTCATTTCGATCTACTTCCGTTATGTTAAGCCTAGTTCGCATTCGTCTTAGATTATCCCTGTGCTACGCCGTTTCTATGATTTACAAATTAGAAACACATAATTCGAGTAAATTTTTTATGCTTTTAATTTTTTTTATATTATTATCGTTACTAAATTGGTTTGGAGAAACTAATGCAATACATACTGAGAAAATCATTTCGGCCAGACGGGCAAGCCATGTAAAATTAGCTTGGCATTTAATGTGTTAAAATAATGTATTATGATCTTTTCTTACTTTGAGAAATCTGACACCAAGTTAAAGATTATATTCTAAAACCACTCAAGTTACGATAAAAATACAGGAACCCATTCTAGAAAATCTTACGGAATTATGAAGAGTAAAAAAAAGCTGTGCATAGATGCTTTCTCGACTAAATCAAAACCATCTAGACCTCTTAAATTATTTTGTAGATATATTTACAAAATGCAAGATAAATAGTATCATTTTAAGGACGAGAACGTTTTCAATGAAAATAATTGTACTTAAAGCTTAGAACCAATTTTAAGTTTACTTTGTTTTATACCACATAAAACAAATGAAATATCACAGCACTGAAAATTGCCGTCCCTAGGTTATTTTTCTTAATGAGTTGCAGTGGTTTCCAAGTACCCATTTTAAACAAGTTTTCAGTTTTATTGACCAATGGTCAATCTTATTTAAGCCTATAAAAAGTTTGTTAAATGTAATCATTATTATCTTATCTCATCAATACCAAGGGGCCTGTTAAAAATTTTGATATGTATTCATTATTATTTTATCTTATTAGTTTCACTTAAGCCCATTTATACAGAGTCAAATATCTTCATTATTATTTTGTTTTATCATGCCCATTTCAGCTTGTTAAGACGTAATCAAACGTAATTATTGTTATTTTATTTTCTCAGACCCCTTAAAACCTGTTAAAAAATATTCATGTGTATTCATTACTATTTCATCTTATTAGTCCCATTTAATACTGTTAAAAGATAGTCAAATATCTTCATTATTATTTGTTTTATCAGGCCTATTTCAACTTTTTAAGATTTAAACAAATGTAACCATTATTATATTATTTCGTCAATCCCATTTAAGCCTGTTAAAAATATTCATATGTATTTCTTAATATTTCATCTTATTAGTGACATTTAATCCTTTTAAAAGAAACTCAATCGTAGTTATTATTATTTTATGTTCATTTCCAACTTAAAATCTTTATGATTATGTTATAGAATAAATTTTATTTGGTAATAAAGGAGCATTTTCTAAGCATGACATCAACTATGACAGCTATGACAGCAAAGAAATACGGCGTGATAAATTTGAGAATAACTACGGACGTCGACGTACTGAAAATTCAGAAAATATCGCAATTAAAATTGAGCGCATCGGTAATCATCTTCGTCCATTTTTCGTTGTCTCTTCCAGGAGTTGCGAAATATTGTCATTAATGTCAACATAGAAACACGTGTGCAGAGATGATTGGCAAAGAGGATCTTATTTGCTTTCAATCCTTTAATTTTTTTATATTTGTGATTTTATTATGTTTACGTAACTTTTACGTTAATAATTTGTTCTCACAACTGTCTTTCTATAATAATAATGAATTTTAAATACTGCAAAAACTGCTATTCCTTCTATATTTCATAGAGTTGTATTTTGCTTCATATTATTGGTTTATTAGGAACCATAGACAACTCCAATCATAAGTAGAGTAAGAAAAATGCTACAAATACTAAAATATCTCGAGCGAGCCGTGGTAGTTCAGAAGATAGAGCGTTCTATTTCTAATGACGTGGCTCAGTTTCGAGTCTCAGCGGTGGCTTGTTGATACGAATTCCTCTCCCGGTTCGCACCGACCACGGTACTTACTTAAAATATACTCTGTGGTGAACGGATTATGAATTAGAATCCCTTCGCAGGTGAGCTAACCGTCAGTGGTTTTCGAGGTTTTCCTCTCTATGAAACGCAAATGCAGGTTATTTCCATCGAAAAGTCCTCCATGGAACCTACGCTTGATACAGAAGTTTCCTTGTTTTCTGGGTTGGATTTAAACTTACAAAGATTCGGAGATGAACATTGATAGTTGCAAACTCCAAATTGGGTAGGCTGTTAACTCTGATTATAAAATAAAATAAATATCTCGAACAAGACTAAAAAAAAGAATAAAGATGGTAAATGGTGAATTTCTTTTGATTTAATGGAGTTCCCAATTGAACTATATTCTTTGAATTTCAAGAGATGCACAATTTTAAACTTAATACACCTTCACTTCAGAATTCGTAGCGAATGATTTACGTATATCCCGGTGTATAAGTTGAACCATTGCGTAAGTCGGTCTTCCATTTTCGATTACGAAACAGCAAATTTCGAGTATGACAGGAATATAAAATTCGACCTCAGACAATAAGTGGATTATTATTCCTATGGACGTCATATGTCAAATAATACTAGACGCAGGGTAAAATGTGGTTTCAAATGCTATTTAAAAATCTTTAAAGAAATGTGCAATTGCAAATTCTTCGGATGGGGGATGAAAACGATTTTTTGTAAGACTGAGAAGATAAGGATGAAGTAGAATCCATTGCAGAATGGAGTTCATATGACGGCTTTGCTAACATTATTTACTCGTTCAGGAATCGTTAATTTTGTAGTCTTAAGGTATATTTTAAAAGTTTTAACTGCCCTATATTTTTTTAATAACTCTCGAAAAAATTAAATATTTCTTTCTCTAGATTTTTTCTAGACGTAATTTAAAGTATTGTTTCTGAAAAAAACTTTATATGTAAGAAATATGATTGGAGAAAAAGCGCATTTAATTATATATAACATATAACATATTATCTACAACATATTAAAAATATTTTTTAAAAGGGGAAAATTGATTCATAGTTATTAGTATCAGTCCTTTGAACCCAATCCAGAAAAACAAGGGAGCTCCTGGATTAATTATTGGAAAAAATTTGTCTTCGTGAAGGATTTTTTGATAAAACTAATCCGCACTTGCTTTATACGGAAAGGAAAACCACGAAAACCTCCAACGTTATCCTAAAGGCAAGGGGACTCTAACCCATGATACGTCTACCCCTGAGGATATTTTTAAGTCAGCACCAGTCGGGCACACCCGGGCAGTGCCCGAGGGCCCCGGGCCCTCAGGGGGCACCTGAGAATCTTACTTTTTATAAATTGTATTTAAAAACACTAGGAATAAACAAAATTGCCTGATATATTTTTCAAAAATAAATATATTCTATTGTATAAAGTGTGCATTTTGTTTTTCTTTCTACAAATAGCGATTGATTATCATGCAAAAAACAATAATTTGAATAGTTTATCACCAGGGAAATTTAAAAAGTCAACCGAAATCTATTTTTCTACTTTCTAATGAAGTTTTTACATGGATTCAGTTTTTTGGGGTAATTAAAATGTATTTAGATTTGGTAAAATTGCACTGGGTTAAAAATGCTTTATTTCATGTATGTGAATTTTTTAGTTTTATAGCAGTATGACCTGTTATAAGAGCTTAAAACATCTGTTTGCCCGGGGGCCCTGCATGCTATTAAGACGGCCCTGGTCAGCACTGTCGTCGGCGCGAGCCGGGTGCAGAAATCGTATTGACCGAGCATCGTTTGGATTCGAACCTGGTTCACCTCGTTGGGAGGCAAACACTCTATCACCTGAGCCACCACTGCTCTTGTATTAAGATCACCCTACATTTTGAATGCTGATCGTGAGAGCTGTATTAAGTTCACAGACGTGGTCGCTCCTGTGTTGCCTTTAGCAGTCGAGTGTATACGTTACACGTTGTGTGTGATCGAAGCTGAGAAGCAACAGCGTGAGGAGGACAATGACACTGTCACAACTAGCAAGTCAACCGTTCAAAGCTGCCCATCCATCGAAGTAGTCGTGTTCCAATCGTAGTGGGCGTTTCTGCCAAGGTAGGCGTGTTCACATCACGTCCGGGTCACCAATGTGGGGCTAGTAGTTATCGACTATGTTAACCTTAATATATGAAAGGGTACCTCAACATAGAATCGAATTAACGTGTCTTATATACTAGTTAATTGGAATTTTATATATTTTTTTTGTGGTAGATACACTACATTTCCAATGACTAACATTTAACAGAAAGGAAGCAAAAATATTTTTTAAAAATCTTAGAGAATTTCGTTATTTCTAATATAATTTCACGCTTATAAACTATTTATGAAGCGATAATTAAATACGAAGCTGCTTTCCAATTACATAATTTAGTTAGAGCTTCCGCAAGATTTCCCCATTAACGCCATCCGCTGGACAATCCCTTCCAAGTTTAGTACGTCACGGAAACAAAAATAACATTAAGGGGGCTTCGGCCAACAGAAACGAACTTATGCTACGGGAATAGAAGAGGAGGGGGAGGAAGAAAAAATAGAGAAAAAGTGAAGTAGGGTATTCTGACTTATGTGGAATACAGTGGAAGGGGGGAGGGCAAGAAACGAGGTAAAAAAAAATCAATATCGTTCGATACGTCGTCATAGGTTGTTCACGTCAGAGGTCAGTGCTACACCCTAGTCGTTCTGTCACCCCCTTTTCCTATTTAATTCTCCTTCCCTACAATACACCTAAATTTCTACCAGAGTTACCGCCTTAGACTCACGAAACACCCCCGCACAGAAGCTCCCCAGTGAATTTCTTTTATCGTTTTACTCTAAGACTATATTTTTTTATTTCATTTTCTACATAGCTTTTTTTTTATTTATTTTTGCCTCCCTTCGCACCACTTCTCAATCCTGACTCGCAGATAAATAGAAGGCAGACAAGTAGAACGTGCTTTAACTACCAGGCGCGCACTAAGGCACGTAAACTTTTTTTTTAGGAAAGAACGTATGGAAATGATACTAAGTTGTTAACTTGTTTTATTTAGTTTTCGATTTTCAGTTTTACATCTTTTTTTTTTTTTTTTTTTCGTTTTTCAAAAGACTTAGAAAAATAAAAAAGAATATTTAAAAAAGGCATTAGGGGAACTATTTGTTTCGTACCACCTTTAAAGCGCTAATGAAGGTAAATTTTTGAAAAAGAGAAAATAAACACAAAGGAACAGCCGACCCAATTTTTTGGTTTTTCGACTACTTATGTTCAACTCCGTAGCCTTGTAATTTTGATTCCAATCCAAAAGACAAGAAAACTCCTGGATCGAGTATTGGGAGAAATTTGCTTTCATGTAAGACTTTTTGATTGAACTAACCCTCATTTTCGTTACATCAAGAGGAAAACCACGAAAACCTCCAATGGTTAGCCTGACGGCAAGGGAACTCCAACCAATGATCTGTCTACCACTGAGGATATTTTACAACAGCACTGGGGTTGGAGCAAGCTCGATGCGGAATTCTTTTCGACCTGGAGCAGCTGGGATTCGAACCCGGTTCACCTCATTGAAAGGCGAACTCTCTATCTCCTTACCCATCGACGGTTGACATCGTTGGTAGCCTACCACCGTATGGGTAACTCGTGGACGTGATCTAAACATGCCTGTCTGAACCAACACACCTACCTCGAATGAAACGCCCACTTCAATTTGAGCATATCTATTTCGATGGATGGTGAACAGTTGACTTGCTATTGGTGACTGCGACATTATCCTCCTCACTCTGTTGCTCTCAGTCTTTATCACACACAACGGAACCTGTACACACTCGACTGTTAATTGCAACACAGGAGTGACCACGCCCACAATCGTGATCCTGATACAGCTCTCTAGACAAGCACGTAAAGCCCAGTGATCTTAATACAGCTCTCACGGCCTCTCTCAAAACAGTGATGAATCAAATACATTGCAAGATTTTTTGTGCTTTTCAAGCGTTATCCGGAGATTTCTAGGTTTTATTCTGACGTTTCGTTCCAATTCGTAAACCTTTAGCCCAAAACATACATGTTTTTAACAAATACAGACTTCTTTTATCCTTAAACTATAATATTTGCGCTTTGAAACATGATAACATGCAAATTTACTGCACAATTAAGAAGATTTTGAATGAACCATGAATCTTTTAAAGTGAACCAAGAATTCGTAAGTTGACGAATCATAGCATCGAATTAAAAATGGCCTTACTTGGACCATATTATGTTTAAGCTTATCATCAATATATTATCACCGTATTATCAGTTTATCAGCAATTGTAGCCATTTTGAACTTTAAATTTGTATGTCCCGAAATTTCTAACAGAATATTTGTCTTCTTTAATCATTATATAAATCTTTAATCGAAGACAATATTAAAAAACCATTATGTAATGTTTTTATGTTACGTCATCTACTATATAATTTGACTTAACCGAGTTTCATAAAGATGGAAATACGTTTATACGTTATAACTGTAGAAATACTTTTATATGCTTCTCCCAATATTAGCAGCCAGATTAGTTTACTATTTCATAACTCACAATTTTTATCACTTAAATATAATATTTCTATTTACTAGTTTACATTTCAAAACGCTTCTTTAGACATAAGCTAAAATTTGTTATTTAAGTACTGGAAGGTCTATAATTTATGACAAAGGGTTTGATTGCTTCACCTCCAAATATGAAGCAATCTTATGTACATTGAAAACAGTTTAGCGATTAGTTGACGTCTAAAACATGAAATCGCTATTACAAGTCTGAAAATAGTTCGAGTTCAACAGAATACATCAATTAGCAAGTTGAGCAAGGCTAATGGAGTCTTTGTAAATATCACCTCTCCCCTTACATCATTATTCTTGGTCCTATTTTTGACATCAACACTAATTTATTTAATACTTTTTTGCGTTAAAATCTTTCAGTATTGCATTTAAACATTTGTTTATATGAAAAAAAAATAATAACTTTTATGAACAAAATGGCACATTATTTTAATGTGCAGCAAACTTATTAGAGAAGAAACTAGAGAGTCTAGAGAGAGATAAGAAGCTTTAAGTAGTTTCCACAGAAATGACGCATCATGCCATACCAATTTCCAATTTTATTGGTACAAATGGTTGCAATTTGGAAAATATGGTTCTAGTCGCCTAATCACGTAATCAGCATTTTTAATTTCACTTTTTGTTATTTCGCTTTATCTTGAAAACCTTTTAAATAAGTGAAATGTAAGTCAAAATGTGGCATTGCGACGGCCAATGTATAAAGCTTTCTAACTATCCCTGGACTGTGGTGTACAACTATGGTGGTTAAAGCAGCCTACTATTACCTCGGAGGTTCTTGGTTTGAATCCAAACACTAGCAGTGAAAAGAAAACATCTCTCTCGCACATTCTTCCCTCTATATGACATTTGAGACTATGCACTTGCTCAGAAAAGAGTATATGTTGTTTCAATTTTGAATGCATGGAATTTTTCAAATCCGACTTTGTTTTGGAACTATTTTGACCCATTTTTTCTCAATTTTGAGAAAACCCTTTCCACGAAATTTTTTTCTTGAAAATAAATTTTTAAGTAAATGTCAAAATATTTGTAAGCATTAAATTCTTAACAAAAACTCACAATACATTTTTTAGAGCAATGAGCTTTTTAAAAGTAGCTGTTAAAATAAAACTTTGAGTGCATTTTTTGTAAAAATATATGCTTAAACAAGATGAGATGCTGTTTTGAAAAATAGGCTTACTCTATACTTAAGTACCCTTTACTGGAAAATATATTTTTTAACTAAATATCATGAGGTTTTGAGAAGTATTTGTCTGATTTCTTGCAAAGGAAAAATTCGTTTGGTAGCCAAGATTTGTTCGCTCTCTTGCTTATATGTCATTTCAAAAACAAAAAATTACAAAAAAAAATATTTAAAAACAAGTTTTAATTATAACCTTACATAAGGAATGAATGAGACAAATTAAAAAAATACTTTATAAACTATATTCAATTGTTTCCATAACAAAGATATCTTTACAATAGTTATAAGTCATTTTCATAATAAACTCCAAACTAATAGAAGATTTTGAACCTGAAAATACTCTAGTAAAAGAAAAAAAAGTAAAAAAGCTGATAAACTGAGAACAAAAGGATTCTTACAGTTAAAATTGTAGAATTAAATTTTAAATTCACAATTAAATAAGTATAGTTCTGAAGTTTAGTTTCATATCCTAAAACATATATTCTCTTACAATTATCAGAACTTAGAAAAGATTTGTAATAAAATTATCCATATGAAATAAAGTTACATTAAACGTTATTACTGGTGAAAATATGAATTTAATTTTAGTTAACTTATTAACAAACAATGTATAATGAAAAAGAAGTGCTTGTAAAAAATAAAAAGTGTTTGTTAGTAATACGTAATTAAAAATGATAAAACAGTTGTTTTTTACGGATTGTTATTTTCAATAGTTTCAAAATAATTCAACAAAATCTTTACTGATATTATAAAAATACTTTTCATTATAACAGTGAACTAAAGAAAGAAAGTACGGTCAAAACAAGCAGAATATGATAAAATTCACCGAGTTCACCACACTCAATAGGAACAACAAAACGCTCAACAACTTTTAACAAAGCGCTGTAGTAATGATTTTGATAAAATCAATAATAAAATATTGTTTAATATTATACGATAAAGTTTTTATTTATTTCTTATTTTTTCATCATTTTTAAAATTCTTTTGAGATTAATATATTATTTCATAAGTCCCTAACCAGTTTCTTTCTCTAAAACCAGTTTCCTAAACACTTTCTTTCTCCCAGTCTCTTTCTCTTTCTAAGTATTGTAATAATTAAAAAAAAAAAAAACTTTTCAAACTATTTTTTATTATTTGAAATTTGTGCAGTATTTTTTTTTTTACTATCCAAATACATCTGTATTTAAGTTAAACTGCCTATAGCATACTGTTTATTAAAATTGTTGTTCCAGAAAGTTAAAAAAAATCAACTCATGAAAGAGTAAATAATAATATAATTTTAATCTTAAACAAATTAAATTTCTTTTGAGAATTGTAGCGTATCTACCACTACATAATTACAACTACAATTCACTAGTATATAAGACATGTTAACTCGACTCTATGTCGGGGTACCTTTTCATAGATGAAGGTTGACATTTTCGATAGCTACCATCCCCACAGATTAAAATAATATGAAGCATTCAAATAATTTTTAAAACTCAAATCGGTTCCTTTCTCATAAGTTTTCCTACAATTAAAAAAAAAATTTATTACTTTAAATATGTTTTTTTTTCTTTTATTCAATTATGTCTGCATCCATGTTAAACTACCTATTAAATGCAGTTTATTAAAAATTGTTGGTTTAGAAATTGTGAAAAATTATCTTTCAAAGGAATAAATAAAAATTTAGTTTTGTATAGTTATATTATCATTTATTATAGTTCATTTTCTTTATAATCATTAAATTAATTTTATGTTTCGAAGTAATTCAAATTTTTCTTTTTACATTGTTTTTCAGATTAATAGTTAATATTTCTCAAAGAAACATATCCTTTTTACGTCTTTTCTCATTAATCTTCTTTTTCTTTTATATATATGACTGTTTCAGTCTTTCATGCGATCATAAAAGTAGGTATTGTAGATTAATCATCCACTTTTGATATTAACCAGGCGGTTGTAAAAGTTGGTAGTGATAAAAATATTCTTCTTAGAAAACTAACAATACTTCATGATGCTCACAAATAAGAAAAAGTATTAATGATATAAACGATATTATAGTCATACAACTTAACCCTAATTACTTGAATGCATGGAGCTCATTGATGATAAGTATGACAAACACTAAACTATTTTTTTAAAATTTCATTTGAAAATAACATATTTAAAATGTCATTCAAATTGCATTTTCTATTTTAACATAATATTTTAACATAGTTGTTTAATAAATAAAAAAATGTTCTATGGTAGTACAACAAAGTTATCGTAATATTGAAATAAATTTCATGTTATTAATTTTAAAATTAAAACGTATCTTCTTTAATTTTATACTTTATAGAGTTCAGTCAATATTAATAATCTTATTTCAAAATTATAGCCATTTTTATTTGTGATATTTCCTTAAATCGTGAATAATAATAAAAATAACTATTATTAATATTAATAAGAAATATTAACAATAATAATAATTATATATCATGTTAATAATTAGTATTGATATTATAAATATTTATGAATAATCATATAATAATAATTAATAATTATATAGTTCTAATAATTTTTAATAATTATATGATTGTAATTCTTATTGCCATTAATCATAATATTATTTTCAAGGAATTGTATTTATTAAGGTGTAACTCTAAAAATAATGGCTATCTATATATATATTTCTCTTATGCGGCGACAAAAAAAAGCCTCATTACAACTCCCCGAATGGCAACGTTAGAAAATCGACCAATGATTGCATCTAAAAATGTCACATGCCAAATCTAGCTGAGGTGGCTCAGCTAGAGTAGTAGATCTCTATTTTAGTATTTTGTCGAAAGCGCTTTTTTCCACGAATTTATATATATAATTCTCTTGCGTGGCTCCCAAATTTTGGTGAAGTACTTTGTACAACTAAATAAGATTCCTTTCACAACACTTAAATATTTACTTTATTTTCTTCATTTATAGAGAAAACAGTCGGCAAAGAATTCTGTTAGGTTAAAAAACATTTCGCTAAAAAAAGAACGAATTCTAAAAGAAATAAAAATAAACAACTTAAAAAATAAAAATGCTGTTGCCAGCCATAGAATTTTTTGAAAGTTAACTTAGCAAC
This sequence comes from Parasteatoda lunata, assembly GCA_949128135.1. NCBI lineage: Eukaryota > Metazoa > Arthropoda > Arachnida > Araneae > Theridiidae > Parasteatoda > Parasteatoda lunata. The sequence goes on from OX421973.1 coordinate 83,595,696, forward strand.
GTAAATCAAAATGACATAGAAGCTCAACTAGATCAAAATTATGATACCTGAGGGCTTTACGTGACAAATCCTTCAATTCTATAAGTATTGTATCGCCAAATGATCAAATTAACAATTGCAATTTCAAATTAATATTGAAATGTACAGGTTTAGAGTTTTCTACAGTGAAAAGTTTTCGGAGCTTCAGCATTCAAAAAGTATACAAAAGCTAGTCATTACGAACGTATCCAATGAGCAAGCAAAGCGAGCATTGGATTGCGAAGCAATCCGAAATGAACTGCGAAAGCAGTTCCGGGGGTTGGCGAGCGCCAGCGAGCAGGGGTCGAAGCCTCCTAGTTATATATAACACACCTAATCACCTAAGTAAGGACATGGAAATGTAGATCATGGAAAATTGCATTAAAATTTTAACATTTGGTGATTTTAAAATCCTAACTCATAAAATTTAAAAATTTAGTTCTTTTTCATTCAGCTCTTTTATGTTTTCTTTTACGTTTAGAAACTCGGAAACAACAACAACAACAAAAAAACAGAAAAAAAATATATATCGCATCTTTATTGTATCATGTAATCTCAAACAAAATATCAATAATTCAGTAATGAAACAATTTCAAATTTAAGAGCATTAATTGCGTATTTAATTATTTTTATTTCATTAATTTTCAATTATTTATCCTCTTTTTGTGCAATTAAATGAAGAAAATAATTAAAACGTTTATTAATTACTCTTAGAGAAACGATGGAAATAGTTTTTAATTGTCCCTTGTTCTTTTTATCTTAGAACAATTTAATTTTACTTTGCATTTACCATTCTTCAATAATTAAACTTAAATCATTTACTGCAGGAAAACTTTGAAAAAAAATTTCTCAAAGGAAATAAAGTTTATCATTTGATAATCATCTTCACTTCCTGCGTAAGTACAAAAATGAGCGATGATAATAAAAAAGAAGGGAGAAAGGAACAAAAATACCGTAAAACTGTTTCCCAACATCGAAAGAGGAAACACTGGGAAACAAACATATAGGTTTTACAAGCTGTGTGTTTCTGAAAACTTTCAGGAATATTGGAAAACCATTACCATTCAGTTTTAGTATTTTTGGAAGAAATATTAGACAGAATGAGAAAATTAATGTACAGATGTATAAATTTAGCAAAAATCTTTAAATGGATATTAATATTTCTTGAGAATACTTCTTTTGTTGCAGATTTGTTTTTGAGAATGAGAAAAAATAAAAAGATTACAAAAGAAATATGAAAGAAATTTTAGACAACATGTAATTCTTCATTTTAGCCACAATTACAAACGAAGAAATTTCGATTTAAAAATAATAGACAGCAGAAGAAGTTTAATGGAGGAATGTAAAATTTCAGCAAAAATCTTTAAATGGATATTAATATTTCTTGAGAATGCTTCTTTTGTTGCAGATTTGTTTTTGAGAATGAGAAAAAATAAAAAGATTACAAAAGAAATATGAAAGAAATTTTAGACAACATGTAATTCTTCATTTTAACCACAATTACAAACGAAGAAATTTCGATTGAGAAATAATAGACAGCAGAAGAAGTTTAATGGAGGGATGTAAAATTTCAGCAAAAATCTTTAAATGGATATTAATATTTCTTGAGAATACTTCTTTTATTGCAGATTTATTTTTTGAGAATGTTATAAAATAAAAAAGATTATATAAAAAGTGTAAAATAAAATTTAACCAACATGCATTTATTCACTTTAATCACAATTAAAAAAGAAGAAATTTCAATTGAAAAATATTAAGCAGCATGAGAAAATTAATGGAGGGATGTAAAAATTTAGCAAAAATGTTTTAATGGATTGTAATATTTCTTGAAAATACTTATTTCGTTACCGATTTGTTGTTGAGAAAGTGATAAAATTAAATGATTACAAGAAAAATATGAAAAAAATTTGAAAATAGATTTCTTTATTTTTGACCTCAATTAAAAATATAAATTCGATTGAAAAATATTAGAAAGCATGAGAAAATTAATGGAGAGATGTTATAAATTCGTTATAAATTTGTTTTTAAAAAAATGATAAAACGATCACAAAAAGTACAAGTTTTTTTTCAGCAACGTTTAAAAAAAAGAAGAAATTTATGTTGAAAAATATTAGGCAGCATTAGAATGTATAAATTAACAAAAATTCCTTAAATAAATATTTGTTTTTCTTGAGAATACTTCTATTGTAACAGATTTCTTTTTTCAAATGTGATAAAATTAAAAAAAACAATTAAAACGTAAGAAAGAAAATTTAGACAACATAGACATCTTCTCTTTTGAACTCAATCAATAAAGAAGCAATTCATATTCAATAATATTATACAGCATGATAAAATCAACGGAAAGCTGTATGAATTTAGCAAAACTCTTCGAATAGATATTAATATTCCCTGCAAATACTATTGCCGTTGGTTTATTTTCGAAAATGTGATAAGTTAAAAAAGAAATCGTAAGCAAAAAGAAGGAAACTTTAAATGACACAGTTTTATTCGTTTTTTAAAGCAAAATTGTTAATTAGAAAAAAAATTCCATACATACTGAAGGAAAAAAAAAGTATAACTGCATAAATTACTTGAAAAAAGAAGAATTATCAAAAAATTAGATTGCATGCAATTTAGATTGCATGTGATGGCAAAATTAATTACTTCAGAAAAGCTTCTTTTTTTGTAATCAATTACAATGTCTACACTACTCTCCGTTCTTTGCAAGTTGAGTTAAACAATGAAAAAACAATGCTGGAATAATCACAAATAATGCCTTTTAAAATAAAAAAATATTTAGAAAAAAATTAAGAAATAGTGATACTTTCTAACAATAATGTGAAAAGCAAATTTTTGCAGCTAAAATAAATAGAAAAACTGAAATTCTTTTAATATGTCAATAACTACATTCTCGACGATTATTAAATTACAATGACTGATAGCATATGAAAATAAATTTTCAAAAATATGGATAAAAAGTATAGTTAAATTAAATTATAACATCGTGCCAACTATTTGCAATTTAAAGTTCTCCAAAATTATAGAAAATTATATAGAACCATGGTAATGTCTTGAAAACGTACATATTTGTTTATTCTTTTTAATGACAATTTTCCATTCTAGAAGCAAAATAAATTCAAAAAATTGTCAAAACAATTCACTTTTATTCAAATTAAAACATTTTATTGATTCTTAAAAATTTCTGTAAGAGCGTCATGATATGTAAAAATACTTAAATTAAAAACAAGCGTAAACACAAATTCAAATATTTATAACTGCAATTCAAATTACCATTTATTTAAAATATACATTTATCTTATATCTTTGAGGACTGATTTGTTGCTACCTACAGGGAAATAAGAAACGTGTGTTATTGCTTCAAAACCTAATAAATATAACGTATGGATGCAAAACACATTTTTGTATGGCATTTTTATTATTTCTTCAGTTTCCTTATTAAATTTTGTGGAGCTTAAGTTTAATTATTCTTCTTAATGCTAACTCATTATGCAACAAATTTGTTTTAGTATACTTAAATAATAATTGCAAAATATCAAAGGTTTTAAATTCTAAAATGTAACAAAATGTTTTGTTGAAAAAAAAAACTATATTCTTTTCTTTCCAAATTTACCACAAATAACTGTGTATTTTTTTTAAAAACAAGCAGGTAAAAAAAAGAAAGGTATGTTTGTAAAAATGAATTAGATTTATTATTACTCTTACTTGAGGGGCAATTATTTTTATTTTATAACTTGAGTTACAATGTAAAATACAGCTAATGGCTCAGAAAGTATGCTTAAAATTAATATTATAAAATTGTTTTCAAAACGTTACAACATTTATCAGCATGTAGTGCTTTTATTTATTTAAATTGTACATTTTGCACTTTTTAGCTTTTATTTCATCTATAAATTGAGTATCTACTTTAAATCCCAAAGCTAACACTTTTTTTATGGTTTCTGTTTTAAATAATAAATAAATTAAACAGGATTTGTTGAATGAAACATGATTTATTTCATTATAAATATTTATTGTCCATTTCCTATATAATAACTGGTGGTTTATTAAAAGGCAAAATTTTGAGAACTTTTCTTCCCAATACAGTATTTTCCTATCTAATAATATGGAAAACCTCTTTTGCTATGAGAAAAAGAATGCCGGTTAAAATTCAACTTCTTATGTGCAGAACCGTCAGTGGGTTAAAAATCTAAAAAAATATATATAAAATTGCATATTTTGGTTATCACAACTATATAAGTCAGACAATAACAAAAACGCACGTGTTACTGTTTATTTACTTTTAAGTTTAATATACTTTTTATGAATGAAAATAAATATAAATACTACTACGTTCAAGATGAACTTATTTATTCTATTAAGAATTATTCTAAAACTGAAATAGCTAATTTGTGAGTCTTTGACTTATTCTTAATTTATATAATTCTTAAATTTTTTCATGAGATTTATATCTAGGAACTAATGAAATTTATAGTTAATATTCAATCAGGTTATGCTGTTACATCTAAATGATCTACTGGAATAGATAATTTTATCATAGAGTTTCTGATTAAATTTAGCACTATATTTTCCTTTTTTTTAATCATCAGAAATAGTGAGATAAAGAAAACCAATTTTTCACCAAATAGTGCCATCTTCTTGAATGTCATAGTATGCATTATATCGAACCATATGAGTACCTAATCTTTCTTATCGGATAATATTGTCTTCCTGAATATCATTTAAGGAGTTCTATTAAATAAAGAAACTAGATAACTATTTTCGTATTTAACCATATTATTTTTTATAATTGTTATTGAATGAACTATTGAGCTATGTCGAAGCATATAACTATGTAATCAAATCAATCTTCATGAATGTCATAGAATGAATTATATCAAACCATGCGAGTACCTATTATTTCTTATCGAATAATTTTGTCTTCATGAATATCATTTTATCTATTTAATATTGCAACTATCTGATTGCTCTTGTATTTAATCATGTAATTTTCGTAATTTAATTCAATAAACTACGTCATAGAATATAAATATGTAATCAAATCATGTAACTTCACAACGTTTTTGCAATGAATTATTTTATCTTCATAATTTTTATTCAATTAGATGTATCAGAGCATGTAACTATGCAACGATTAAACAAAATATACTGTTTTGAATCATGAATGCTTTTTGTAAGCAATATGGAAATGAAACTTTATTATTTCATTGTTTCCGTTGATAAAAAATGGTATAATTAGGTTTCTAGTAGTCTTCATTGCGAAAATAATACAGTAGATAGTTCTAAGATTTAAAAAAAAATCACTAATGTGTTTTCTTCATTCCTGTAGCAGCATTTTGCCTATAAATAAGAATCTATCAAATTATTATCTGGGAGAAAATTTTGTTTTAAGACTAAATGAGGAGTTCTGTTGAAATTGAACTGTATAGTAAATACTTCAAAATATTTCTTATTACAATGCAAATAAATTTATTACTGTTCATAGCTCTTCCATTAAAACGTAAGGTTTACTTTCTAATTCTTTAATTTTAATTCATATTACATTCAATTTATTTTAATGTGTTAATTTAATATTAATGTTGAGTGGTAATTTTAATTTTTCATTTGGGTGGTAATATTAATGCGTTAATTACAAGCATATTCAATTTATTTATGCTTGTTACTATTTGCTGCTATGCTCACTTTATTAGTCAATCGTAACATGAATAGTTAAAAAAAATTCATAATAATCACCAAATTTGAATCTAACTTTTTGACGAAAAATAAGCTCTTCATTTTGATAAAAAAAAATTCTTTTTCTAATAGCACTTAAGTTCTTTAGATAAAGTCAAACAATGCTATACTTCTTTATAAATATACTTAGGCTTACTACTATAAATAATTCTATCTCACAAAAATCATATGTATAAAACTTCTATCGTATGACATTTCCAATTTTAAATATCATTAAAGTTGTAAAAAGTGACGGGAACAGAGAAATGACCTTATTATAAAGATTACTTAATGTCATGAAGGTAAGTTGACTTAATCTAGAAAATTAATAAATATCTGGAAAAGATGCGTTTTAAATTCAGTTTTTATCGTTATCTCCATGTTGTCCGTATACTCCTAAGATATTGGACATTACAAACATTAATGGAATGTTTACTAAACCTACAATAATTGACAAAAATCCACAACCGAGATTCAGTCAGCTAACTGTTTACTACTACACTATCGTAGATCTGAAAACAACACCTCTTCATCCGGCACGTGGCGAGTCAACAAAAAAAAGTGGCGACTTAAATTAAATAAACAAGCGGTCACATTTTCTCATCATCTTCTTTTTCTTTTTTGAAAATTGTTTAATAATAAACATACAGGAGAAAAACACTCTGGTAAACAGAATTTTCATTAAAATGTCAAATATCTCCATTCAAAATTTCAATTCTTTAGAATCCATCAATTTGTGGTGGAAAGCTTCATGTGGAAAAAGAGTTCTTTAACAATTCATATATTTCAAAGTATACATTGAAGGGTATTTTACCTCCCAAAATATTTTGAAATAAAGTTCGTTTAAGTCAGTATGTTTCTCTAAACTTTGTCACGTGTTTATATTATTTCTTTTAAAAAAATATTATTTAATCCAATAAAACATCATTTTTTGCAAAAAGTGGTTATTACAAAAAAGGACAATCGATTTCGGTCACCGACTCATTAGGTTTGAGGAAAAAGTGACCACGAAGTTATTAGAGTCTACCGGACACTGTCGACTTACTGAAAATTCAAATTTCCAGGTGTCGAAATTTCACTCAAATACAAAACTACATCTGGAAAACACGTGATATACCGAAGAGTGTTTGAAGTATGCAATGTAAAAACCAAGAAAACTTTTTAAAAAATAATGTCAAAATGTTAAAAACGTCTGCCAAAAATGAGTTTTAAATTAAATTTATATCCTAATGACAATGAATTTGACTAAACCTAAACCATTTGGCAAAAATCACAAATCGAGATACAGTCCTTCAAATTTTACTTTCACAACAATTATCGAAACTTAGCCATAACACCAACATCTTATGGTGAACATGTGATAAATGTTTTAAATATGCTTGTCTCGATTTCTCTGCAAAATTCATCTTTAAATCTTCACATTGTAGTTGAATTTTAAAGGCTTCTAAAACTCTTCCAAAATTTAGGCAAAAATTTAGGAAAAGGGCAAAAATGGGAGAATGCTTCTCCCCTGTACACTATTTCTCTACCTAATAACATAAGAAAAACCGGTTTTGCTGTGCGGAGAAGACTGTTTTCACCAGCAGAACTGTCAGTGGATTAAATTCATATCATAACTTCGCATTGTTTATATGCTCCAAGAGCATTAAACGTTACAAACACACTTGAAAGGTGTGATTAACTAAAAAATAAACTAGTTGATAAACAACTGAAACTAAAATTCAATTCTATAAATTTTACTCATACACTCACTAAGCTGTCACTTTCTTGAAGTATTTCTCACATAAGAACCTAGAAAATTTCTAAAAATTAACTTCGAATTTTTGAAATGTTATTTGCCAAAGATGCGTTTTGAATAAAATTTATGTAATAATCTCTACTTTTCCTATATGCTTCAAAGGAATTTAATAGTTGTAAGTTATAAGATGTAATTGAGTCATAGGATGTAATTGAGTTATAAGATGTAATTGAGTTATAAAATGTAATTGAGTTATAAGATGTAATTGAGTTATAAGATGTAATTGAGTTATAAGATGCAATTGAGTTATAAGATGTAATTGAGTTACTAGATGTAATTGAGTTATAAGATGTAATTGACTGGACTTAAACCACTTGACAAATAGCAGCAATGGCATTCAGTTTTTCAGCTTTTACTAATCCAACCAGCTTGAGTAAATCTAGATTTAGTGAACAAGAAATATGTTAAATTTGAAGTGCAAAAACCTAAAAAAGACTTAATTATCTAAAACCTGAAGAAATTTCAAAAAATCACCTAAAACCTGGAAAATTTTAAACACTATCTGCCAATAATACGTTTTAAATTAATTTTATATCAGACTCCCCATATGCTTCAAAAGCAAATTCCACTACAAATACTGTCTTTGGTGAAATCTAAACCACTTGAAAAGAAACAGATTGCACAATTTATCATCCAAATTCTACTTATATAAAAATTGACAAAATTTCACCCCAAAACAAAACTTGAGGTATTTGATAAACACGTGATTAATCAAAAAAAAAATATTTTGCATGGTTCTTCAGAGCAATCACGCACACTTTCTTTGTTATTGAATTTTAAATATTAGATTTAATCTGAAGAGATTTACTAATTTTATCATTAAGTGGTTTAACAATAATCGACCATTACATCCTAAGAATTGTTATGATTTTTAACATCAACGTGACACCGAGAGGTTGGGGGTGCACGCATGCCTGACCGTAACACGAGGATAGACGAACGATTACGCAACACCGTGTGTCAAAACATATGATTCTGAACTCACCTTTATGCATGCCAGTGTATTTATCCTTAAGGACTGTGAGCTCGTAGATTCTGCCGAATTGTTCAAACAATGGCCTTAGATCCTTCTCGTCTAGATTTCGAGGAATTTGGCCGACAAACAATTTTATCGCGTCCTGCTCTTTAGCCGTGCCGCAGGTGGGGGTGCAGGTTACCGGGTGTTTGTGTTCCGCCACCCCATTCTGCAAAGTAGCCATGTTGGTCAGTCAAACCACACGCGCTCACTGGCACGCGCTGGAGGGATTCCGCCCGTCGCGCCCCCTTTCCTGCGCATGCGCCCCCTGACACATACCCCTCCATCCTCATCATCCCTTCTTGACACACCGGCTAGGGGTGTCGGCGGGATCAAAGGGATTGGAGATGCGGAAGAGAAGGGCCCTCTTTGCCGCCCAAGGGTGTTCCTCCGGACAACATCGGAGAGAACGAATTTTTCTATTTTCCCTTTTTTCCTGTTTTTTTCCTCTTTTATTCAGGATTTTTTAATCATTCTTCTTAAACGTGACACATACTGGAAAATGTCGCATTTTGTCGCATATTTAAAAATGGATTATGTTCTGAGCTATTCCGAAAGTACTTATTTTTATGATTGATTTATACGTTAGCGTTTTTTACATTATGTAAAAAACGCTAGGGGTGTTATTTATTAGCGTTTTTTACATAAATGTATTAAGTTATGTTTCATAATAAATTTAAGTAATCATTTTTTGCATAAAAAAATTACAAATGCTTTATATGTCAAAAATGTATTATAATTATTTATTCATTTTATTTCATTTGATACCAAAACATTAATCAAATATATTACAGCAGATCACTAAACCTGTATATGACAAATAAAATAAAAATATTTTAATTCAGAAAATTAAACAATTTTTATACCTGACTTTGAATTATTTTTATTCAATTTTATTTTTGTAATATTTACTCTGAGCATCAATTATCTAATATTCCTCTGAGATTTATGTACCAAATATAACCTTTAAAAATATGACAACAGCCATTATCATTTGCTAAGCTTGTTGTATTTTTTTTAACTTTTTCAATAAAAATGTATCCATTCTCTATGTTTATTTTAGAGTTTTTACATTATTCGGTATTTTTATAAAATACCCCAACGATCCTTAATTAAATAGTATTCAAATAAAAATAACTCCATATATTATGAGAAAAATTTTAATAGTTATCAATTATATATTTTTAGTGAATAAAGGAAACTAGTCTATTAAAAAAGCTAATAAAAACATAATGATATTTTGAGTTGCTTAAATCTCTCATATTTCATTCAAATAAAGAAAGTATAGCAAAAGGAACATAAAAGAAATGTATTTAATATTTTGCTAAAAGTTACTACAGAAACTTTTCATTGACAACTGAACGGAAATATTAATAAATGAAATGAATATTTCGATCACCCGAAAAACAACTTCTGAAGACAATTTAACTGATTTGAGCACAAAAAAAAAGTTTGTAGCATTTTTATTTTTTAAAAAAAATCGGGGACAATCTGATTCAAAGACTCTGTGACAGAGAATAGGGACATTTAAAAGGACATCACGAAAGAATATATTATAATTAATGATGGGCTATTTTAAAATTACATTGCATTATACTATCAGACATCACATTAACAAACTTCAATGCTAAAAAATATCATAGAAATTTCCTAGACATATATAAAAAGGAATGCAATTTCAATAAAAATTGAATAATAATGATTAAATTAATTAAATTTAAAAAGGTGAATATTAAGGTATCAGCTAATAACTAAATCAGTATTATATTTAATAAATGTATAAAGTTAGTAGTGGTAATTATAACATGCATTATTATATCGAAATTCTACATTAGTAAGTCATTAAATAAGTTCAACTAATTATAAATTTTTTCAACCTTAAATTTTATCCTTATTTTTTTTATCCTTAACATTGTTATTTTCTGTTTGAGCGCTTTTAACATTTTTGTAAATAATATTCTCCAGCTTCAGATTATTTATATGTGACATTTTGTGTTCGTGATACTTTTTTTGTCCGAAGAATTTGTGTTCTTTTTCATTGGAAGAGTTATATTTTCTATTCAAGTCACAAATACTCTTTATCTTAACAATATGTGAAAATATTTTTGGCTTACCTTTTTTTACCCTTAAAGTTTAAATTTTTTACATTCAAAAAGTTTGATATTCTATATTCAAGTCTCGCAAAATCATAATTGGTAGCTTCCATTTTTTTTTTTTTCACAAACGCTAATGCAAACTTGTTTTGAAGCTAAGAATACTTAAAATAGTTTTGATTCCATGGTTAGTAATGTATCATTAACTTAGAAAAATTCATTTATATAACGTAATTTTATTTAAATTCACATTTTTGAAGATAAATATTTTCTATATTCCATAGAATATAGATTAACTTCCTTTTACTTATTCAATGCTCATTCAGAACATTCATTCAAACATTCACAAAAAATTAGTTCAACATTGAACCACAATATTGGAACCTTGATACAAGGTGCCTATTTACCTCTTTCTTAAAAGGTTTAATAATTTGAAAATTGGTCCAACTTTTTTTCTTCAAATCGAACTGAAATATCATGAGTTAATGTAATAAAGTTTAGAAATGAGGTAATGTGATTCAGATAAAATATATAATTCTGTATCTTAGATTTTAGTTTCAATTGTAAAAATAAAGAAAAAGAACAGTAATCAGAATGATATTTATAATAAAAGCTTCTTTGAAAAACAACAGTGTAAAGATAAAAAAAAATTGCTTAAATATTTTTTTTAATTACTTTTAATCAAAGTAGCTGAAACACCTATTGCTTAGGTATAGTAAAAATGAAAGAAAAACAGATAATCTTATATTAAAATTCAAACGAAATTAAATTCATTAATGTCAAAGTAAATCATATTAAACTAATTAGTCTTAATTTAATCCATTTAGTAATTTGAAAAAAAAATTAAAAACATCAAAAGCTAACTTAATTAAAAGCATATTTTATGTAATAATTAATTATCAATAAAATTCACTGCAATTCTAAAGAAATGTTTCTTAATGGAGATAATTTTCATAATTTTTACAATTAAGCTAATATTCTTTCAACTTGAAATAAATACGTTTTCAAAGAACAAGTATTAATGAAATGAAATTATTATTAATTATTAATTTCGAATATTGTTTTTAATTTAAAGCACCATGTCGAAAAAAATAATAAAAATTAAATAGATTTTGTTCTACGCACATCTATTAATTTTGTTATAACATTTGAAGATTTATTGTGCAATTTAAAACTAGCATGTATAACTTCTTGTTTTAGTTTTATTGCAAACAAATAAAAAAAAACAATAAATTTAATAATAATGCTTACGTTTTCATATAATATGATTCAAGTGTAATTCATTATCAAAAAACTATTTATTTAAAGTTGAAATAACTTAACCGTATAACTCACCATTATTTTTTCCCAATCGTTTGAAGATATAATATAATATAATATAATATAATATAATATAATATAATATAATATAATATAATATAATATAATATAATATAATATAATATAATATAATATAATATAATATAATATAATATAATATAATATAATATAATATAATTTTTTTTTTTTTTTAATTTGCTTTTTTAATAATGTACCTGAAAAAAGTTGTATATGCATAATATATTATTAATTTTTTCTGAAGCGAACATTTTTCTTGAAATAATAGTTAAAAAAAAACAGTTTTGCTCATTTTTTGCAACATTTATTTCTCAAAAAGGAGTAGATAATTTTTGTACAGGTAAAAAAATTTCTGAAAACAAATAAATGAACAAAATAAATGAGCAAAATGAGTAAAAGAGTGCTTGAAAAATTTTTATGCTAGCTTTTGAAAAATACTGCATCAGAAAATAAGTCCCATATTTTTTGTGAGCAAAAATTAGGTAAAGCATAGGGAATTTAATAATAACTAAAAAGCGAAAAATTAGTAAGTTCAAGTAACTAATACATCAAGTTATCAGATTTAAGTCATCACGTTTCCAAATTTAGGAAAATGCTAGGTCTTTAAAATTTCAAAAACCTAGAAAAATGTTTTGAAATCATTTTTAATGAAATGCTAAGCTTTTGCATTGTTGTTAACAATTAAAAATTAAAATAATAAACATAATTAATTTCTAATTTCGTATCTTTTCAATATATCATTATTATGATTCATATTCTTTTTTTTTATTCTTTTTTGTATTGTTTTTAGAAAAAAATCGATATTGAGTCACTTTTATTAAAGGGTCTAATAACTGCAAAAACAGTTGCACTTAAACAGTCTACGTTTTATCGTAATCCAACAATAATTCTAATTAAATTTGATTCAAAATATGCTGAATCGAGTATTTCACGAATCAGTTATTTTGTTTACAATTAAAATGGTGTTTTGATAAATCAAAGGGGGTCTAGTGTTATAATAACCATTTTAGTTAACAATAAAAATTTAAATTAATAAAAATAATTATTTTATAATCTCTTATCTCTTCAAGATATCATTATCGTCATTCATATTTCTCTCTGTATTGATTTTAGAAAGAAATCGATATTGAGTTCACTATTATTAAAGTGTCTAATAACTGTAAAAACAGTTGCACTTACACATTCTACGTTGTTTCCTAATCCAACAATAATTCCAAAGAAATTTGATTCAAAATAGGCTGAATCGAGTATTTTACGAATCAGTTATTTTGTTTACAATTAAATCGAAGTTTTGATAAGGGAAAAGGGGTCTAGTGTTATAATAACCATATATCTTCTTATAAAAGATATTAATTTGCATATAAAGTCTTGTAACAAATTACATTATGAATTCTTGGCAATCTTCCAAAATGCAGATGGGAGGATTCGTTTCAGTTGAGTAACTCAGCAATGCACATTGGAAAATGCTATTCGAAACTTATCATAAAATTTAAATTTACCCATTGTTATGTTGTAGGAGCTTTTGAACGGGGTCCAAAAGTGGCGAATTGTGTTTAAATTAACAATTTATAGACTAAACAAAGGATGAATATAACCGAGAATGCGAAAAGACTATCACATTTTCCAGACAATCTATGTTGAATTTATCAGCAACCGAAAATATGTAGTGGCTTCCAAGTTTTCAACCGAGATGCATTAACTTTATCGTTTAACGGTTGGTTTCTTTTCTTCAAAGGAAGAAGAAACGGGATCTAAAATTAAGCCTTAATTAAATAAGAAATGCTGCTGAATAAGAAATTTACAGACATTTATTTTTTAAATATCTATCGCTAAGTTAGTGAAAGAAAGAAATGCAATTGTAAAAGACAGAAACAAAAACAATCATGTTTTCGTAAAGGTTTTAAATTGCATAATTTTACCGATTTTTATCAATAAATATGTTTAAATATTTTTTTTTTGTTTTGGTAGTACATAGTTAAGTTGGTTACCAAAACAAAAGTAAAAAAAAAAACATACTTTTAAAAGATTTTTTGTCTTCTTGAGAACTAAAGTGGGTAAAAAGCAAAAAAAATTCGGCATAAACCATATATGCAAAGCTTATACTTCCTATAGTTTAGTAATTTGGTATAAAGGATGCAATATTTCCTGTTATTTAGAAATTTGGTATAATCCATAGAAGTGAAGCTCATATTACTTATCATTTATTATTTATCATAAATTATGCATACAAATCTTATTTTTCTTATCAGCTAATAATTTGACTAGACCATATATCCAAAGCTTATATTTCCAATTATTTATTAATTTGGCAGAAACCATGTATTTCAAGCATTTATTATAATTTAATTTGGCATGAACAATGTATGCATATCTTATATACCTTTTATTTAGTAATCTGGCATGAACCATGAATGCAAAGCTTATATTTCTTGTTATTTAGTAATTTGGAATGAATCTTGCATACAAATCTTATACTTCCTACCACTTAGTATTTTGACATGAACCATGTACGTAAAACTTATATTTCCTATCGATTCCATAAACTATGTATGCAAAGTTTGCATTTCTTATCATTTAGTAATTTGGCATGAACTACGTATGCTGTGGTGGTTATATTTCTTGTCACTTAGTAGTTAAGTCTAAGAAAAATTTATCAATGATTAAATTTACTGAAACAATCACTCAGTAAACTCATTTTAAAAAAATATTTAATTCAGCCAATCGATCATGTTCCTTGAATTGCTACTTCATTTATATAAGTATTTGAAATCATCAAAAATTTACTGTAATATTTTGGATTTATATAATAATGATGCGAATTTTTCCCCGCCAACATATTTCAAAATTTCTGAAACTTTGTATTGAAAAATAAATTTTAATTCTTACCTTAGCAATAATTGATAGATTTTCAGCCAAATCAAGTTTCTCCGCTTTCTTTGGCGAAATGTTTTATAGTTTATAACCTCTATTACCCATTATAAGTTTTAATAAGAATAGTTCAATGTTATGACTTTGGCCCTTATATCTGTTCTTTCTTATCCGTCGTCTAAATTTGTTTTGTTTTTTATTAATTCAATTTTGTTTTATGTAACAAATCCATCATCAGTTCCCTCAGAAATGTTTGAAAATTTTCTATCTTTGGTTTTCTATCTTAAGTTAATTCGTGATAATATATATAGTTATTATTATAATTTAGTCTCAACCTTATATTTTTAAAAAATGTCAAATCTGGCCTTATAAATATATATTCTTATTTCACTATTAAATTTAACAACTGTTGTTTTTATTCATGGATAATAAATATTATATTTTTATAGTTTGGAAAGCAAGAAAAAATCATCAAATATTATTATTCATCTCCAAAATATTTATCATTTCAAAAAGAATTTAGTCTCTTCAAAGGCAAAATATGTATATATAAGAAAACATGTAAAAAACTGTTTATGCAATCGATTACAAAAGCAATATTTTTTGCACAAAACAAAGATCTTTTGAAACTACTTGAAGACATCTTAAACATTGAAAGATGAATAAAAAATTAAGTTATAAAAAATGAATATTTATAATTAATTGCATAAAAAGCCTTTTATAAAAGCTACTAGGATTAAATAATATTTTTTAATTAATCAGTTTTTTTTAAGTTTTCTTAAACAGTGAAAGAGGAATAAACAAGAAAATTTGATAAGAAACAAAAATATTTTAATATTTATAACCCCCTACACTTTAGAAAAAGGCTTTCAAGAACCAAAATTTTATTTTGACATTAAGTATGTTAAAAAAAATCATACAGATAACTTTAGTATCATTATAAAAAATAAGTTTGCTATTTTTTCAATTAATATTTTTTGATAATTTGACAATATTTTATTATTATTTTAATTCACTTGTTTATGAAAATGTCACGCCATTAAAATGTTTTTCATTACATTTTTCATGATCTTCTGAAAGTAACGAAAAACGATAAGCGTATTGATTAAAAACAAACCTCAAAGAACATTTTAAGCTCGACGAATCATCGAATCATCAGTTTCGTAAGACAATCAAACTGACTTTGATGATTTGAATACACGCTTTTCCTATAACTGACTTGAAATCGATAGTTATTCGTAGAATTTTGAATGATTTTTTATGCATATGACTAGTGTAAAAATGTGATTTTGGGCAACCTTTTTGAAATTCAGATTATTATAAATTAGATTATTATAAATCAGATAAATCTTTTGTTTGTAATCTTATTATTTAAAAAGTTATAGCAGTTTTTGTACAAGGTGATAACAGTGCATTATAAGTCTATAAATGCGTTTATCTTAAAATCAGATTTTTTTTCACATTTTACACCATCTTAAACACGATATCTCGGGTTGTTTTTAAAATAATTGCTTGCGATTTTTCATGAGTGTTTATGATTACAGCGCACATGTTTTGAACTGCAGACTGACAGAAAAAAGTATTATTTTGTTTTTTACGCATGTTTTTTCGCAAAAAAATAAGTGCGGAAATGTTCAACAGTTTGCTTTTTTAACTACATTAATCCTTAACTTAGTAGTATAGCACTGTAGTTTAAAATAATAGTTCAAAACATAGTTGATAGCTTCCCCAAGTTAAATCCTCAATATTGTTTTAAGCGATAGAAATTTTTACAGTGTTCAACGTATTCGCAAAAAATGCCTTATTTTTACCTAAAAATGGTCATTTAAAATAATAATTAATAAAAGAATAAATTTTGTTTCCCAGTTTTATAAGTTTTTACACATAATAAAACAAATAAACCAGTTTTATTAAAATTTTACACTACTGTTTTTAAAAAAAAATTTCGAAACTAGTCGGATACCACAACTCTTTATGTATATAATTTTGTTTTCATTTATCAAAAATTTAGAAAATATTCGTTAGTAGATTATGAAGCACTATATTTGATTTGGTGACTTTAGATTATATTGCAGTTACTGTAGTACACTGTAAAAAAATTCCAGATTAAATTGTGGTAAAATTTACCGGAATCAGGATGCTCGTATTTTTTATCGTGAAATCCATTTTTACCAGAGCATGTTACTGAAATTTCATGCACCGTAACTTTGACAGTAATAATTACCGTAAAATCACTGAATTACTCTAATTAAATATGTATTATAATGAAAATTACGGTATAATACTTTACCGCAGAAAAGGAATATTACCGTAAAATGAATTTTACAGATGATGCGCCCAAAGTACCTCGACTTTTTACCGTAAATTGATCCAGAATTTTTTTACAGACTACATGGGTTAGAGAATTATGCTTGTCATTATTTCGTAACAATTCCAACCTGTCAGAAAAGATTTCTTATACAAATTCAAACACTGTTTATTGACTTATCTTGAGATTTCTATATCTATTGCACGTTTTCTTTTTATGTAAATATGAAAAGTAGAGCTATTAAAAAATTATTATAAATAAAATAAAATTGCAAACTTAGTTAATCAACATTTTTAACGTTTTGTTTGTTTATGTATAAAATAAAAAGAACAACTCTAATATTTCTTTTCTTAATTATTAAATAGCGAGTACTTACTGAGGCTCATTGTATTAGGTTGTAGTAAGTTTGTATTAGGTTGCCAAGGATGAAATTTGTTGGTAGGATGTGTCAACTTTAACAGCTTATTATTTGACATTGACTTAATATTTTATCGTTATTTTTTCTTCTTTTTTTTTTTTGAAAAGTTGTTTATCTCACCTGTTTAAATAAGACATAGTAAGCTCTAAAACTATGATAAATAGTTTTTTTTAAATTAATTTTATTGAAAAGGGAACGGCTCGAAATTCGTACTTTCATTAAATACAAGTTTTTTCGTCGAACTACACTGTAAAAAATAAATGATCAAATTACAATATAAAGCACTGGCACTTAGGGTGCATCATCTGTAAAATCCATTTTTAACAAAAAATATTATATCTTAAAATTTACAGCAATATTTTTTTAATTAGAGTAATTCAGTGATTTCTCGGTAAAAATTACGATAGGTCAAACATTTTTTCCTGTGTAGCATGCTCCTGTAAAAATAGATTTTACTGTAAAAAGTACTGGAAATCAGGCACTTTTACCGCACCGGAATTTTTTACAATATAGGTATAGCACACCATGCGAAACATTAATAATGTATTTGACTCTAATGTTCATTGAGCAGGGATAAATTATGTAGGTCGAGATAGCCTGATTGGTAGGGCGTTGGGCTCAAGTCCCAGAGTTCGATCCCCACTCGCTGATGACTTCCCGTGTTCTAAATGGTGACTGGTGCACGTTAGACCTGCCGGATCACAAAGTCCTACATGTACCCATAACAAATGATATCTCTGAGGGTACTGTATTGGAGATTAATCGTTCTCTGGTTCAGGTCAAAATTACTATAAACTGGCTGTGACATGTGTGTGGCTAAAGTCGTATTCATGGTCATAGATGGCACAGATGGAGAGGAATTTTGACTAAATTAAGTAAGGTTTCTGAATAAGTTGACTAGGGGTTTAGACTAAGTCAAATAGTAGTTTTTAGCGAAGTTGAGTTGGTATTACTTGATTATAAACTTCATTCGCTTCAATGGGAATAAAAGTCAACTTAATTGTTTCTTGCGCTCAAAAACAGGCGCCAATTTTCAAGACTTGCCCAGCGTGACTGAGACGAAACAAAAGTAATTCGAAACATAAAGTTGTCTACGAAAAGTGGAAGTTGAAAAATGTTGACTGTTATTTGCAATTTGAATAATTTTGAAGCGAATGAAGTTTAAAATCAAATAATATCTTTTAGTTTCAGTGTCATGAGTTTATATATTTAAGTTGAGTAGGGCTTTTGTCTGGATGAGTAGGGATTTTGTCTAGTTGAGTAGGAGTTTTGACTAAGTTGAATAAGGTTTTTTACTAAGTTGTGTAGATTTTTGGACTAAGTTGAGTAAGTTTTTGACTCAAATTATATTTCATATATTTTTCCAATATTTTAATGAGGCTTCGCGTACTTCGGTTAAAACCCCCACCGTGTCAAACTGTTGTTCGCGCGCTTTGAGTCACATGTGTTCATCTATACTTTAGCATATTTTCAATTACCTGTTCTATTTATGCGTCTTTCACAACAAACATAACATTTAATTTATTTTTCTAAAAGCTTTCTTATTTCCTTGTTTTAAGAATTTTCTTCATTTTTCATTTTGCACCCGCATTCTAAACTATTAAAAAAAACAAATACTAAGCCGGTTGAATTTCAATAGCAAACGCAAATTTTAAAATACATCAATATATTTCCGAAAGCTATATTTATCAAACCTACCAACAATGTCATCTCCTCGGGTTTTTCCAACCTGTTCAAGGCAATACTCAAATCATCAACCAAAAGAACATCTCCCCAAACCCTCATTCGTTGTTCAAACCAAACACGTTCCCCTTACGAAAACCAAATACCCGTAGCAGAACTGCATAGGTGGTGAGATCTGTATGGGGCAGAAAAGTTAGTGGGGGAGAGAGAGAGAGGAAGAAGAAGAAGAAAAAAAGAAAATCTACAGATAACTGAGATTGGAAAAAGGAATAAAACGAAGGAAGAAAACAGCCCTCGCCATCTGAATATCAAATGAAAAGATTGGACTGTTTCCATGGAAGTTTTGGGGCTCTATACCCATCATTTCTGCTGACTAGAATGATAGAAGGTAGAAGAAAGAGAGAGAGAATGGCAGCACATTTTTGGAAAAGGGACCACCAGTATTTGAAGATCCTCGAGCAAACAGCAGGGAAGTACTAACACTGGTCGATCCTTCACTTCCCCCCTACTTTCACAAAGTAATATGGGGGTTGGGTGAGACCCTTCCTGGTGTTTCTGGATCCCAACTATCGGAGAAATAAACTTTTTTTTACTTTCATCGGAATTTTTTTGTTTCATTTCGAAAGTTATGGAATAACAATTTCTGAATTATTTTCTCCTTATGGAAATTGCCAATTTCACTGGCTCGTTTGCTTATGTAGAAACTCGATGCACAAATAAGATCATAATATATATACAAAAGGATATAATATTTGACTCATTTTTTCAATAATTTAACTTGATTATGATATTTTTGAAACATTTGATCTATTTTAACCGAATTATCTAATTTTATTTCCCTCTTATCTAAATAGATAATACTTTTAACATCATTCCTCTATTATAACACATTTATCTAGCTTCCTTTTCCTCTGATTTAACACTTCGATCTAAATTCATTTTGCTCAAATTTTACCATTAGATCTTATTTCATTTACTTATAATTTGCCTGAAGCTTTTACTTTAAACACTTTTCCTATTTAATTGCATTATAATATTATAAACTATTTCTCCATTTAACTGGAGTATTATGCTTTAAACACTTTTTCCTATAATTTAAGTCTGTGATCTAATGCGGTTTGACAATATTTAACTGGATTCAATCTGAAATATAATTAAGAGAAGTATTTAGTTTGCTCCTTTCACAACAAGCCAATTTTTCTCTGTGTTATTAAGAGGGGGAAAAAAAGATTGTTTTTTTTTTCTAATGCCCGCCTGTGTTAACATCCGTCAATTCAGGCATTTACAGAGCGATTTGTTGACCTCTCTTACAGAGGCACCATATTAGGTGGGCTCCCACAGTAAGGACAGATATTACAGAGAAGGAAAGAACATCCACACCTTGCCCGGGATTCGAAACCAGAACCTTTCTGATGCAAGAACAGTTCCCTGCCCCCTACACAGGCCGGTCGGCAGAGGGGAAAAAAGTTCCTATCCAAAGAATCGGAGGATTAGAGGAAACCTTTCTGAAAAATATCTGAATTGTTTTTTTCTTTATGGAAATAACTGATTTCAGTGGCTTTCCTATTTTTTATAAGTCAGTGCACAAATAATATGCCCAAAATGCTAATTGAGATAAAGACATTTTTCTCCGTCTTTTCCAAGTAATCTTGTTTAATTTTCCAATTGAAATAGATTCAAATATTTCAAACACCTTACCTCTAACTTTGATCTAATTTATTTTTTCTTTAATTGAACTAAAATTTAATATTTTAATCATATTTATTTAATTTAACCTTGCGATTATTGAAATTTCTTGTTTAATCCTATAGTTTTACTAGATTATAATGTTGAAAATATTTTTATCTAATGGGCTTTAAATATTTTATATCTGTATTGCTTTAACTATTAATTTATATATATATTTTTTTTAATTTTTATTTTTTTTTATTATTTTTTTAATTTTCATTTTATTTTTTTTTATTTATTTATTTATTTATAAAATAAAAGCTATGCGTTCATGCTACAACCTACCTCCCGATTAAAACTATTCTCGATGAAAGAACTAAATTACTTAGTAATACATATGGTCTTATTTATGTTTATAAAAAGTGCTTATATGTGTTACATCTGTCTGTATATTACACGTGTTTATCAAATTCTTTAAGACGCTAAAAAAAAAAAAAAAAAAAAAAAAAAAACTCAGTTTTCAATGACTTGGTTTGAAGTTTAATATAGGGAACAATAGGAATTTCCTTTTGCAACTTCATAAAAATGAAAAAAAAATTTGCATTTTTAATAATCTATTAGCTTTTATTACTATTCTCCGATCCTAAAATTAAAGACAGTACCAAAAAGTCGTCAATATTCAGAAATAGCAGATTTTCGTCACGAGAAACTGAATCCCCCAAAAATATTGTCTGCCTAATTAAAGAACTCCCTCATTTAATGTCTAAGAGCACTGTTAGGCACAATGGTTACGAGATTAAACTATCTGAAGCAGGGGTGTGGATAAACGGGTCTTTATTCGGGAGCTTTTTCTTGTTTCTAATCAAAGAAGACACTGCAGCGGGACAAAAAATCTTTGACTAGACAGATAGTAATAATGGATTCATGAATTGTTAAACTTTTTTTATGCTGTTTTACAGTGTTGTGATACCATACAGAGTGTGTTCGAAAAGTCATATCGCTGAGTTTATTGCAAAACTCATACGCATTACAGCAGTTTTTAACAAGGCACTCAATCGTCTCTGGTTACCCAGGATCTACGTACAAGTGTTAACGTGAAACTTTTTTTCATTTTCTCCGTAAGCTGTTATGCCACCAAATTTTTAGGAGGAAAATTATGCTTGTGGTGATTGTTTGTCCTAAGATCAAGTGTACCGGTAGGTTATAAAGAGATCAGAGATGAATCTCGAGTTGAAAGGTCATCAACGAGCACCGACGAAAATGTGACACGTGTGAATGAATTCTTGAACTCATTTCAGTGTTCATTAATCGCACATGATTAAACATTCCAAAATGTCATGACCCGACGCTGTAGATAAAGAAAATTCTCACCATAACAACACCCCTCAGTCGTTCATTTTTGTGTCACGTTTCCTGTCCCTTTTAAAGGATACCAAGGGCTTCCTAACCCTATTCCAGTCCTGGCGTGGCTCTTAAAGACTTTTTTCATTAAAAAACATCAGTTTTTTCAGGACAGCTGATAAAGGCAAGAGGCTCGCAATTAAGCTCGAATTTTAAAAAAGTCTTCAATGGGGGAAAATGTTGTTGAAAGCAATGTATCGACACCGGAAGGTAGTTTTTTTTAGATACAGATAAAGTATTGTACCAACTTGGACAGTAAATGTTTTTTAAATTGATTCAGTGACAGTACTAATTGCACAAACCCTGTATATTAAGTATCAGGAAATTAAGAGAGAGAAAAAGTTAAAATGACAAAAATCGGAGATAGTAGCTTTTTGCTTAAAAACTGAATTAATGAATTATACACATTATCACTTACTATCTGTAATAAGTTTTGAAGATTTTCCCTATACTTTTGAATATATATTTCAAACTTTGTATAAACTAACAATACTTTTTGTTTGAAATCTATTTCTTATAAATGAGCAAATAATCTATAAATGAGCAAATAACCTAAGTAGATACAAATATGAATGAAAAATATATAATTTGAAAACTAACAAATCAATTCCATAGATAGATAATCAATTTCCATAGATAGATAAATTGATAGATAAAAATATAAAGTAAACAAGGAAAGACATTAAAAGAAAATATATTTTAAAAGGGAAAAAATTATTATGCAAAAATAATTAAAATTTTTAAAATTAAAACAAAAAATAACAGAAAGCAAAGTAACAAGATATAATTCTGCCTTCAGCTTACATGCAAAATAGTTCCTTCAAATATTGTATTAACATAGAGTAAAATATGAGAATACAAAAATGGAACATCAAAAAAAGGATATACACACACACACATACACACACACACACACACACACACACATATATATATATATATATATATATATTAGCAATTAAAAACTCAGCAAATAAGCTAAATTTCCAATAACAAACTTTCAGCAATCCCCTACTGGTACTATAACGATCAAAACAATATTTCATCCAGAAATTTCATGAAATTTTTAAATCTCGTTTCTTTATGCAATAAATTGTACTCGTACCTAAATCCACAGCCCAGATAAGGAATATCCCAAACCTAAAAATAACATGAAATATTATCTCGGTTCCCCATTATGTTCTGTGCTTTGTTGGAAAGTTAATTAATGGTAATCGATGAACTAAAGCCGGTTCCTGAAAGGAAAGCCGGTCAATGAATAGGATTAATGCAAACATATATTTAATAATTCATCTTGGTTTTACCAGCTTATCAACCGATACACTCGTCTTTCACCTTGATTGAAAGCCATTTTAATTCTTTTCTAGGCTTCAGAGAGAAATAAAGAGTCTAATTTAGTTTGCTTTTGCCGGATTTCCTTCAAACAACTTTTCACGTATAGTTAAAGTATCTATTTTTACATTCAATTCTGGTAGCATGATAAAATATAAAACTGAATTATGTATATGTGTTTTGAGTGCATGATGAGCAATATTAAATGTTACTCAGGCTTTTGTTTAAAGTAATGAATGTAGTTAAGCCTAAAGCAGTGCTTTTGAGAAAAGAACTTTTTTTAATCAGATAACGTGTTGTAAGGATAATTATGTTATTTTAATCTGATTCGGAGAATAGATTTTATAAAAATTATATATATATTTGAAGAACACCAATGTAAAAAACATTTGTTTTATATACTTTTTTTATTTTCTGTTTGCTTTTCCCGATTTTCTTCAAAAAACTTTCCACGTATAGTTAAAGTATCTATTTTTACATTCAATTCTGGTAGCTGTAATAAAATAGAAAGCTGAATTATGTATATTATGTGTTTTGAGTTCATGATGAGCAACATAAAATTTTATTCATGCTTTTGTTTAAAGTGATGAATGTGGTTAAGCCTAAAGCAGTGCTTGTGGGAAAAAAATTCTTTTTTTAATCAAATATCAAGTTGTGTGGATAATTATGGTTTTTTTAATAAGATTCGGAGAATGGATTTTGTTAAATTAATATACATATTTGAAGTAGACAAAGGCGAAAAGCGTTTGTTTTGTATAAATTAATTTTTTTTTCCTTTTGCTTTGCTGGATTTCCTTCAAACAATTTTTTACGTATATTTAAAATATTTATTTTTGCATTCAATTCAGACAACAAAGAGGAAGCATAAAACTGAATTATGTATAATTATGTGTTTTGCGTTCCTATGAGCAACATTAAATGTTATTCATACTTGCGTTTGAAGTAATGCATAAAGTTAGGCCTAAAACGTTATCTGTAGGAAAGGAACATTTTTTGAATCAAATATCTTGTATAGATAATCATGTTATTTTTAATCAGATTTTATAATGGAATTTATAAAAAATTATAAATATATTGGAAGTAAACCAAGTTAAAATATCATTTTTTATGTAAATTTATATTTTTTTTACTGTTTTTTTTTGCCAGATTTCCTTCCAACAATATCAAAGTATGTATTTTTACATTCAATAACACATTAGAAAGTAAAGTCGACGAAACATAAAACTTATCAATGTATAATTATGTATTTTAAGTTCATAATTAGCAATAATAATACGTTAATATTTTTGCTCAAAGTAAGACTTGCAGTTAAGCCTAAAGCATTGATTTAAAGGTACACACTTTTTTGATAAAATGAAGTAAACATACTTCATAAAAAAATAATATTTAACAAATACATTACCGGTTAAACGTTTAGACCCACTTGTATTCATTTCAAAACTTTTAAAAACAGTTAAATATTTCTGACTTAAACGTATAATTTATCAAACATAAACATCAGCAAATTTTACAAAACGCTGTTTCCATTTAAAATTATTCCTTATTTTTTCATTTTGTATCTATTATGTAGTTGATTACGAAATGAACGAAAGTGCATGTAAATACCTATTCTAAAAAAAATTATTTATTTAAAATATTTCTTTGTTTTTTTAGTTTATATATAATTTAATTTTAATCTTCTTTTGTAAGGTTCATTATAAGTTAAGTTCATTCGATAACACATTCAAATATTGATATAATAGCCTTCATTTGAAAGAATAACTGATACATATTAAAAACAAAAGATAACATTATTTTATACAATTTATTACAGTATTATGTGTCAAAAACCAGAAATAAGTTTCAAAGCACAACAAATATGTAATAGATGTTATTGCACTTCTTGGATAAGGCTATTCACGTCGACAAATTGCCTTTATAGCTAACGTTTCTCAGACCACTGTTGCCAGATATTTGCAAAGGAAAAAAGAAACTGGCCAAAATAAGAGCCGCCAATGATCAGGAAAACTTAAAACAACGTCCAAACGTGAGGATAAGCTTATATGCATTTGAAGAAGGCGGCAGCAGACTCAAACAGCAACAGAAATTCATGAGGAATTGAATGCTACTAGTCAGAAAGTTTTGTAAGTATCTACTGTAAGACGTCGACTTCTTGACCATGGTTTAAAAGGTTGTGTGTCTGCTGGAATACTACTTTTGAAAACACAAGACATAGTTAAACGACTGGAATGAGCTAAAAAACATATTAGCTAGTCTTTAGAACAGTAGTCAATCATTTAGTTTACTGACGAGTCAAAATTTGAGTTGTTTGGAAGCAGAGGAAGGCAGTATATCCGTCGTTTAGTTAGTTAACGTATGACAAATCAATGTTTATTACCGACTGCGAAGCATTGTGGAGGTTTAGTCATGGTTTGGGGAAGTTTAACCGGTGGCAAAGTTGTAGATCTTGTAAGAATAGAGAGAATTATGGATATGAATAGAGAGAATTATGGATAAAAAATATTATCACTTAATGTTCCAGTGTTTTTCCATGTGGACAGAGAATCGTTGGTCAAGGATTTGTTTTTCAGCAAGATAACGATCCAAAACATTAATCAAAATTGTACAGAAATTAAATTGCATCAAAAGAAAAGAAAAAAAGTGCTGAAATACATAAATTAGCCCCCTCAATCTCAAGATATTAATTCTATTAGGCTATTGTGGCATTAACTCGATATAAATGTTAGAAAAAGGCGATGTATACCACTCAAAACAAACTTGGGGAATCTTTAGTTAGTTGTTGGAACCAGATCTCAAATGGAAAATTGCAAAAACTAATAGAAAGAATATCAAAATTACATTCACGTCTGTGATTAAGGCTAAAGGAGGATGTTTTGAAGAATCAAATATTGGACGAAATTTATAAGTTATACATAAATTTATAGTTCTTACCACATAAATGTACCTATAATTGTCAAAATGAAGTTAATTTGTCTCATTAAAGTTAACTCTTTTCAGTTTAAAAACCTTGTTATTTGTTCATTTTTAAAAATTCAAGAGTGAGTCTAAACTTTTGACCGGTACTGTAAAAGAAATAATTTTTTTTTACTTAAATTGGTACTTTTTGTTTGCTCTGATGGATTTTCTACCAACAATTTCTGGCGTATACTTTTAAAGTACCCATTTTTATTCTCAAGATTTTTATTTTAAGATGATTACCGTGAAAAAATATAAATCAGATTAATATATAATTATATATTTTGAGTTCATGATATTGATTGACATTAAAAATAAAATTAAAAGAAAAAAAATCTCTGCGATAAGATTAAAATTCACTAAAAACAACATTTAAAATCACGAATGATAAAAAATTTTATTAAAAACCTATACGTGTTTCAATGTTACAATGGTATATCTTCATCAGCAGAATACAAGACAGGAACGGTAAAAACAGAAATAATTTTATCGGACAGACATTACGTGAAGTAAAAAAGATAAAAAAAGAATTAAAAATGAAATGATAAAAATGACAAATGACTTACAAACATTAGAATAACTAATCGAGAAAAAAATATACTAAAATGTAATTTTTAAAAAAAAAAAACACTGTATCTTGGAAAGAGAAACCGAACGCATATTTGAAATCAGTGAAGTGAAAGTATCTAAGATCTGATATACAATCTCATGCAACATTATACAACAACAAAAATGGTTTCACTGTGTAATTTGTCCTCAACTGACCTTACACAAAGATTCAATTTTGAAATTAGAAAAAATAA
This sequence comes from Parasteatoda lunata, assembly GCA_949128135.1. Classification (NCBI taxonomy): domain Eukaryota; kingdom Metazoa; phylum Arthropoda; class Arachnida; order Araneae; family Theridiidae; genus Parasteatoda; species Parasteatoda lunata. The sequence continues at coordinate 83,623,106 of OX421973.1, forward strand.
CAATGAATATGAGAAAATAGTTTTGAAATTTCTGCATTACATCTAGCAAACGTTCTTACAAATATGCTTATAAATTTTTTTTATTATTTATGTAACTTACAATAATTAAATCCATTATAAAAGCAATATATTTTTAAAAAGATAATTTGCATCTCAATAAAAGTATTGCACTTAATCCTGAAATAGTTCAATGAAATTAACATTTGATAAATATTAGAATATTACACTCTATAACAAAAAAATCGACGCACACTGCCGAGCCAAATTACAGTGGTGCATGGCTCGATCAGGCTGGAATGATGCCGACTGGGGACGTATAGTCTTTAGCGACGAATCCCGCTTCCAACTGTGTCCTGACGATCATCGAAGACGTGTTTGGAGACGCACAGGGTAGAGGGGGGGGATCCTGCCTATTCTATCACTATTGCACGCCACACCGGCCCTCAACAAGGCATTATGGTCTGGGGTACCATTTCCTTTAACAGCCGGACCCCTTTGGTCGTAATTAGAGGTACACTTACTGCACAGCGGTACGTCGATGACATCCTAAGACCTGTTTTGCTGCCGTTCCTTTTGCAGCGCCCTGGGCTGGTTTTTCAACAGGACATTGCCAGACCACATACGGCACGTGTTGCTATGAACAGTCTGCAAGCTTGTCAAATTCTTCTTTGGCCTGCCAGATCACCAGATCTCTCTCCCATCGAGCATGTCCGGGATATGATGGGAAGGCGATTGCATCTGGCACGGAATGTTGATGACCTCGTTTGACAATTGGATCGAATTTGGCAGGAAATACCGCAAGAGACCATCCGGGAGCTTTATCGGTCTATGCCACGTCGTGTGGAAGCTTGTATCCAGGCTAGAGGCGGGTCAACACCTTATTGAACTTGTTACTGCAACTCTGTAATAAATTATTCAATAGTTCTGAAATTTTAATCATTTACTATTCTGTACATTGTCTTCCTGTCCACCAATTTTCGTTGCAATCGGACAACTCCTTCTTGGTGCATCGACTTTTTTGTTATAGAGGGTATATTAAAATTATTATGATTACATTCAAAACATTAAATTTTGATTTCATTTGCTTAACTTATTGAATAGATTTAAAATCAACAAAGTAATTCTTGTATTATCATGCATAACTACTCTAAATTCATTTAGCGTCTTTGACAAAAACAAATAAATGTATTTTTCTAATTAAAAATTTCAAATGCAATGGAAAGAGAAATTAGTTCAAACAAATACGTATTCTACCCTGCTCTCGAAAATCCCTTTTTTTCGATAAGGAAATCACATTATTAAAACAGTCTTAAAAGTAATCATCTTCCCAAACTCATATAACAAAGAACAATAAAATTAAAACATTGTTTTCGTATTCCACTCAAGAATGTTTCACGCCGCATTTGATTGGCTCTGTTTTTCTTCGCCAAACTTATCAATTTTAATGAATTCTTTTCCCAATTAAGGGAATATTCAGTCCTTCAAAATTGTTTTAATGAGACAATCTGGAAGCTTCATGTAAATTGGAAGGATCTGAAGCTACAAATTCAGTGGTATGAAACAGGGATTTAAACAAAGATCAAAAAAGAAAAAAATATATATATATATATATAAAAAAAGAATTTTAAGCATCTTTTTGGTGACATGATAATACAATAGCGCTTCAATAACTATGAAAGGAATCGCATTCAGTGTATTTTTTGGAGATTACTATGCTAATTTTGCTCTGGAATAATTAGTTACGTTTTTGGGAATTAATTCCAGGATCGTGACTCATTATCTTCCCGAAATTAATTATAAAAGCTATATTTTAGATATTCATGATTCCGCAGTTCTCGTTATTTAGCTTTTACTAATTAATCCACAAAATACTTTTTTTAGGAAAAAGATTGCTAATTATTGATGCAAATGCTCTTTAAAAACACTCAGTAACATCTCACGCTTAACAGAAAATGGGTTCAATCCACTCTTCCATTACGGCTAATTCTGATATACTTTATCAAAATATATAAAGGTAAATTTTAAACCATTTGCGATTACTTTAAGTGCAAATATCTTTGGCGAATTTCGTTGTTAGTTTAGCTACGTTTTAAATAGAGTCATCAAATAGATTGATCAAATCAGTAACTTTGAAACTGAAATTTTTCCATTTTTGATCAGTCCTTGAAATGATCCTTTTACCTAAATGTCAATTTATGAGAAAAAAAATTTCTCGCCGATCTTTTGCACCAACTGCCGAAGATCTTCATGTTTTTATACCACATTTCCAATCTTGGCGAGGATAAAGAAATATTCTTATATTTTAAGGATAGTAGTAGAACTAATAGTAGTGATGATATTTTAATTACGTTTCACTAGAGCTGCACAATAGGTTATTGGCGATGGTCTGGGAAGCATTCTTCATGATGATCCTAGGACATGCCGTCACAGTTTTGATCTTCTGCAGAAAAAGAGGACTCCCCAGCTTTGATAGCAGACAACTTGCACGCAAGGTCGATCACTTTACGGTAGAACAGTTTAACAATGATCGATACCATGCACCCCTGGCTTCATCGCAGGATGATCAAAGTGGTCACCCACCCGCTCACTGACTGCTTACAATGATGCTTGACTCCGGTGATCCACTGGAAAAGGTGTCTTATGATCAGTCCACGGTGGGGAATATTTTTTTAAAAAAATGGGTGTCATATTAATTAACGTACAAATGGCTGTAATAAAAAGTGCAATATTGATACGATATCGACAAGTTTGAAAATATAGTAAGTTAGGCGTCGTACTCCTTTCTTCAAGAGGCAAATGATCCTCTAAGAAGCAAAAAATATAGGGAATCTACCTTTAAAAACCATGCAATTATTACAATTGTACTTATTCTGCAAAATAAACGCAGTTAATCTTCAATTTATATAGGTATATATGAGTAGGTCACTCGTGGGCAAGTAGGTCACTGGGGAACAAATTCAAACTATGATCAGTGAGCCGGGATAGCCTAGTTGGTAGGGATTTGGGCTCATAACTAAGAGGTCGTGGATTCAATTCCCGCCGGCCGTAGACTCTCCGTGTAGTAAATGGTGACTAATGCACGTTAAATCTGTCGATAATCTGTCGAATCCAAGTCCTCCATGTTCCCATAACAAATCATACCTCTGGGGGTACTGATCCTGGAGTTTCTTTGTCTTCTGTATTGGTTCAAAATTACAAGGCAACGGAGTTGAACATAAGTAGTCGTAAATCCAAAATTGGGTCGGTCATGTATTATCAGTGATGTTCAATGAGGGTAATAAAATAATAATAAAACTATGATCTGTGCGTTTGATGATGTTTCATTGAAACTACTGCAGAGCTATGATTTGACGGCGTGTCATTAAAATGGTCTCTTCGTAGGTTGGGTGAAGTTTTGGTGGACTCCCCATTGGTGGGATAACGTTTAGGTTGACTTACCATACTGTAGGTGGACTTACCATAGGCGGAGTGACGTGTAGGAATTACGTTTTCTATTTATGTCCTGGAGAAAACTTACGCCCTTACTCTCCAGTTCAAAATTTCCGGTCTGAATTTTTCAGTGCTTCCTAATACCTATCAATTTTAGTTTTATTCTGGTCTAACAAACAAAAAGTCGACCAGAAATAAACCCTTTCGATGCCAAAATTCAGTTTTCACGACATCAAACTATAGGCTGTGTTTGCTTTAATTGTCACACATTTGGTGAAGAGGATAGCTCTACACGTCACCCATTAAACTGATTGCTTCCCTGCAACAGTTTCAGGGGAATTTTATTACAAACAAACCATCAATAAATATCACCTATTCCTTATGTTAAAGGAAAATTTGGCTGTTAGTCAGTTCAGCTTAAAAGATGACGTGAAACTTCAAAGATTTATCATTGCGAGGACGTGGAGGAGAACTAGTATGACATTGGCATACAAGATCTTCCTTCTCTTGAGGGAAAAAAAACACATCATCGGAAATTGTGTTTATGTATACACAAGTGTTCAATATTTGAAATGTTGTAAACGTTATGGAATATTTAATGGTTTTCTTATTTATGGATAGGAAACCTTATTTTCAGAGTAACTTTATTTTATTTCTCTTAAATGTTACCGAATTATCAGTATATATTTCTTAGGCTGATTAAAAAATCCGGCTCTTGGCTAATGTACCAGGCTAATGGGAAAATTTTCTGGTATTCCATAATTTGCCTTATATTTTTAGATTTACTGCAATCAACTCATATAACTTAAGACAATTTAGGAAATGTTTGAAGAATTTCCCAATCAGAATAGAAGTTTGCTTAATTTTACTAAATAGACTCTCATTAAACTTTTTATAATAAGCATTCACTACTCGGCATATTGAAAATTGAAGTATGTCACTCTAATCAAGAAATAAAGAATATATATTCTCATTAACCTAAAGATATGTGGGCTTACTGCAATAATCTTAAAATTTATAATCAGAAAATGCTAGAGACTTGCTCAATTAGCCTAGCTAATTACAAAGTGCTCTGAAATTTTCAGAGATCATTGAATTACCATGCCATATATATTGTATTGTAATTAGCATGCCATACCATATATATTCTAATTCATTTTTGTAATTTTCATGCGCTCGGTATAGTTTATAACATCCCTAACTCAAGAAAAATAAATGAATGCCCATGCTTATCTAAGTTTTTTCTTAATAAGAGAAAAATCAATGCGTGTAAACCACGCAAATACGTTGAATGCGTGATTCTCTATCATTTAACTTAGAACTTCAAAGGTTTTTTGTTTCACCAAAATACAGCTGAGCCCAATACTCTTTTTCCTCACGCGAAACAAGTCGGCATTATCTTCAGGTTGTGACTTTTTTCACTCCACTCATTAATCCGTCATTTTAATTATACAGCCCGATCATAGATCAGATCTTAAAGTAAAAGAAATAGCGTAGTTAAAATTCAGACAAATCCCTGGCTGTTACATTTTCAAGACACAACGCCTCTCAAAGCAAAAATATCACTAATACTCATACTTTTCAACATCCATCGTTATTCAAGGCGCTCATTAACCCTCGATATCACACCAAGAACTTCAAGAAAAGCGTAAAGTTCTTAATTAGAGGGCTGAAAAGCGCTCAATCTCCGACAAACGTCAAACTGATGGTCGACCACACCTGTAGTAATGCCCAGCCTCAACTTGTTGTTTTCAGAACTAAATGAATTCTTTTGTAATGGCGGATCAATTTTTTTTCTTATTATTTCTAGTCCATCAGCCATTTTATTATTCGTGGTCAGAGACAACACCCTGTTGTATTCCCTGAGGGCAGCTTTTGCACCGATAAGTTGAAGTCTTTGTGGAGCAAAAATTAACCACCATTGGAGCAGAGCCAGAAGTTCTTAAAAGGAACGGTGGTCTTGTGCGTGAGGTTTTTAATATCGTGAGGGGGCTCTCTACGAATTGAAAATTTCCAATTATGGTGTATGCATCCTGAGAAGTATTTATCCCGTGACATTTCGGGAAATGAAATTACAGTAATTTACTAAATATTACTTTGATTTCTTTAGATCATTTAATTGTTAAAAATATAATGTATACTTCCATATACATTTAATTTTAACAGGGAAAATTTTAGTTTCCTTGGAAATAAAAAATGTGAATAATGGAACAGTGAAGTCCTTTTTGTTTTAAATCAATATACAAAGCTTATATCCTTGGAAAAGCTCATTAGTTTCAGAGCCAGTATTACATTTGCACTTGCTTCATTAACAATAATTCAGTATTTTTCACTGAAACCAATATAAAGTCAAAACAATTAGATCAAGCCGAACCATATCTTTTATTAATGAAAACAACGTTTTTATTTAATCCGAAATAGGTTCTTTTTTACGCTAGTAGGTTTTTTTCGATTTGATAGTATTTTTTTTACAGTTACATACCGTATAGACTTCCCAAAAGGTACACTAAGAAAAAAAGGCACGCTCAATTCTACCAGAATATAGTACAATTCACCGTGTTTCTGGCTCTATGGGAACCACCAAAAAGCTCAGTAACTTTCACCGCACCTCTTTTGTTAGTTTTGGCAAAATGAACATGAAAATATGGTTTTGTAATATGAGGTATACTTTGTTAAGTGTGGTAATATTTGGTAACTTTATCATGATACCTTAGAGTATGACATTACAGCCATTTTATTCAGTTAAATTCACTTTTCAGTTTTGCTTTATCTTATATATATATATATATATATATATATATATATATATATATATATATATATATATATATATATATATATATATATATATATATATATATATATATATTTCAAGCAATTTCCTGTAATTATCTATCTGTAAGATGTGCCCTATAAACTTTCGTTACAGTATGAACGTAATATGCATCACTGAGTACCTTGTGTGCTTATAGGTTTTCATTAATGCTTTTATGTATGCTACAAAATTTTCAAAAATTTCACTTGCCATGTTCTATCTATAAATTTTTTAAATTATTAAAAATAAAAACCCAATTTATGTTGTCTTTTATATCTTATTGATTACCTAACAAACCCATTATTATTCTTTTTAGTTAGTTCGTTATTTTTGACACAAGAGTCATGATAGGCTTTATATCGCGCCAAACACTAGATTGATATACGAATTCTGTTTTAAATTAAGGTAAGATAACCAGTGTCTTTAAGATAACCAACGAGGTTTATATGTGGATAGACACCAATTAGTATTAATAAGTTGGGATAATCGCATTCGAAATATCGATATCTCAATTTCTTTTTAGAAATTCGTACAGGCTTGATACAAAGTGAGAAGAAAAATATGGAAATATTATCCGCATTTTCAAGAGCCTGATTTTACTTTTCACCGAAAATAGTATGATGAGAGATTACTTTCCTCGCACACTTCCATCAAGAAGTGAAGTACTGTTTCATCAGGGCTTCACATTCATGCGCAGGAAATTACGAAGTGTCGATAATAAAGCTCTTAAATACCCAACAATAAAACTCATTTAAAACTCAATGAGCATGTCTATTATTGCATATTTATTGCCCATCAGTACCATAAACTATTTTATTTTTTTTTAAAATACTTGTATTCCTTATTTAAAAATTAAAATGTGAGGTAATAAGAGGATGCGAATAGTAACGCCCTTTCACAGAGCCTGGTGTTACTCTTCACAGATTAATAGTAACAAAAGGAGATCAGTGCCAAAATTTCGGGTTACTTTCCACTCACGCCACCACCAAGAAGTACTGTTTTATCAGGAAAACATCAAGCTTTCGTTGTCACTCGCAGGAAATTACGAAGAGTCGATAACAAAGCTCATTAAAAATGAAATAAATAGGTGTTGGAACGTAACACCGGCACACACTGCAGGAATAAGACGAAAAGAAGGGAGACGGTACCAAGGGGGTGGGGTAGAATTAGGAAATGCTGCCAGATGCAATGAGGGCATCAGAGAAACGTTCGATAACCCTCTTCCATCCTCCACTCCCCACAAACAGAGAACCCCTCATTTCCTCCGCTTAACAAGATTTTTGCGAAATAAAGTTATTAACTGAGAAATAACTGGAAAAACAAAACAAACCGAAGGAACGGAATAAACGAGGAATTGTGTCAGCGCTTGGAGGAAATTGACTTGATTATTAAAATACACTCCAGCTGCTAAGTTCTGTCCTGGATTAAGAGCAATATTTCCGCCAACATTTACACAGCAGTTTAATATTTAATGCCGCAATTTGCTGAATGGAATATGGAAAAAAAATCTACCTAATGCCGAATGCATAAATCTTATTTAAGTATCTGGAATCATAAAAAAGTAATTATGAGGTATCCTAATGACAGCGAATCATTTGTTTGGGCCAATGATATGAGTTTTCTGTTGTAAAAAGAGTTGGTTTTGTTTGAATTTATTTATAATGATGATTTTTAGCATATAACTATAAATATTTAACTAGTGCGGAGCCTAATATACATAAGAAGTACGCTTTGTTTAAAGTATCTCTTTCAGATTCTTCGTTAAATGGATTTCGTCGAAATTAAAATACGAATGTCTTTGATATTTATTCTGAAAAAAGGTTTAAACAGAAAATAAAAAAATAGCTAAACTGTTCTTTTAAATCCATAAATGCATATTAAATAAATTATAAAATAGTTTCAGTTTGTCTTCGAAAATATTTTATTAAAATTACTTGGCTTGCATGGAACATGCGTACTATTTTAAAAGTCAAATGGAGCAAATATCTTATTTGATAAAAAAAAGTCCCGAAACTGCAATTAGTTGTTTTTATTTCAGAAGTAAAATAAAAAATAATTCTTTAATCAACTAGTCAGTAGTCTGTTCCTTAAACATATGAATAAAAAAGATGCATTCAAAATTTTAAAGAATTCGCACTAAAATATTTTGCAATATTGCATTTAAAATTATTGAAAATAACAGAAAAATTAGGTTTGTGGAAAAACGAAAAAGGCACAATTATCAATGTAATAACTAAAATAAATCATTTTTTAAACCATCATAACTTGTATTCTATTTTATGCAGAAGCGAAGAAACAAAACTGAAACGGTTTTAGAAAGATAAAAAAAAAACATAGTTTTAATTTGCAAGAAGAAAAAAAAAAAGCAGAAAAGTGTTGTTTTTTTTTTTTAGTTAAAATCGGCTTAAAAGGTAGTCGGGTACCTTAAAATCTACATTTACAGTATTTTTCAATTTCTGACAAAATCTGTGGTTCAATTACTTCTATTTCCTAAAAGTACATAAAAAAAATTCAAAAATTGGATTTTGTTTTGGCAACAATTACTTTATGAGCTTTCCAAAGCTTATCGCAATTCATTGGTGTAATCAAACCAACAGATATTGCCAACAGATATTCGACGAAAAAAAATTGCTTTATATGTTTTGCACTTCAGCTTACCCTGGTAAAACATGAACTTTAATTAAAACGAACTAATTTGTAATTCCATAGGTGGAGTGAATTGAGGCTTGATTTTTTTTTAAGAAACAGCCATACTTATCCCCCTAATTTAGTGTCATAAGGAAAAAACTGAGATTATAGCTCATGAATAACAAGAACAACTAATTGCAGTTTCGGGACTCTCCATGCATATGCCTACATTTGAAACAAAACAGACTTGTTCTATTTCTATATTTGTCTGCTAACTTCCCATTTTGCATCAAACCAATTTTTAACTTTAAGGGTGGTGTAAACGAAGACTCGGTATTGTTGGAAGATTTGCACCTATCCTGCTATTTCGGTGCCGTTAGGAAAGAGCTCAGTTTTAAGCACTGTAGGCTTCTGCAACAGACCTGTTGTCCCTCATTATTCAACTGCCTACCATATTATTAATTTTCCAATTTGCAGCAAATAAATATTTTGCGTCACTGTTGGTGTGAATGGAGACATAGTCTTATTAGAACAACTCCTCCTTACCACTTAACCAGATGCCATAAGGAAGATGCTCAGATTTTAGAACTTAACTATAATCTCTATGCTTCTGTCTGCATGTGAGAAAGAACAGACTTGTTCTTGGTCATTATTCAATTGCCTGCCATGTCATTAATCCAATTTGCAGCAATGCCAGTTTCTTTACTTCAACGATGGAGTGAATGGAGGTATGGTCTAGTTAGAGCAGCCCCTCCTCTCCTCTTAATTAGGTGCCATAAGAAAAAGTGTCAGATTTTAGCACTTGAATACAATCTCTATGCTTCTGTCTACATGTGAGAGAGAACAAACTTGTTGTCCCTCAATATTCAACTGACTGTCATTAAATTCCCAATTTGCAACAAACAGTCTTCTTACTTCAATGTTGGTGTGAATGGAGGCATAGTCTTGTTATAGCAGCCCTTCCTCTCCTTTTAATTAGGTGTCATAAGGAAGAATCTCAGATTTTAGTATGTGAATATAATCTATATGCTTCTGGCTACGTGGGAGAAGGAACAGACTTGTGGAACTGCTAACTATTTTATTAAATTTACAATATGCAGCAATTTTTAGCTCCAATGGAGAAGTGAAAGAAGGCTCGGTCTGATTAGAAAAGCTACACGTCTCCTCTTAATTCAGTGCTATAAAAAAACAACTCTTATTTTTGAACTTGAATATAATCTATATACTGTCTACTTTTAATAAAAACCAAGCTTGTCCTATCTCTATATTCAACTACAATCTATATCAATAAACTGATACCTCATTTGTCAAATTGAAGAAAAATATAAAATTCTTCTCCATTCTTCAGATTATGCCAGTAATAATAAAACCTAGTGTCTCAGTCATTTGAATCATATTTCATTTCTCCCTGAAGACATCACTGAAGTCGATTCTGGGGTCGATGACATATGCTTCTTAGTCCAAAATAAGTTGTTATCAATTTAAAGAAGGCTGCAAACAACACTTACGCAAGAAAATTTTCCATTTCACAATTAAAATTTTACTATGACTTGGAAAAATTAAAAAGGGCATTACCATTTTTAAAGTAGTAATAAAACCTATTTGGTGGATGTTTCTGCACCACAATGACAAGTTAATTTTTCATCACCAAATCATGAAACGATAGAAATGATTTTAAATAATTTAAAAATAGAAAAGTTAATCAATCGAAGCTTAAGCCAACAAAGGATTTCGAATTCGGACATTCTGAATCAGACATTCTAATTCGCTTCTTGATTTTATAGTTTATTTGGGCTTAAAGGTCCGTTCAAAATTTTGCATGTTAAATGGGTTTGACCTCTACCGATTTTCAGAAATTTCAATGATCTTTGACTCCTCTATTTTTATAATCAGACAAACATTTTAAAATTGTAACCGACATTTTAATGTGAGGTTTACGAAGCATCGTTTCCCAGATAGATTAAAAAATCAATTTCAATTCTAACATGGACTTCCTGCAGTTTCTACATTTTGAGATTCATGGCTAAACCACTATCTCGTCTGATTGCATTAAAGATAACAATAGAAATGTTTCATGAATTGTAAGTATCAAAATATATTTCCACTTGTTCTTCAGATCATTTGTAAATTATTTTTTACAATTAGTAAAGAAAATAGCGAATTAATACCCGTTCCTTCTGCACTAAAGATCTTTTGATAACTTTGTCTTAGATGCAGAGTTGAAAATAAAAATGAATTTTAAGCATTCTTAACAAAAGTTGTAGCTGCTGCGAGCTTCGAAACTTCTGGTTTTATAACAATTCCATATTAAATAAAAGTTTCATAAGATATTTATACTTGCCTATTTGTACCGTGATTTGTCAGTTTTCGAAAGCGTTTCTGTTTTTTACCTCGGTTAAATATTTATTTGTGTATACTATTTTGTTTACATTTTTAATGAGGATTCCTAAAATAGACATTTAGGGTGCTCTTTATAGAATACTAAGTATACTAGATGATTTCTGGCACATCATAAGGGTTGCGAATAGCATAGCAACCCAACCATGTCCAATAATGTCATTTAAAGCCGTTGGAGATCTTCTCTTATTATGAACTTCCTGTTCGTACATTTTTGAACTTGAACTTTTGTTTATTAAAGCTATCTTAATATTATTTCAGTTTTGTGTTTTAAAATAATTATTGTCAAATATCGTGTTTAAATAGGCTCAGAAATAGCTATTTTAGACTTGGCGACAAGCTTGATTAGTTCGCCAAGTCGCCTAGTGAGTGATGGCCGTGAAATTGGTCGAATATACTTGTTACGTAATTTTTGCCCTAACTGATTTCAAAGATGTTCTATGGGATTTTGATCGACCAGTCCAGTTTTTGAACACCCATTTTGGCACTCCATGGCTGCGCTAGTCTCGATGTGTGAATAGAGCAGTTTTTCTTCTGCAAAAGAAATGGGCCTTCCCCAAAATATTGGCATTGAATTAGAAAAGCAACAGTATCTAGAACTTTCACATGCATCTCAGAGTCCATTTTTTCAACGACAAGAACTAAGGGAACCAGGCCAAACTATGAAAACCCCCCTCATCATTATGATTTAGGTGGGTATCTGGACACTTTTGTCAACAATCTGGATACATTTATTTTGGTCAGATAGTGTACTTCAGCAATGGCCACATCATTTTAGAATCTAACCAACAATTCGGTCTTTTAACATTCAATCAACATTGACCAATTCAACATTCAACATCACCAAATTCTCTAAATCCAACATTCACCATCATCATATTCAACATTCACCAAAAAATATTTACATTCACTTATTTCAATCACAGTAACATATGCATCCCTTTAATATATAAGTGTTATCCATAAATCTTTACATAGGTTGTGTCCATTAGTTGTGTGCATGGGCATTCTTTACATAGGCTTTACATAGATTGACTAGTCATGACAGGTTTACTCAGTACTCAGTTTGGCTACATCTCTTGATTGAAGTAACATCAATTTAATTTAAAGCATATAATTAACGAAATCATTTTTAATTAAAAGGTTGTGAACTTAAAAAGTTATTTTTAAGAAACACGTATACTTTTTTATGAGTACCTTACACTTTATGCGTGTTTAAATTGTTTTATATTAAAATACTGAATCACCATTTGCAAACTTCTCAGATAAATATTAAGAAACAGTTATATTGAGGTAAAAAAAATTACTAAAACAAATAAACAATGATTTCTAAAAAAAACATTTTTCGGAAGAAATCAAAATTAATAACACTAAAGCAAAACAAAATTTGACATGTTTTCAATTAAATTTACAAATTTAATAGGTTAAAGCGCCTAATTTTCTTTATTCTTAAAAATTCTTATGTATTTTCGTCTGGAAAATTGTAAACAGACTGATTTTACGGCCCATTTTTCTTATAAAAAGTTTGGATTCATTTTTCAAGTTGAAATAAACGATGATACAACTGGCTTCTTGCCCATCCTTTTAACTCGTTTTACGAATTTTTGAAAAAAAAAAAAAAAAAAAACTGGGTAAACTTTATTTGGTTAAAAGCTCAAAAGTAAAATCCCAGCTTGATAATTACGTATTTTAATTTAAAAGCCCTCTAATAAAATGAAATATTGGGAAATGAAATTAATAATAATTTGATGAGAATTTGAGTTGGCAATATGACAGAAGTATTATAAAATGAAATAATTAATTTATTAAATACAAAAATAGCTGTTTAATTCTCAATTAGTAACAGAAGCTTTTGCTCACTGCTTTCATAAACAGTCTTATATTTATCCTTTTTTAATATGTGAGTTTTGACATTAATATTTATTCAAGCTAAAACATTAATAATCTACATTTATTCATTTTAAAAATGTATCAAATATGGCTTATTTTGTTTGTATTTGATTTACTTTTAATCTTTATTTGCTAGAAAACGGAAAATAAGTATTTTTAAACTGATATTAGTTTCATTGCAGTCATCGCAAACAGCTAAAGGTGCAAGAATGAGAATTCTTATTTGGCTCTTTGCCACTTTAATTTAGATTCTTCGTATTACTTTATTTTATCAGTACTGTCTAATTAAAATATTTTGTTTTTAAGTAACTAAATTACATACTTTTTAAATAAATCTATAATTTGAAAAAAAACTGCTGATAACACTGAAATATTTTTTAGCTTTTGAACAAAACTCGTTAAGCTCAGTGTTTAAAAAAATAATCGTTACAATACCATATGAGGTACTTTTTTGAAGATTTTATATGTATAAACAAGCAAAGCTAGAGCAAAATCTAACCGAAGAGCAACGAAGTAGTCTTTAGATTGGATTCCTTTAACCCGTGAATTCAGTAAATAGCCTCATAACTTATAGAATATTCGAAAAATAACCAAATTTACAGTTTTGAAAGAAACGAAATACCTTGAATAATTTTTGATCTAGTGATCGGATCTTTACATCTTTATTTATCTTATCGGATCTTTACATCCTTAAATTTACTAATTAATAGGGACAGACGATATTTTAATTTATGAAATCAAATGCAAAAACGTATTTTCTCTTAACAAACCCTATTCTTTCCATGGTTTCTGATTTCTGATCTACAAAAAAGGAGTGGGTAGTCGCAATCACGAAAATATGGTCCCTAACGTTAAGTCAGAAGAGTGGTTGAAAGTTTGGACATTTAATGCTAATTTTACTTCTTATGTATATCGCTATGACTCCAGAGCATTTTAAAGAATCGGAAAATGTTTCCACAGAATTATAGAATTCATTTATTTAATTTATTATTTAGGTATATAACATTAGAAAAAAATTTTATTGCAAAAAAATTTCATTTTAAAAGGCAAAAAACACAGTTAAAATAAAACCAATCATATAGTTTCTGAGTTATCATATTTTAAGAAATTCGTATATTTCTCAAGAACTGCTCGACCGATTACTATCGAGTTTTATATTTCGTCGTCTAAAATTATATTATTCAGAATGATATAAAAATTGTTATACGTTACAATTCAAAACAAATAATTTCGACTATTATTAATAATGCCTCATGGGATTATGGCAAATTAGAGGTGACAGTTGTCCGGGCTTAGTGTATTAAATACTGAATTTAAAAGACAATTGGCCAAAATTAAAAAACTTGGGTAACAACTGGGGATGAATATTTGTTAAGTATTCAGTTGAAAAAATCAATAATAAATATGTAACAAATCGGTGATTTCAGTTAAATGAAGAGACAAATATTGATAGACTTAAAAAAGTACTTCTTTAAGTGAAAGGGAATTGGTTGAATTAATATGTCGGAATATTGTTATAATTCAACGCCATGTTTTATTTTTTTTTATATATGCAATAAGATTTGGAAAATAATGATTGAATATCGCAAAGGGAAGTCGGACATTTGACCAGATGTGATGAGACTTATCTGTTGTTTGTCATAAAAAATCTAACAAAAATAATAAATTATGTGACAACAATTGAATTATTTAATTTCAAATCCGCTTCTATACAACATAAATTAAATAAAATCCCTTTGCTGATAACAAAATATTCACGCAAGTTTAAATATGACCTATACTAAGGGAAAATAAATAAAGTCAGTCTTCTGGTGACTGATAAATTATGTAGGTAAAATACAACCTTGTACTAAGTTAAATTACACAAAATCAGGTTTTAGGTGAAAGAGTATTCCCCTAAATTAAAATATGGCTTATACAAAAGTAAATTAAATAAATTTACTCTTCTGTAGGCAAATAAATTATTAAAGTAAAATACAACCTTGTACTACTTGAAATTACGCAAAGTCAGTTATCTGATAACAGATAAATTATGAAGGTAAAATGCAACCTTAAACTGCATGAAACTATAATAAGTAGGTTTTACTGGTGGCAGAATATTCAAGTAAGTTAAATTATGTCGTATACAAAGAGAAATTAAACAAAGTCCAGTCTTCTGAAAGCCGATAAATTATGATGGTAAAAACATTTTTATACTACGGAAAAATGCACATAGTAAGTTTTGTGGTGACAGAATATTCACGTAAGCTAAAATACGACCTATACAAAGGGAAATTAAATAAAGTCAGTCTTCTGGCGACAGATAAATAAAGTAAGTAAAATAAAACCTTATACTAAGTGAAATTACACAAAGTCAGGTTTTAGGCGATAAAACATTCACCTAAATTAAAATATGTCCTATACAAAAGCAAATTAAATAAATTTAGTCTTCAGTAGGCAAATAAATTATTATTGTAAAATACAACCTTATACTACTTGAAATTACGCAAAGTCAGTTATCTGGTAACAGATAAATTGTGAAGGCAAAATACAACCTTATATACTGCATGAAACGAAACTATAATAAGTAGGTTTTCTGGTGACAGAATATTCAAGTAAGTTAAATTATGTCGTATACAAAGGGAAATGAGACAAAGTCCAGTCTTCTGAAGGCAGATCAATTATGATGGTATAAACATTTTTATACTACGGAAAAATGCACATAGTCAGTCTTTCTCTTATGGATAGGTAATGAAGGTAAAATACAATCTTATACTACGTGAAACTATAATAAGCCAAAATTTTCGGGTGACATAATATTTACATAAGTTAAAATATTACCTATACAAAAGGAAATTACATAATTTCAGTCTTCTGACAGAAAAATTTTATGAAGGCAAAATATTACTATATACTATGTGAAACTATGCAGAGTCTCAATTTTCCGGTGACAGAGGATTCACGTATGTTAAAATGTGACCCATACAATGAAAAATTAAATAAACTCTGTTTTCTGACGACAGATAAATAATGAAGGTAAAATTAAACCTATGTGAAACTATACAAAGTCTCAGGTTAATAGCTACAGAGTGTTCACGTAGGTTTAAATACGACTCATACAAAAGTAAATTATATAAAGCCAGTTTTCTGATGACTGAAAATTTACGTGTAAGTAAGTTAACATACGATCCTATACTACATGAAACTACCAAAAGTAGAGCCTAAATTGTTGTTTACTTATAATTCGCTTTTCTTCAGTAACCCACACTTACCCTGAACGAAACACTCAAATAGTTATACAAATTTAGCTTTTCTTTCTTTTCTTTGTTATATGATATTCCATTACTATTACAGTACCTAACTTCTAACCCTGGAAACATAATACAAATGCTCTCATCATCTTCAGACCCTGGGCTCACGTGATATAAAAAATTTAAACTCTGGTTAGAATTTTTTCTCAACACTACTACACTCAACACATCCACTTTAGTTGTATTTACTTTTATTTAGTCAGTTTTATTCAGTTAGTTTTATTTAATTAGTTTTATTTAGTTAGTTTTCTTTAGTTTTTTTTCCCCTTAGTTTCATTAGTTAGCTAGCTTTATTTAGATTCTTTTCTTACAGTGTTTACACCTATATATATTCTTAACATAGATAAAAATTTCGTAAATACATTACACTTTTCCAATAAAAATAGAAATAAAAGTAGCAAAGGAAATAAAACAAAATTAAAAATATGACCACTGAAGCCGACGTCTTCAGGGGGTACCGGCCCCAGTGGCCAAAAAACAAAACCTTTTCTATTAAGGAAGATTGCAAAAGCCTAAAAAACCTTCCTCAGTACCCCGAAGGTTTTGTTTAAAAGTCCAGGAGAAAAACATGCAAGACATAAAACTAATACAGAAAAGAAACTCATACAAATTATCAAAAAATAAAAATCAACAGAAAATAAAAACTCACATAAACAAGGTCAGACAGCGAACTCTAAAGCAAACCAAATGAAATGGAATCACTTAAACCAAAGGAAAACAACGCCCTCTTTTAAAATGCGCAGATTGAGAAAATGATAGGAAAAAGTTGTCAAAGAAAATTACGTCACATATTAATAGAATGCTTAACTGGGGCTTTAAAAGAAGTTTTGTCCATTTT
Source organism: Parasteatoda lunata (assembly GCA_949128135.1). Classification (NCBI taxonomy): domain Eukaryota; kingdom Metazoa; phylum Arthropoda; class Arachnida; order Araneae; family Theridiidae; genus Parasteatoda; species Parasteatoda lunata. Next base: position 83,640,393 of record OX421973.1, read on the forward strand.
GTTTAGATTTTAATTGTATTCTTTTAGTATTAAACTTTTCCAACTTTCATTACTTCAGAATTATTTCCTTGCAATGGGAGCCCTGAACTTCATAAAATCTATTGAAGTTATAGTTACAAATGATAAATCTTTCTGCCGATATTTTTATTACCCTAAACTGCAAGTACATAGGTGGAGTTAGTTACTCCACCTGTCTTCTGTATTCCTTCCTACTCGTGTACAATAATGTCAATACTTGTACTCAACCTTTCCTCCAAAACTACTTTCCATTTTAATACAGGTATAAATTCAACTATCATTCTTTTTATTCTTTTACAATATTGTGACCCTATTTGATCTTATCATTATCTTATTACCCTATTTCATCTTACCACTATCTTATCTTGCTACTATCATATTACTCAACCTTGTTTTACCACAATCTCATTACCCTGTCTTATCTTACCACTATCTTATTACCTTTCACCTTGTAAATTACCTTTCTTTTGAACAACTTTTTTTTTATTAAAATACATACAAATACTATCTTATTTTAAGACTTAATATACTTGCGCAAACAAATCAATCTAAGGATTCTATTTCTGTATTCCTTAATAAATTTAGGCAAATACACTACTATTTCTTGAAATATACTTATCTTTCATCGTCCTTTTTTTGTACTTCTTTTTCAAAAACTACTGTCTGTCATTACTAATCGGAATTAAAGCACATCACTTCCAAAAAATGAACTTGGCCTTCGATGCTATTACCTGCAATAAATTTTAAGGATTTTTTAAAACACACTGTATGGTTGCAAATTTATAGACAATTCAAACTTTACTAAACATGTTAATATTGATTATAGACAGTGTTCCGTTTATGCAACGTGAATAGTCGCTTAAATCTGCAGCCGAAATAAACGAAGCCATTTTGTTCAATTAAACAAAAATATTAGGACTAAAACTATTATATTATTTAAAAATTAAGTACACAATGTAGCTTTTACTGCTTGCAGTTTATTTTTATTTTATGCTATGTAACTCAGGATTTTTATTCCATTTTTGTTGCTTATACATTTTAATAAAAAAAGTAACGTTTTGAAATCAATTAGAAACTGTAAAATTCTTTTTATTAAAAATGAGATGGATTGTTTTAAAATGATTATTTTGGCAAAAAATAAAAAAAAATCTATTCTCACTAAAAATTTAATTTCCCCTACTTTGTTTTCATTTAATTATATTTCCTTCTAGACTTATCATGCTGGCTGATCTCCGAGAAGCTCCCGAATCTGGGAGAAAAGAAGAGTTCTCCGCTATTTCAGTCAAAGTCTTCCATCAATAAAAAGCAGCTAAACTTTTCCTTTCTCTTCCCTCGTACGCTGGTTAACCAGCCTCGTCTATAAATAATATATATGAATACAAAAACTTCCTCTCCCTCCTCCCATACAAAAGACGGACAAGAAATAAGAACGGATTTGAAGGGCTCAAAAAATTCGAGGCGGGGGGGGGGGAAGGAACGAAATACTACTCCGATCTTTACAGCCGAACTGTAAAAAAATAGGAAGGAAAAGTAAGAGGAAAAAAATATGTAACTCAACATCCTTAGTGAATAAAATATCACCTTTGGGAGATGTTTGTAAGCTTCACAGAAAATCTAGTGGTTCGGTCCATTACAGTGATTGCTTTCCTAGCCAAGATTGACCGACGCCTACTATGGAAGATATGTCGCCAATGTATTACATATATAGGAAACTAGAGAAAGAAGGAACAAAACTTGGCGAAAAAAAAGGAGTGAAGTTTTCTATTGTAAACAATGCCTTGTGGAATCTTGCCAGATTCAAGAGTTTCTCGAATTTTTGCCACTGAAACGTGGGATCACGTAACATTGGACCATGAGCAAACATTTTGCACCAGTTCTGGACAAGACGGGTGGTTACCAAAGATAGAATCCTTCCTTACATTTTGTTTACTTACTTTCAGAGTTTTTTTTTATGTACCAGGTGGGTTTTACCACCAGGGATTGTGGAGGCACGAATCGCGAAACGCCGCTCACGATTTACAATAAGAGAAATTTTATTTCTCTTGCTTTTTTTAACAATGGATGTTCGGGGGGATATATATTTTTTATTCCAATCAGATATCCTATTCCATGACCGTGACGTAAGCGTAGCAGCGGATAGAGCTCTTTATATTGATTTTGCAAACTTACTTTTTGCAATTATATATAGATTACTTTTACATAGTAATAATCTGTGGCTTGAATATATGGCAACTTTAACCGGTCTACTGTCTATCGTATTTTTCCAATCTGTCTGAAATCTTTCCCGATTATACATATTTATGTGTATTTTTCACAATTTTAAATTTTATATTTGCCTTCAAAATATACTTACTTCTCCAGAAACCACAAAATTCTCACTCGCAAAATGGGTATAATTGCAATTTCACAATCTGTCATAAACACGACGAATGGGTTTCTTTCTAGGAGATACAAGTACATATAAATATAGAGGCCGGAATGAAAATATTCGTTGTCACTTTACATTAAATGTACATGTGACAATAATTAATCTTTACTTTTACTTAAGCCTTTAATTTTTCTCTAAAACTTATTTCCTTTTTTCTTCAATATAGCTTTTATTTTTACTTTTAACCTTTCTGGTTGACCTTGGTCAACGTGGTCTTTGAACTTCCTGTGGGGAAAGTTTACCCCTCTTTTTTTTTCCACGCCTTTCTGTTTTACTTTTTTTTAGGGGGGCTAACTAACCAATCTCTTTCCTTTAATTTTCAAACTCTCCTCCTCTTTAAGTTTAATTGGCTGTAATTTTTCTGGTCCAACACCTAGTTAACGAATTTTAAAATCACTTTTTATGATTTTCTCTTTTGTGCTTCCTTCTGGCTAGTTCCTATTTCCGAGATGCGGACTTCGGGTCCGTATCGAGGGATTTCTTTTTACATGTTTTTTTTAACCTTCATTTTTTTATTAAATCCATAACAGTAATTAATTTCTAAAAATTAAAAATCAACATTTAATCCTTTATGTTTCGTTAACATTAAAATCCTCTCGAACTTAATCTTTCTTTCCATTTTTATTTTAAAAGTTAAATATCTCGTTCCTTTAATTTTTACTTTTATGCTTGACGTAAATTCTCTTGTCACCCATTTCTTTTTTAAAAGATATTTCTTGTGCTACAAAAATGTGTTGAAAGATATACATTGTTTTTGAAATAAATAAAATAAGTAGTGTTACAAAACTAAATGTTTTAAAAAATGTTTTACGAAAATAAATGTTCAGCTGAAGAGAAAGATTTGTGTGTTTTTTTAGTAATACCTTCGTAGCCAATAGTTATTACCTGTTTCCTCCGGTATGTGGTGAGTAAATTTTTTAATTATTGTTATGGGCATGCATAAATGTGAATTTGGAAACGTCAGCTTACTGCTTTAACATATATTTATACATATCTGGATATAGCATGTCATTATTTTAATTATCTTCTAATTTTGATTAATTCTTAGTTTTCACCCTTATTCTAAATTTGGTGATACCAATTTATCCAAACCTCACACTTTGTGACCCTTTGGACCTATTGGGTTATTGTTATACCACATTAGCATTGTACTACCACTTTCCTTAACGATCACATTCCCGTTAATGTAATACCCTTTCGTAATTTTCGGCCTTAAGTTGTTTTTTTATGACATTTCATTCATTTAACTATCTTTATCATGACTATATCCAAATACAATCTCAAATACAAGTACTATATACAAATGATTTCAATTTAGCAATATTAATACATTAAATTACCTCACTTTATTCGCACCAAACATAATCATATAGTATTAATTAACTCTAACATTCGTCCTTTCATTTTTGAGCAAGAAAATTTCAACGAATTTCTCCGTCATTTACCGCTTTTCTGCAAGTCTGCCAGTACAAAGATCTTCGCTCCAAGCACTTGGCCCATGAAGCAGTTTTTCCTACAATTCTTGCTATTAAATCAGCACCAAACACAATAAAAAATCATTATTTATAATGCTCTCTTAGGGTAAGCAAAATTGCCAAACCGTCTAGTAGAAGGATGTAAAATAAACTTCGAAGTACAACAGTTACAATTATAAAGTACTTTCACGTGCACGTCAACGCAGGCCTCCCCAGAACATCTCCTCCACTGCTTTTGCATGAGGACCCTATAACTACACCTCGTATTGTATATGGCTTTTTGAGGATTCACGACCTTCTGGACATGGTCAAGCTTGCAGCTGACCTTGAGGAATAAGCCACAACAACAACTTTTTCAGCCTCTTAATCAAACTATAATGCAACATACAATATGTATACATCTAACAATAAAATTAAAAACAACCATTAATACCTCAAACTTGTAATGACGGTATCCGAGAGAGATTTCTAGAAAGCACTTCTAAAAATTACTTTTTTCTAATTTTTTATATTAGGGGGCTTTGTTCTCCAATCCCTTTTAGTGCATCGCATTCATCTTTGTTTGTTGCTGCGAAACAGAAATTACAGTGAAAAACAAAATATACCCAAGTTTTCTATCACACATTGAGATTATTCTCATTGCTCCTTGTAATTTTTAAGTCAACTTCTAAAACAATTATTTACAACAAAAAAAGAACCCGTCTTCAACGTAATTTTTTAAGGGAAATAAACAAAACTTCAAGTTTAAAATAATCTTTTATTTTTTTTCACGTTTGTGTAATTTTGGATACAATTCTGAGGACAATTATTAAGTATTACTCACTTTTGGTGATAACTTTCCGGAAGTTTCGAAACATATCCATGTGACAAGGAGAGACAACTTTTACTATGAAAATTTTCCGTCCCATCCATGTAACAAGGAGAGACATACTATGAAAATTTTCCGTCTTTTGCAACCTCAATGGGACTCTAACCTGTGATTCAAGCACAACTGGGGATAATTTTCGTCAGAAGAGTGGTTTATTCGAACTAAAATTTTTTATAACTGATAGCACATATTTCTGCTTTGTTTTTTTTTTTAATTACAAATGCGTATTTTAATTCAAATTTATTTGCTTTCTCACAAGAAGAGGACAAGCTTCCTTAATTGGAAAATGGCTCTCTAACTTCATGATGTCCTCTAACTGTTATACTTAATATACTTTACCATACTAATTATACATTACATTTAGATTATACGTTAGACTTACATTATACATTAAATTAGATTTACAAAGAAAAATAACCCTATTTTCAAGGTTAAAAATCAAATAATTTGTCTGTTTTTGTTTTGTACGTAAAACATTCGAAAATTTTTAGCTAATTAAATTTTTCATAGTTTTTTTTTTCACGAAAAACGAACTCTTGTTTGAAAAGTAAATTTTACGTAACATTGATTTAATAATCAAAACATTAAGTCCATCGACGTATGTCCAATTTACCAAGCACACGAGCTAGAACAATAAAGAATTTTAATTGTAATTGTTATTTTTCCCCTTTTGACTGCTTATTGTTCCCTTTAAAAGTTTTAATTGTTTATTGCTCATTATTAAATTTTAAATTTACTATTGATAATTTTTAATCGTTTATTTTCTAATATTAATTGTATTTTTTTTTTTTTTTTTTTTTTTTTGCTCTTCCTTCCCCTTTCTATGCTGTGAATTAATTTCCATATAAAGCAACTTTAAGTCCGTCGTATTTAAGAAGATATTTTAAGGTGTCGAAGGCTAAGTTATATCTGTTCACTATTTCTTTTTAAAGATTAACACACATTAAAATTCCATACTTTCTGCAATTATTTTTATTTTTTAAATTTTGAGCAAAAGAATATTCTTTCGTGATTGATAGATAATTTAGGGAGATTGATGTCGCTAAATCATATAGATATAATAAGAACAGTTATTTCTAGGCCTACTTGAATACAATTTTCGACAATAGTATTTGGATACAAAAAAATTATGAAAGTGAAATAAAATTCAGATAATTTAGATTAAGATAACCACCTTTGGTGATAGAAATATATATATAAAACATAAAAATAAAATTTAAATTTATAGATCGGCATTGAAAATAGTATGGTTAAAATTTATGCATAAGAACAAAAATTATATCTGAAATCAGCAAATGTTCTATCGCTCAAATATCTCTTTAAGGACTCGTTTTCTTATTCCTGAAATGGGGGACACAATGGTCACTAACTCATAAGACATCACTGTGGAAAGTCCAGCATATTTTGATTTGACAAAACCTGATCATAACTAAATACAGGTTTTGTCTAATCCTGAACAATCTTTTTAAAAAGTTTGTCCTTAGCATTTGTTGATTATCATATAAACCTTACCAATATCTTACGTAGCAAATATTGCACTTTTTAGTCTTAGTTCCACAGTGGAATCAAACAACTTTGTAAATTCCAATAATTAAGTTTTTATTTCAATAAAAATACAAAATTATTCTAAATAAGTACTTTACGCATAACTAACTATTCAACACTATTTAAACTATCACTTAAGACTACCTAACAAAACACTTTAATAACTAAATACTTAAAGTATCGATTCCCCCTGTATAAGTTGTATTTCTTCGTTTTATTTTACTATCTCTATACACGCTTGCTTAATTTAATAACAACAATGTATAATTGAATAACAATGTAACCCCACATTTTTTTTTAACAATAAGATATTTTGTTTAGATTCGTTAATTAGGCAGAAAATCTTTCTCTTTTTGTCTCAGGAAAACTTAAATGCAATTATTAAAGAGGCAATAATAAAAACAAATCTTTTTAGTCATTTCCACTTTAACAGTGGTGCAATAAATTTGTTCTAATGAAACTCTTTTCAAAAAAGAGTTTAAAATACCCACTATTATGAAGCGGTTCAGAAAGATCGGCAAGTTCTTTTGCAAGCCTCAGTTGCTGTTCATCTACTACCTATGAATATGGTGAATCTTATTCACCTGCAACTGTCTTCGTGCAAACTATTGGTCTGGAATAAAGAGGAAGAGATTTTCAGCTGAAAGAAGGAAAGGAAATCACTGATGAAGCCATCAAGAGAAGGAAGTAGACGACGAGTTTCTTTAAAAATGTTAGATTTATTGTCAACCTTTCTCTCCTACGGACGAAAAGAAAAAACAGTACGTTTCATAACATATCGAATGTTTGAATGGTGATACAGTAAAACTTGTGTAAGTTGACCACTTGTGGTGCATTGTTTTAGTGGTCAACTTAGACAAGTAGTCAACTTATAGAGGGGGAGGGTCATTGTTTACTTTTTCATTTCTTATATCATGTTGCTATATATTGAAAAAAATTTTTACTTGACTTAAAAATTTTATTCAGCAAATAACTGAATGAATATCTTAAGAAATGTGTTTAAACCTGAATGAACTTCAATTTGTTACATATACATAATTCTAATATTTAACTAACTTTTTTAAAAAATTATTTCGTTAGTTATGCATGTGAAGTGATTAATAAAAATAATTTCTAAAAATATCAGAACACAAAGTCATGTAATTTGAAAACTTCAACAAAACAAAATTATTTGAACACTTTAAAATTTATTCTGATATTACTACACTTACTATCTGCTCACTATTGCAACTGGAGGAGCAACTTTTCAACTAACACACCTGTTTTCAATGAATGAATGAAAGAAATGGTCAAAAGCTGCCCCTCTACAGTTTCCCCAGATGGTCAACTCACAAAAGGGTTTAGATTAGCTTTTTACACTATTTCACCAAACAAGTGAAATTTCAACATACATTGCAAAATGACAGAACATTTTCTGAATTTTTTTTCTTTCTGGTCAACTTATGAGGGTTTTAGAATAGAATTTCGTAATACTCCTAGACAAAATTGATTTATTTCAGTGGTCAACATTCAAGATAGACAGGTGGTCAAGTTACAAGGGTTTTGCTTCTTTATATTATATAGGAAAAATTCCGTTCTTGATAATTGAGGTCAACTTATGCAGATGCTCAACTTACAAGGGTGGTCAACTTGGCAGGTTTCACTGTATTGTAAATGTGTAGAGTAATATCTGTTTTCAATTCACTAAAGTTCTTAATGGGTCATCCATTATACTCAACGATTGTTATGCTATCCACCATCAGAGTTCGGAAGAATTTAGGTCAGATGATCCTGGCAGTCAGAACTTTGGGCTGTTGCGATTGATAATTCTACCATTTTCAAAATGAATATTCAACAGTTGCTTCTCAAATGCCGTAATGCTTGTATAAATATTGTATAATGTTTGTATTAGTGTATAAGTTGATGAAACCACCAAGAAAAGAAAGTGGGTGAGGAGTTTATTTACAAAGTTCGATATACTGTGCACCGTACATGTCAGCAGAAAGCAACTCCAGAACATGTGAAGGTTTGAATAAATATCATTGCAGGATACCACGTTAAACTATGCGAATCATGCTGACAGACGTCTAAAGTTCAGAAAATTCCACTTGAATTAGACGTTCCCAAAGCACTGTTCAACGTATCCTGCAATATTAAAGCCACATGCTTTACTGACAATGAGCCCTTTGAACCTCAAATAAGTCCATGAACGTCATATGAACCCATTTATTAATCAATCATCTACTTGTGACCAAATGCAGCCGTTGGATCAGAGTTACTTTGGGGGGAAAAGAGCATTCGACAATGCCAACCTTAATCTATCAAAAGGTACCGTGAGATAGAATCGAGTTAACATGTCTTATATACTAGTGAATTGATGTTTAATAACCGTAGTGGTAGTGACGGCACAATACTCCCCCGCCGGAATTTTATCAGGGATAAAATTCTATAAACGAATACCACCAGTTGCAGTATTTGCGAAAGACCTTGAGAGCTGTATTAAGTTCACCGGATTGTGAGTGTAAGTCGTGAGAATTGTTTTAAGTTCTCGATTGTCTGTATGGTCTCTCCTGTGTTGATATTAGCAGTCGAGTATGTGCAAGATCCCGTTGTGTGCAAATGAGAACAAGAAGCAACTGTTCGAGGAGGTTGATGACGCAGTCACAAATAGCAAGTCAACTGTTCAATATGGATCATCCATTGAAGTAAACGTGATCAACTATTCTTAAACCATTTAGTGCACGGAATTTCTTTATACAATTGACGTCTCTTTAATACAATTGCTGACAAAACAAACGGCGTGAATACGCAGTAAGGTGCACGTTAAATTCTTTGTGACTGAAAATCCTCTCCTTAGAAGTGTTGTGAAAGTTTGGAGTGAGGGGTACAAGCTCAGGCGCTGTTCACATCATCTGACTATGATCAAAATTACGTGGCATTTCTGCCATGGCTGCTAAAAGATAGAGTCCTGAAAATGGGCACTAGGTATTTGGCCATGTTGATAGATGCATGTATACGCAGAGTTACGTTGATTTTCTTTTTTTCTTTTTTTTTTTCATAACAGTGGGTTAAATAAAAAAAATATTTTAAGAAGTCTCAGAAAGAAGAGTTGAACATTTTTAATGAACTACGCAAGAGCTGAACTACATCAGTGTGGCTTTTTGCTTAATGCTGTTGGATTACACAACAGAAATATTACTCAGATTTTCCTAAACATAAGAAAGAGCAGCATTTATTATCGTAGAATAGCTCAACTTTGTTAGATGGTGAATGCTCAAATCAGTACTTTTTCTATGACAAAGAAATATTCAGAACATTATCATATCAGTTATTCTATATACTTCCATTTTTTTAGCTGGTTAAACCCTTCGCCGAATCTTGAATTGCTTCAGATTCTTTATGCCATTTTCAAATTAAATATAGCACTTCTCATAATAGTTATTAAGTAGTTCATTTTTTAAAAATAAATATTATTATTATCACATTTTCTAATATAACCCGGCACCAAAGCTTCTGGAGAAGAATCATCCACAATAATCTCCTAACTTAGCGCACGCGGATTTTTTTTAAGCTGTAAATTTTGAAAATATGAAAAAGTATCGAAGACTTTGAGTACGTCACGAAAACTTCGACGTCAGAATTGAAGGGAACTTTAAAAACCATTTTTTGAAAATTTTAAGAACCTTTTTTTTTTACTTTTCGTTAGATGCAGGTTACTTTGTAACATTTCAATAAGGGATAGACAACATTTAATAAGGACTAGTTATTTACATTTTAATAAAAACTTTGTAACATGTAATATTTTCTGAAGTTCCTATATCACTCCTGGAAATTAATAGCAGCCATGTATATGAAAGGGACTTTCATTCAAATGTTCCATTTGACATCCTTCATCCTTTTAAATAATTTTTAGCTTTTTAATTTATTTTTAGCTTTTAATTTAATTTTTAATTAATTTTTCAGCTTTTCTTTCATCCTTTTAATTAAAATTTTTAGCATAAGTGAAAAAAACACCATGTTACGTATTGTTTGGAGTAGTTTTATAATAACTTGTATTTATATTTTAATCCAACAATATTTTTATTTCTTTATTATAATTGTAAGACAGTGCATTTAATTGATATTTTATTAATTTAATCAAAGTTAACAAAGTAAACACTTAAAATTGAATACATTATCCATTATATTATACTTCTAATAATATAATTTATAGATTATAAAATCGTGAAATGCCTTATTGCCCAAAACTGATTATTTAAGTCAATTTCAATACCGATAGAATATATTTCCACACTTGGGCCATTAAGTAATGCTTAAGTTAATGCTTCAATCAATCTTGAAAATCTGGTACTTTAATTAGAGTATTAATTCAAACAATTTACATTCTCCATATTCATGAATATCTTCTAACTATATACTATAGATTGGTTTCATAAACTGTAATTCCAGCCGCACTGAGCTGTGACAGATTATCTTTGTTCACAAAGCATGCTTTCTCTAACCCGCTAACCAAACTTATCGCAATATTGGGTAATATGACGCTATTGACGTCACCATCACTGCCAGCGAAGGTTTAATAACCTTCCGCTGTCATAATATAGTCCCGAACACATTTCACGCAGTGTCACGTAACACAATATCATTGCGCTTGATTTGACAGAGAACATACTCTTAACCTTATTGATGTTCTTCAGAATCGCAAACTGATTGTGGTTATGGAATTCGTGTATGTTTTGAGAGAAAAAACGTTCTAAATATCTTAAGAAACGAGGCTTAACAAGTTTAAACATTTCGAGACAGATGAAGGAGAGATCTGATTTTATAATAATTACTGTTATATTAAAACATTAACACAGAGACGTATAATGTACATAATATGTATGTAGAGATACGGAGACAGATTTTGATTTTAATTGACAATTGCTAATGCTGATATTAATTATACTTTTAAAATCAAAAAAATTAAATCAGTTCTGAAAAACACTACAAAATCAGGCACAAAACTGAAAGACTAATACCAACACAATTAAGTAAAAAAAAATAATTTCATCATTTTTTATTAATATCATTTTTTGTCCTTGCCGATGGCTTAACCTTATTAAATTAAGCAAAACAAGTTTTTAATAGTTCGTCCCATCAAAGTAATTATTAACTGTATTCAGTATCTTTTGGAATGGTGTTATTACTGGAGGCCAAATCATAATGGTTAAAATTACCTCAAGCGATTATTTTCAGATATTTATCCATTTCGACGGCCGGTAAATCACCTTTTTTTAAACAGCGTTTATATTAAAACTGCACAGTAATTATGCAGTTTTAATTGCTTATCAATATACTAACCTTACATACATTAGTATATTCAGTATTGATAAGAATTGCGCCAATTACTATAATAACAAAAGTGCTTATTGCCAGAATTAATTAAGCATCATTGGCGTCAACAATAGCATAGCAATCTTTTACGTTTTACCTAAATAAGAACCATTTCCCCATTATTTTTGCATTTTAGTACATAGTTGATGGTTTTATTTTAATTAGTACTTAATGCCAATATTAATTAAGCATCATTTGTCTCAATAATAGTGTGGTGAGATGTTTTTCTCCTAGACAAAGCAGTACCATTTCTCTATTAATTATGCTTTTTAGTCCATGATTTATTTTTTATTTCAGTTTGTACCTAGTAGCAAATTATATAAGCATCATAGACTTCAATAGTAGTTTGGCGATTTTTTTTTACCATTCTCCTAAACGATTTAGTACTATTTTTCCGCTAATTTACCTTTTCAATACACAACCATTTTTTATTTCTAATACCTTTGATTTTTAATTATATAATTTTATATAAAGTTTCAAAAGCACAAATATAAACGAAAAAAAACATGCGGTTTCAAATTTCTTAAGGAATACTAATTTTGTGACGTAGCAAGCCTATGCTCTGATTCCTACTTTGGTCAATGAGTTTATCTGACATGACGAATAAAAATTAATTAAATAAGTAAAAACATGCAATAAACTTCTTTTTTGATTAATGAAAGCTATAAGCAAGCAAACATCTCTAACGCCATCTTCAAAATCGTCTGCGGTTTCATTTTTATAAATAGCGCTAGCTCTAAGCCAATAAGGAAATTCCATTAATCAAATGTCTCTCTAGAAAGATCGAACAGGAATTTTTAAACGAATTTTAAGATCGGAGGTAAAATTAGCGCCTAATAATAAAAATAGAAGCTGAAGTTTTATTGTATACCGCCATTAGTTTATACCTATCTCAATGTCATCGCAAAATATTCCAAACGATAGAATTTCTTGTATTCCAGTTTATGGGCTAACAGAGAAAAGTTTTCGTAGTTGCGTGCGTACTCTTCGTATAGTATAAATATTGTTTAACTCAAAATGTAAAGCTCAGTTTGATTCAGATGATCCAAATTCTCTTTTGGGTTTAGTTCAAAATCGAAAAATAACGCGTATAAAAAACCAGCTAACCAATGCTACAAAAAAAATAAAACAAAATTAAAATAATACAAGAACAGTTTTTTATTTATTTATTTTTTTTTTTCAAAACACTAATTAGAAAATGTAGCAACACAACTGTTTCATTGTTATGATTCATTTTCCAGAAACAAAATTTTTCGATCTACCGTAATATATTAAGAATTTAAATATTTATATTTGAATCTGAAGTAAACACGCAATATTTTTTAAGGCTTAAGTGGAAGATGGCAAAAAAATGTTATCAACTCTGTGTAAACAAATATGTGCTACCACTTTTTTAATGTAAGTGTAACAGAGTCGTGATGGCTCAGAGTATAGAGCACTCGCCTCTCAATGAGGTGACCCAGATTCAAATCCCAGCAATACGAATTACAGCGATACGAATTCTGCATCCGACTCGCACCGTTTACAGTGCTGATGTACAATATCCTCAGCAATAGAGGAATCGTGGGTTAGAGTCCCTTACCGTCAAGCTAACCGTAGAATGTTTTCCTCTCCACGCAACGCAAATGAGTGTTAATTACATGAAAAAGTCCTCTAAGAAGGTTATTTTCATTCAATGCTTGCTTCAAGAGCTCCCTTTTTTTTATATTTTATAACCGTCGTTGAACAGCCGACCCAATAGAGCTCCCTTGTCTTCTGGATTGGGTTCAAAATTACAAGGTTACAGAGTTGAACATTGATAGTCGTAAACTCAGAATCGGGTGGGCTGTTCAACGCCTGTTATAAAATTAATTAAAATATTGTAAGATTGCATGCCACTTGCGCTTGTTAAACATAATATAATACTTTATCGTCTATGTTTGGTAATCCAAACACTTTATATCAATTTTCTCAATTAAATATTGTATATTTCAGCCTGTTAAATCTCTTCTCAAAATTATTAAATACCAATTACATGTGCTGCTTTCTTTATCGTGCCTATATGAGGCAGCTTATTTCATTACCTGTAACGATATTAATAGGTAGCGATTTTCTATTGGAGATAATCATTGATACATATTAGATAACTTATGCTATAACAATACCTGCTAGATAACAATTGCATATTAGAAATAATAAACAGCCATTCTTTACTCTTCTTGTGAAGGTAAATAAACAATATTTCCCATCTGTTTATATTTTTGATATTTATGTGACCAAAATCTTTACTTATTCTTCTTTTATGGTACTACAGCCCATTATATGCTTTGGCTAGCTGAACAGTTTTATTCCTAGTGCTCTTTTACTTAGCCTTGGAGCTCTAATTGGTAATTTTCATTGTGGTTGGATATTTTGTCACATCATCCAACCATTTTTTTTTTTTTTTTCAGTCTTTCTCTGGGTCGTGACTTCATTCGTTTCTAATTTGTATCTATATCATCATTAATTCATTTTCAACATTATACATTTCTAAAATAATTTAAAAATTTGGTTTTAAACCTAAATACCATTATTCATAATATAAAACAAGCCAAATAAATAGTTAGACAAGTATTAACAATCCTAATTAACATTATTTGTCATACATTCTTTTTTTTTAATAAAATAAACCAAATACAACGTAATTAAAATAAACATCAATAAACCAAATTATCATTTATTTTTCATGCATTTTTTTTATAAAATAAATCAAATATAACGCAATTAAAATAAACATCAGCAAATCTATTTACCGTTATTTGTCATACGTTATTTTTGCAATAAATTAAACAAATACAAATTAAGCATCATGTGCAATTTGCGTTAAATTTAAGTCCGTTTAAATTTTTTTTTTTCTTCCTTTTTCAAATACTTAGCGCTAAAAACAACAAAACTAACTTTATTCCCTGTAATTTAATAAATTACATCTGATTGAAATAGTTTAAATGAAATAGTTAATACGTTTGAGTAATGACTAATTATGTTAGTATGTCTTAGATTGATATTAAAAAACCTAAATACTATTTATTATAATCTATCATTTTAAACTGTATTCTTTAAAAAAAAAACTTTTTATGGAATGAAAAGAAGCTATGAGCTTATGTATTTACGAACGAAGTACGTGTGAAATGAAAGAAAATCTGGAGACTTGGTACTCTTCCAAAAGATTAAAATATTTCGCACCTGAGTGAATACCACGAGATTATTCATTTCTCTTGAGACCATTTATTACTAGAAGATGAAGAGCGATGAAAATATGCCCCTGTATTTTTTTTTTTTTTAACGAAGAATATTTTAATGAAAATTTGGCATCATCCTAGGTGTTAGAAATTTGAGTCCTCGCTCTTTAAGAAGAGCGTCGAAAGAGGGAAAAAAATTTAAAAAAATCCCTTTTAATGAAATATATTTTTCCTTTTTTAATATAAGATAAGTAATGACGATAATTAAACTGATGTTTAAAAGATCGTAGAAAAATTCTATTTCGACGAATTAATGAATATTTTGCCATTTAAATTCATAATTTTTTTTTCTCCATGAATTAGTTAAAAATAAATCATTTTTAAAAGAACGTGTATTAGAAGTGAGTTTGAATATTTTTTTTAAGAATATAAACCTTTAAAATTCTATCGTTGTAAAGATTTAAATAGTATTGCCCATTGTGTCACATACATATAGAAAAATAAAAGATTTCAACCAAAAATAGAGCAAAAAAAATGTAGAATTTATTTTAATGTCCCATTATTATGCAATAAGAGAAGATTAAGTAATTTAGCTCTTGTGTCGTTTAGAAATTTAAATTTTAATTAATGTGCTTAACATGAAAGCTTAGTCTCTAGTGGTGTTAATCATTTTAAAACTAATAATAAATGCATTTAGAGGTTTAATTCTTAATTAATGCCCTTGACAAGAAGACTTAGTCTCTAGCAATGTCAATCATTTTAAAAAATAATAAATGCATTTAGAGGTTGAATTTTTAATTAATATGCATAACATGAAAACTTAATCTCTAGTGATGTTAATCAGTTTAAAAACTAATAATAAATTCATTTAAAGGTTTAATTTTTGATTAATGTCCTTAACATGAAAGCTTAGTCTACAGCAATGTCAATCAATTTAAAAAAACAATAATAAATACATTTAAAAGTTTAATTTTTAATTAATGTACTTAATGTGAAAGCTTAGTCTCTAGCTTTCTTGTTATGCTTTTTCTAACTTTCATGTAAAGCTAGTTAATTTTTGTTTTATGAAGTATTTTATAATATCTTTCACTTTTTTAGACATATGAATTAAAAATAAATAGTTTAAGATAACATAAATATTCGTCATTACGTATAAGATTATGAAATAGAACCAAATTGAAATATTTACTTAAAATGATAAAAACGATAACTAAAGTTAATCAGTCAAAATGTAAAACTAATACTTCAACTTCATAATGTAACTTCATAAATTCAACTTCATAATTCAACTTCATAATGTCATTTCATAATGTAACTTCAACTTCAGAGTAACCCCAAATGTATCATTTATACATATTTTTCCAAATTAATATATTATTTTCTTGCAGTCTAACTATAGTAATGTGATAGAGAGTTTTTGTTAAGTATGATAGAAACACCTTGCAGTATCAATTTGAATTATTGCTGAGAAATGTGGAACAGTATTTTTGTACTTCAGGTACCAAAGTTTTTTGTAGCTTGTTTTGAAGAATAAGAATCCTATTTTAGAGAATTTCGGAAAAGATTTGTCAAATTGTTTTATGAACATTCAGCACAGCTACGATGAATCGGAACAAAATATAAAACTTGGTTTCATGTAATTATATGCAAAATAACTTTAGTAGTAAGATCCAACAATCGCATCACTGCAACTAATTTGAAGTGAACTAAATTTCGCAACAAACATCCGTAATGATTCTACATCGAGAAGGGGCGATATACTGATATGTGCATTTTCAAGTACTAATCTTCACAAACAATCAATTTTTTTTCTCTCATTTCAATCTTATTTTAATGAAACCAAAGAAGCTTGGCGCATGCGTGAATGCCCGGAAGGTCTTCAAATATATAGTGTTTTAAATTACAAATTAATCACTACTGGATGCAACTGTATAAACATTAAGATATTCTTTTTGCATTGTGTATTCATTGCTATTGTAGATAATACTTTATTCCTTTAACTAATATTATTTGCCTTTTCACTATGAGTAGTGCATCAAACTTAATAAAAAATTCATTAACTTTTGGTGTCATTGGAAAGCATCTAGCTAAAATGATTCATGGCAATGAATCCAACACTGGTGATTGGAGAAAGAAACGGGCAAAGCTTATTTCAAGTAAAATTTTAAGAGCCTCATAGCAAATTGATAGTTCAAATTAGTCCAAATATAAACGGTTAATGAAATCATTCTAGTTTGGTTATCTTAAAAAAAATTACTAAGCATCTATCGAACCAATATAATGATTGCTTTCAAATGCAAAAAAAAATAAAGAAGATGTGAATAAGATAGATTTTTCTCAAACTAAGTGCTAATCTTAATGGTTCAAAACATAGAAGTGTAATCTAAGAAGATTGCGGGATAATTTTTTTCCTCAGAATGAAACAAAATGACTGGAGGATGAATAGAGAGGGAAATTTTCAACCTTCCATTTCTCCTTATTATTTCAATGGAAGAAAATCAATGCCAGAATTTTAGAGTAAAAAATCTTAAAATCTTATAGTTTACAGGGCAGTATTTGGTTATGCAGAAACATTTGTTGAAGAAGAATCTTATAGATTTCTTAGGTAAGTTAATTTATCACTTTTTGGAAATATAGTAGTAGTTGTTATATCAATGAGCTCTTAGCATGTGCTCCTTTTACTTAAAATATCGTATTAATCCCGATTATCCCGTTTTATTCACTCTTAAATCCAAATTTATACTTTTAAAACTATCTCAGAGGTAATCAAATAGAATACTAACTCTGCTTAATCATAAAATAATGATGATACAGAATTTTTGTTTTCTTTTATAGTTAAAATGTACTAGGTGAAGTTTTGGAGACGTTGTTTTTTTTTTAATCAACTTTTACTTTACTTTTCGACTTCTATACGTGTCTAAAATCCATTCTTGAAAATATTTTAAAAAATTCCCAATATCTGAAAAGATGTTCATGATTTTACAAGAAATTGTAATATTGTTTTCTATGTTTGCATTTTTTCCTATAACCACTTTTTTTATACCAAAGTTCAAGATCAATAAATCAATAAAATATATATATATACAGGGTTGTTGTATAACAACTTCGGACACTTCAAGCCTTATTGCTGAAAACCTGCTCAATCAAAAAAAAAAAAAAAAAAAAAAAAATGATCCAAAAAAATTATCCTGCGAAAAATGATCCAATATTTTACTGTACCACTTATCTTAATGCTCCAGAAGCTTTTAACTTTTCTCCATATTCTTCTTAAGTACAGAACACAAAATATATAAGAAAAGAGAATCTCAACTTTCACACGACACCTACTTTCTTCAGTAAAATTTCCGAACGAGAGGAAGCACGTGACAGACGGTACACGTGTTTGAGACGTAGAGTGGAGGAAGTATAACAATATACTTGGTCTCCCTCCATCACTGCTCTATGGTTTAATGATTTCAAATATGCTAATTAGTTTATACAAACTATTAATGAAGTTGTAGAAACAGATAAAAAAACGTAATTTCTCTGAATAAACATAACTTTTTTTCGACTGATTTGGATTTTTGGCAATAAAATAATTGGTATAGTGTAGGCACAATTTGGAACATATGGTCTTAATAGTTTAGTCAAGAGAGCAGTTAGTGGCCTCTTATTGTCAATTTCAGTTTTGGTATATTTAGCTATATCTCGAGAAGTTTTAAAACAAATTAATTAGCATATTTGAAGTTACCCCTTTGAACCATTAAGATTGGCACTTAGTTTGTAAAAATATTATCATCAGATCAAAAGTTATTCACGATGATATATTTTCTATTTTGCACACTGTACAATTCTCTGAAATTATTTCGATGCATTTTTCTCGCTGTCTTAAATTTGAAAACAATCTTTAACGCAAAGCTAACATAACATACAAGTCCAGTGAGACATTTATTAGCAGCTCATTTTAGATTCAGCTCAGTTTGTGAAAATACTATCACCAGAACAAAAGTTATTCAGGATGATATATTTTCTATTTTGCACACTGTACAATTGTCTGAAATTATTTAGATACATTTTCATCGCTGTCTTAAGTTTGAAAACAATCTTTAACGCAAAGCCAACATAAAATACAAGTCCTGTGAGACATTTATTAGCAGTTCATTTTAGATTCAGCTCAGTTTGTGAAAATACTATCACCAGAACAAAAGTTATTCAGGATGATATATTTTCTATTTTGCACTCTGTACAATTGTCTGAAATTATTTAGATACATTTTTCTCGCTGTCTTAAGTTTGAAAACAATCTTTAACGCAAAGCCAACATAAAATACAAGTCCTGTGAAACATTTATTAGCAGTTCATTTTAGATTCAGCTCAGTTTGTGAAAATACTATCACCAGAACAAAAGTTATTCAGGATGATATATTTTCTATTTTGCACACTGTACAATTGTCTGAAATTATTTAGATTCATTTTTCTCGCTGTCTTAAGTTTGAAAACAATCTTTAACGCAAAGCTAACATAACATACAAGTCCTGTGAGACATTTATTAGCAGCTCATTTTAGATTCAGCTCAGTTTGTGAAAATACTATCACCAGAACAAAAGTTATTCAGGATGATATATTTTCTATTTTGCACACTGTAAAATTGTCGGAAATGATTTAGATAAATTTTCATCGCTGTCTTAAGTTTGAAAACAATCTTTAACGCAAAGCTAACATAACATACAAGTCCTGTGAGACATTTATTAGCAGCTCATTTTAGATTCAGCTCAGTTTGTGAAAATACTATCACCAGAATAAAAGTTATTCAGGATGATATATTTTCTATTTTGCACACTGTACAATTGTCTGAAATTATTTAGATACATTTTCATCGCTGTCTTAAGTTTGAAAACAATCTTTAACGCAAAGCCAACATAAAATACAAGTCCTTTGAGACATTTATTAGCAGTTCATTTTAGATTCAGCGATAGGTTGCCAAGAAACACCTTCAAAAGTCCAGTTTGGCAAACCAGATGCAGGGAATTGGCACGGCACGGCGTCTTCAGCTTCCCTCTTCTTCGAAAACTCTAAAGAGGAATCACCTACTAAAAACAATTTCATCCTTCTAAAATCCTGAAAATTTGGACAAACCCCAACTAAGTTTGGAAAACATGGGTTCTGTCCAAAAACATTTCCCTTAAGAGTAATTCCCACGTGAATTTCATGTTCAATTTATACTTTTTTGGCGTCATTTTTTTTCTACAACTTCCCCTCACAAAAGATTCACAAGATTCAGGAATTGATGTATGTTTTCCGATTTGTAGATTGCATATGTGGAAATTGCTTCTTTCCCGTACTGCATTTTACTTGTATTTGTTGGGGGGAGGAAAACAGGATCCTTAGGGGGGGGGGGAATGTATATTACTCCATCTGTTAAAAGCGTACTACCATAAATGCAACATTTCGCGCATCGTTGCTTCATAAAATTTAACAAATGTGAAGGTTTTGAATTCGTTTCAACAGTAAAACTATGACGTGGTTTGTGCTACATTTATTTTTTTATGTTTTTTTTTTTTTTTTTTTGTCATATAAGACTAATTTTTGTTTTACCTCTTTTCTGTTACATGTTATTTTTCATGTTACATGTTTATTGACAAATGTTATTTTTCTGTTTAAAAAAGATGTCTCCAACGATCATAAGCTTTTAAATATGGATTGTCCCTTCTACATCATTACATCTGATTGCAATGAAATTTGGCACTCTTATAAATTTGAAACATGAGGAAGATCACAGAATATTCTACTCTGGACTGCTCGAGTGGGAGATGTGAAAAACCAGTTTATCTCATTGAATTAGCATAACGCCTTATCACGACGTAAACTATATAGGATTCTTTCCCACATTTTTTCTTAATTACAGCTCAATTTAATCAAAAATTAGGTTCTCTGAGAGTTGAGTTTAATGTCCGTTTTAAATAACTGTTTATTTTCGCGTCCTTATGACAAGTGAACATATGCGAAATCAGGGTAGATAATTTTTGCAGCCTATGAGAGTGACGTCACTAAAGAACTCCTTTAAACCACTTGGTTTTCTGCTTCTTAATCATTTTTTTTTATGCAAGTTAAATATAGAATTAACATTATCGGGTTCATGAAATAAGTTCAAAATGGTAAGATTGATAGAAGTTCAACGCGTGACCTATGCAAAATAATTAACTTTTTCATGAAGAAAACATTTTGCAGTGATGCATCTTGTGCACGAAACATCTTTGGGTTAAATCTCTATCTAATATAAAATCATAATGGTCTGATACCGTTTTCCATTGCAGTCGGCGCATTTTTATTGGCCGGAAAATCACGTGGTAGGATCCAGTTTTCCCTCATTCATTTCCATATTGTTTTGGTTGTCATCAGCAGAAAATTAACAATAGTCATAAAGGTATTGTTTTTCTTTAAATATTTTTGTATCCCTAATTTAAACTTATTTTCCAGTACTGCTATTATTAGCGAGAATATTAAATTATGGTTGTGAACTCATCAAATTGTTTTGAACAATATAATGTTATAAGAATATAAATGTTATTTTAAAAAAATGATTACTTCGAAAAATCACTTCCATTCACCAAGAGATCCAAATGTTTATAATACTAATAAATAGTAATATTTGGACGTGGGAAGTAGAGGCACAAGAGTAAGCAAACAGAATTTCTTTTAGTACATATATGTTAAGTGAATAATTTTAACTTATGTAGAAAAACTGTTTTCTGCCAAGAAAAGACAATTATTGCGAAGCAATCATCGGGGTTGGTGAACGGCAGTGAACAGGGGGCTTAGCCCCCTAGTGTGATAATAAAAAAATAGAATTATTCACATTTATATAAAAAGAAACCTTAAAAGCTGAAATAAACAGTCTTTAAGAGAAGTTAACTCTGGATTATTATGAGCGTGACGTCAGAGTTGTCTCCAGTATATTTTGAATTTTTGATTGATGGGAAAACTAAATGAAGATAATTTATCAATTGTACACAAATTTACTGAAATAAATTAACTTACTGTGCGCTTGGAAAATTTGGGCAGCCAACCAAATTTAAACAAATATATAGCCTATAGCTCCCGTTTCAGTGACAACATTTGCTCAGCTGTCAACACTTACGGATTATCCGAAAGATATTCACTTAATAAAACAGCAACAGTTACTTTGGATTCTTGATTTAGAAAATAAATTCCACCAAACATTACATAAAACATACAAATGATACGCGGTTTACTAAGAAGTACTTAAATGGATGTTCTTAACCTAAAACTTTTTTTTTTCCACAGCTCTTAAAATATGAAAGTACACCGGTGTTTGTTTTACTTTGCGAACAAGTTTTATTAATACCCTAAAACTTTCTGCTTCGCTGATCCAACTTGTATCACAGATTCACCGCTTCGTGACTCCACGTTACATCAGCTGTTTCCGACTGTATTGCGTTGAATTAACAACATTAGTACTATTTAAGTGAAAATCGAAGGTTTTGAAATTACGTGAAAATTTGTCGCTTTGTGGCCCCCGAAGGCAAAATTTGTAAATGCAGGCAGAAAATAATTTGGAAAGGTAAAAATTTCTAAATTTTGTGCATAAACATTTTGAAACTCAAGAGTAAATTCACGGAAAGATATTCTTGTGTTTCAAATGTTTGAACATTATTTCTAACATTCTGAAATTACTAAAAAGTATTCGTGTCTATTAAAATTATCGGGGAATCACAATTTAAATTTATTGAACTGCCTACAGAATACCAGCTATTGTGAGTTCTATTACATTAAATGAACAATTTTAAAAGTCATTTTGCTATATCGTTTGCTCTAATTAACTAACCCGATTCAGAAAATACTTCATTTCATAAAGTAATCGATGACAATTTAGAATATGTTCTTCTGCTTTATCAAAAATGATGCTGTTTTAGGAAAAAATCTGTTGTATCGCACAACCTAAAATTATGCAACAACACAACCTTTTTGAAACAACTGTTTCCTTAATATTTCATTAAATGCGACCTCACTTCATACAGTACCTCCCTGTGCTTTAATTGAAATGAAAAATAAAGAAACCTATATAACAACAGGCATAGACATATCGCTGGTTCAAAACTAAAACGACACATCTCCAATTGAGTTAACATTGCAGATGTGTCGTTTTAGTTTTGAACCAGCGATATATTTATTATCTGGCAGCATCGGGCCATAATCGGCACTTTACCCCTTCATCAAGAAATTTAACATTGCCGTCGAACAGTAAACTAATGAAAATATATAAATATGGAAAGAAAAGAACTCACTTTCGATATCATACACACAGTCTGGAAAACTTGAAGATGAAAAACGTCGCTGAATGTGCGAGGTACAGAAGAAACGCCCACATTTCCGTCGTTTTAGATGTTTTAGCGAACCTTAACTCTTAAAAATTTAAAAACTGAGCACAATAAAGTTTTAAAAAAGTCACGTCAAGATTGAGGCAATAACTGTATTAAAGTCCAATAAACATAAACATAATTGAAGAAACTTCACATTTTTTGAAATCATACTGACCTCGAAAAAGCAGTTTTTCCAGAGATAATCCCTACATACCAAAGTGGAAAAGAAATTTTTATATAAATTCTTTCTCAAAATATAAACTGGTAATCAACAAATTTGGTTAAGATAATGTTCATTGTTATAATATACAAGTACATTTTTTCTTGTCATCTAGTACGCGAATTGTGTTGCATTTCTGATGCTCTGTTAACAACAATTTATTTTTCGAGAATTGAAAAACATTTATACTGGCGGACATTCTGTAAATTAAAAAAACGGAGGTGGGGAATAATGTATAAAGGTGATTCCTTGGAAACATGATAATTCTTTCTCAAAATATAAACTGGTAATCAACAAATTTGATTTAGATGATGTTCATTGTTATAATATACAAGTACATTTTTTCTTGTCATCTAGTACTCGAATTGAGTTGCATTTCTGAGGCTCTTTTAACAACAATTTATTTTTCGAGAATTGAAAAACATTTATATTGGCGGACATTCTGTAAATAAAAGAAAAACGGGGGGGGGGGATAATGTATAAAGGTGATTCCTTGGAAACATGACAATTCGGAAGAAAAAAAATTCTTCAAATTTAAAGTCTTCAAAATAATTTAAAATTTTTTTTGTATATTTATTTAGTTACATTTATTAATATCTTACAGACAGCAGTGTAGTTTATTGACATTTGCTCAAGAAAAAAAAATAGAAATTCACCAAATTCTTAATGCCAGGAAAATGACATATTAGCTTAGAAGTTAAGAAAACAGTCATTTTACGCTAATAGTAAGTAACTCAACTTAAGAAACTCAAAAAGACAAAGTTGAAAAGTTAATTTTAACTTTTTATGTAAATAAATTCCAAAAATAATTATTGTGAACAATTTGAACCTACTGTTTCTTCTTGGCTTCTCATTTTCTTTTTCGCAGTTTATTTTTCCTTGATTGATTTTTGGTCCTATATTATAGAATAACCTAGCAAAATTAATTTTATAATAATTTATATCGGAAATTTTTTTATTATATTAGCTAAATTTAAAATATTACAAATCATTTCATTTTACAACTTTATTACATTCTTTAATGTATGCACCCATGTAGAGTTTAAAGACTATGACAGAATTAAATTGTACAGTGATGTTCTTAACTTATCCTTTATATTTTAACTATCTATGCTTTGAAAAAAAAGTAACTTAAAGTCTTTGCGCTAGATGGACCATGAATTGTTTAAATTAATTCTTTTATCCACTGTAGAATGAATCAAAAATGTTTTTGTTGTTGATGTGTACAAAATAAAATTGTGCATAATAATCAATCATTAAATAAATAAATAACTTTTCTTACATACAAGCATATTACAATCTTACATAAACTTTGTATTAGGTTAATATTTGTTTTCCATCTACACTGTTTTAAAAAAATTCTGGTAACTGGCATTCATAAGCCAGCATAATGACAATTTTCCATTTTACAGCATTCAACTTTAATTTAACATTTCGACCTGTTACGTTTACTTTCCACAGAAAACAACAGGATTTCTTGAAATAACTCAGGTAAATCTTTGTAGTTTATGTTATTAATGATTTCAAGAAGACAGGAAAATGACAACATAAAAACCTACTCACCTTGTTAAATTTTTTGAAATAGATTTTGAACCAGAAAGTTGGTTTTTTTATTTCTGAAATTAGGCATGTTCTGATAGGATGGTATTTTATTTAATCGCTTACCCTAAAATATTGATTGCTGGCCCTATCTATTTTGGCTGTAAAGTACTAAAAAATGTGGCCAGGAAAATGACTGATTTTCATGTGACAAACAAATTATTGAATTATTTTCAGCAAAGCTTTAGGAAATAATACTCTCTGCGTGTATTCTAGAACTGCATACAACGAGAGAAAAGAAAATCGTATCGATCAGTCATGGCTAGGATTCGAACCCGGTTCACCTCATTGGAAGGCTCTATCCTCTCTACCATCATGGCTCAGTTACAGCCTATTATGTGCCAGAGGATCATGGAGGTTAAGACTCCACAATTCCATGACCAATGACAAAGATTGTGTTGTCAGCTTTGCTCGCAATGCCGCCTTTAATTCTCAAGCTTGTAACCATCGATCTGAAGCTGAGCAGGCTTCCAAGTCGCCACTGAGGAAGAAACCCCAATTCCACACAACGACAGTTCATTGCCTTAACCACTGAGCCATAGCAGCTGCTGAAAGAGCTGCTCAGCTACTACAAAATAAAATTAAAAAGTCTCGAGCATTTGTCTGGTAAAACAAAAATGGTCCCCAGCAAGACTGACTGTGCATTTTATCACTAGTTATTAATTGTATATACAGAATGCAAATTTCTCTAGTAGGTAGCACAAATAATTACATGAATCCAGGTACATGCGATCCAATATGCAACACTCTCACCTAAATATTTAAGCCATTTTTATAAAAGTGATTAATATTATTACGATACTTTAAAGCGGAAGTAGATTTTAATATCGAAAGTCTTCTTAATTTTAATATCGTCGAATCATTAAATCTGCGTAAAACTATATTAATGAATTGACGGATCAATTTGTAATTACGTTAGCAATATATAAAATTATATTACATGGTATGTCAACACAATGATTTATTATTATTATTATTTTTAAAATGGAACGTACTGCTAGAAATAATTAGTTTTTAATTAAGCGTAAAAATTTAGTAATGAAATTAATTTAAATAATTCTTTAAAAATCGGAAAAAACAATGCGACAATGCTTAATTTTTTTTTTTTAAATATTCTCAATCATTGTTTAAATTTGAAAAATTTTTGCTATTACTATAATAATAATAATGGCAATATTTTCCAGAAATAATTATTTCTCAATTAGGTTTAATATCTTACAAATAAAATTGATTCAAAAATGTTTTTTTCGAAAAAGAGGAAGCTATTACATAATTTTTCGTCTGATTTAAATCTGATAGATTGATCTGATTCCAGGAGCAATTTCAATTCACCGAAGAAAAAAAGGATTAATAAAAAAAGTTCAAAGTGTGACTTTTTTTTTTCTATTGGTATGCAGTTAAAAAAAAAAAAAAAAAAAAAAAAAAAAAAACGCTTCAAAATTCTCACTTTGCTTCAAGGAATTTTAGAGCGTCTCGTCCCAAGACCGTTTGCCGAATCTAATGGTTCCATGTGCTGAAAGAAGGAGCGCATAAATGGCTACTAAAAATAAGAAAAAAAACTGAAGTGAAAAGAAGTGGGACTTGGAAGTACCGAAACTGTGGAAAACAGTCTTAAAACACTTTCTTCTACCACCATTACTTAGTTCGATCACACTGAGAGGCGATAAAGGCAATGGCAAAGTGCCCTAAATAGCCTCAGCTCTGAGAAATATAACCCCAGCTTCACGAAAAAATCGAAGAATATTCCTTTCAGTGCTGAAACCACGTGATTACCCCCCTCTTAACTATCGTATCCATCTTAATAAATCATAAATGAAAAATGATAATTAAAATGGTTTCTAATTCGGGATAGCTATTTTTTTTAAAAATATTATTAAAATCTTTGAACAAAATTACAAACAAAAATTAGCTACTTTATTATTTTTTATCGTTATCGGCTTATTTATATAATAGACTGTCCTTGCAAAGAAATGAGGTTTGATTCTCGGTGGAATCTTGATTACCACCCAGCTTCAGATCGATGGGTACCAGTTTATCTGGGAAATAAAGTTGGCCAGTGCGCAATGCTAACCACATTGCCCTAATTCGTAACCACCCAATGCTCATTTTACGATAAATGAGAAAAGAGTCGTTACTTAATTGTCGACTAATTGTCCCGGGTCTACAAAACTGCATGGATGTCAATAATGAAAAAAATTTTAGCAGTTATTACCATTTGGAGATACGTAATCAACTCTGAGGTTCTAGCTTCCTATCGAGTTCCTTAACAGGAATTCTTATTGCACTTCTTTTGTGCAACAAAAGAAATTGTATAAAAGGGTAAAGAATAAAAAATAAAATTTGTCAAATTTTGGTTGAGTTAACACTTTAAGAGGCTCATTACGAGATAACTGCTACAAATTGGAATTTCATATAAACATTTAGTATTTTTATATAGAAGTGAGCAAATCAATTTTACATTGTGTTTATCAAATTAAGAATTATATATTGTGAAATATGAATTTTGTTATCACCAGAAGAAATTTTATTAAAAAAACGGAGCATCTCTGCATTAATCGAAAACGCTAGCATATTTTTTTTTTTTTTTTTTTACAAAATAATAAAGATTAGTACTTTAATTATTTCATTCTTGAAATTTATCTTGACAAAACCTTTTTCTTGAAAGCCCACCTGGTTAATGAAATTTCGTCAATATAGGCATCTTAAGGACATATATATTTGCCACTCTTTCAGGGTCACCATATTAGGTGAGCCAACGTATCTCCCACAGTAAGGACAGATAGTACAGAGAATGAAAGAACATGCATGCCTTGTCCGGAATTCCGGAATTGTCATTCTAATATTTCTGCAAAGTTCAAAAAAGGATGAATTAGTCAGCCAAATGAAAATGAAAATACAGCGCTTGCTGTTATTTCGTCTGAAAGTAGTAACAGCTATCACTAAGAAATATCAAATAGGTCTAAACTCAAGTGTCCTACCACTTTTTCATGACTACCAGAGGAAAAATTTTCTCAGTGGTTCTCCGGAATTAGTTAAAGTGGTAATCATAGGTATTTAATAAGTCGAAATAGATTGTTAGATCTTATTGGAGGGGATGAAGGAAAAAACACAACGAAAAAGGAACTTATTTTTAAAAAAATATACAACATTTTCCGATAGTTTTCAACAACAAAAAAATGTATGTAAGCTTTTAATACTTTTTCAAACATTCAGTGACGCAATCAAAAAATATTTTTTTACTCAACTACGTTACTAATGTAAAAAATATATAATATTCTTAGAATTAAGAATTAATTTTACTAGCCCAAAAAGTGGTTAACTTACAAAGAACATGCGTACAATAACTATTTTATATGGCAGACTCAAGCTGTATTTCTTTATGTGATCAATGTAACTCTTAACCAATAAAAGTTATATACTGTCTTATCGTCACGAGAAAAACTTTGACAAAGAGACATACTCGAAAATGAGAAAAACTGCTCTCTAAACCATTTCCTTCCTAGCTTGCTTTCGGACAGAGTCGAATGTCTCTGGCTTATTAACATTGTTTTTCGAAACTCTATTGCCAAGGAAAATAAAATTTAAAAAAACACAGTACCTTACACCTGAATTAAAGCAATGATTTTCAACTACATATATTATCTTTCCCTAGAGAAATATCTGGGCTTTAGAACGGACCAATAATTTAAATATTTTAAAAGTTAATAAAAAAAAATTTTAAAAATTGCCAATTCGGAGACATTTTCCAAAGCGATGAAAACTATCAAAATCACTGCTTCATTCTCAGCTTTTTCAAATTTTTATGAGCCCAGATAATGCGGCAATGGAATAAGTTTTTTAAAAGGACTAGGCCACAAACACTTTTCATTTCCATAAGACTGTGGTTTTTCTCCATGTTGACATTTCACGCCATTTTCAGAATAGATAGGCTTAACTGAACCTAACAGCCATGAGTAACTGTTGTAAACTCACATAAATTATAAAAATAGCATATTATTCGCAACAAAAAAAAAACATCATTTCATATGACGACTAAGACTTCGAAAAGCATCCTTAAGAGGACACTATACCACGGGAAAAACATGTCATAACAAATTTCATTTACCCTCCATTGGTATTTTTAATTTTGCAGTTTGGAGAAAAGTGAGTTCGGGTAAACGTAGAGTAAACCATGAAGTTTCAAATACCAAAATTCTTTTTTCAAAACATTAAAATGCAAACAAACTATTTCAGGATAACTTCCCTCACTGCATAATCCTGAGAAATCCTGCCATAATTTGCTTGCATTTTGATAATTTGAAAAAATTTTGAAATGTAAAAAGCATGAATTTTTTGACTTCTAAGGGAGTAAGGGCACATCATCACTATTTAAATTCTACAGGAATTTAAATCGTGATGATGTGATTGCGATGAAATCGTGATGAATCATTCACTGTAAGATATGTTCAAAAGAACACGAAGAAACAGTTCACAATGTGGAAGCACTTCTTGTGGCGAATGACGATATTTCCGGGCATGAATTCCTATGCAATTGCAATCCTGGTTATGTGGCCTAACTCCCCTAAAAGTTTGTCACAGCATTTACGTGACTCCCAGTTTTATATACCGTTTTTAAACTTGTACATTTCGACAAAAAATAGACAGAAAATGTCATTTGAAAAAACTTAAAGCTTAGAAAAAGAAGCCGATTGCAGATTTGAAATCAGCAAATACAAAAATGTATCCAAGATCTGTTAAAAATGTCATGCAGCAGAAAACAAAAAGAAATAATTGTCCATTAGTGTTATCATTTGCTGCAGTATTAAATGCAGACCAAGTTTAAAAAATGTCTGTCTGCAGTTATGAATGCAGTTAGTATTTCACTAACTCTAGGAACACGAAGAAAAACGCTCCTCAAATGGGAAAATATTGGTATCTATGTCGTCATGGTTAACCTAGCAGATTTCTCTTTATGACTTAATTGAAACTTTTTAATTCACTTATTTTTAACTTCTTATCTTTCTTCAATAAGTCTATTTATAGCATTGTATTGTCTGTTTTTGTTTAATAAAAAAAATTAATTACAACAAAAATCACAAATTGAGTCTTATGCTTTCCCGTTCTTACAAGTTCGTCTATTGAGAGAATATCTTAAAATAAATAAGTATATCTCGAGAGAATATCTTAATATATCTTAAAATAAGTATAAATCTATTAAGGTGTAATAAGATCTATAAGAAAGCTAAAATTATGAATTTTTTAAATATGCACAATAATATTTTATGCAAAGCAATATATTTTCAAAGTTCATAGAGTTTATCTCAAAATACTCAAATTCTTTAATAAAATTTACTTATAACTTTTCATTTACTTTCAGTTTTGCTCGAAATAAAGAAAAACTATCGTAAAAATAAAAGCCAGTTCATATTCTTAGTAAAAAGTAAAATTTAAAAAAAAAAAAACACACAGACACACTCTTTTTCTATTATCAAAATCCAATTTAAAACTGACGTCTAATGCAATAAAGTTTTCGCCAAGATGGAAATAATGCGTAATCTGCTTTCAGAATTTTCCTTTTAAACCTTTCTTAAGCCAACCAAACTGCTCCTTATAATTTCTTTATTCTCTCTAGTGCCTTTACCCTATAATCCACTTATAAACAGACACTTCCTATTTCATTTCTGAGAATGATATCTACCCTAACATGACTCTAGAATTGCTTGCAGTTATACAAGGCAAGGCTTTGTTTTCGCTAATCCACTTTACCTTCATTCCTAATTCCTCAATCCTCCAAATCTCGTCAACGATGACGGATAACAACGATGATCGGTGATGACGTCACCTTTCTGGTCTACGAAATCACTCTTTCTCCCGATTCTGAGACTTGTTTTGACACGAAAAAGAAGTGACGTATTATCTGTCACGTTGTTTTTGTCACTTCTAATTCGCGATTGTTTTCACAACTGATGTATGTGCGCTTTGATCGCTTATAATCTTGAATGATGTACTGAATGAAGTAGGAAGAACAGTTTAAAAGTTGAAGAAACAAAAACTATTGCAAGATAATAAATCTAGGAGAAAGTTTATTTATTTTCTTTTTTTTTTTTACTATGCCTGTCTAAAACATAACTGCTGCGTGAATAGAGATGCGTAGTTTTTTTTAATAGAAGAGAACGTTTGTGTATTGTATGTAATAAGCGGCGCATTAGTGACATAGTTATATCGCAAGAAATTCCGGCTGAAGGTTCCAATTGAAATTCACATTGACAATCATGAACCGTGCGCCCAAAATCTAAACAGTGGTGACTAACGGAAAGAAGTAATCTATCAAAGAAAGGTTAAAACTATCAAAATTTTCTCACTTATTCCTTTCAGTTTATTACTGAAAAGGAATGCTCCCAAAACTTTTCCATCTTGACATTTATTCTTTACTAGCTGTACCCTGCGTGCGTTGCAGCGCTTTTAGCTTGAATTTTAATTTTGAATTTAAGGGTGTAAATGAGATTTGCGATTATGATTTGAAATGAGAATTTTATTTAATGGTGAAAAAAACAGTGATAGTCTCAGCAGTTAATTCTCTAGGATATCGTTAGTGCATTTTCGAACAAACATGTATGGTGATGCACACGGACCATGAAACATATTTTGGATGATGATCTGAAATAAGTCTGATTAATGGTGATATCAGGTATTTCTTCTGATATGAGCTGACCAATTTGGCATGGAGTGATTTTTTCAATAAGCCAAATCATGTGGCAATCCTCTCTTTTGCCATTCAATAGGATACATCAGACACCGTGTCTCTCCAAAAACGTGACGCTTCGCAATGAAACCAAGTATAGAGCTTAATATTTGTTTTAACTCACATGCGGTAATATCATGAAGATCCGATGATGTTTGCCTAGGTTACAAAAGCTGTTTAATTCCAGCCCATATGCGCACCGATACTTGTAGTACCGAATGAAGTCATTTGGAAACACGAATTGTACCGGCGCAAATTGACCAAAAAAATTTTTCAATTGATTTGTTTGACCTAATAAGAACGTTGATAATGGCTCGGCTGGCGACGTTAAATCTGGCAGTTTTACTTTGTCTCCAGAACAGCTAATTCCAGCTGTTTCATTCTTAAATTTGAGAGCACTACAAAACATACATAATTGATCATTTTTTCCGATGATGACGCTTGGGTGAAGACTATAGTTGGTTGTTGGATCATAGTGAAATGCACTGAGATTCAAATCAGAGTATTGGCAGCATCTGAATAGCAAATTACGTTCTTGATTGATTTTCATTCTTGCTTCCTGTTGCTCTGATGTTTCCGACGAACGGGCTTCAGTAATAAGTTCTCTATCGGTTTTCATTCTTGATTCCCGTTGCTTTGATGTTTCCGACGAACGGCCTTGAGTAGTGCGTAGTTCATTCGTCAACAGTCTTCTTTACTGTTGCTCTGATGTTTCTAAGGGACGGGCTAAAGCATTGTGTTCTCGATTAGTTTCAAGTCGTTTTTCCCGTCGCTTTGATGTTTCCGATGAACGGGCTTGAGTAGTGCGTAGTTCATTCGTCAATAGTCTTCTTTACCGTTGCTCTGATGTTTCTAAGGGAGGGGCTAAAGCATTTTGCTTTCGATTAGTTTCAAGTCGTTTTTCCCGTTGCTCCGATGTTTCTGAAACACGGGTAGTTCTCTTTTTGCGTGCTTGAGATGTTGATCGACTAAACGCGATACGTTCAGGTGGTATATTTTTGAAAATATTTTCTCTCAAACAAAAAGAAATATAAAAATTGACAGTTTTCACAATACTAAATCCGTGATAAGACCAATAATTACGAAATCTATTCTCGTTGATTTTACGTGCTTGTGCTCACCTGGCATAAAGAAACTTGCGCGAATTATAATTTAATATTAAAGTATATGTAATTTACTTTTCTAAATGAATAGAGCTGTAAGATAGAAATTATCTCTGTTGTTATCTTCAAGATATTTGAAAACTGAATCGTTTATATCAAAAATTAAAACAATGGCTAATTTTTAACCAATCAGAAAATTCCATTTCGATTTTCGCTGATATCGATAGAACGGTTTGTCGCAGAATGTTCTAATGTCGACAGAAACCTTCCTCGTGCTTTGAACTATCTGTATGCCAAGTTTCATCGCTTTCTGTCGGATGGTTTAGGAGTCTATAAAGGACAGACAGACACACATTCACTTTTATATATATAGATAATGACACAGCTGCTGATTTATACTGTCATTGAGAAATCTTTTTATGAAATGAAAGAATGCATAAATTTTTGATTTTTTTTTTTTTTTTAATTAAGCTATGTCACCAACATTCAAAAGTCAAATTATCTTGCGAATGCATTTTACTCGTACTACATGTTTGAAATATTGATTTTCAAGGTAGGTAAAACAATTTAAAATTCGACTAAAATTTAAGATTCGGTAATAATTAAGATTTATGTGTTACAATGTAAGAGAGCTCTTCCATAGTTCTCTGAAGCACGCATGTCTTTCTGGTTGGAGCTGAAAGAAATATGGTAAGAGTGGGCAGTGGTAGATTAAGGCAGTGGTTTTCAAAAAAGTGGAAGGGACACAGGACTTCGTACGTTAGAACTTATTAGAGGTATGCAGAACACAAATATGCAAAAAAAAACTATAAAGAAAACGTAAGAGGAACATCATTCCTGTTAAGTTAAATGATTGGTCGAGCTGAAAATACATGCATGATTGCAAAAAATTTCTTTAAAATATGTAGGACAGAAATAGTTAGCTGTGTACTCGGAAAAGATGTGGAGAGTAATGCTAAACTATATTGCATGACGAAAGATGAATATATTCGACAAGCTCAAATCATAATTCTATCCAAAGGAGGTTGATCATTACGGGTTCAGTTGACGAGCAAAATTGGGAACCTCTGATGTGATCAAAAACAACAGAATCGAAAGTATAATTTTCGGTGTGTGGAGAAAAGTCTTGTATGCACCGGAAAACGGTTGAAGTTTATGTCTTATAAGCATGAACTTGAAAGAAATAAAAGGTGGCCAACTGCAAAATAAAAAAAATTTGGAGAAAGAAAATACTAGTTAAATTTTTAGGTTCCGGTGTTTTTAAAATAAAGACTAGACGCCGATCTAACTAGGAAGAAATCCTTACACTGTTAGAAATTTAGATTGAGTTGAACCAGAATATCGTTTACATTTCTGCAACCTTAATACGGATCCAAATTTAACCACATTATCGGGTAAATTAATCCTTCGTTAACGTGATTACACGGATGATACTATAGTTCAACTTAAGACGTTTT
Source organism: Parasteatoda lunata (assembly GCA_949128135.1). NCBI lineage: Eukaryota > Metazoa > Arthropoda > Arachnida > Araneae > Theridiidae > Parasteatoda > Parasteatoda lunata. Next base: position 83,674,735 of record OX421973.1, read on the forward strand.
AATTTAACACTTTATAAAGGTTTGCAATAAACTTGCGCAGTGTTATGGTTTAATGGAATAGCATTATGGTTCAATGTTGGGCTAATTTTTCTCAGTTAGTACTCTCAATGATCAATCATGATAAAAGCCAGTGTACCGTGGTCGCTTAGGGCAGTGTTCCCCGACCCCCAACCCCCCGGACCGGTACCGGTCCGTGGATCAAATGGTACCGGGCCGCCCATTTTATTGAAACTGAATTAAAATTCCTAGATTTATACCTCAACCTAAAAATAAATCCTGAATTGAAAATAGTTCCATTAAAATTTTATTTATTTAAAAAAAAAAGGCGCCCCCGAAGGTAGTGACATAAATTTTTTAATGTGAAACATTAAAAAATTTAATTACTTTTTTAAAAAAAGTAAAAAAGAAAACTACTGCAAATATTTTCTCTTTCAATTAGTTTTAATAAAAAAATTTATCATCACAACTGTAAATATTATAAATAAAACACGAAAGCGCGGCGTGAAATTTACATTGGAACTAATGATAAACTTCGTCTTCTCGATAGTGACTAATTGATTTAAGTAAGTTAAAATGTAGTTAAAATGTTAGTAAGTAAAAATGTTAAATCGGGCCGCGGTAAAATTATCAAACGTTGACAGGTCAGCGGTAATAAAAAGGTTGGAGAACGCTGGCTTAGGGGATAGAGCGCCAGCCTCCGAATCAGTTGACCCGGGTTCGAAGTCCAGCCATCGCTGGAGGCTGGTATACGTATACGATTGATACGAATTACTCGAATTCGTATCGATCGTATACGTATTGGTCGAAAAATTGCATGTTATCATGTTATGTTTTTAAGATATTGACAAAAATTAATTTTCATGAAGCACAGCTTAATTTTTATGGAATACTGTTGAAATTATAGTAAATTTTAATGGAATACTGTTTAAATCTTATTATTATTTAATTTGTTTCTTGTGATTTTATTTATTTTTTCCCAATTTCCTCAGACATCAAAGCAGGTTTTGATGTTTATAAATGATTTTTCACTATAGATTAGTAGATTTTAGTAACGTTTTTGCTGTTTTAATCTGGGCGAACAGAAAGTAATAACAATAAAAAACACTGCAAATTTTTTTTTATATAATTTTGATTTAATTTTTGAGAAGAATTCTAAAAATATGCAAATTTTCTAAATTTGTACTACAATTACATATATAGCTAATAAAGTTGATCCTTCTCCCTTCCCCCATTCCTACATTTGTTGAAAAACTCTGTATTTCAACAACGGTATAATTTAAGTTTTTCTTTCAAAAATTTCCTTTTTGTTTTTCTTTCAAAAAACATCCCCCCCCCCTTCATGTATTTGAAAAAGTTTTACTAAAAAAAATTTAGCACTACAACTCTATAAATTATACTCCTGGATTCAAATTAATACGTTTACTAAATACAAAGAAACAAGAGCCATCTAATTGTTTTATTGATTTTCAAGCATGATTGATAAAATAATTTAAGGAATTAAAACGAAATTCGTTAATTTTAACTCACTCGGGAAGTGTTAAATATCCAATTGCATATAAATGTAAACTGTAAATATAATTTCCATTATTAACAGATTTCGTCTGAAAGGAAGTAAGAGATATAAAATGTTTCTTGTAGTTCTGTCTACAACTTAAGAAAATGAGTGATTGGAGAAATAAAATGATTTAAAAAAAAAAAAAAAAACGTCTACTCTACAGTTTGAAAAAAATAAATAACATGAAAAATAACAAAATAATAACAAAACAAAATAAAAAAATACAATTATTTATTTATTTATGTTGATTGTAGTTATGACACCATTTCAGAAGCATCTTTGCTCTTAAATACTGAACAAATACAATACTATACTTCTTTTATTTCTAACTCAATTTATTTTAGAAAATCAAAATATTATTAACATTGAGATATAAAATTCTAAATGATTAACCCAGGATGGTTACCAGATGGATTATGGGTGGTTATCATCGTAAAAATAAAATGCTGAAAAAACTTTTGAATTTAAAACAGTGGTGCTGCCATCTATACAAAGCTTTAGTCATTAAGAGTAAATATTTTAGTTGTAATTAAATAATCATTTTATATCTCCTTCAAAATTATTTTCATAAAATTTTCCACGTATTCTTCAAAAGTAAAAAGAAATTTAAATTTTCAAATTACTTGAAAGCAACATTATTACTTTGCAGTATTATTTCGTAAATTTTAATTATTCGCAGTACAGGTGGCGCCATCTGCACATTTTTGCTCTCTGTTTAAATAGTTTTAATCCTGTCATAAAATCGCTCTATCAAATATATTGTATATATATATCAAATTTTAAGACTATTTAATTTCTTATACGGTGACTGATTCTCTCATATCTAATTGTTATTGCGTTTCATCTGAACAAGAATATTACATTCAGCAACAGTAAAGAAAAATTATTCGTCTTTTATAATAATCTGTAAAAAATTATTCAACGAAACCTTGATTATATTTTTTGATAAATACTTAATATTAATAACTATGAAGTTGAATTAATTTGCAAACTAATTTATTTATCATTAGAAAATATTATTGTTTTTATTAATGAATTAATTCGTTTTATTGCGTACTTTTATATTTTTTTAGGAAAAATGTATTTCAATTGTTATCGGTGAATATTATTCATTATTATTAATTATTCGAGTAATTAAGGAAATATTAAGTCGCAGTTAATTTACAAAAATATTCTATTTATCTAATTTATAAATCTCAATAATTTATAAATATTTTATATGTCTCAGGTGATATCAGCGGCATGAAAAATCATTTTAAGTTGACGAATTATCCTCTTCCGTTATTAGGCTTGATGCTGCCATCTATTAGAAGAAAGAAATTTTAACAATATGAAAATGATAATAATTTTAAGTTGATGAAAAATTTGTAAAATCTGGAAGAAAAAAAACCTTAGAATAGTAATAGCAAAATCTCAACATTATTAATAATTTTTTCCAAGTAATACTGAGATCACTATCAATAAATTTTTGCTTAAATTCTGGTAAATGTTGAAAGTAAAAGTAGAAAATAATTACTAACCTATTTCCTTCAACCTCTTTGCTTATATCTAAGTAAAGATAATAATTGAAAGTAATTAGAAGCTTTCGAGTTTGATAAATAGTAATGGAAGTGATTGAAGGAAAATCTTTTGTGAATAAAAATCTCTAAAACCGATAAGAAAACCAGAAATTCTATGAATACGTCTACCCCCACCCCCCTTTCTATCCACATGGAGGGAAAAAGAATGTTCAACCTCTTTGCTTATATCTAAGTAAAGATAATAATTGAAAGTAATTAGAAGCTTTCGTGTTTGATAAATAGTAATGGAAGTGATTGAAGGAAAATCTTTTGTGAATAAAAATCTCTAAAACCGATAAGAAAACCAGAAATTCTATGAATACGTCTACCCCCCACCCCCCTTTCTATCCACATGGAGGGAAAAAGAATGTTGATGGGTTTCCCCAGTTGGATTCCAAAAATCTAAGACTTTTAAGGAGCATATAAATGGATCTAAATGAATGAAACTTATTTATTTAAAGAAACTTATAATTGCAAAATCCACCTAAAAGAGAGACATAACAAAACCACACAAAAAATGCAACTATTAAATGTGAACTAATTTTAAACACATTTTACGTTGAAAGAAAAATAGCCTGTGTTGATTGTCAAAAAAAAAAAAAATTATGTCGTCTGGACTACTGCAAACTTTAAAAAAAATAAATAAAAAAATAAAAATAAAAAAAAAATAAAAATAAAAAAGAACTTTTGGGAAGAAAGAAAAAAAAAGAGAGAGAGAGATCTAAGCAAAATATTCATGTCCCGGTTACCAATTAAGCAGAAAATTGGAATATATTACTGTAATCAGCTATTACTTTATTTTCATGAGTACCTTATACCATCTATTTCTGGACAAATTATTATAGTAATTTGGATCATTCGTGCTCTTTATATTCTAAGAATTTACCGAAACTAACCAAGCAGATTTTTAAACACGCTTCCAGTGTTGTCAGACTAGGGGTTTTCCCCCTAAATTTAGGGGGATTTTTTATCTTCAGTGGGTATTTTAGGGGAATTTGTTTTTAGGGGTTTGTTTAAGGGTAATTTGTGAGTTTTACTAGTTTCATTCTGGTTACGTTCTGGTTGTCATTCTGGCTAATATTAAATTCTATAACTGAATGTATGAGATGGTAAAATGAAAATCAATATGTTAAACCAAAACAAAAAGATTTAATTTTAGAACTTAATCCCTTTGTAATAGGTTATTACTTAGCTCGATCAACCTGTACGTTTGGAGAATTTGTATTCAAATTGTTTAAAATTTTTAATGTGCATGGTTTAAAAATAATGCCAAAGGATAAAGAAAAAAAGAAGTACGCACAAAAGTACAAGAAAGATCGGAAACACGAAAAGCAGTTTAAAGGTTTAAGGGTAAAGGATTTTGTACCTACTTTTTCTATGTTAAAAATTTTTAATAGCGAAAGCTTATACAAATCAGAAAGTATTGACGAAAATATGTTGAATATTTCATCAAAAATTTAAGCATAATGTTAGAATTAAAATATTGAAAAGACTATATCGTTGATAATAAAATATTTAGAAAAAAATGTGCAAGTCAAAAAGAATTGAAAAAAATATCTTAAATATTTTAGTAGAAATTAAAGATAATGTAACGATTGAAATGTAAAAAAGATTAATTTGTTGATAATAAAATATTAAAAAGCAACGTTTTCTATACATTATTTAACTTTTGTACTATTTTTAATACTTATACATTAAGTTAAAAATTTTGGGGTTTTCTTAAAATTTTCAGGGGTTTTTACAACGCTATCTGGGGGTGAACGGTAATCTGCACCTGGCAACACTGTACGCTTCACTTATATGACCATTTTACTAAATAGTAGAACCCATATTGTTGTCAAGATTGAGGCTTCGATTCTACGATTTTATTTATATTGTCCTTATTTTATATATTTATAAAGAAAGTAAGAGCACGAGAAAATCCTCCATTTTATATCTTCTTTTAGCGAAAAATAGTTTAACAATCATTATTTACATTCACTTTCTGGAATAGATTTCTGCGTAACAGCCCTTATTCAATATATTGCATAATCTTCACAAAATTACTATAAAATACGGGTACAAAATTCTAGTTTAGTCATAAAATCATAAATAGTCACTAAACAATATGCATCAATAATTTAAAAATAATTCCTGACTGCTAAATGCGTTATTTGGGAATAATTGTCCTGCAATTTCAAACTCAAAAGTAGAAGACAATGTTAACAGTAAAGAAACGCTATAGTAAATTGTATATTCAAACAAACTATTAAGCTGAATTGTTAGAACAAAGTCTAATTTTAAACCTGGTCTAAAACTATAAGTTAAACAGAGCTGGATTACAGAAACAAAGTTTAAAGGAAAAACCTAGGTCTGAGCCGTAGTTTAACTTAAACCCGCTGTAGAATAGGTTTAAACCTCAGTTTTGTTCTGACGCATGAGCAACCAAGTAAAAAAAATTCCCACGATGCTCCATATCGTTTATTTACTATAGCGACTAAAGTAAATATATAACATACCTAAACATACAGCAGCGACTGCTGTGATTTACAATGCTTATCATGAGAGATATCTGTGGGAATTTTTATCAAATAAATAATGTCTGTATATTTCCTCCCCCAATCTATCACTCAGGCTCTTATCTCACTTCTTCATTTGGTTAACTTGTCATGCAGATATGATAAAGTCAAAAGGGGTTCTAATCTTACCACCCATGAAATATTTTGAAAATATTTTACAAAGGAATGTAAAGTTGCAAACCTGGGAACTTTATTACTCATGATATCATATGTTTGTGAAAATTTTACAAATATGCTGAAGCATGGAATGAATGAAAAAGCAATAAAAAACAACGTATAAAATTTAAAGCTAATTTGCTCAAATTTGCCAAATATGGTAATAGTAAAATACAAAATAATTATAAAAAAAATGTTACAAACTCAGTGAATTTTTAATAATTTTTTGACACTTTTGTTATTGATTGACGCTTTATCAGGAAAAATGTTCGTTTTGAATGTGCTAAAATTTGTAACACCTGGTCAAGAAAACTCAGTTTGAAAAAAAAAAATCAGTTCGAACGTTTTAATTGATGTCAAAAACATTTGCATCTACAGAACAATAAAATTGACTTCGTGAAGCGTTCATTTTAATTACACACTATAGTGTATACTAGTATATTAGTGGGGTCGTACTAAATAGCATTAGCCGTGTCTGTATATATGCATTGCACGCACACACACACACACACACACACACATATATATATATATATATATATATATATATATATATATATATATATATATATATATATATATATATTACTACTTCCGACTGATTTTTACACCTAAGCTTGCTAAAACGCAAGTTACTTTACTTGTGTATGTATGCAATAAAACATGTTCTTTCAATCTAACTTTCAACGAAACAAACAACAAATGAACAAATGAATCAGGAAGACTCAACAAGCTTGCTATGATGCTACCCAAAAACTGGCCAACGGTGACACAAATCTAGCCAAATAAGAGATAGCACTCAAAACATGGCTAACCTTACGCTAAAATATTAATTCTGTTTTAGGCTCACGACCTGTTAGAGTTTATAAATTACAGGAAACTCTTATGAATGGTATAATTAGGCGTAAATTAAACATAAATCACAATAATAAAACTTCTTAGAATATTAAACCTTTTCATACATCGCCTCGTAAGCATAACATTAGCGGTGGGATACACCGGAAGTTATAAAAAATTTTCCGGTTTTAGGAAGCTTGTTATCAGTCATCAAGCCATTAAAACCGATCTTCGAGCATTGTGATCGCGAATTATAAAATTTCTTTTTATTTGTTATCATATGAGATTGTAAGTTAAGTTTAATCTATACGAAGGTATAATTTGACCTTTGACTGGAAAAATCCCCCCACAAAATATTTTGTTTTAAATATCTCCCTCTCCCAAATTTCACATTAAATATAATCAAAAATATCCCAAAAGTCCATTTTGCAGTTAAGAAACTGCAAAAAACACCTAAAATATTTTTATAAAATTTTCTCACTCTAAAAAAAAAAAAAAAAAAAAAAAAAAAAAAAAAAAAAAAAAAAAAAAAACACCGAAGTCAAGCATCACTGGCTGCGGTCAGTGTGCGGGTGGGTGACCACTTGGATCAGTCTGCGTAGGGACCGAGGGTGTGCGGTATTGAACCTCGTTAAACTGTTCTACCGTAAAGTGCTCGACTTCGCGCGCAGGTCGTCGGGCTACCAAAGCAGGGGAGCCATCCCCTCTGCAGAGGATCAAAAATTATGATGGTATGTCTTCGGATCATCCTCAGGGATGTTTCCCAGACCGTCGCCAATAGCCCATTGTGCAGCTCTAGTGCGACGTAAATGAACTACAACTACAACAACTCTAAAAAAAAGAAAAACAATTTTACTATGATTTGCCCCCTGACAATCACAAATTTAAAAAATAAACTAAGAATAATACAACTGCTAGACGCAGGAGATGGAATCCTCTTGCAGTCGTTGCTCTGTGTTTAACTTTATGGTATTAAATTCCAAAATCCAATAGTTTTTTTCCCCTTAAATTATAATATATTCTTTTTAATATTTTTACCCGTAGCGGTTTAACAACTTATACAAATAGAGCACAAATGGTGTCTCTTCGCATCAGCGAAAATGAGCCATAAGAAATTGTCATGATGAATGATTCTCATAAATGAGGTTGAGGTTACAAGCGAAATTTAAAAACCTTCCCCTTATCCCTAACTGCGTCTTTCGCGTTCAAAATAAGTTTAAACGGTTTGCATCAGACACGTTTTTATTTTCTTAGTGAACTTAGTAAAATTGAATTTCTTCAGTTCGAAAAGCTTGTTAAAGTTTATGCCGTTTTTTTTAGTAGATTGTTTTTTAACATCAAGATCAAGCGGAGTGATTAAATCAGCGAGTACATACATTAAATCAAGGTAAGTTTCAAATATGAATTTAGATTTTTTTTTTCAATTAAAGCTGCAATTAAAAATTCTTATTAATTGCTGATTATATTTCTCTCTTTTGTAAATAATAATCTATTCTAGATTACCCCTTAAAAATCAAAATTATGATTATGAAAGCTGACGATTTATTTTATCTCATCAATAATTCTATAAAGATTATTTATTTTACTATACTTGTGATTAAAGAGCGCAAACAGTTACTGATCGCGTTTAAAATCTCTATGCGGAAATATCCACCTATATATAATAGTATATTTAAATTATTGTAATCACTCCATAAGATTCAAAATCATAAATTCTTGTAATTTATATTACTTTGGGTATTATGTATTTTACTTTATTTATCATGTAGAGATTTTAATAAAAAAATTTACTGTGTTTATTTAGTTAACATTTTTAGGGTGTTAAACAATAAAAATTTGGATTGATATTAGTATGCAAAGAAAATGCCATAAAAATAGAGTCATTGTAAAACCTAACTCTACAAAGCCAGTTACAGATCTGATTAAAATACTTTTTTCTGTATTAACCCAATGTTTTCGAAATTTTTTTAAAATAGATTAATAGCGGTTAGAATAATAATTTTTTTTTTTTTTGTATGGATGGTATTTTCTACACTAGGGAACGCTGTTCCCATTGTATTTTAAAGTCATTTGGCATTATTGTGTTTTGAGATTCTTGAAAACGTGGTATATGATTAGTTATTACTTGTGTTTACAATGCTAACAGTACTTGTGTTTACAATGCTAACAGTACTTGTGTTTACAATGCTAAAAGTATTAACACTAATGTAAGATGGTACAAGAATAAACAGTGATAAACAAATAGAAAGAGGCCAAATCAGGACTGCCAAAAAGCGAGTTATTCAAAATCTAGCAACCATGTCACCTTTTTTAACAATATATTTATAAATAACTATACCAAATTTTAATTTTAAACTCAACAGAATTACTTAATAACACTGATATCTTATGAAATACGGCAGATTTGAGCTCAGAAACTAACTAATTTACTTTTTTTGATGAAAACAAAATTATCCGCTTGATAACATCGCCTATCAGAATAACATGTAGTAAGCAGCTGCAAATTTTTTAACCGGAACTAGAGCAGGCGCCGAGCTTAAGATTGTTATTGTTTACATTCATATTGAAAACACCATCCATAAGTTTGTCAATGCTAAGCATGTTTTAATATGATGCACATCCAATTAATGATCCTAAATCTTTGAAAAGTATTATTTTATAATGAAAGTGAATTTTTAAATCGGTAAATTATTATTATTTATAATTTATTATTTCACAAAATGAAAACATTTTGTGAAATAATAAAATATAACTTTTGAAAAAATTTACTTATAAATTTGTAGAACGTTAAAATTCAAATAGTCTTTGCATTTAAGAAAGAATTTAGAATGTTTTATATCCAGCAATAAATTTTGTACGATCGAACCTTTTCTATTGTATGTAAAAAAATAGATTTAAAATATAGATTTAGATTGATATATATTCTTCTAATGTTTCTTATTTACTTATTTTGCTCTTTAGTTTTTTACACTCCTTAATTAAATCTGTTACACTCCTTAATTTAAACTGTTACACTCCTGAATTTAAACTGTTACACTCCAAATATCCTTACATCTTTGCATGACAGTATTTTCTGTTTGAGTGTTAAAAAATTACTTACGGTTGCATAACTCTCTAGTTTCTTAAACTTTCTCGGATTGATCAATTTATTTTGCTTACTAAATTAAATTGTGTAGTAGACACTGACTTCACAAATGTCCAATTTTTGAGAGATATGAAATTACACAGTCACACTAGTTCTCTAAATTTTACTTATATAAAAAATTTTTAAAAAAAATCTGCTGAACCAATACAAAAAGATTAATCTCTTGCTTGTTTTTACCTTTAATGAATTTAAATCGATAATTCTTAATGAAAATTAAATATAGAGGTGGACTTTTCAAGAATTTTTATTATTGACATATACCCTTTCCTGACAATGATGCCCATGCTAGTAGGAAGTGTATAGTTGCAGAGGTCTGTCAAGGTTTTTCAGAAAAATACCTTTTTTTGTGAAAATTTAGACATAATTTGTGAAAATTAAAAATTATATTAAAAATTCAATATAAAAATATGGATTTATCGTTTCTTACAGGATACAACAATAAAATTTTATGAAAACATATTTTGTGAAACTACCGCTTTTCCTGTAGTTGAATTTGAGGGTACCCCTAAACGGTAGTAAATTTGTTCTGGTCAGACCCCTCAGTTGTGTCATCATTTCAAGAATTCATAATTGATAATTAATTAATAATAATAAAAATTGGATATGCTAATTTGTTACAAATAGAACATGGTAAATTTTAGTATTTTGAGTCTATTAGTCTTTATTGTTTTATAAATTGTTAATTTTTTACAGAGTGATGACAGTAAATAAAGTAAACATGCAAGCAAGCCCTGCTCTGTTTAAAGCTGGTAAGTGTTTTTTTTATTTTTTTATATATATTTATAGTTTTTGGTATACATGCATATTATTTTTCTTTTTTAACGTTATGTATTACACTGTTAAGGTTAACAGAAATATGTTTTCATATTGTTTGTTTGGCTTTAAGGTATTGTGACATTTTCTAGATAATTTAGGGATATTTTGAATAGATATTGCAGCATTGTTAAGTAAATATAAATAATATACTAGAAAATACTGTAATGTTTAATTAAATATTCATTGATTTGTTTTTGGAATTGAATCTGTTAGAATTTTTTGGAGATGTAATTGTATTGTAAGCCATCCTTACAATTATATGAAAATAAAAGCTAAGCCATTATTATTCAATATTCTTGCCTTATCTTAATTGTATAAGAAATTTAATTGATTAGCAAATGTGAAGATTTAGAATGATCACTTTAACAAAGTTTGGATAACATTCATGTGGGTTTTCTTCTATTAATTTGCATTTATTGTCAAAATTTGCAAAGAAAAAAAAATACTATAATTATTTTACTTAAAATATTCCTGAGTTGTTTGCTGTTTTAGTTTACTTTGTATTTGTATTGTATGTATTCTTGTAATTAATTCTAAATCAGATCCTTCTTCTTTGTTAGACAATTAATTTATTGTTCATTAAATTGCTTAATATTAATTAAGCACATGTTTCTTACATCTTTTTATGATTATAAAATTGAATATTTTTTTTTTTTTTACATTATTATAATAATGCAGTTAAAAATTTATTCTATGGCTAATACCATCATTTGGGGTGAAAATAACTATTGCAAAATCTATAGTAATGATCTTATGTATTAGTCAAACATTAATTAATAATTACAGTGGAACCTCAATTTTACGTTGAACTAGCGTTTAAAAAAACACGAAGCAGGATAACGTAAAGTCCACGTAAAAAAAATAAGAGTATATTTATTGAAAATTGACACTTACCAGATGAAGTTCTCGAAGAAATGTGTAAACTTAACATGTTCTTATTTTCGATACAATTTCAACAATATCTCTCTCAATACTTATTGTTTGCAAATTTCCTTTATGGTTTACGTTTGCAAAGGTTTTAGAGTTTTTATACTTTCAATCCCTTGATCAGTTTACGGGTTAATACTACAATAATTTTTGCTCTTCTTCATCGTTTTCATCACTATCATCGGGAGCAGGGATTAAATCAGATTTAAAGGAATTGAATAGTAATGGGATGCGTGTTGCAAGTCGATATAACCATCATTGACTTCAGAAGATCTTCAGGCATGCAATTTTATTCTGAATTGCCAATGTTCCCGTTGGATACCAAGATGTAATTAAGACCAAAAGGTTTTATTAAACCCATTTGTAATGCATTTTCAGGGTGGCCACCCACCTTGAAAACCTGGAATTATCAGGGAATTTTTTTATACTGGAAAAAACCTGGAAAAGTCAGGGAAATTTGGATAAAAAACTGGAAAAATCAGAGAATTTAAAAGAATAGCTGAAATTTTTCTCTTAATTTAAATTATTTTACCATCGGTTATATCCACTTTTATTTCGACGTAAATTTATCGCAAAAAAGTTGAAATATCATCATTTCAGCAATACTTTTCTTGCATTAAAATTCTCTTCATTATTACCCTGCTAAACTAGAATGCAATTTCAAACTCTTTTATGTTGGGAAATGAATGGAGAAATATTTGACCTCTTTGGAGATTATGGGACTATGCAGTTTAGGAAAGGCAAAAATGTGGTGGTTGTGGAAAATAGGATTAGGATATTTGCTTCTGTTTATAAAAGTTTATTTTTTTTAAAAAAAAAAAAACAACATTCTTTTAGTCGGTATGCTTTGGGGGTATTTTTTTTCTTTTAACAAAATTATTCCAAATGTTTTAGTATTTTTAACTTTAAGAAATTCTCCAAAAAATAATATTTAATTAGAATAATATATTATAATTTAATTAGAGATTTTATCTTACACTCTTTTTCTGAAAGCTTTTGTCCAATGAATTATTTTTTCTCAGCAAAGCGTACCAATAGCTAATAGCAAAATTTTTATTGTTGCATTGTTGCTGATTTTCTGGATTTCATGATAACTTTTATTTTAATATTTCCGAAATTATTTCTCCTTTTACCCTAAAAAGCTGGCAAAAGCCAAGGAATGTATGGAAAACATGTTAATGATATATAAACTTAGAATAGAAATTTTTAAAATTTATATTTGTTTATTAGAAAGACGGAAAACAAAACTTCGTTTTTTTTTGTTCTGCACTCTACAGGGATAGGTTTCAAGTTGGGCAACCAGATGATCAAAATTTTAAACTTAATGTTTAGTAAACTAAATATCATTTCCAAGGTAAAAAAATTGAAGATTTAGGAATAATGATTTTTAACTTATAAATATCAGTTTTCAATAAGTTATAGGCTGTTAAATGAAGGGCTACATCATTTGAAATTTTCAACCCTGGTAAGGGAATCTGTGTAACAAAGTACAGTTTTTTTTTTTTTTTTTAATTTACACTAATAATAGGAAATGGAAAGAATAATAATTAAAGTAAACTATAGCAAAACATGTTATCTTGCACAAATATGTAGAAGCATTTCTTATTTTGATTTACAAAAAAAATTATCAAGGTGCACTTTTAATGTTTTACGTGTGGCACCAAAATACATAATTAATTATACTGTAGCACTAGAATTTAATATAATCAAATTATTTTTTTCTGTTTAAAGCAAGATTTTGATAATAATGAATATTTTTATTGTAAATTATTAATTAATTATTTTTACACGCCACTCAGTTACACACCACTGCTTTTCTTTTCACTAAATGTGTTTTATTTCCCTCTCTTATTTTACCTTTTCTTTATAAAATGAAGTAAAATATGAAGAGAAACAATATAAATATTCCTTAAGGTTAATTTACAATGATGTATTTCACCTCAGTAACCTAATAAAATTTGTAAAAACTATGCCATACTTTAAGTTATTTATATTATAACTTAAAATTGATCAATGAAGTTTTTATATATATTTTTTAAATTTTATTTTATTTATTTATTTGTGGAAAGCATCTCAATTTTAATTTTTTTAGTAACAATTTAACTTCATTTGGAACATTGCATTAATGCATTAAAAAAAAATTCAGAACATTCTGTAGTTATTTATTTATTTATTATTATTATTATTATTTTTTTTTTTGAGTAAAGAAAAAAAATTATTTTTTAAAGAAAAATATTAAACCTACTTACATAGCAAACTACAACAATAACTCACATCCTATTCAATTTTTAGGTAAATGGGATAAAAATTATTTATTTATTGGCCTGTAATTGGTCAACGAAACTGGTGAGGGGTTTAAAAAGAGATAAAAAATTATTCTAGAATTCTTTCTTGTTCGCTTAGCTAAGCCACTAAAGTAAAAGGCATATCGGTAAATATTGTCTGCTACAAAAAGATTATTTAATTTTATGCAGGCGATAAATAAAGCTATTATTAAAATTTTTCTTGTGCCCAGAAAAATTTGTTATAGACTAATAATACAGTAAAATATTGTGTTTTTTTTCTCTTATGTACAGTGATTATTTTTTTTCAATAGATTTATTTTATTGTATGTAAAAATAGTGAATTTTTTCAACATTTTTTCCCATATTTAAAAAAAAAAAAAGTTTTTTATCCCATGATTTTTAAAATTATTAAATTTAAAAAAATATTGCTTTAATATTTAGTTTTATTTATTTTGTTGTTAATATATTAAATTGATGTTAATATATTGCATTGTTGTTAATATACGTTGCATAGTTAAAAGTAGTGATTTTTCAACTGACTTTTATAAGATGGAAACCGACCAATCCGACAGAAAATAGTAGACAATATAAATTTAAAGAAGCTATATAATTGAAAATTAATATTAAAATTAAAGTAATTTTCAGTCATTATAGTGGTTGTCATTAACTTAAATTTCTATCCAATTCGACTAATTCGAGGCATTTACGTCTGACACTGAAGTAAAAAATTAATTATGCATCATATTTGTCAAGCAACTGCATAGAATTGTTTATTCAAATGTCAGCTTCAAAATTCTGTCAAGTTACATAATTTAACAAATTCACAGAGTTTAGACATTTGTAAATTAGTAATCGACAGCAACAATTTAAACCATTTTATTTGAATTTATAATAATCAGTTTTTATAAAACAAATTGTTTTTCGATAGGTTATGATATCTTAAATGTAATGGAAAAATTTGATGACTATACACTTTTGTTTTATAAGATAGTTTTTCTAATAAATGAATGTTCATTTTTTTTTTTTTTCGATACCATGGAATTGCTCAGATGTAAAAACAAAAACAATTAACTCATCTAAACTAGGAAACCATGTTAGATTGGAATTCTTAATATGTTCTGATTTCTTATAAGAAAAAAAAAAGAATAAAATTTAAAGAATTTTATCTAGTTTTTTTTTCTTCTGTATAATATGCAACAAGAAATTTGTTTTTCCTTTACAAAGACTGAATATATCTTAAAATAATAGTGCTAATTTGAAACAAACAGCATTATTTAAACATTTGACTTATGATGGTTTAAAGAAAATTATTTCAACGAATTTTATGAAGAGCACTGTTTGGATAAAATACAGTATAAGATGGCTCTATATTGAAATGTAAATAAATATAAACATTTATTGGTTTCTAATCACCTGGAAATATTTTCTTTTTCTTAATAAAAATATATTAAACAGTACTTATCCAATGTTGTTTTGGGTCATTGCTATTTGGTACATTTTGTGCAAAAACTATTTAACGCTTAATAAAATTTGTTACTCAATAAAAGCATTATTTTCTGCAAGCTAAACGTATTGTTTTCTCCACATCTATTCAAGATGATATATTAAAAAAATAACATTTTAAATCAAATACTACACTATTATATTGAATAATACACTAATCTTAACACTTGTACCTATAGGCTACACTTTATCAGAAAAAAAAAGAAAACACGCTGACCTGGAAATTTTAAGATTTTTACTGGAAAACCTGGAAAAATCAGGGAAATTTGAAACTTGATTTGAGTGGCCACCCTGATTTTAGTTGACACTAGGACATTTATTTTTGCTTTTGAAGTATCTAGTAGGTCACCAGAATCAAGAGAAAAAGTCAGTTATCCAACTAGTTGTTTAGTGTAGCATTCTTTAAATGATTGGATAATTCAAAGATTAAAGTTTGCTGGAAAGAATTCCACTTACAAATTTTGAGATTTGATCTCTCATACTTTCTTAAACCACCCTTCTTGTGCTTATCCCATCTCATCACCAATCGGATTTTGACTCAAGGGGAGAGTTTGGGAGCTTTATTAAGGAAAAAATTATTTTGATCTGCTAAAAAAGCATATACAGCCGGATTTTCTTTAAAAGGTTAGATAAAATTCAAGATAATCTAACATTCGGTATTGGGAATTTTCACGGACCAGCAGAAAATGACGTAGGAAGCGAAATAATATACAAAACGGACAACGTAAAACCGGGGTTCCACTGTATTTTCAAAATACAGTATTAACTCATTTTTTTTTTATGATAAGTAATTGTTTGAAATTCTTTTCCAGCTTTTAAAGGCATTCTCAGTCCTCAAACCAGAACCACACCTTTGAAATGTATCACCAATGGAACAGAATCCGTTCAGGAGGTAAATATTAATTAACTTTTAAGAATATTATGTGTTAGAATTATCTATCAGTCTATTGAAATAAATTTTCTGTTCACATTGTTCAGTAAATCTTTTTTCAGAATTTTTAGAAACAAAGGATTTAACTTGTGTGTTTTTAAAAAGTCAATCTGTTTTAATTTTTTTTTATAAATTATCAATGACTTTTTTTTTCTAAAAAGAAGAGAAAAAGATCCAAAAAATTTAATAAAGGAAATTCGTATAGGGTGAATTGATGCAAAATTTAATAAGTTGTTTGTTTCTTACCCCTTTTAGTATTACATTTGTACTTCGTTAAATATAATTTCTTATCAGTTGTTTCAGTTTCCTTATTTAGTGTTTTATATCTATTTTAATCTTAAATCTAATATGTGTTATAATTGTCTTTTAACACAGGATGTGTATTCAAAGGAAACTGAAAATACACAGAAGATTGTACCTTTGAAGTTTGAGGAAGACCTGTTCTCTAATGTAAAAGAGTCTTATTTTGATTCTCATTGTCACTTGGATTTTCTACTAAACAAAGCAGATTTCCAAGGGTCTTTCTCTGATTACAAAATGCAGCATCCAGATGAGTTTCCACCTAACTTTGATGGCTGTATTGCAGTTTTTTGCAATCCTTATTCTTTTAGAAAGGTAAGTTGTCATTTTTTTTTCTTTTATGCTCATTATGTATTTGTTGTAATTCTAATCTTTTTTTTCTAAGAACAGTGTTTACTGTTGAAAAAAACTGCATATGATTCATTAATATAATCTAAATTTTTTCCGAAAACTCTTTCCATTTTGTTTCCATTTAAATTCCTGACGTTCTCCAACAATCTTACAATTAGTTTATGGCTTGATCTTTTTGCTTTATCTTCTTGCCTCGAGTCTATAATATTTGTCATGTTATAGTACAGTCCTGATCATAGGACTATTGATAGTACAATACATCAATGTTACCGCAGCCTTTTCAACAAGCACTTAGAAATTTCTCCCTTGTTTTTCATAATCATTCCAGCTGTTGTGTTTTTCCACCTTGTGCTTTTAAACACTCCCTCAGATCAATCCAGTTACTAAAAAATGACAATTGAAAATGTGTCTATGACTTCTTTTTTTTTTTTCTCCAGGATTTTCAGGAGTATTATTATGTCTGTTTTATTCTGTAATTATTTCTGATGGAAAAATATATAACTAATGAGAGTTTTTTAAATGACATTATAGTTACTAATTATTTTTACTAGTTCTACTCTTAATTTAATTCTAATACCATTAAAATATTAACTAGAAAAAGTAGCATGACTATCAAATAGATTTTTTGTCATACTTCTGGTCTTGCATATTTCAGATTATTTCGGATCTGTTGTATAGCCATTTCTAACTCTTGTGTCAATAAACTATGTTATATTGAACTAGCTATATTATATCTAGTTTTCTCTAAGATAGCCAGATATTTTTAAAAATTTATTTTGAAAAAATAATGTAAAATTAGTTATAGATAAAATAGTTTGCTTAAATGCATCTAAACTTAAATCAGGATTAATCATGTTGTTTTAATGTAAATATTTATCGTTGAAGGCTAGTTTAAATTATATATATTTCAGTGCAATTTCTCTCTAATATAAATTGACTAGCAATATTGTTTTGCATGTATGGCTTATTAGAAATAAAAATTAACTACTTTCAAAAAATTTTAATCTTAACTGCATATTTTTTGGCATGAAAAAAGCCAATTATATGATCTTTTATATAATCATTAATAAGGTCAATAAATAATAAAAAGTCTTTTTTTCTAACAAAAAACCTTAGCTTTAAATAAATTCAAAATATCTTAGCATTAGATCTTTAGTTTATTATTTCATTTAGGTTTAATAATTATTACTTTACCATAATTATTTTGTAGGGTAGATTTAAGATTGTTTGTAGATAATTAATGTGCTTTGCAGTTTTTTCCAAATTTCAAGAAGAATATTTATCATGGGCACATTCTTGAGGATAAAAAATCGTTCGCAAAATTTTTAATTCCAGCATCGAAATCATTCACGTTCTATGGTATTTTATGTACATAAAGTCTACTTTGAAAGAAAATAATTCTTTTTTTTTGTCACAAAAAACTAAAATCACGTAAACAAAATTTGTTAAATGGCACAAAATTAATATGTTTGCTCTTCTAAATGGTGCAAATAATTAGAAATCGACTGTGTTTTTTTTTTTTTTCTTTTTGTTTTTATGTTTTATGACATTTAAATAATTTATGCAAGATAATATTAATGGATGTTTCATTTCAAATTTTAGTTTTTCTCTTGGGAAAAACATTTAGAGGACAGCAAAGTTTGGGCCTCGTTTGGGTGCCATCCGAAGAATGCTGCATTCTATGACGACAGTATTGAACAAGATCTCCTGAGAGCCTTGGGACATCCTAAAGTTCGTGCCTTAGGAGAGATAGGATTGGATTATTCTGACAGGTAAGTTATCTTGAAATACTATTCAATTTTAAATCATACTATAAATTTTCTGGATTTTATGATTATTTTTGTTTATCAAACATTCTTTTTTGTGCTATTATTTTTTTTTATTTGAAAAATTTAAGATTAAAAATTAAATTTTATTTAATTTTTTATATTGTTTACTTTGTTAAATTTATAATTAAATAATATTTAATAAAAGTTATTTTTTGTGCTTTTATTATTGCAAAAAAAGAGTCTCAATCTTCAAAATAGATACTCTATAAAACTATGTTCAAAAGTTATATTAATTTTTGGACTGTATATATTTTGAGTATAGAATCCCTGATAACATTTATCAGTGTTTTTTAAAAGAATTCCTGTCTATTAAATAAAATTGTTGCCGACGTGGAAGGATTTAAAAAATCGCAAAAATAAATTTTAACTCCTAGTCCTAAATGTTTATAGTTTCTAAAACAATGTAACATAATTATCACCAAAAAAAATTGCTACATTTTATTAATTTTTTTAAAATAAAAAAAGTATATTCTTATTAAGTAATAGTTTTGTAACTCAATGTTTAGTTTTAAAACAATATATGAGATTTTTTACACGTGATGCTTTTTAGTATGACCCTTCTGGTGTGCATTGAAAAAGTTTGAGCTCTCTTTTTAAAATTTAACTAACAATCTTAATTATTAAATAGGCTGAATTTTTGTTCATGCTAGTCAATAAGTAGTAGTTAATCTAAGTTGTTCATTGATTCAGCATCTATCATTGATCAATCTATGTTGATCATTTAATAAATAAGTAGTTGTTGATCTAATAATTGTAATTAAACTATGAACCTACTTTCCTAAAATATGTAAATATTAACTGTTAAATGCCCAAAAAAATCATAAAAACAAAACACTTTTAAAATGGAATAATAAATTTATAAATTGGTTAAAGGTGGCTATTTATAAACTGGCTATGTCAAGATTTCCATATAATTAAAGAATATTATTACATATTTTCTTTTTGAAATTATGTTTATTTTATATAAATTGCTGTTCAATGTTTTGAAATGTACTTAATTAAAACATATGATCTTTTTTTTTCTTCTTTTTTTTTTTTTTTTTTTTTTTGAAAAAAACTTGCTTTACTAGTGAAAAGTTAAAAATTTTACAAATATAGCAACAACAAAATAATGTACTTTTAGAATTTATAACTTTTTCAGATGTTTTTATTATTAGATATTTTATTTAAGCTTCGCCAATAAAACTTATTTAAGCACTATGACTTTGATTAATTGCCTTTAAGCTAATCCATATATTGATAGTTCATAAAAAATTTCAGTAATTGCATCACACTCTTCCTGTGTAGGTTTCTCTTTATATACAATAAATGGGATTTTACTCTAAATTCATGCAAAAAGTAGATAAGAGTGAGGCTTACTTTTCGTTTGAAAGGAAACAATTAATCCTACATTTTAGGCAAACAGGATTTTGAACAGAGTTACTTTCTGTGTTGAGAATTTTTTGAAAAGTCTGTTTTTGTAGTTCCATTTTCTGGGGTTTCGCTTTTTACTAACAGTTCTTTTTTTTTTTTTTTTTTTTTTGTGATTCGGAATTTGGAAAGATTCATTCAATGAACCTAATTTTTTCCGGATTTCCCACCAATCATATGTTATTCTATAACTATTTAAGTTTGAGCCATGTACAATGTGTCATTCTCTACAGAACAGGTAAAGAAGGGTGTTTCTCTAAAAGCTAAACTACATTCATCGTGTTATAAATTTTATTTTCTCTTAACAGCATATTAAAAAGCAAATCATTGAAATTGTTCTTTTTATATGAAGATGTTCAATTATATATTTTTTATTTCACTTTATATGGTCTTATGCATGTGTACTAATTTAAACAGGAGTTACTGTCCACGGGACAAACAACAACAGGTTTTCCGCCGCCAGCTGAGAATTGCAAATGAGAAGCATCTGCCTCTTGTGCTTCACTGCAGAGAAGCATATGAAGATTGCTATGATATCTTGAAAGAGGTATGTTTGATTTTTTATCCCTTTAATTTTTATAAAAAAAATTAAAAAAATCATTTGACATTTTTTTTTTTTTTTTTGCATAGTAAGGTGTGGTTAAATTATTTAAATTACTGCTGTTTGATTGTTTACTTTTCTATAAGCTCTAATCTTAATGTGAGAATTCACCTTATGTTTATTCACATTTAGAATTTCTTATAATGTTACTCATGAGTATAGATATGCATTTTATAATGTTAGTCATGAACTCTTTTACTTTAATATAATAAGAAAAGATATTGGATTAAAAAAATTTAGTAATTATTGTTTTAAGGAAAACTTTAGGTATTTAAATGTTTCAAACAAACAAATACATGTATATGTTATCTGTAAATTCCAAAATTACTTTCAAGAGTTAATAATTTTAAGTTATTATAAGCTGTGAAACTTTTCATAATTTTTTCTGAAAATCTTTGGAAAATTGGGGTTTGTCTATAGAGGGGCCACTCTGGTTTAGTAAAAATGCATGTATTATTATGTGTATTTTTAAGGAATTTTTATAAATTTTGGAACTTGGGTTATAAGGATGTTAAAGGAGAATTTAGAATTGTATAATTAAGATGTAATAATGTAATGTAATAACAATGATGTAATTAAGATATTGTTTGATTTGATGCTAGTTATAATTATTTTTTTGTTAAATAATTTTTGATAAATGTTTTTGTGAATACTAAATGTTATTTTCTTTCCTTAGGAGCTTCCAAATAACTATCCAATCCATATGCATTGCTTCTCCGATTCATGGTGCATAGCTGAGAAATTTTTGGGGGATTTTCCAAATCTTCACATTGGACTAACTAATCTAGTCACCTTTCCTAGTGCTGTTGAAGTGCAAGAGGTTGCAAAGAAAGTTCCCCTACAAAGGCTTTTGCTTGAAACTGATGCCCCTTATTTTGTACCAACCTCAGTAAGTGTCACAAGCAAAATTAATGTAGTTTTAAATAATGTAATAATAATGTAGCATTTTTTTATAGTGTATCTTTTTAACATTCCGTTTTTAAAATTCGATTTTTTAATTTATATGATTAAAAAAGAAACTTGTGGTGTCTATCAAGTTACCAGAAATAAGAATGTTTTAATTAAATTGAGCAATTTCTTTTTTTTTTATCTCAAATTTATTCATTATTATAATTTATTGTAATATATAATATTGTCTTGTTAAATGATTTGTATTTGCTGCATATTTTAAAACTATGTATTTATTTTGTATGTTGAGTATTATGTGCAAAAGCTTATCAGTTCATTATCTACTTTAAACTTAGGCACTTGGGCAATTTGTTATTTATCAGTAAAATAGTGTTAGTTTTTGAATATTTTATGTTTTACTTTAAGTAAGTTATTCAGTTCTTTGAATTCCAAGCAGCAAATATTTATGTTTTTTTTTTTTTTAAGAAAATTGATTTTTGTAAAGTTTTTATCGAAAAGGAAGAGCATGACCTTTAGTCAATCACCGGCCATTTGTTTAACTTTTTAAATTATTTATATTTTATGGTAGACAAAATTCTTTTCGTTCCAATGAATGCATTATCTACATTGAAAAACCAGAAAAAATTGCTTTGTGAAACTGCCGAAATTATATTTATAATCTTTTTTTTATAGTTGTATCAGTTTTTGTTGACAATTTATTTTTCGTATTTTTTTTTTAGCTCTCCAAGACAGCTAAGTTTGCCCACCCAGGAATGGCTATTTATGTAGCCGAAAAGATTGCATCACTGAGAGGCATCTCTGTCAAAGAAGTTGTTTTTCACACTAGACAGAATGCCAATTGGGTTTATAATGTATGAATAGGACATAGATATTTAGTTGTTTTAAATCCTCAACAAAGCTCTTCAATCCCGTAATTCGAGCTGGATTTTCTTCATGTCCATCTATTTGTAAGGTATGAAGCCTTCGATGGAATTTATGTAACTGTTGCTAGTTAATCATGTACAACCATGCCCACCCGTGATTCCGAACTCTATTTACATTTGTTCTATTACATTATGATGAGGCATCCAGTATGTTAATGAAGTGTGAAAGTATTTATTAGAACTAAATGATCACTTTTCCCCTGATGTTAAATTGTTATGATGCTATAAACATAACATGTTATAATATAATGATGTTATGATATAATGATGTTATGATATAATGATGTTATAATATAATGATGTTATGATATAATGATGTTATGATATAATGATGTTATAATATAATGATGTTATGATATAATGATGTTATAATATAATGTTGTATATAAAATATTATATATAACATCATAACATGTCTTCATGATGTCATATTTATTAAGAATTATTTGACCTCTACATTTTGTTCATTGAAAAGATGTTTGCTAATTGTGTGTAGTGTTGTGTAAATAAAGTGGCTATATTTGGTTTCCAGTTCCAGTCAAATTATAATTACCATTCACTAATGCTGAATAATACTATTCATGATCTTATCTTTTTATTGCAAATATTGTAGTATCTTATGGCTGATTCTGGACAAAAGGTTTGTACTCATGCTCATAGTTAGTAAAATGTAAATAGATTTTATTTACAGTCAAATTATTATCTCTTTAATTTATGTAATAATAACTTTATTTACATTTTAAGCCATTAATGAATTTCTATCTTTGTAAATAAATTTACTTCTGATTGTATGATTATTTATTGACAACATGTTGTATTCATGGCTGATGCATAGTCTTAGAGTGAGAATATGTTTTATTTGTACCAAATCATTGTCACTTGCTTTCCATCATTATTAAAGTTGAACAAAAACGTTTGTACCTACAATCATCATCTTGTCACTTTTATATTAGTAGATGTTTTTTTTTATTATATTATTATGTATTTCTTTTATTATAATTAATATATATTGCATTTACTCTTATCCTTCACGAAATCTTTGTACTAATAGCTAATACATAGTCAGTGAAATATAACTATTTTTTTATTTCCTGTCAAATTTTAATCACTTACTTTTGTATAATCATAACATGTTACATATTGTAGTATAATATGTTGCAGTTTAACACATATTTTTTATTGTAAATATTTTTACTTCCAAAACTTTTGATTATTTATTGACAACATGTTGTATTCATGGCTATTACATGGTCTACAAAATGTAAAATAGCTTTTTTTTTCTTTTGTTAAATCATCATCATAACTTGCACTTATGTGAAATAATGATATTTATATCTTGAGTCATCATCTTGTCATTTTTATTTATAAAAATTAGCTGTTGTTTATTAAAATTTTTACATGTTTTAAATATTCTTGTTCTGCCAACTTTTTGATTGTGTTATTTGAATCTCTTATTTTAACGTTGTTTGTGTCTTGATGAAATGTATTAAAAGTGTGATATATTTGATTATTCTGATTTTCTGTTGTAATGTTATTTTGCAAATTATTTTTGTACATAATATTTATTATCATATATTTCTTAATAAATATATATGATTTTTATGTTAAATATGTTTGGTTTATTCGTTTTCGATATCAGTAATTTTCTTTAATGGTCACCTCTAACCTACATTATTTAACTATCTGAGAAAATTCATTCTTAGATCTATGATTTCCTTACCTTTTTCATTCGATTTGGAAAGTATTTTTTGCCTTACACCAAAGACACTAATTTGCTTCTTCCCAAAGCTGTAGATATAATAATTCCATCTGGGTGTTGTTGTATATGATAATATATTTGCTGTATATGATTGCTGATGATTGTATATGGGTTTATGATTTCATTTAATATATTTATAGTGATTTAAAATAAACTAATTAATTTGGTAAAATTTTATTATAATAAAAAATTTTAACATTTTTTTTATCAAGACACAGAAATAAAAATTAATTAAAAATACATAATGATAAGAATGGAGTATTAATTAGTAAAGGTACTTTTCTTCATAACCAGTGTAGCAAATTTATATACTTTCTACATATGCGTCAAAATAAGTAAGTTTTTTAACAGAAAGTAAAATAAAACGAATTAAAAATAAGCAAATGAGATCTAGTTTACACATGTTATTTTATCTTTTAATTTACTTTAGTTATTTGACTGTTAAAAAGTATCTTAATTCTGTAAAAGTCATAATACTTTAATGCTTGAATTGCCATAAAACTGATGAAAGAATTTTTTCTTTCTATTTAGCAAAGTGAGTTGTAAGTTAGTCAGAAATCGACTATGCTCTTTAACTTAAAAACCGAGATGAATGTTTAGTTGTGGTTAAAGCGGAAAGTTCATGTCAACAAACAAATGTTATTTCTTTTCTAGTTATTTACGCAGTAACATATAGTTTAAAGTTTTATTTTAGTTTTAATAATGTTTCATAATTAATGCAGCTGGAATATGCAGTTTATCAATGAAGGTCAGACAGAAGTATGTTGCTCATTGATTCTATTTAAAAAAAAAAATTTCATCTCTGCTTTACTACTAATTTTACCATGCATTTTTTTATTTTTACAATTTCATATTCCTACATTTCATCACCTATACCATCATGGTGATTTAAGAGCTTGGTGCCTCTCTAAGTTAATTCCGGATACTCAGTGCAAATAAATCGAGGAGACAATTAATTCTTTTTGTTCAATTAGAATTCATGGTGCAGTGAATAATTTAAGAAATCCTATCAAATGAAGATGCACAGTCTACTATTTTTCATTCGTAAATATGAAGAATAATGATTTAAACATCTATTCAGAATATCACTAAGTGAACTAAAATAAAAAGTAGAAAAGATTGTTCATTAATTACCTAATCACAAAAGATAGTTTTTATTTTTTTACTTATTTATATTTTATTGCTGGTTCACTGATTGGTCTTGTAACTGACTAACTAAATAACCATTTGCTGATAAAATGAGTCCTTGGTAAAAAAAAATTGCAATTATTTGCGGCATGAAACCAATGTAGAACTGCTGTTATTGTTATACTTTTTTTACACTTAACTTTATATTTTGGAAGAAAAAAAATTCTATGAAATTTAACGCGTGTATTCGAGAAATTTGGAAAAAAAAAATGAAACTTAAATTCTGGAAAATTCATTTCAAATGCGTGATAAAGTGTGCACCTGATGTGTGGCACCTTTCTCGATTATTCTGTTAGGAATATGAACTCGAATGTGTATATTTTAACTGGATCAAGGGAAAATAAACAGATTTTTTCACAGTTTTATTGAATATAATACTGGCGCAAATAAGTAGAAGTTTTTATTTTTTATAGAATAACCAATTCAAAGAAAAGTGTTCTACTTTTAGTAAATTTTTTTGAGATTTCACATAAATCTTCCGGTTTGTTCATGAAACATTTACTTCTATGTGTAGTAAAATTATCGGTGTTAAAATTATTGCTAGAAGATATCAGAATTTTTCAAATACAATTTTATGAATTATTTCCTTTTTAAAAACAAACTAATGACAAATTTTTATATAAAGATATTTATTATAACATAAATTACAAATATAAGAGCAATTTATTTGAAAAAATTGTAGCAATTGGATTTGACTTTCTAGACGTAAAGGATTCTTTACGTCAAACATTAGTATTCTAATATCACAAAAACGAAAACACTGAACTTAAATAATCAAAATTAAGAAGAAAAATGCTCTCCAAATTTCTTCAATTTTTGAGAAGTTTATCGTTTGACGGTTTACATTTGATAACAGTCGATTTTTCGATTGATTCATTTCATAATTTTCGCTCGAATCATTATTTTAAATATTTTTTTATTCATTCCTATTGCACCAATCAAATTCTTAACTTCCAAACGTATATTTTAAAGGAATTTTGATGAAACAGAGACAAAAAATACAGTCGGTACAGCATTGGAAAACATTTTGTATTAATGTTTTCAAAACATTTGAATTCTACACAAAATCATTTATTAGTAACAAGAAGAAAGAAAGAATATCTCTACTCTTCTCTTACTGTGAAAATTGATTAAACTTTTCAGTTTGTTTTCGAACGTCAACGTCAGAACAGTTTGGAGCGAAATCCCAAAATTTCATATCGGAAAACTAACCCATTAGTACAGTTTTTAATTGATTTATATTCTGAAAAATAATATGAAGCACATGTATCATCAGAATTTTTTTTTTTTTTTAATGTAAGGTGTCCCTTCAGATACTATATTGCCAATAAACTTTACCACTTAAATTATAATTATATTAATAAATCTTAAAATTATATTACTTTCTCAAATAGAAATAATGAAGTAATAGAAATAACTCTCTAATAATAATAGTAATATCTTCGAAGAAAACTCTTGATAGTTCTGGGGAATATTTCAAATACAATACGTGATTATTTACAAAAATGAAATATTTATAATGATTAATTACAAGAATGAACTAGAAGATTATCGAAGACATTATTATTAGCTGCTTATTTTAAGTTCACATAGTTTTCTCTTTTAGTTATTTGTGTGCTCAAAGATACACTGCAGACTGTGTTAGGCTGTTCATCGTTCGAGTATTCTTCTTTTGATAGCATTGGATGCCATTCTTCATCCGATAAACTCTGTGCCAATTTTTCATACTTTCGCTTTGGACCTCTTCTTCCTTTAAGTTTCGGTAGAATAAAGTTCGCCAAGAATCGTTGAACAATGAATTTCTGTTAGAGAAGATGAAAGTGTTTAAGAAAGTTTGAATCGTTTTTTTTTTTCTTTTTTAATTGAAGATAAATGCATCTATAAAAACTATGGTCATGTAAATAAAAAAATAGTTATGTACTGAAAGGCAAAATTAATAGTAAAGTGGTACTATTTCGTTGAGGAGAAACATAAAAAAATCCTAATACTATTATTGATGCCAATGATGCTTAATTAATGTTGGTAATCTGTATTAATTTCAATAAAAAATGACCTATGTACTAAAAGGCAAATTTAATGGAGAAAAGATATTTATCCATGTAGAGGAACCGTAAGAAATTTATTGTCATGTTACTGACACCAGTGTTTAATTAATATTGGTAATGTGTATTGATTGAAATTAAAAAAAAAAAAAAAAGCTATGTACTAAAAAGCAAAGCAAATGGTGAAAAAGTACTTTTTCATTTCGTGTAACAATTGAAAATCGTCGTACGTAGATGACGCTTAATTAATTATGGTAATTGGTGCAGGTTTAATAAGAATCCTACAATGGAATTTCTGCAGTTTCAAAAAATATTTTTCCAGTAGTAACAAAGATAGTGTATAAATATTTTTACGGAGTAGAATCGAAAGAATTTTTTTCCCACCATTACTTACAGTAAATTTTAAACAGTATATTAAAGATAAGTTAGAGAAATGTTTCTTATCAAGGTCTTATAAGTATTCTATTTGTTTTTAAAATTTCTGTTTAAGTTTGCTACCATTGATAAAAATGCATTTCGCACAAAACTCAGTGAAAGATTATGTAAGATGTATCAAATATACTAATATAGGTATGAAGTATTATGTTGATACATCTGGTAAATATTAAAACTGCTCCAATACTGAGCAGTTTTAATACCTATACTGTAGAAATAAGTATCTTACTGTCCCTCAAAAGGGATATGTACCGCAAAAAAGTATTTGATAGTGGTAAATTTTGACATTCATGAGTTGGCCGCGAGCAATAGCATCAGTTCAAGTGATACTGAATGCAGCAGTTAATTTATATTACGTTGCATTGAACTACAAAATATGCATTTTGTTTAATTACATAAAGCCACAGGGAAGGACAACAGATAATAATAAATAAAAAGAAATAATTGAAATTATTTCAGCTTTATTAATTGTGTGGCATATACCTATCAGATTTCTGCATGAATATATGACATTATGGTAGTGTTATTAAGTATTAATTTATTATTTTCATTTTTAATTCAACCCTTTCGAAAAACAAGTATTCAGCTGGTTTAATTAGCGAATTTATACATTAACGTATTTAAAGATATTATTAAAGCATATACCTGAATCTTTTAAATTATAAGAAAATTATTAATGGCATTAATTTTTAAAAACTAAAAGGCAAGTACTTATATCAGCGGCTTACTAATATACTTGTAATTTTCAATCTAATGTTTAAAGACACAACTAAAAAATCTGAGATTTAAAACCAAATTGAGCGAAATATTATGCGAAATTACTAAGCCCGTATATTTTGCATTTTTTTTTAAATTGCATTTTATTTACAATCTCCTACTAATTAAATGAAAGTGTGGCTTTTAAACAATTATTTTTCTTATTTATGCATTTAATTTGAATTATAATGGCCATAGTATAGTGACTGTCGGAAGCGAATCAATTTGCATCACTAAAGTGATGCTTGTTGATTCATATTGATAAATTGAGCATCCGAGGTTATCGAAATTATTGCTTTACACATATAAAAAGTACTTAAAAAGATTAAATAAATATCATTTGATGAATTACTTACTTCCCAAATGAAACAGAATGTCATGCCTCCCAAAGATATTGCGCATAGATTCAGGTGATAGGTTAAAGTGGGTGCGAGTTTAAACTGAAAAGAAATATTAATGAATATGGATTTTTAATTTTCTTATGAAGAGTTTAATATGTATCTAATTAAGATTTAAAACATAGATTCCGATCATTTTCTAGTTCTGGCAGAGGTTAGAGCCAGAATATCAAATATTCGTAAAGCTCGCGGAGAACGTCTGAAAAAATATGATGGTGAACAGCTAAAAAAAGAGACTACAAGAAAAAAGTTCCAGGAACAAATTGAATGGAGGCTTGAAGTGACTGATGATTCTTCAGAAAGGGATGATGTTAACAGAGAATGGAATGTTATTAAGAGAGCTCTTATCGAAACAGGAGACCAGGTTGTGGAAAAGATCGAGAGAACCGGAAGAAAGGACTGGTTTGATAATGATTGTTTTATGGCAACTTATAAAAAGAATGAGGCTTATAAAAGAATGATAAGTTCAAGGCATGCAAGAAATGCTGAAAATGCTTATAAAGAAGCAAGAAGAGAAGAGAAGAAGATCCATAAAGAAAAAAAGAGATTATTTTTCGAAGATCTTTTTGAAAATGTTGAACATTTAAGGGGATCAAGGGAAAGCAGAGCTTTCTTTCGAGAAATAAACTTGGGTCGCAAGGAATTCAAGCCAAGAACAAACTCTTGCAGAAGCAGGGAAGGAACGATCTTAAGCGATAGAGAAGAGGTGCTGAACAGATGGAATGAACACTTTGACCATCTGTTGAATGGTGATGAGGAAGAAGACGAGATAGCAATAGACAATTTACAGATGCATAATCAAGAAATGGTTACACCTCCAACGTTGGAAGAGGTCATCATGGGAATTGACAAATTAAAAAACAATAAAGCTCCTGGCCCTGACACCATACCATCTGAATTAATAAAAGGTGGGGGAATGGAGGTTGCGAAGAAAATATATGATCTAATACTAATTATATGGGAACGGGAAGTAATCCCAGAGGATTGGAAAATTAGTTTGACTTGTGTAATTCATAAAAAAGGAGATGTTCTTGAATGCTCAAACTATCGAGGAATTAACTTACTTTGCACGAGCTATAAGGTATTCTCAAATATTTTATTCAATAGACTTACTATGTTTTCAGAGGGAATTATAGGAGAGTATCAAAGTGGTTTTAGAAGGGGAAGATCAACTACTGAGCAAATTTTTACCATTCGGCAGATATTGGAGAAAACGAGAGAATTTGGAATTGATTTGCACAACCTGTTCATTGACTTTAAAACCGCCTATGATAGTATTAACAGAAAAGCTCTGATCATGGCAATGAGAGAGTTTAAAATACCAGAAAAATTGGTGAGATTGATTAACCTAACACTAAGTGAAACTAAAATCATGGTAAAAATACAGAATTGTTTATCAGAGCCATTAGAAATAAAAAATGGTGTGCGACAGGGAGATTCTCTAGCCTGTCTCCTCTTTAATCTAGCACTAGAAAAGGTAATAAGAGATTCAAAAGTCAATAACAGATGAACTATATTTAATAAGTCAATACAATTGTTGGCTTTTGCTGACGATATAGGAATTATTGCTCGAACATCAAGAGCACTTGAAGAGGCCTTTATTTCTTTAGAGAAAGAGGCCCTGAAGATGGGTCTGAAAATAAATGAAAATAAAACTAAATATATGCCTTGTACTAAAACAGCCCACTGGAGTACCCATCTAAAAATTGGGGGACATTCATTCGAGGTAGTGGACAGCTTCACGTATTTAGGCTCTGAAATAAATAACAGGAACGATGTAACTGCAGAAATACGAAAGAGAATCACAGCAGCAAATAGGTGCTTTTATGGATTAAGAAAGTTTTTAAGATCAAATGTAATCAAGAGAAAAACAAAGCTGTTATTATTTAAAGGCCTCATTAGGTCAGTTTTAACATATGCTTGTGAAACATGGACATTGACTCGTGCAGATGAAGAAATGCTGAGCATATTTGAGAGAAAGATATTACGGTGCATTTTTGGAGGAATTAATAAAAACGGTCAGTGGTTAAGAAGATCAAATTTAGAACTCTATCGATCATATAATGAACCAGACATCATAAGATTCATTAAGGTCCAAAAGATAAAATGGGCAGGCCACTTAGTAAGAATGGAAGAAGACCGTATTGTGAAAAAGATTTTTGATGCCCGGCCGACAGGAACACGTAGAAGGGGCAGGCCAAATC
Organism: Parasteatoda lunata; assembly: GCA_949128135.1. Lineage (NCBI taxonomy): Eukaryota > Metazoa > Arthropoda > Arachnida > Araneae > Theridiidae > Parasteatoda > Parasteatoda lunata. The sequence continues at coordinate 83,706,112 of OX421973.1, forward strand.
TCAGATGGCTAGATACCCTGGAGAAAGATTTATCTATATTAAAAATAAAGAATTGGAAGTCCACTGCCAAAGAAAGGACAGCTTGGAAAAAACTACTGGAGAAGGCCAAGGCCCATCCTGGGCTGTCGAGCCAATGAGGAAGGAAGGAATTAAGATTTAAGGTATATTTGTCTAATCTAAGACATTTAAGGGATTCTTTTTTTTATTTTGTGCATTATATATTTTTGTTTTTCGAATATATAAAAATTAAGTTCATTCGTTGAAAGTTGGATTTTTTAAAAATTATTTTTATCTATTGAAAGTTATTTCAGTTTGATATTTTTCCAAAATTATTATCATTTGTTGGAAAATATTTTTATTTAGATTTTTCGAAAATTATTTTCATTTGTTGAAAAATATTTCTATTTAGATTTTTCAAAAATTATTTTTATTAGTTGAAAGTTCGGATATTTTTTTTAAAATTATTTTAATTTTAATAGAAGCAAACTAATTTTGGTGATCTTTAAAAGTTCTTTTACTGTAAATTACCCCATAATATCTAAGACAAAAATATAAAAGTAGACAAATGATCAATTTGCCTGATAAATTATTCAAAAATTCAAAAATAATACTAAACTTTTGTTCAGAAAATGCTTATTGCGTATAGTATTACTACAGTTTTATTAAAAGTAAATCTGGAATAACGCCTGTTTACTACATTCATTCAAACAATTAAATAGGTGTCGAACAAATTTACATAATTTATTTGGCGACAGTCATTCACTTATATGTTCTGAAAGATATGTTGTTTTTTTTTGTTGAAAGATACTGTCAAACAAAGAAAATATAAATCATGAATACAGTTGTAACAAGGAAGTCCGGAAGATAAAAATCATATTTAATTTTCATTAAAACCGTTTAGCTTGATGACACTACTTCGTAAATGTTAAAAAAAATCAATTAATTGTATTAATAATTATTATTAATTATTAATGTATTATTTATCATTAATTATTAATTATTATTATTAATTATTATTATTCATTATTACTTACAGAGGATACTTTTCATAAAAAGAATTTTTCTGCATGGTTTAATTTTATTCCTTTATTTATGTTCGGATTAGGGAGTAAATTGCGATATTTCCAATTTTTTAATGAATATTTCATAGAGGCCGAATTAAATGTAAACAATAAATACGTTTGTTTTCAATCATGTTTATAATAATGTCACTTTCGAAAAAAATATTTAATATTTATTGCGTTTTAAATGATTATTTTAAATGAATATTGAGGAAATAATGCGTAAATCATCTCTTGATCTTATTTTCAATAAACACTTTGATAAATGATTACAATAAGAATATTAAGGAAATAATATGTAAATCATCTTGTTCTTATTTTAAGTAATAAGCTATTTGATTAATGATTACGATAAGGATATTAAGAAATCTTACTATACACAATAAATGCATATGTACATAATTAAATTGGATTTAAAAGAGTTTGTGGATGAAGTTGCAATTATAACAGAGCAAAATTTACATCAATAAAATTGAAATAAACCAAAGCTGTGTTAACAGAATAAAGCAATTTAGAATATCCCAAATGAATAATTTTTAAGTTAGGCTTATAAATTTGACAAGAAAGAAAAATGATAACGAAGCGAGTAAAGACGAAACCTTTTATTTTTCCATAAAATTTCTCAAGTATTCAAACTTATTCTTTAAATCTAATTAGTTGCTTAATTCGCCAGTCTCATTTAGCTTACCAAATTAAATCCATCGAAGAAACAAAGCTTAATATCATTTTATTTAACTTTTTACTAAAATGGTATTGTACGACATTTTAATTTTGTTCTATAGGGTCGTAATACAATAAATTTGGAAAGGAGGTAGGATCTATCATAAAGATTGAGAATATATTACAATCGCGGCCGGAATTAGTACTGTATACCCAGAGAAGGTTTCTATATTATGGACTGTATTTATCTAAATTATCTAAATTTTAAGTTCTCTAATAGTATTGTCGAAATTAAAATAGGCAAAGGAATAGCTGTTTTATTGCATATTTTATTTTATTGTTACAAAGGAATAACTGTTTTATTATTTTATTACCTGAATTGGTAACCAAATCGGTGAGCTCTGCAACTTACTCGCTAAATCAATAAATTATGATAAAAAAGATAAATCTGGGAAATTTTCGACAGCAAACATTCGATTCATTAGCATTCAAATATGAATAACATTCGAAAATATGTAGCATTGTATTAAGACATTTTCTGCCATGGGTTGCTGAGCAATTCTCAATGTGTGTCCTTCCCAAGGAATATAGAACTGCAGCTCGTCCAAGTTTGCAAACGATGTACTGAATCTGTATATCACATCAGCGGATAAATCGAATAAAATAAGATATCGAAAAATAAATAAACCAATAATACACTTTAAAAAGTTGTTTAAAGCCTATTTTATTCTTGCATATGGTACGTTTTTTTAATAAATAATAAATTTATTTTCATACTCACATTTAGATAAGAAATCAGGAAGCCTGGAGGGTACAAAAATATGAGGCCAACGAGAATAAACTGTGCAATAATAGCACTCACGTATAATTCTAGAGAAGAGAAAAGTGCAATTGAATAAAATAAAAAAATACAGGTCATGACTTCTGAGTTGAAATTGTATCCATGATTGAAAGAAAATTATTACATAATGCTTCTAATGAAATTATTAGAACCTACACTGAATTTCACCCATATGATTACATAAATTAAGCACAAAAATTATTATTTACATGGAAAAAAGGGAAATATAATTAAGTGAATATAGGACTTGTTATTATTAATATCATGTTTAAATAGTATAATTCAGGGAAGTGAAATGTACAGGCCCAATTATTAATTTCTAACCATTAAATTGTTTTTTTACAATAATTATAAATGATATGTATAACATAACTCACTTATTTTTAATTTGCTTAATTCGAGTTCTGTTGAGACAATTGAGAGTATTAATATTAAAAGTTTATTTATGATTAACATTATGGAGATTGCAAGGGCGTCATGATGTCCGGAAAATCATCCGTTTTAGTTATGTAGGCAAATCAAAAACCTATAATTAATCATGATGAATTTTTATTTACATGGAAAAAAGGTTTATTTATGATTAACATTATGGAGATTGCAAGGGCGTCATGATGTCCGGAAAATCATCCGTTTTAGTTATGTAGGCAAATCAAAAACCTATAATTAATCATGATGAATTTTTATTTACATGGAAAAAAGGTTTATTTATGATTAACATTATGGAGATTGCAAGGGCGTCATGATGTCCGGAAAATCATCCGTTTTAGTTATGTAGGCAAATCAAAAACCTATAATTAATCATGATGAATTTTTATTTACATGGAAAAAAGGTTTATTTATGATTAACATTATGGAGATTGCAAGGGCGTCATGATGTCCGGAAAATCATCCGTTTTAGTTATGTAGGCAAATCAAAAACCTATAATTAATCATGATGAATTTTATTTAAAACAATATTTATTTCGAAGATAAATTATTAAAATTTATCTTATTAAAATTTTTTTTAATAGAACTATTCTAAGACAAGCGTTTTTTTTTTTTTTTTTCAATTTCAGCTAACCTTTCTTCTTGGTCTTTTTGCACTTGCTTTTCTTCACATCTGATTTCACATTTAAATAAGAAATCATCAAATAGTACAACAGCGGACTCAGTTCTGATATCTTGCTTGAACACAGTTGCCGTTTATTTATTCTTTTTTATGCTTGTTTACTCTCAACAAAGTCTTGTCTTACCGTTAGTTGGTGTGATATTGTTATAGTAGTTTTGATCCTTCAAATTTATCAGACCTTACACAAATGTTTATCAATATTTTTAAAGAAATATTTTAATGAAATTATTATTAGTCACGGTGGCTCAGGGAATAGGGTCTTTCTATGAGATGATCCAGGTTCGAATACCAACGATTTCTGATCTATGCGAATTCTGCTCCCTTCTCGCTCTGACAACAGTACTGACGTAAGATATCCTCAGTAGTAAACAGATCATGGGTAGGAAACTCCGAGCAGTCGGACTAACTGTAAGAGGTTTGCTCTGATTAAAATTTCCTTTTTTTTTTTTTTTTTTTTTTTTTTTTGTTGGAAATTCAAGGGTTTAGTTATTTATAATTTCAATCATCGCTTCCCCTCTTGAAATTACCAAAAGGAGTTCAACTTTGAGTTCTTAAAGATCGCGGCGCAATCTGTGTGTGAGGGACAACATATTAATCATTTAAAAAATTATTTAAATTTTTATTATCATTTATTAGTTTTATTATCATTCATTATTTATTAGTTTTATTATCATTCATTATTTATTAGTTTTATTATCACTTTATTAATCATTTTAAAAGTTTTTTTTTTTTTTTTTTTTACAGTATACGTATATGAGCAGCTGTGGATCAGAGGTTGGAGCATTCGCCTCCCAATGAAGTGACCTAGGTTCGAATTTAAACGGCTGTTGGTTAATACGAAATCTGCTCCCAGCTCACACCGACCACAGTTCTGACTTAAAATATCCTCAGTGGCAGACAGTTCATGGATTAGAATCCCCTTGTCAACGGGATGACCAGTTTTCTACTCAGTGTAACGCACATGTGGGTTAATTCTATTAAAACGTTTTCAATGAATGCTAGTTTCTCCTCATTCTCGATACTGGATTCCCTTGTCTTCTGGGCCGAGTTCAAAATTACGAGGCTACGGAGTTAAACATTGATAGTCGTAAACCTTAAAATGGGTTGATAGTTCAATCTCTGTTATAAAATTAAATAAATGTTATAGTTAAGGGCGCTGTTTCTTAGTATACAGCATGCATATTTTGCATTGCATGGAACGTTATTTTCAAAAAGTATGATTATGAATATGCTTTAATGATAGTTCAATAGGATAGGATAGTTCAAAAAAGACAATCATGATTGCAATTGATTGCATGGAAAAGAAAATGCAATGCAAAATTCAATATTATACTAAATATGAAGCAGTATTTTGAATTTAGTTTGTGAAAAAATAACTTTGCTTACTGTTTGAAGAGAATCTGGCACGATAAGGTTCACCAGTAGGGAATGCTATTGCTGCAGTTAAATAAGTCATCATATTCACCATGAGGATTGTCGTACCTGAATATGATGACTCGGGGAAATGGGCGTTTTTCTTGTCGAACGAAAATGGCACGTACCTGTTGAAAGAAACAAACTATTTGTTTATAGTTGCAGAAGTAATTGAAAACGATACATAATATGTTGATGAGCCATGGTGGCTCAGGTGATAGAGCGGAGTGATAGAGCCCGGGTTTGAATCCCATCTAGTCGATACGAATTCCGCACCCGACTTGCAGTGACCATAGTGCTGACGTAAAATACCCTCAATGGTAGACGGATCATGGGTTAAAGTCCTCTTGTCATCCTGCTAACCATGGGAGGTTTTCGTGGTTTTCCCTCTATGCAACGTCAATGCGGGTAACATCCACTACGAAGACAAAATTCTCCCAATTATTGATTAAGGAGTTCCCTTGTCTTCTGGATTGGGTTCAAAATTACAAGGCTACGGAGTTGAACAATGGTAGTCGTAAACTCAAAATTGGGTTGGCTGTTTAACGTTGGTTATAAAATAAAATAAAAATAAAAATATAATATTTTGATGTATTTTCAACCATTTTATAATAAAGGACTCTTAAAACAGATTCTTTTCCTATTTTGGATTAAATAAAATTTTTTTTCTGTTTAGGTAGAACATCTTAAGTATACAATATACTTTTTGGCGCAGGCAAAAAGTATATGCCTGCAATTAAGATTACTCTATGCATCCAAAAAAAGAAAAAGAAAAAAAAAAAAACGATATTTTGCTAAACGCAAATGAGTTACACAATTCTGAATCCAGTGGTTCGTTTATAGTTTTCCAATGTGTTTATTGTTCAAAAGACGTAATAGCTAAGTGACTATGGCATTGAAGTGTCATTGTGCAGAACTGGGTTAGATCCAAAATGGTGGCTTGAAACCCATCCAGTTTCAGATAGATGGGCACCAGCTATACAGGGAAGTAGAAGTGACTTGCGCGCAATATTGACCATATTGACGCAATCATGTCGTTGGCTAAGACATTGTGGAGCCCTAAACTGCACGAAGCCGGCGACCCACTACGGGCTGTTGCGGAAATGATTTTCTTTCACTATTCAAATGAAATTTATGAACAAACATAAATATTTATTTTGGAGCTACTGTATATAATACAATATAATACAACTTTTTTATGTGTACATTTTAATTTAAGAGTAATTTTACTCTTTAGAAATCAACTAAATATTGTTGCTATTACAAATCTATGTTTTAACACATTGATTAGGAATATATGGATGCTATATAAATCATTCTTATAAAGAAATTAATAAAACCTGGCTGAGGTGAACCATAGCAAACTATCTTTAACTTCTTTACAAGGGAAAGATGTCTCATTTGAATGCAACAGGATTTGCTCTAATTCTGGACTCCTGCATGATTGTACTCTCACCATTAAAAGTCAAACAATACACACAAACATTTTCTCCCGATGTTTTTAAGGCAATGCTGCTTCTTTAAATTCTTCGTTATTGAATATTTCAGTTAGTTTAGCTAGTATCTTTGACATACTGTTGTTTGTTGTTGCTTACATTATCTTCCTCTTAAACTTTCTTGACAAAAATGATGGTACAAGTATGTTGGTCATATACAAATGGCTGGAAAAGAAATGAAGGAAACAGCATTTTTTCGCGTATTTATTTCACAGTGCTTGCCAAATATCTGACGTCTAAACTAAAACGAAAATATTTAAAGCCAACATGAAAATTCATAATGTATGCATTGGTATAATTTAAAGAGTGTCAGAAATAAACAAATTAGTTAATGACGGAACTTACAGGAGCTCCTCAATAAATAAACAAGCGCAAACAATTATAAATACCTTATTTTTTTATATATGTTTAAAATGTTAAAGTACATAAAATGTTTAGCGTTCGAAAATATACATAAAAATATAGTATTGGATTGTATTTTCATTATTTAATATAAAAATTATATTATATCTTAAGTAAATTTTTATTTTATTTTGTGAAATATACCCCAAAAATGCTTGACAATCTCTTAAATGTTTTTGATGAACACTGTAAAAAATTACGAATCAAATTGCGATATAAAGTACTGGAACTTTGGGCGCGTCATTCGTAAAATTAATTTTACCGTTAAATCTATTAATTCTATCCATTACAGTTAAATCCACCGTAATTTTTACCGTAAAATTTATTTAATTAGAGTGATTCAGTGATTTTACAGAAGTTATTACTGTATATTATTAGGACATATCAGATATTTTGTTCTTTAACATGTAAATGGATTTATGTTCTAGTAAAACTACCGGCACTCAGAATGCACGTTTTTTTACTGTAATTAAATCCGGAATTTTCGACAGTTTAGTTTGAAAAACAAATGACTTATATTATGAAAATCCGATGATCAAAATCTTGCTTTCGTATGCCAAAGTAATAATTAGAAAATAAATAAAAATATTTTGAAATTTTCTAATTAGATTTACAATCTCATATTCAAGGCTTATTTAAGAACAGTTATTTACTTACCATGGCCGCGAAAGGCAGAATTCGTAGGCTATACTCATTGTGCAGATTTGGAAGAACATGAAGGAAATAATGGAAAACAAAGGTATGAAACTGAGAACACTTCTTGTTGGGTGATTTTTGACTAATTTATGATAAGCTCCTGTTGCTCCAACTAAACAATAAAAGAGCATTTTTAAACTAACAATGTGAATTTTTAACCCTAAAAAGTAGGCTTAGTACGCATTTCTTTTTGTTTTATTTGTATTTTTTTAAAAAACGTTGAAACATGTAATTTAATTTCGTTAAAAAACTTCCTTTTGAACTCTTTTGACCCTATAAGTTGCCGCGACAGCACATTGTATTGTAAGAAAAGGAGAGAACACTAATTTTTTTCTTAAAAAAAAGAAGTAACCATCTAGTCGTGCTGTAATATAAGTATTTTATTCTTAAAGAACTTGCACACTTTCACATCAAAGTTATACTCAAAAAGTTTTTATCATATTTAATTTTTTTATTCTTTAATGAAATGAATAACTTAATCCCACTTCTTAAATTTTTGGTTATAATAATTAATTTTTTAAAATGAATGGTTGTGCATTTTAATGTGATTGCTACTGAGCTTTAGATAAATACTGGTAAAGTACTTAAACTCAAAAATAGTGACTCTATCAAAGAAATAATAGTAGCAATTAGAACAGAAGAAATTTTTTAAATAATACTTTTTTGGGTTTTTATCAAATATACTTTGTTTACAAACTAATTTTTTTGTACTAAAATTATTTATGCAAATAAATTAAATGAGTTCAAATACGAATTTTTAAAGATCACGCAGTCCATGTATAAATCATTTCAAGAATTATTTTGATTTGTGACACAAAAAAATCATTATTTTTTTTATAGTAAACCGTATATGTTTTATTGAAATATGTTTTTTAGAAATTTCAGAAAGTTCAATACATGCGAAATTTATGTTACGTAAATATAACCCAGTCTTTTTCTGTTTGATCAAAAATAGTTCATAACTTGTGGTTAATAATTAAACTACTAATTTGAGAAATTAATTTAACTATATCTGTTGTGGAGCTCAAAAGCATTTTTTTTTTTTTCTGATCCAGTAAAATATTTGTTTTGAAAAGCTGATAGTTACTCAGCGTGCATCAAACATTTAAAAAAATTAGCGGTTATCAAAGATTAATTATCAACTATCCTAACAATCGCAATACTTTTAAAATACTAGAGGTACACTTGGATATTTACTAATCACTGAATATGTACTAATAAGTATTAAAAACATTTATAAATTTATATAATAAAATTTATTTTTAAGAAAATATAAATATCGTTCTTAAAAAAATCTCCAGTTTTATTTTTAAGTTAAAAAATAATAATAAATGCAGTATTTCAGTTAGAATAAGAAAATACTAACATTTCAAATATAATAAAACAATTCGATTTATATATAGTTTATCTATGGCAATAATTATTACTTACATAAAAATGGAGGTGACAAATTAAGAATGACGTCAATTATCACATAAGCACCGTCTGAAGGCCTTTGACCATCCTGTCAAAATACTTCTTTTTATTCAAATGAAAACATCATAGATATACTCTGTTAAGCGAGAACTGATAGCGAAAGCAAACCAAGTAGCCAGACACTTGTCATTACCTTTGAGTGATTGAAGCTAAATTATGAAAAGTAGCGCAAACGGTAAAAAAAGAACCTCTGACTTAGAGCAGGCAGATGTAGGTAATGTTGATGATAAGCAGTAAGAAATATGTTTACTTCCAAAATCAGTTTCCGCTAACTAAAGTATGATATTGTATTTTTTTTAAATAAAATAAAATAAAAATACCCATTGATCATAAGAACTTGGCCTTTTGTTAGATATATTTTAATGCATTAAATACGATAATTAATTAGACTTAAATTTTTTTATTTATCTTACCCACAGCAGCATTAATATAGCTACTAGAAACATGAAAGTGTAGCACACCATGTAACGAAAAGCATCGAATGTTGACACTAAAGTTGCTCGCCCTTCCCTAAAATAATGTAATAATAGTATTAATTGTAATTTTAAATCATTATTTTATTTCAACTTCTAAAATCCACCTCGAAAAATTTTAATACCTGATTAATGTACTGATACAACGAATATCCTGTTGTGTAGCTGTAAATGGTGCTGCTACTGAAGCTTCGGCCATCGACAAAGACACTCCTATGTGAGCTGTTTTTAAAGCTCCACAGTCATTAGCTCCGTCACCACACATGCCTACTTGATAACTAAAGAGAATCAAAAATTTAAACGGGTTAAGTAAAATATTTTTACGGGTAAATAAAATTACGGGTTAATAAAATATTTTTACTGGTTAATAAAATACGAGTTCAGTAAAAAAAAAAGTTTTCCAAGGGGTCAAAAAATTTAAGAAAAAAAATAGGAAGAAAAAAGAAAAATTTACATTAAGAGGTCCAAAAATATGTTCGCTCTGCTCTCCTGATAAAATATTGGTACCATATTTTACAGATTGCGACTGCCCCTTCTATTAAAAGATTTTTTTCCCTTCTATTAAAAGAATGTATTCAGACCTCTCAGATGTATTCAGAAAAGAATGTATTCTTTTTGTGGTTGGTTTCATAGTTAAACTTTTGTAACTACAGTTGATTTTCATATGGACGATTAGACCCTGGAGTACTACCTCAAAAAAGTACGATAATTAGATGAAACGTTAAGGTTTTTTATTATAAGAACAGAAGTAGCAAAATCCCAGACTATTGAAATAGATTATCTGATCCAAAAGTTTATAATTTATATTTTTCCGATTTTGAATGAATGGCTAAATGAATTGAAACTACTAATATGTAATGTAATAAAATAATAAAAAAGTAAATAAAATGTTGATTAAAGGCTCTTAACTGTATCGATACTTTTGAGAATTTTTATTACTGGTATCGTATCATACACTGGTATCGTACCATTCAGCATTTAGGAAAATACAAAGATTCTTGTATTCTTGTATGAAGTAATAAAACAGTTTTTTTCCTTTTTGTTAAATCTTTTTTATATATCTCTCTCAAAAAGAAACTATTTTGCTTTCATAAAGAAATATTATTTTGTAAAATCTATTAGACACAACTTTATACTACTTAAGTTTAAGGCATTAGTGACCCATTATTAATTAAGCATTAGTGACCCATGTTACACAGGAATATTTTTTCTCGCTGTTAAACTATACAAAAGTATAAATATCCATAGTTATTTCATTAATTTATTAAAAAAGCATGTAAGAACTGTAGTTTTATTTAATGCTAACAGTTTGAACCAAAACATTATAATCATTATATTTTGTAAAGGATAAAAAAATTATTTGTTCGAAAATGAAAGGAAAGCAAACACCAAATAATACTTAAATCATGCATTCTAAGATAAAACAATTTTTAAAAAAATTTATGTAGCAACTAATTAAATCTCACCCAAGATTTTGCAAGATTTCTATCAAATGCAATTTATGTTCTGGTGACATTCGAGCAAACACAGCACCTCTAAGAACAAGCTGTGAAAATATAAATGCATCATTCTAATTAAAGCATTTGTTGCATTACTTTAAATGATAAATTGAGTTAAATTTTCCTATTGGATTTTACCTTTATAAGCAAAGGAGCATCGTATACCCGTAACAAATTGAATGTCTCTCCTTCCATTGCTATATTGTATGTTTCAAGTTCAATTGGTAAATTAACATTCTGAAAAGAAGCCTGATTAAAATATTTTCAATAGTTGTAACATATTATAAATGTTACTCGTAACAATTATTGTTAAAAATAATATGCTATTAAGTAAATAACAAGGTGCACTCTCAAATAAAAATACAAAAAGAGACCAGCAATTTTTTCTTTAGTATAAGAAAGAACTATCATTCAGGCTAAGACATGAAATATATAGTATTGAAATGACTGTTTAACCAATGTTATGTCATAATATATAATGTCATAATATGTTATGTCATAATGTCTTATATAATATTATCCTTTCCTCGTAGCGCTGTAAATAATAACGTGATGATAAAAACGAAGTAACAGTTTTATATAATTAAATAAATTCATATTAAATCGAAATATTTAAAATAAATATGTCATTACTATTTTTGTTCGAAGTTATCCTTGGAGCAAAAAATTTTTTTGTATATGAAAGATGTCTGAAATTAAAAAAATATTTGCACAAGTATAAAATGCAAAGGTAAAAAAGCGATATTAAACTGTAGAAATTGTAAACTTTAAATTAAAAATGTAAGATTCATATTTAAAAACATTATTTAAAAAGAGGTATAACACATTTGTCAAAAAGTCCCGAGACTGTAAAAAAATGTGGTGTAATATTTCTCCGAATTAAGCGTCGGAAAACCTAAACGTGTGTATGAATGAACACTTTAAGTTATTACCAAATCGAGCATTCACATCCAGCGTACTTTATAGGGCGTATAGTTAAATCTAAGTTCTAATAAGAGATAATGCTTACACCAAGGTCCAAGAGATAATGCTTTTCCTTGACTAAATATCCTTCCAAAACAATACATGTACAGTCCTTCAATCTATTTAAAGTTATGAATATCTTATACAACGTCAATTTGCGTACATAATACATTTTTGTGAAATAATTTGGTGCTGTCAGCTTATTTAAACATCTCGAGTGTTCAACATCATCAGTCTTCATATGACCCTGTTTAAACTTAGCTTATCACCTATAAATGGTTGCTTTGTCTTATAAAACATTATAGTCATTTTTGAGCTTGAACGCTAATTTTCCGTATAAAAAGTTATTTAAAAGCACCCGATATTTGATTTTATCTATTGTTCTTCTTCTTATTTCAATTAGTAATTTTTTTTATATCCAAAACTTTGGTACCTTGATAAATAATGGTTGAAATGCTATGAATGCTAACGTGAATTCTCGTTACAGAATTTAGCCCTGGGGGTTATCTGCTCTTTAATCTAAATATGATTAGATTAAGAGAAGAGGAGATGGGGAATTTACATTGGAAAACCAACATGATGAAATAAGTACACTTAAAGGTTAAATACAAGATAAATCTGGGGTAGAGTAGGAACTATATACAATATTTAAACTACATAAAAGGTATTTGAGAATAATAGAAATAACAGACATCTCGAATTCCTGCAGTACTCCCTCACCTTTCCTCCGAAGCCCTTCATGGATGCAGATTGATCATCTCATCGAAATGTTATGAAAATTTGAGTGGTATCTTTTAAAAGTGTGTACTATACGTACGATATAGCGCACATCTGATTTTTTTTAGCTGCGCTATTTGCTGGTTAGAACTTTTTTGACTGACATACTAAATAAAATTTCTTCATACTTTAATGTAGAAAATGCGAAATTCGTTTTAAAGTTTGTCGTTTAATTCACGTTAATTGTTCATGCTAATTGTTCACGCTAATTGTTTAAGTATATCCTTATATGAAATAACATAACATGATATCAAAACTATAAAATGAAATATACTTATATATTTTCTATAATTTTGTTACTTGTATGAATAAATAAATAAATACATGAAATAAACAAAAATGGATAAACGAAAACAAGCAAACCAAAAAAAAAAAAAAAAAATTTCGACAGTTTGTAAAATATTAAGCTTACACCATTATTACTGCTTACAGATGAGTCATTTGCATAGTTTATCTGATTTGCATATGTGAATGAAACATCCAACTTGTCGTTCAAACCAGAATAAATGTCTGGCGTCGTTTTTGCTTCCACTAAAATAACTGAGTTATTCTCTTCTACTATCCCACAATTTCTGCTTACTGTTACAGCTGTTAAAAGGTTATCTCCTAAAATTACAATAAGACATTAGTAGCAAGAGATTTAGATCATGAATAATCAATCAATCAATTTATAAATTTAAATTTGTATGAATGTAAAAAAATTTGAAAATTGAATTTATAGAATCAATTAATAATAAAACCGTTTAAGTGTTACCCTTATAAGTTGTTAAAATATCTGTTGTTTAACTTACAAAACTCTGAATTACATATATTTAATAATTTATAATTCACGCAGAATTAATTAAATGGATTTTTATTAATAAACTGTTCAGTTTCTTATTTTAAAAATGTTTAAAACTACAGGAATAAAAGTAGTGTCTATGTATAGTCCATTCACCGTAAGAAAAGTTTTGAGTTTGGAAGAGTTCATTTTGACACGGGATGTCATTGTGCTGGAAGCAAGGCTTTTCTCTTGTCTGCCAGAAACTTCCTTAAAAGTGTTTCTACAAAGTTCCTGATTTAAATATTGAGCTCACATACCCTGATTTGCTTCTCAATCGTTTTCTTGCGGCAGACTAACCGTGGAATAAATTAGCCATGTTAGCATGGATCAGTCCGCTTTACTAAAATTCGTAATTTTACTGCAAGTGACTATAATTCGTCCTTCGGATATACATAAGTTTAAAGTAAGTTATAAGTTTAAGTTTCGTAAAGTTATAAGTTTCGTATGAGTTTTTGATTTGCAAAAATGCTGGTAGAAAAACACTAATAATGCTGGTCAAATGTGTAACTAGCATCTTTTCATTAACTTACATGAGCCTAGTTAGCATAGAGTCTCCCAACTGGTTTGAGACAACGTTAACAATCCTCAATTTAAATTTAAAAAAAAGGGAAGAAAAAGAAATCAAAAGCATATTACTATTGCTTTTTGAAGATGTAAGATATGCGAGCTGGAGATTTTATCTTCAAATCCGTACTGTTACGAAATGAAAGAACACGCTTTTATTATTTCCAAACTGGATTTCACTATTAATGTAGTTTTGACTGTTACGTCATTCAGTTTTAGTTAAAAAATAATTATTCAATCCTTTTAATTTTTGCGTATTTTGTTATATGACAGATTATATACAGTCTTACTATACAGTAATTAACTTTTTCTCGTATTCCTTAGCGTTCACGATACAAAACTCTGATATAAGCATTAAATGGCTGTTCAAAGTTTGCGAGAAGGGAAAGTTTATTATTAGACCCCCTGCTCAATATTTAGTTTTAAAAAACTGGAAGTGTCAAGACTATTTTGAAAACATTATGTAATAGTGACTACATCTTTTGATCAACTAATATCATTTTTGGAAACATTTAGCATGGTGTTAAATAAGTGTAAAATTAAGCATTTAACAAAATATAAATTTACCTGTTACCATAATGAGTCTTATATTAGCATCACTGAGTAGCTTTAAAGCTGACACGGTTCCTTCTTTCAACTTATTTTCCAGAACCAGCAATCCAAGAAATGTCATATTCTTTTCCACATCCTCTCTAGTAAATGATTAAATTCTAAATTATCTATTATTGAGGAATGGAATGAAATGGTAAAGGAAATTTTCATAATAGCTAATAAAGTTGAACAAAATGTATCATTAAAGTGATTTAAATCAAGCAAATCAGTTCTCTGAGTCGTTACGTTATTTAAATCACATTACGATTTAATCAATAGTTGCTAATTAAAAAACTTGATTGAATGATTGAAATCGTCAGCTCAGAATCATTGATTCAAATGAAAAGATTAGAATCACTGACTTAAATGAACAAATTGTAATATTCTATAAAATAAAAAAAAGAAAGTACTATTAAAATTACAAAATACTATTTTAATAAGTTAACAAATTTTAAAACTCAACGGATTATAAGAAATTCATTTTGCTGATCATAACAATTACGCTGCACATTAATGTAAAATAATTTGTATGTATGTTTTCTTCAAATTAATTAATGGATTAGTGTGAAATGTGAAATCAGTAAGTTAGAATGAATTGTAAATTTACTCAAATTAACAAATTTTAAAAATTTATATGTATCATAAAAATCTGAACTATTGCAGTAATAAAAAGGTATAAAATAGATTTTATTTAGATCAACAGTTTAAAGTTAATCATTAATTGTATTCAATAAATACTTTAAATTATATTAAAAGCGCTGAAGAGTCCAAAAAGGTATGAAATATACGAATATTTATGATTTAAGACGCTTATGACAAAGAAAAATGATACTACGCGTTACAGAGGTATGAGCTGCTTAAATGGAGGTATTGCTTGATGAAGGGAAGCTCGTTATCTCCAAAACGCATAGTTTTATTTATCTGTCTTTGTATTGTCCTAAGTTTCAATTAGTAATCATATATTGATAGTGATCAATGATTGCATTATTTGAAAATTGTAAATTGAATAATGAAAAATTTTAAATTGAATTGAATCTTTTGATTCACTGATACGATTTAATCAATTTCAATTATTGATAAAAATATCGTTGAATTTTTTAATGATTCCATTCATTGTTATGCTACTCAAAAAAAGTAAATTTGAATGCATTGACTTAAAAACAGGAGATTAGAATGAACATGAACTTGCTTAAAACAACAGTTTATAATTTCTTATTCCAATTATTGCAACAACCAAAAAAAGATGGGCAGATTTTTTTTTTTACATCAACTGTTAGTTTATAGTCTACATATACCTGGATGCAATCAGCAGTTTAAGTTATAATGATAGCATTAAAGAATTAAAACTTAAAAAAAGAGATTGTAAGAAGAAAGAGCTTCCCTTTATCAGGTACTTAAGGCATTGCTTGAGTGACAGAAGCCCATTCTTTCTGAAAGCATAGTTTTTCATATTTTCGTCGAATATTTCGATTCACTGATTAGATTCTAATTATTGTCAAAAAATTATTATAAAATCTTTTAGATACTAAATCCACCAATCCATTACCCAACTCTAAAAGATAATGATGACTTACCTTCTCATTTTCTCTATGTGTGTTATTGTGACATTTTGATCAAGAGTTTTGGAAGCAAATGCAATTACTCTAAAACCTTTAGAAGAATAGGAGTTTAAAATGACTTCCATGTCATCAGGAACTAAATAAAATAAAAAAAGAATGAAATAAATTATTTTATTTACAAATGAATCAAAAAAGGAAAAGTTTTAGAGCTTAAATTTGTTATAGTTTCACACAAAATATTGCATTTCATTTTTGTTAATACAAATACAGTCGGACCTCTATTTAACGAATTCTCTAAATCCAGAAAAAAAGTTCGTTATATGGAAAATTCCTTAAATAGAAAATCACCTTTTGAAATCTTTACAGAACACAAAACAGGTTTAAATTCATAAACACTGGAAATAAAGGTTTATCAATTGCAATTTTTATTACCTTGTAAATTATTATGTATTATTTATTTTATAAATCTTAGCCATAAAAAAAAAAACTGAAAAGAAAGTAATAGAACAAAACATTATCCAATGTTTCACTATCATGCCATATTTGTATGAAATGCAAACAAAAAGGGAAAGGAATTTTAAGGCTTTCTCTAAAAGTTAAGTGGATGCAAAAATCAATTTAAGGTCATTTCCCCCATAAAATGCGTTAATAAGTTTATAATTTTCTTAAATATTTTGGGAACTAGGGAAAGTAGATCTAAAAAAAAATTCGTTAAATAGAAAATTCACTTCGCTATTTGGAAGTTATTTTACGAGGAAATTTCCAAAATGTTCTTGGATCCACGAAAAAATTCGCAAAATAGAGAAATTTGTAAAATGGAAGTTCGTTAAATAGAAGTCCGACTGTATAACTAATAATTGAAATATAAAGAGTAATAATCCGAATTCGAATACAATTCGAATCTTTTGAACATAGTATATGAGGTGTTCAATAAGTTCGCAGACGAGGTGTAGTAAAAACTATTTAATTATTTTACAAAAAAAAATAAACACCAAAATGTTTAAAATCATTATACTCTGGGAAAAAGAGTATGGCCAAAAATACCAGAATATGGTAAAATTTACCGAGTTTCTGGTTCAAGGAGTACCAAAAAGCTCGGTAATTTTTATCAAAGCACTTTGGTAATAATTTTAGTAAAATTAACAATAAAATAACGTTTTATAATGTGTGTTAAAATTTGGCAAATTTAACATGATACCTTAAAGCATGGCATAAGAAATATTTATTCTTTAAAAATCACTTTTCAATTTTGTATTTTTCACTAAGTGTGTGGTTGTAAGAGTTATGATTCTGAAAACTAGAATTTTTGTTAAACCTTTATCAAATAACGAAAAAAATTATCAAATGAATGATTTAAATATTGTATATTTTAGTTTTATGCCAGAACTGTGATTTTTTTTATTACCAGAAATATCATAACCATATACGGTAAATTCAACGGAATTTTTTTCTTGGAGTAGCAAGAGGGTTCGTATGGTACCCCTTTTAGTTTTTCTTAATCCAGCTTTAGTTTTTCCGAAAACTATTGTAAGCAGCATGTACAGCATTCGTGTGAATATGTTCCCATACACTATAAAATTATTTACTGTATCTTAATACCAGAAAAAGCTTCAACAAAGTGACGTAATGAAACACAATGAATAACTCTTAGTCCTTGGTGCTTCACTGCGCCATTAGAACGTTTTTTTAATATTACTTCGTATAAAGTAGCTATCTCCTGTTTTCGTACTCAGTAACATTAAAATTTCCAATTACAGTAAGATATTAATTTTAGAGTCAGTAAAGCTATTTTAAAGTAATACAAAGTAAGAATCATACCTTTGGGATGCATGTAAACAATCATTCTTTAAATAAAATTAGTTTGTAAATCAAATACTCACGTGGTACAGCGAGAATATTAAGATGAATTTAAACTAGGCTTAACAAAACCACAGTGGTACATTATAAAGTGATGTAAAACAGATCACAAATTTTAAAATTAAAATATACAATTTTCCTTATTGCACAACTGAAGACATGCTAGAATAAATCTTTAAATAAAATAAAAATGCGAATCAAACATGGCACAGCGAGAATATTAAGATAAATTCAAACTAGGCTTAACAAAACCTCAGTGGATAGATATTATACATTATAAAATAATGTAAAACAGAACACATTTTAAAATTAAAATATTATTTTCATAATTACCCAACAGAAGACATGCATTTATATTTTAACTTTTGTTTTTGCAAACGTATAACAGCGGGAAGACAACAAATTCACGCGAACTCAATCTAGATTGGTAAAATAATTTGCTGACCATATCCAGAGTGCACCAACATCGGTGTTTTCAGAAGCGAAAATGTTTCATGTATGGTGTGGATACACTTGAGACTATTGAAAGCTTTTTAATTTAAGGTGTTTAGATTTAAATTATATCCTTTAAATTGTATACGAAAGCTCAATTTGGTTTTAAATTCAAATAAAGTGCTCCTTCACACAATTTTTTGGATTGTTCAGCATCATATTCAAAGAGATATTACACCACAGTTTTTACAGAATACTAGATTTGAAAATCATCAAAACTAGTGCAAATTTTGATTTAACACCAGCCAGACACTGAGAATTTGAGTGCCTCACATGATATGGTAGATAATCAGCTACGTTTTCTCGGTACAAATGTTGAACAATGTTTGTACGATGTACAGGAGCCACTGTTTGTATGATTTACAGGAACGATGCACCAGTTTTTTTTTTTTTTTTTTTTTTTTTTTTTTTTTTTTTTTGCTTTTTTGAATACGCTATGCTCCAAATATTACATGAAAACTCATTGGACATATCTTATAATTGCTGTATTTTCTTTTATTTAATAAAATATAAGGGTAGTGTTTCGTGTTTTGTTTGGAGAATAAATTTTCACTTAAATTTTTTAAAAACTGTTTTCAAATTCAAATACGTAATATATATGACGTCTTCAGAAAGTTTTTTTGTACTTATTACTATCACGACTTGCATTTTCTAAGAATGATTTGTTTTAAATTGAAAAATTTCTTTTACTATAAAAAATAAAATACTTTTTTAAGAGTTTTTTTTTTTTACTGTAATATAACTTATTAATATATTTTTAAAATTTAAGATGTATATAATATAATTATTATTTTATATGAAATAATATATAAAAAAGCTTATAGAAGAAAAAGTCTTTTCTATTTTTGAAAAAAAAATTTTTTTTTTCAATGCTTTAAATACAGAGAAAAAAATATACTTATTTATAAAACTGCTTATTCAAAAGTTTTAAGAAAAACATTATCCTATTAAATAATATTTAATGAGCATTCATTATTGTTATTTGAAAGCATTGCTGAACGCATTTAATATTCATATAGAATTTGTCCATTGTTTGAAATAATATCCATTTATAAATAATAAGAATTTCATAGTTTTTTAATTGTTTCGCAAATGTTTCGAATGCTTCCTAAAATTGTTTCGAAAAATGTTTACCTGTATTCTTTTGACAAAGTGAAGCAACAATTTCTGGAGCTCCCTTTAAAAATACTTCAAAGGAATGGCTTCTCTCCGATTTCGTCACAACAGACATTCTCTTAAAAGTAGATTCAAAAGGAAACTGTCGAACCAATGCAACGTATCCATGCTCCTGAAAGATTATGTATATATATATATATATATATATATATATATATATATATATATATATATATATATATATATATATATATATATATATATATTATTATGTATATTGTATATTATGTATATAAACTTGGTTAATAGTACAAGATGAAATTTGTGGATAACCCAATATCATTTTGAGCTTCCTTTTGAAAAGTGCAAAAATTACTTCGAAAATTGATTGAAACTTTTCAAATTTTTAAGATATTTCAATAAAGATTTCATCATTAGTTGCCAAATACGATTTCTTACAAAATTATAAAAAAAACTTTTTAAAACTTTTTTTGCGCTTAAGCAGCGTAAAAGAACTAACTTAAATGCTCATAACTTGCGCAGTTCTTAAAGAATTTTTTTTAAATTTTAAAAGAGCAATTTTGTAATTAATTTTAAATTTATCCAAAAATTTTGTTTAATTTTAATGAATATTCATGAAGTTGCGGCAAAAAAAACGTTAGGCAAAACTTTAACTTTTTATAAAAATGAACATATCTCATAAATATTTATTCTAGGTTTACGAAACTTTATGCAGTTATTAAAAGTAACAACTAAAGTAATCGATACAAGTTACACATTTTTTGCTTGATTTTCTGGCATAGAAAGTTCAAAAATACTTGTTTTCTTTCATATTTACTGTAGGTCTTCTAATCCTCTGAAAGCCTTAAATCTTAAAGCTAAGTGTGAAGAATCGCATGAGCTAAACACCTCTAAAGTTACAAAAAAAATCATTTAAGTATTTCTTGAGAAATTAAAAAGAAATTCCAAAAACTGAAAGTGTCTGCTCCTTTATTTTAAGGTAGTGTAGTAAAAATTATTTTCAAAATTTCCAGTAGTTAAGATAATAAAAATTGGCCTTTTTTATTCACATATAGAGCAAAACGTCATGCTAACAATCATTCTAGCTAACGAACACCTGGATTTTTTCTTCTTTTCCCAATTTCGATTAAAATAAAACTGTTAAATGATATGAAAATAAAAAAAATATATTTGAAACATTTTGAAACTAATTTTTGGTGAATTGTTTTCAAAAGCATAATTTTATAGTAAATATAAAATAATTGATAATAATAAATACTGCTGTGAACAAGATTTAGATATCGTCTGCAAATTTTTATCTAACATTTTTACGACTTCTTTACAGAAATATTTGGCAACAGTCAAAAAGGTATTCAATTTTATCGTCTGAAAATAAATTAGTTTTAACGAGAGAACAATTTTTATTGTGCCGATTTTCCAAAAAGCGATTGTTGTTAAGCAAAGATCATGCATTAAATTGTGTATCAGCAATGAGATTTCAGTTACAAAGATATTCTAATGCTCAAAAAGCTTTCAAAGATGATTGTTCATCAAAAATAATGGCATTAGATTAGTATAAAAAGTTCTAAGATGGTACAAAATTCATCAAAGATGGTCAATGATCTGGTTAACCATCCACTGAATAATTTTCATTGTGTCGATTTTTCCAAATGGCGAATGTTATTTATCAAAGAATATGCATAAAATTGTGTTTTCGCAATGAGATTTCTGCTACTACGACATTCTAGGTGTACAATAAACTTTTATAGATGATTATTCATCAAAAATAATTGCATTTGATTGTTAGTGAAAAGTTCTAAATTGGTAGAAAATACTCCGAGAATGATCAATGATCAATCAAAGATTATTATATAGATAATATCAAAGAATTAATACTTGGAGATTGTCGCTGAAGAATAATGTACTTTATTGAACAAATTTTTACATGATTTGTTTCTTGTCATACAATTTAAGGTTGCAATACATCGCATTTCGAACTGTTGCAGAAACTTTGAATTTTTTTCCATAATAATAATGTGTTCAAATAGCAAGAGAGATGCTCTCACTAGATAATTACTTTTTAAAACACAATGATTAGCGGTGATGAAACTTGATTTTATGCTTTTGATTTAAAAGCAGTTCATAAATCTAGGAAATGACGCTTCTAAGGTTAAGCAAGACTGAAATCATGGTATGTTGATTGTTTTTTTTTTTTAATATTATTTTTTAAAATTTTTATTGTAGTGTTGTGCATTTAATGGTCGAAGCATCCAACTAAAAAATAAAATAAAATGCAGCAGCCAATTTACTTAAAACTAAAAAAACAAGTATTCTTTTTATTTATTTTAAAGCTATCGAAATATTTATTTTCTTGATTTCACTCTAGCTTAAAAATAACAATGTCAGTTTGAAAGCTGAACTTCATTACTTAAATTCTTGCTGCATCACAGTGGTAGTTAAAATTTCTCGTTTTATTTAAATATAGGCAAACAATATCATAATTTTTTTATTACTATTTTATTTTTGATAGGATGCTGTGACCACAGTTCAGTATGAGTACCTAATGACTGTCAATAATATTCCTAAACGACACGATTGCTACTATTAATAATTTTACTTCACGAATTCTCAACGACAGTCCACTATGAATTCACAACAAACTGACAAAGAAGATTATTATTTGAGTTTTTTGCTGCATTTGCGTGAAAGAATGTTTCGAAAACCACTTTAAATAATGTGAGATAACTCATGGGGTTTGCTCCACGGTGACGCGCATTTCGCACATTGCAGTTATTATTCACCAATTTTCATCAAAACTGTCAACAAAAAAGGTCTCAGAAGCATTGTAATACTCCAATTGTGTTTTTTCTTCAGTGAAAACCTTCTTTTTGTTGACATCGTACTGAGTGCATTAATTCTATAAGAAAGCGTTATGTTTAGATGAATAGAAAAAACTTTAACTAAAGTACGTTAATCGGAGAATTTTGTTGACAAAATAATTTTCGACTAATATTGGTACCTTTAGTTTTGTTCCACTCTTCCGAGTGCTTTTTAATCACAGTAGTATTAGATAATCTAAATGAGATGAAATAAAATGCTATAATATTATATTTCTTTATATTTCAATAATAGAAAAAAATCCACAAGTTTCAAATGTTAATTAGGTTAAAAACTTTGCAATTCTGCATTTAAAAAGTCATAATTTAACATTTTTTATCAAATTCTTTGAGTAATAATAAAAACAATTAAAAAAACACATTTTTAAAAAATGTTTAAAGAAGCAAATTGCAATCACCTGGAATTGGTAACGCTGAATTTTAGGATAAACAATTCTTGGAGGCAAAAAGTTAAAAGGCACAGCATCGCTAATGGTTGGTTCCTTTAATACCTAAAAATATGCATGAATATCGTTTAATAAAGAAAATATTTAGCAAGTCAAGGGTTGGAACAATATAATTGTAAGCCACATTTCAAATTGTTTGTTAGAGATTTTTTTAAGAGAATTTTTTTGTGAAATGAATCATGATTTCCATTCAGGCAATGATAGCTATCATGACTCAGCGGTTAATGAACTGGTCTGTCATTATGAAGACGAGGGGTTCAGCCCACCTAGCTTTAGATCGATGGGTACCAGCTTGTCTGGGAAGTAATGGCGGACGGTGCGCAATACCGACCACATTACCCCCGTCGTTAACAATGATCACGAAATTTTAGAGCTTTAACTTCCAAAACATTTTCTGGCTCAAAATGGGCTGTTGCAAGTATGCTTTAATTGCTTTTTAATATTCCTATTTTTAATAATTAATAGCGCTTTGCTTTTAATACTAGGTTTATTTGTAATGCACTGTTTTCTAGTGAAACTGTCGGAAACTTTCAAAGTTGGAAAAAATACTAAAAAACAGTTTTATGTAGAAATGTCAGCTTCTGAAAAATGTGACTTATTACTACTTATAACGTAAATATTATTGCTAGATTTTACTTGATAAAGTATTTTTAAATTTTAAATAAAATGACGTTGCTGTCGAACATTGCATATCAGTTTCTAAATTGATTTTGAATTTGTAAATAAATTGTTAAAGAGAAAAGAAGAGTTAAGAAATCAAATGAAGAGTTTATTCTGTACATTTTTAAAGTTAAAAAATTCTTACCCAGTCTATCCATTTGAACATTTTGATGTCTAGGTCATATCCAGTTAGTTTATCATTTATATTTGATAACGAATGACAGCATGCAAAAGCTTTCTCTAGCTGCGGTGCAGAAATTCCTAAACGATTCAAGATGTCTCCAAACCTGTGAATAATTGTGATTAATTTCATGCAAATATAAACATAAAGTATATAACATCAAATCCTTGAATACACAAGAATTAATGACTCACTTGTTTAAAAAGCCATTGAATAGCAATGTCAAAAGTTCAAATAAGTACAAATCAAAAATAGTAATTTTTAATACATATTAATCCTCTCAACTCCTAAACAGTTAGTCCTACTCACTCGTGTTTATGTTTGGTATTTTTCGATCCAATACAAACAAAAGGAATATTACTTTATTAATCTAGAAAGTAATGCCAGATGTATTAGTAGGTATAAGGTAAATATTGTAATTTTGTACATAAAACCATGATAACGTCCGAAACGATTAGCTCTATCGTCTCGAGCTTGTGCTTTCATTTAGCGCAAAAAAAATTTTTGCGCAATTTAGCGCAAACTATTTTTGTCTATAATATATCTATATTTTGCCCTAATACTATTAACAATAAAATGTATATGTTTAGATTAAAAATTTTAATTTTCTCGCGCTTTTTATCTTCGTTTCCACTTTTAGCCTCATTAGTTGTGGCGAGGTCGAAGCAACTTTTTACCATTTACCAAGAGGAAGGGGCTTTGTTCTTCACTGGTTAGAACTTGTCTTTCTTTTTTTAGATGTCAGGTTTAAATCTTAATTTCACAGTATATAATAAATTAGCTTTGTTATATACTGTGAATATAATAAATAATAAATTAGTCACAGAACAATGTAGTCGTTCTTATAATAATAGCCATTAAATAAACAAAACAAATAAATAAATAAAAAATAAAACAAACAGATGGATGAATGAATAGTTAAATAAATGAATAAAATGAGTAAATAAGTAAATAATAAAAAATGAAATAAAATTGAACAAAATAAATAAAATAAAGTAAAAAAAACATTGTTGAAAAACTTTTATACTATCGTTTTAATGGCTACAATTATGAGAGTTAAAACGCATTATAAGCGCGTTCGTAATGCGTTTTAATGAATAATGATTAATAAATATAATGATTAATAAATATAATGATTAATAAATGTGTGATTAGATCTGGTTTCTTACATTTTTGGCAAGAATGAAATAATTGAAAAAAAATTGGGCAATATTTCACATTTTCAAATTGTTTAAAAAAGCGTATTTAGTAATAAAAAAAATATATAAATACCATGATTTTACTGATAGTAATTAAATTTTTAGTGTGTTGAACTGTAAATTAAGATAAAATCTTAATATGTTGGCCGCAACCGGAATACCTATCTGAAAGCAATGCTAACTAACAGTTTGATCATAAAATCTCACTTTAAGAAAATGTGGCTTATCACTATATTGTCTCAAGTACATAAGTACAAATATATTCAGTGATTCGTAAATTTCTTGCAATGCATAGACTAAAGTAGTGCGCGCACTTAGTTCAGATTGAAAAAAATCTCGTAACATTTGTTTTGATTATTAATTCTTACTTTCCATTGGTTGCTGGCACTATGTCGGAGATATCCAGACTATCTTCAGTTAAAGTGCCTGTCTGCAAAATAAAATTTTTATTTTTAGCATAGAATTTTAAAGTAGAAAAGTTTTAAACATCTTCCTAAATACTTCCTCTATATTCTAAAATTGAATGACTGGATTTCACTTTAGAAAGTTTTTCGACAATTTCTTTATTTCTACAAGTTAACGTTATTGAATGTTAAGAAGATTGATTAATTTTAAGTTATAAGTACTTAAAAAAAATCAATATTACTGGAGTTTTTTCTCATTGTTTATAAGAAATTAAGTCCTAAAGTAGTACGCATTTTTTCCATTTAGTTTTCACGAAATACCATTCTTGAACTAAACCTGTTGTTCAAAAATATCGAGTAACAATAAAATGTTGCAGGGAACAAAACTTTTGGCAAATTTATTTAGTCAAACTTAGACTAATCTTTAAATATAATCTGGCTTCTTACTAAGCAATGACCGAGCACTTTGCCCTGCTCACCATATATCCATTAAGTCTCCCCGAAATACCATTCTTGAACTAAACTTGTTCTTTGAAAATATAAAGTAACCCCGAAGTATTGCAGGAAACAAAATTTTTGCCGAATTTATTTAGTTTAACTTAAACCAGTCTTTAGTTATAAATAAGCAATGACTAAGCACTTTGCCCTGTTTTTCAGGGCTCCGATTTTTAACAACCCTGGCAGGAACACCATATATTTTTGCCCCCCCCCCCCCAAATTGGACGATGTGGACAGTGCCTCAGCTGGTACTCTTCTCCCCAAACTTCCACTTTGTTGATGTTAAACATCGATGAAAGAACTTTTAACCTATTAAGTTCAACGCGTTTCATATACAAGCTGGTTGTTTAGTTGTTCGCAGGATTGAACTTACGATCTTCTGTTCCCCGCACCAGCGATGTGAGCCGTCAACGATACTTTCATCTAAAATTAAGCAATAATAATAATATTAATATCCGAAGAATGGCTGTCACATCTCAATGACATTTACAAATTCATTATATTTATTGCAAAACATTAGAATCACCGGGAAATCTTTCCTTTCTTGAAAAAGCTTCGGTTTTCTTTAGTACAGAATGGTGAGTTTTCTGCTAATATTAAACTTTAAGAATTCCTTTAAAAAAGTTACAATTACATTTTGCATTAGATCGCATTTACGTTGCTGTTAATTTTTTATAAAGCATTGTTACATAAGTTATAAAACCATGTACTTTATGTATTCTTACATCAAGCATATTCTGTTATATCTGATTTACTAACACGCAGATAAAAGTTACTACAACGTGTGTGATTCAAAAATTGTTTGGTTCCAATGGGGGGAAAAAGGAGACGTATTTAAATATGGCGTTCATTTTATTCCTTCATTCAATAGCAACAAAAGTTTTAATTTTACCTTATCAAAGCAAACGATGTCTAATCCTCCAGCAACATTGATGTAACGAGTATTGAGGCAAAATATCCCTTCCTTTTTCAGTCTCCTCTGGGCTTGTTCATTGATGCTCGTGAGAACAGCTGGAAGAGCAGGCGGGACAAAGAAAGTGACGACGTTCAGCAGAAAAAGTGCTATGTCCCAAGGGTGGGCCTATTAAGATAGCGTTTCAGGTAATTGATTCTATAAGAACAAAGCATTGCAGATATCCCAATATAATTAAACATATTGCCGTTTTAGAAAATGAATTTACTCTTAGTTCGCAATTTGTGATATTACTATGAGAATATCCAATTTTTGTTCAGTAGCATAATTATATAATTCATCTAAAAGAAATTATCTTAATTAAAGCTTGTCTCTCTTTGTGTTTATGCAATGTCAATCATAATTCCTTTAAATGTACTGAAAACGAAATTTAAATATGAAAGATTATAAGCTTTTTTTAGTCTGTATAGGTGCTTATTAAAGTAATCTCTGGAAAACGCAAATATTTATTACAATTAAAGTATTTTTAATATTTGCCGGAAGATGGCAGCACGAAAAACAAAATTTAAGCTCAACATTAATTTTTCCTTCTCGGTATTTGATATTTCGCCTCTACAATTGCCCCCATATTCATCGGACTTGACATAGGAAACATTATTTGGGTTCATAATTAAGTAATATAATCTCACAATATTAGGAAAATATGACATGGCTAGAGATAGACTACAAAGAAAATTTCATTCACATGAACACTCATAACTTTAAAAAAAAAATTTCAATCAAAACTATTAAGAGTTTGAGAAATCTTAATAGTTAATATTAAAACATATCTGTCTGGCATTATTTACACCTTCATTGACCAAATGACGGCCTTTTTAGATAGTAAAATTTTCAATGCAAGCATTCCGAGTTACGAATTCTTGTCAATTCTCTACTGGTTATTGATTGTGAACAGAGTTATCGTTATGCGAACGGATTTGTTGGAAGCAGATGCATTCACTCTTCGTTAACATGACGCTCAGGATATTAAAGTATTTTGAGCATTTTAATTCGGCTTTATAACAAGTTTTAGAATTTGTGTCGTACAAATATAGTACGAAGAAGGAAAACCTGTAACAATTTGAATAAAACTGCAATCAAGCCACTTGTAGATCAAAATACAAAAAATGAAAGAATATGAATAGATAAAATTTAAAGTTAAAGAAGATTAGAAATCTTACCTCAAGTCTAGTGGTAACAATTCCTGTGTATATTAATGCTGGTATTCCTATAATTATTTAAAATATTATTTTACTTCATAGTAAAGCTTAAAAATAAGAAGCTTATTTTGAAAAAATTTTTAGTAGCACTGAAAAAATTTATTTATGCAAACTAAACTTTTTATTAAAATAATTCGAAAATAATAAAAAAAAAGAAAAAGAAATTCTTCAGTAAATATTTCATTAATTTTAAACTAGCAAAAAAATTTTTATAAAATATTTATAGCTATATTAGCACATATAAATGCGAATTAAATGACCATTGATTAGTTTTTTTTAAATGTCCAAATAATATAAATACATTTATTCTAATGCTGGTGAAATATTTTTGAAAGCATAAAGCAGTTGAAAACTATTTAAATATAGTCAAATAAGTTCTATATAAAATCAAAAGTCAAAGAAATTTTTTAAATTGATAATAAACAGTAATTAATGCAAATAATTGAAATATTTTGGTTGTATAGGAAATATAATTTACAATATTAAAAATTTTGCTTGTTCATAAAAATAATAAATCAAATTTAGCAATTATTCAAGTAGCTGGATTGTATGATATTGTATTACACAAAGTAATATTACTCATTTAATATCAAATTAGAAGTGAATTCTGAGAAAAAATAAATTTCATACTAATTTCAGAAATGTGCATTTCTTTTTAAATTTCTAAAGCGTGGTTATTTAATTTATAATAAATTTATAACTATAAAATTTATTAACAGCAATAAATTTTAGGTTTTTAAATTTTACTAATCTTAAATGTTTACTTTTCCGTATAGTTATGTTTTCACGTTCTTTTAAACCACACTAGACATAAACGGTTTTAAATCTGTAAAGGTACAGAAATATTCCTAATCGTAAACTTAACGATTTATTGGATAAACAGATTGTTGCCGATTATTTTACCGTAATTTTAGAATTAAAATTCAAATAGTGCTGAAATTAAACGTTTTTCGTATAATACTGTGAGTTGCATAATTTGTTGTAAGTTAATAATGACAAATAATATAATAATGAATAATAAAATAATAAATAATAGAATTATAATAATAGAATAATAAATAATAGAATAATAAATAATAGAATAATAAATAATAGAATAATAAATAATAGAATAAGAAATAAGAAATAAGAAATATCTTCTACTTAAATTTCGAGACTCTTTGTCAATTATATGTATTTATTATTTAGTAAGTACATTGGATAAAAATTACGTTTTAAAGTTTAAAAAAAATGGTAATAAATAAAATAATATTATGTTGCTTTTATTTTTTTAGCGTATTCGACATATTTCTACCTATGCGTAACTAGTTCTTATTAATATTTCAAACTCCATACTAAAATAAATAAATGAAAAATAAAATAAAATAAATATCTACTAACCAAGTACAAAAAATATAACCATGCACTTTAATAAATCTGTGTGAAGTTTAATTCTAACTGGCTTAGGGTAAAGAATAGCTCTCACTAGTTCTCCTTTGGCAGTAGAAAATCCTAAAAGATTAAAATTTATTATTTCAATACTCCTATATTACAATAGTTTAAAGAATATAAAAGTTAGTTCTAACTTTTAGAGACTCTAAAATTTCTATTTTTAGCTGGAAAAAAGTGTATCAACTAAAGTAAAAAAAAAACTTATTTTAATGTCAATAACAAACAATTATATATGAAAGAAACAAACTGCATTTTTTCATGCTTAAAAAGTCTTTTAAATACAACTTATATTAAAAAAGTTTTTAAATCAAAAATTAATAGATAAATAAATAAATAAAATTAAATTGAAAATTTATTTGAAAACTTTTTCAAAACATGTAACAAAATAATTTAAATGTAATTTGCTTTTGGTTATGTTGCTCAACTTTTATTTTTCAAATAAAAAAGATGCTATCTCTATTTTTTTCTCTCACGCGTTTTAATTTATTTTATTTGTTTCTGCTTTCATTCAAACATAATCGAATAAGAAGACCTTGGAAAAAATTGCGAAATTAATTCTGAAAATATTTTTACATAATTAATAAAAAATTTTATCATAATTAAAAAAAAGCATAATCATAATTAATAATTAGGTCATAATAAAATTTAATATAAGATCAGATTTGTTAAAACTAATTTCAATTTTTTTTAACTAATAACATTTTTTTCCACTCATAATATAAATTGTATAATATAAATTAATGCTCACTCATGATATAAATTAATATATTATTTATGTTGATAGCTTATCAAATGATTTTCAAATTTCACATTATTCACATAATTTTCCAATTTCGCATTCATATAATTAGTATTTTTGCATTCTAAAAATTTTGATATTGTGTACCGTCACAATTTCTGCTAGTTTTTGAATCATGGATATTGCAATTAAGATTTTTTTTATATAAAATAATTTTATATTAGTGCAAATAAATAAATCTTGATTTATAAAATACACCTTATCGTAATAGATTATTTTAATGATATAAGTTAATCTTTAATATACCAGATGAACAACTATTTCGATTGAAAGATCACTTAAGCACCTATCACCAGAGCATCGCAACTTATCAGCAAGACAGAATGCTTCTCTTTTTTGAAGAAAAATCGACTTGAGTGAAATTTTCACACATTTTGTGTCTAACTTTCGTTTTAAGTTAAATATAAATTCAGTTAGTTTATAGACCAGATCATAACTGATTATAAATCCTAAATATTTTTTTAAAAATTGTCATAGGTAATCGAGTAATTTACCGGTACGATAAACAACAGCTTTGACAGAAGAATCACCAGAGCACCGACTAATCAACAATTCCGTGCCGCAAGAAAGGATGCTTCTTTTATTCGAAAAAACATCGAAAGAAGAATCATCATCTTCAGAAACCGGAACCTTCGTGATAGGGATGCTTTCTCCTAAGGTAGAAAAAAATTAATTAAATAAAATTAATAAAATAAATAATGAAAAAAATGTTAAAAAATTAATCAAATTTAAAACAACTAAGCAACATGATTGCTTTCAAAACGAAACAAATAAAGATAAAACGTGACTAATTAATTAATAATTAATTAATTAATAAAAAACGTGATTCATTAATTAATTGAACTACAGATCCATTATAATTAGCTTTATCTGAGGAATTATAATTATTTATATTCTAGAATCGCCGCATCCCAGGATTTTCTTAATCAGGTCATTGTATTCAATAGTCATTTTTTAAATTTAATAAAGCTGCCCATTTAAAATTATTAAAACTGTTTCAAATAAATTTTTTATCAAATGGGTTAACTCAGAGATACGTCAGGAACGACAACCAAATGTTGAAATCTAGAAACAATTGATTTAGTTGAGATAATTTGAGATTAAAAATAAAGAAGTTTGGTGGGGCTCCAGATTCACAATTGTTAAACTAAATAGAATTATAAAATATAATAGGTTCAGGTATTTTTTCTTCAATCTATTTTTTGTGTAAAAGATAAATGATGTTAAGTTTATGCATGGTACTTGTAATATTTATAAGAACTACGGTGTCGCTACTTAAAACAGTTTAAAAGAAATTGGAATTATTGGTTAAATTCAATGTTAAAGCTTTCTTGCTAGAATTTTAATAGTATCTGCAGTTTTTTGTTGTAAGAGAACATTGCTATATGTTTAAGTTAAATGGCTAACCTATCGCTGAGCCCTATCGGCAGTTTCTAAGTGGGGCTCACTTATGGCAATAACATTATTAGTAATTTGTTGGCCCCAAAAGGATAAATAACTGAGAACACTTTGGCCAAGAGCGACTATATATTTCCCTACAACAATTAGGTGTGATTAGTTAATGATTTGGATATTTTAGCCATTCTGAATTTGTGTCTTAACTTCAGCATTGTGGATATTAGTTGATGGGGGAGTATGATCGTCATGAAGGTGAAAGAATATGGAGATAAATTAGGATTGGTCTATGGAGAGTTTGTACGAAGCCTGACAAACTCTTCATTAGCCAATAGAGTTATTGGCCCCAGTGGTAATTAAAGAATATATTATTGCTCGGTTCTTGTCAATTTGATTTTTCTTCTTTATAGCATTCGATAATATAATTACCTATTCAAACTGTGTATTAAACATGGGTTGGACCATGCTTTTGCGAGAAAAAAAATATACACAATAATTACTGAAAAATTTCTTAATACCATTAAGTAATGTCTGACGTTATATTTTTTGAACAGTTAATATTACAACAGTAATCCTCATTTTATTTATTATTAATTATATTTTCAAGTACTTCTTACCAGTAAGCATGCTTTCATTGACTACACAATTCCCAGATATTAGGACGCAATCACAAGATATGGTTTTACAAGAATACGGTAAAACTATAACATCTCCCGGAACCAACTCTTCTGAAGGTATTTTCATCTCTAAATCAATCAAAACAAGGAAAATAAACAGTTATTTATAAAATTTTGCAATAAACTTTTTTTTCATTTTAGTGATAATAAAAACGAATAGAGAATAAGCGAAAAGAAAATGCATGTTATGTAATCGAGTACTGGTTTGAGATTTAGAATTGCATTATCAATCTTTTTAGGAAATTGTTGATTGGGATATTTTAAGAAATTTGTTATCTGGAAAAATGATAGCGTTTCATTAATGCAAACAATCAGATATCAAAATTTTAGTAACAAAATACTAAAATTCTTTTAGATTTGGGTATGAATTTTGAGTTTAGAATCATATGAAGTTTAAATCCTTTGAGCAATTTATTTTAAAAGATTTGATGAGTGGAATAATTTAAACATTTCGTTGACCAGAACTATTTAAGTAACTTCGTTGATTGGATTAAACAAGAAGTTTGTTAATTCTAATTAAGTTAATGCTGAGCCTTTCGTTTGAGCTAACTGATGAGTATTATCATTTATAGTTTTAGATTTATTTTTGAGGTTTAACCAAATAAATGATTTTAATTCAATGCTCTAAGGTATCATGATTAAGTTTTGATCACTTACCAAATTTTATCACTTATTATAAACTTATATTTCCTTGTTAATTTTATCAAAATCAATACCTGGGTGCTTCGCTAAGAAATACCGAGCTCTTTGGTGCTCCAATAGTGCCGGAGACACGGTACCTTATTATGGCATTTCTGACTATACTTTTTTCTCAGTGGAGTATTGTCTTTGGACCCATTTATTACTGATAAATCTTAGATCGTCAATAGTAGCTCCTTTGTGTAGCTCTAACACCAGGGCTAAAGAGAATAGAAGGGCTAGTTCACTTCTTTGAAGAAACTCTCGAAACGCCAAACCTTCGATTTTCGCCTGTGATGTCGCGATTGAATTTAAACTTCAAGAACGAAAGCGTTCGGTTTTACTAGCTTTAAAAAATACTGGAGCATTCCTTTTTGTGACATATTCTAAGACATTTGTTGGTTTATATAATGATTTTCTTTAGTTTTTTTTAAGTGAATTGCAAAAATTTAAAATTGTTAATGAAATGCCAGTTTGTGCGATTGCAACTTGCAAAAATTCTGATAGAAACACGAAAGGAAAATATATAATTTTCCACGTGTTCCCTAAAGCAAAAGAACAACTATGCAAAGAATGGCTTCAATATTGCATACGAAATGACCCAGTTAATACAAAAGATGCACGAATATGCAGTAAGCATTTCTTGAAAGAAGATTATGACGATATGAAAAATCCTTTGCTTGGATTACCGACTAAAAGGATTTCAAATTATTTTAAAATTGCCCAACCTCTACCAAGTGCCCTCTTATCTAAGGGAGGATTAATTGTTTTCAAAGTGTGTATGGGACATCTTACAGAAAATCAAAAAGTGTCATCAAAGAACTTATAAAAGAATTAGAAGGACGATATCCCGCAGTGAATAAAACAGTATTACGATTATGTCGTTTCAGAACTTTTATAAGAATTCGCCATCTAAATTGAAACCACCCAGTTACTCCAAAAAGAAAGGCAGACGAAAAAATTAAAAAATGCAAAAAGTCAAAGAAAATAAAAACTTAAATGATAAGCATAAATAATTAATAGTTATAATTCTCCTAATTTCATAACGTAATTTTTAATGTAGTTATTCTAAACATTTATGATATTTTAATTGTATTCTTTTAAATTTAAATATTTATAAGCAATTGTAAATTGTCTAATATTATTATGAACCTAAACTATTATTTTTTTTCAGTAATTAGCGTTTAAGGTTGTTGTTTCCTAATGATTAAGTATAAATAAATTGCCATTGACAGCATATTTTAAAAATCAGGATTCTAAATTTAACCCAACTTTACAAATTATTGTTATCGAACAATATGTAGCTAATGAAGTGTCAATATATACATATTTTTTTTTTAATAATTTAAGTTAAACCTGAAAATTTTGAAATAAAGTACTTAAAGCATCATTTACGATAACTAGTAAAATATTTTTATGAGTTTCAAATGGTATTTGATTTAATATTTTGGTCAAGAAATTTTTTAAACTATGTTTTCGAAGGGAAATAATGTGTTAATTGTATATAGTTTGAAAGCTAATATCAAGAAAAAGTCTAAATTATTTTTATAGACAGAATGATGCAAAGTTTGCATAATATCTTTGCTTGCGATCTCAGAGATCTGTGTCCGACGTGACGTCATGAGTAGGGAAATCGTAGCTTCAGTTCTAAGAGAGGAATGAACTAGGCCTTCTTTCTTCTCTTTTGTTTTGCCCTGTCCAACACGAAGGCAACAACAAAACCAAATCAATAGTGCTCCGATTATTTTCTCGTCATTATTTGTAAGTTGTCTGAATATTTAATTATGATGAAATAAACGTTTTAAATTTATAATTTTTTCAAGGAAAATAAAAAGTCTGAATAAAACCGTTAAAAAGCTTTAACTTTTCCATATCAAAATGCTTTTGAAATTTATAATATTTCGAAGTACTGCCTAAGTTAACACACAAATGAGCAGCAGACTTAAATAATTATTTTAAACTAAATAAGAAATCATTAAATACATTTAAACCTACCTTTCGAATCTCTGCAAACAGTAACATTTGTTTCAGATTTCATGGCTTCTCTCAAAGAACGACTTTGCTGTAAAACAATTTAACCAGAAATTTAATTATTAAATTCCATACTATTTATGTAACCATTAGCATTGTTAAGTTTTAATTGCATACCTGTAATCTTTTTGTTTGTGAATAAGACAATTTTAAAACTTAATATTAGAGTTATAAAATATAATTTAATTTTCTTAGCGCCATGAACTGACTCGTTATTTTATCTGTTGTCTTGAAACTCTCTGATCAAAACCATAACCACACTTAATTTTAATCAAATTACCGTAAAAAGTATGAGCACTCAGATTGCAGGTATCTTTTACAATAAAATTCCTCTTATCAAATAATTACTGCAACTGACTAAATCCCTCTAATTAAAAAAAGATTTCTGATATTTTACGGTAAAATTGAATTTAACGGCAAAATGAGTTTTAAGGAAGATTCACCCAAACAGCAGGTATTTTAAGCCGTAATTTGATCCGGAAATTTTACAGTACATAATTTACGATAATATTTATTTTCTGATCTAATAATATGCTTATTAAGAAAAATCTGAGTATTTCTGACTTTCAAATTCACCAATTTTCTAAATTCGCTATGCATCGCTAGAAATCCATCATTGTAAATTCTTTTTAACTTACGTAAGCAATTTAAATTATAGAAAAAGTGAGTTCAGGTAAACCTAGAGTTAACCATGAAGGCTCGAGAACAGGCGCCCATTTTCAAGACATGCCAGACGTGAATGATACGAAACAAAAGTGATTTGAAATATAACGTTAAGCTTTATATTTCCCATCATTTTTGTTTCTTCTCATTCACGTCTGGAAAGTCTTGTAAACGGGGGCCTGTTTTCGAGAGCTTGAAAAATCTCGACTATTATTTCCATATCGTATATTTTCGAACCAAATGAAGTTCTTAATCTAGTAAGTATGTCAGTATTACCAAATGTGAAGGTTATCCTGCAGCAATTTATTAGCAATTTAATATTTTTAAAACATTTTTTCAGCATTTGAAACTACATGGTTTACTCCAGATTTACTCGAATTAATATTTCTGTAAATTTTAAATTTAAAAATTCCAATGGAAATGAAACATAATTTGAGATAAAAAGTTTTTCCCGTGGTATAGTGTTGTTTTAAAACATCATACCAGTCAGTTTGAAAAATGTGGCAATGAGACATTAAATATTTAATTGTTTATGTCTAATTTTGAAATTTGATTACAATATCTTTTGATATAAATCTTAGATTGCTTTAAAAATTTAAACCTATATTTTTATAAATAACGACTTTTGATGTATGTAAAAAATAGAAATTCATAACTTGAGAGAGTTGCACTAAGAAACATTTTAATTTCTGAACTTTGTCAAGAACTTAAACTTAAAAAGTTTAATAGAAAGAAAATATATTATTATTTTTTCTTATTGCTTTTACTTTTCTTGTCTCCCACACTGTAGCAGCAACGGATATCACGGATAATACTATGATACATACTCCAAACTGATAATAGTATTGCAGAAACCAAACAGTAACTATGAACACTTGATAGATATAAAATGGACTAACAACCTGAAAGAAATAATAAGAAAAATGAAATTTATATTTGAAGTTTTATCATTCAGTTTATTTTAAGCGAACTAAAATAAATCATACGAATTTTCGAAAACAAGTTTGATAAGTAAATGAACTGCTATGTGTGTTGTTGGTACATTTTTATATGAAGTGTACATAATTTTACAAACGATTCAAAATAGGCTATTAATTTTTATGCGTTTAATTACGAATTAATGTTTGAAATCTTTTCATACTAAATACGCTAAAGCAAATTCTTTAAACCTGGTACTGGGAAAATCTGGTATCTAAGAACTGTAAAAAAATCCGGATCAAATTACGTTATAAAGTACCGGGTGCATCATCCGTAAAATGCCTTTTACCGTAAAATCTATTTTTAGTAAAATATTATACAGTAATTTTTATTGTAATATTTACTTAATCAGAGTGATTCGATGATTTTACTGTAATTATTACTGTAAAAATTGCAGTATATCGCTTTTTTTGTCCAATAATATGGATTTTACGGTAAATGTAAAATGAATTTTACAGTAAAACGTACCAGTACCCTGAGCACCGGTACTTTTAATCGTAATTTGATTCAGAATTGTTTACAATGTACAGTTGCCCTTAAAGGTAATGAATTCCGTTCAGTAACTTGAAAACCAAAACCAAAACCTCAGAAAATGCATTGCCGAATTAAAAAGTAACTTTAAAGTAGATTGATGTAAGGAAAACTTTGTTCATTCAAAAAAAGCTAAACAAACTTAAAATTGCTATTATTCAAATCATTCAATTTTTATCTTAAAATTGTCATCAAAGAGCAGAAAAATACTAAATAAAGTATAACCGTCATATTGCGTATTATGATCATTTTCTTTAATTGGCCATCTGTTTGAGTGGCCATCACTGTGATCATGACTCTAATATAGCTTTCTAAGTCATAATAAGTAGAAAGTATAAAACGAGTCATTTTCGCGACTATGGAGTTTTAACTTCTACAGGTTTTATGATTTAACCCAATACTGAAAAAATCAGTATTTTACAGAGGATAAAGTAAACGTGAAAAGAAAGACACTTATAAATTTTGTTTTGTGTAACATTTGGATGTAAGAATTATAATGTAAGTTGACAGGACACACCTTCGAGATTATAGTGCTTAAATCATAGAACATTCAGAAGTTCTATGGTACAATTAAATCTGAAAACTAGCATGGGATAAAATAATATATGGAAGACAACTCAAAATGTTAAAACAAACAATTGTGGCGCCAGGCATGGTGCGTAGTCGCCAAAGAAATCAGCTGGATGACGTACACAGGATCGGCAACCTCGTGCCTTTCTTCAGTATTTAAGAAGCTTCGAACATTGCTCTGTGCACACTCACACTTAACTTTTAATTTTCTGCTTTTATCTTATTGTTATGTTTCACTTGGTAATAAATGTTTGTTTGATTTTTGTCATAGTTTTCCTCAACTTAATATGAGAGGGTTCCACCCCCTCAGATATTTTCAGGATTGTGATATTTGTATCATAGAACTTCAGAAAATTATATATTTCAAGCGGATACAGTAAAAATTTCTGTATCGAAGTTACTGTACTGACACTGCCATTTTTGCCGTAAAATATTATACAGTTACTCTTACAGTAACATTTACTTAATTAGAGTGATTCCACGTTTTTATTGAAACTATTACTATAAAAATTACGGTATATCTGATTTTTTGTTTCGCAACATGTTACGGTAAAAAAGGATTTTATGTTAAAAAATACCGACACTCTGAGTGCCGGTACTTCTTACCTTAATTTGATCAATCATTATTATCAGATCACGCCGTAACTTCTATCGGATTAAAAACTTTTGATTTTTATCATTCCTTGCTGTTACCCTACTGATGAAGGTATACCGCTGTAACACTGAAACGCGTATAGGTTTATAATAAAAAATTTACCATTAAAATGTACCATAATTTGATCCGATTTTTTTTACAGTGTATCTGTTAAAATTAAAGAATAAAAAATTAATAAATCATAACAGAAACTAAACTATCCAACAGAGTGGAAAAAAAAAAACCTTCATTTATCACATTTTTCCGAATGCGTGAAATGACTGATATAGTTACTTCATTTCAATGTATTATAACATATAGTGAATGTTTGAATACACAGATTTTTTTTCCATAGCAATTATTGCCTACATAGGTCACCAAAGCAATTTCTAGGAAAGTGATAAATTTTTCTTCCTAAAACGGTTGAGAATTCTTATCATAAACGTTGGATTTTTCTTCGAAACAATTTGAACATTCAATCATTACTATTACGATTTTGCTGAAATTTTATAGGGAAAAAAATCATACATAGCTAATCTCGTTGAACGATATGTAACTTTCAACTCACCTCTCTGAGAATCAAACGTATTACTGGTTTCACTTGTATGTGAATAGTATTTTTTCCATAAAAACTCAAGCAGCGATCT
The DNA here is from genome assembly GCA_949128135.1 of Parasteatoda lunata. NCBI lineage: Eukaryota > Metazoa > Arthropoda > Arachnida > Araneae > Theridiidae > Parasteatoda > Parasteatoda lunata. Next base: position 83,745,470 of record OX421973.1, read on the forward strand.
GCTTCAGTTGAAGACATTCCTTTTTTAAATTGGTGGAAGAATGAACATTTTTCTGCATTGAGTCCTCTAAAAAAACACAATCACTTTATAATTTTCGTTTCAAAAATTATCAAACATTTATCAAAATATTTTTCAGTGAAATAATTCACTAGAGTGTGTCTTGTCAGCTGTAAGTATTAAATGTTCTTACTTTAACATTTGATTTAAACTCTCAGGGCTTCAGAAGCATTTTACAACATAGCCAATTGTCGTATTGTTAAGCTAAAGAATCAATGCGTTTGCAGTAAAACTCGCTTATTATGAACACTGATTTAGAGATATATCATTTTTTATCAAATTAATCATGTTTTTTATGGTTGGTTTAATTAATAGAACTCTTGTTACGAGCATTATTCTGATTTAACAAAAATTTGTGTTCAAATGTTTTGAAAATTAAACCAGTCAGAAAAAAATATTTGAGTGATCGCAACAGTTTTACCTCTTTTGAAAGGTTTTTAAAAACATTTCTTTCGGTGAATTTATTCTTCATAGATGAAAGGAAGATAACCATTTAAATCCTTTACTGCCGTTTTCACGAATTACACAATCAAAATAATTTTTTTTATGTTAGCCATTTACTTGAATACACACCTTCTTGTTTTTGTTTGCTTGTTACGTGCTATTCCTAACAAAATGTTTGTAAAACTCAGAATTTGATAGTGTCAGAAAACATACAAATAAACCACCACCTTCTACATTCAAGGAACTTTTCTTCGAGTGTAGAACTGAGAAATAGGGAGTATTAATAGAGAAATCGCTAATTATTTTGCAATTAATAGGTGATAGTGGTATTTGTGTCACGCACGAAACAATCCATGCTTGTTATACGTCAAGTAATTGCCAAAATTCAAACAAAAAATATATGAATAAAATAAATCACGCTTTATTCTAATTTTTTTAAAATAATTATCATGAAAGTAAGCTGATTTATTTTCTAGTGCGGTTTTGTTTAATATAAAGCTTTCTTTTCTGATTATTGGGTACTTGCACTTCAAGAAGAAGACCATTGATATCCACGAATGCAACCTATTGGATGTTTTGCGCATGCTCGCGGATTAAAGTGTAAACAAAATTTTCTCTTCATCAGTTTACTGTTTGTCTTCATCAGTTTACTGTTTTTCTTCATCATATAATGTTTGTCTAAGATAGGTACTCTGCCAGGCATTCGTCTGGAGTTGTGGCGGTGACTATGGTAACGAGGTATTATTATTTCAAGTAGGGGTGCCTACCTATAGCGGAGAAAATTTGTTTACAATCGAAGCACTACATCATCTTGCATTTTTGCCTCATCATTTTGTTTAATGAATGTCTGCATTGTTTTATGCCGGATCTAGTTTTTCCTAAGAGGTACTATCGTGTGGCAATTCTAAATTTACTGTATATCCATTGAGAGTGGGTGGAATCCATCAATAACTTATATACTGTTTTTACTAATAAAAAGTATTGCAATCCTTTACAAGTTGACAATAAATATTATTATTTATTTTTTCCGACAGCTTCAAATAATGATTAAAAAAATTTAATTAAAGGAAGTTTTATTTATAAATTTTCTTTTCCTTTAAGATTAGTTTTTTAGTAGTAGTCAACAGAATTTCAAATCATTTGGAAAAAGTTTAATTCTTTTTATTTTAACAATCCGTGTTAAAGGGCTTTGCTTGATAGTTTTCTAAAGCAGTGGTTCCCGATTTTTTTGGCTATGGAACCCTAAATTAATGAGAATTTTTCGACGAAACCTCAAGTTTATGGATAAAATTTGTCAGCAGCTATGGATATACTAATCAGAGAAAGGATACTATTTGTTTTGATAATATTTATTGAGAAGAATAAAATGTTTTCAAACTTCGTTTTATGAGCAATAGCCTTAAAATCAGAGGTATTACGTCACACAGTTTAATTAACGGCCCTAGAATGAGTGACATTTTATACAAAAACCACAGAAGAAAGCTCTATAAGGAAACAGAGCATTGGGAAAATAGCACTATTTTAACAATTATGTGAATTTAGTGACCGATTTGATTCAGAATATTAAGCATGGATTCAACATAATCAAATATTTATTTAAATGCAAATAAATAATTTTTTAAAAACTGATTATAATAAAAGTTTAATTTGAAGCTTCGGGCATGCTTTATCAGGGTTATTTTTTTGTGTTTTTTTTCCGATGCTCTTTTTTCAGTTTTCTATTTGGAACTGCATGAACGTTTAATTAATGCGTACAGCACTGAAGCATACCTTAGATTAAAGATGTATTATCAGAGTTTATAGATTTTATGTGTGATGTATTTCGAACAAATTTCTATACAGTATATATGTGATGTGTCTTAATCTGACTGTTTTCTTGGCAGATAATAATATGCTCAGGAGTATAGCCAACTCATGATTATAGTCCATTCAATTTAATAGTAAATGGTTCTCGTGAAATATAAGTATTAAAAAAGTATACCTAAAAAAAATGTAAGCGATAAAAAAAAATGGTCTTCATATTTTAATAAGTACAGCTTTATTGTCTTGGAAAATGTATTGGATACTAATATAACCAATTTTTTTTTAAAAATTTGTTTATTAGTGTTAACTCTTTTTTCGAGAATTGGTTCATTTTATTTTCAATTGAAAAGTTAGACGAGAAATACGGATGCAATTTTTATATAAATGCATATTTTTTTCATAATTTATTCAATAAGTTCTTTAAAAAATTGCTTTTTATTAAAAAAAAAAAATATGTGTTTTTTTAAAAAATAATATCACAAAATATCAAATAAATTATGGTTTATTATTTTGATATAAATAGATTTTATATCAAAATATATTATAATAAATTATGGTTTATTATTTTGATATAAATAGATTTTACAGATTACAGGTTACAGGTTGATTACAGATTTTAAAAATCATTAATTCCTTAAGTGTTAATTTACGGATCCTTCCACCGATTTCTGGGATTCCGCTGAAGAAATACGAACTTAAAAAAAAAAAAAAAAAAAAAAAATAGTAGTGTGGCGAAACGAGCTAGCCACGCCACCTAGCGAGAATCTAGAGAAAAACTCAGACAGAGACAGTGAGAGAGAGAGGGTAGTAGGGAACGAACGATTTGAAAAGCCTGCCATGCAGTGCTCCACTTTGTTACTTCTTCTTATTTGTTTTTGTTTATGTTGTGTCTGTGAATTTGTTAAGTGCATATTTAATCATGTTGTTTGGAATAAAATAATATATGCTACCGGTGCCTTTTATTCCCACCTATGCACAACATCGTCACAGTAGTAACTAAGAGGGAAAATAAAAAAAAATAAAAAAATGTCTCATTAAAAAGCATTTTGTAAAATTCCGGAACTATTTTTTCTTTATATTTTATCAGTAGTCATGGCGTTCTTTGTTACTTTTCAAGGACAATACACTAAGTGTCTTTCATTGTTGACAGCAAAAAGAAACGTGCATGATTATGTAACAAAACATTCCTATTCCAGAAAAATATGAAAATGTGATTTTAATAATAGTATGCAAGACATACAAATTGTAACTTTATTTCTTGAAAAAACTTACTTATTACTAAAATTTCTTTGAACAATTTTAAAATTTGCCACTTTTTAAGCAAGCATTTATATCTGGAAGTATGAATGTTAATCAAGTTTACATAACTAATTTCATGTAACTTATAAATCACTGTCTTGCTTAATCAGTAACTCTAGTGATTCAGCTATTTTAAATATACATGTCACTTATCATATTCATTCTTTTTTTTTTCAAGGAAGGATTCGATTCATAAAAAATTCTAATAAAAATGATAGCGATTTCTTGTGGTTTTCAATCAGAACTATAAAAGTTTCATTCATAATACTAAAAAACAATTTGGGGGAGCATTTTTGAAGTTGAATGAAAAACAAGTAGATTTTTCTAATACATACGTTTTAAAACACATAGTTCATCTTATATTTTCGATTCAGAAGCTAAAATAAATCGAAAAATTAAATAATAAAAGTAAACCATTACATTTTTTATAGATTTGATTTATTTATCAAGCACTTTTAAAGTCAGATATTTTATTTGGCATCTAAAATTCCATATTTAAAAATCCACTATTTCGTAAAATTTACTCAGTCAGATGACTCAGATGAGTATTAAAAATTTTGGGATATTGTTTTATTCTATAGAGTATATAGGTCAATGTTTATTGCTCAATGTTTAAAATAAGATGCTTCGAAAAAGAATTTTTCTTACAAACTATCATTTAATACAGCCCCTTTCAAGTTCATGAAAAAATAATATTTCTCACAGCACAAATATTCAATGTAGTTAAATATTATATCCACTCCCAAAACTACGAAATGTAAACAAAATGTCATAAGACATTTCAAGTAGAGAATTTTATAGTCTCATAAATTGATCTAGGAAAAATTCCATTCACACATGAGCTCCGTGAGCATGCGCAATAGCATATATACCTACACTACGTCACTTGCGGGTATCTCATTTAACGAGCGAATTGTTTTGGTTACTGCGTTCTCGTTATAAACAAGTTACTCTGGGAGTCTATGAATTGGAGAAAAGTTATTCTAAAGATATCACACTTTCTCGTAGCATCTAGCACGCTCTTTAAGGAGCTGAGGTTGTTTCGTATTAACATCGCAGCGCAGAACTCATATATGTGAGCGAGTTGAAATGCATGTGCGAATGCAAAATCTCTCAAATAATAAAACTTTTCTAAATTCGTCACTGTTTATCTCTAAGAGTTTGTGATTATTATAGGTTTTTAAGCTTATTCGGATCTAAAAACAGATTATGTTTTTTTTTTATAAGAAAATAATCGAGATAAATAGGGTTTATCTATTTTCGATTATTTTTTATGCTTACCCTACAACAGTAAATGTTGATTCCTTGTCATTCCAAGCATATTTCATTTTTTTGAAATAGAAATATTTCGATTGTTTGGAGATTATATCCAATGGGTAGTTAATCTTTACCACGAAGTCTTGGTTATAATTATCCTGTGAAATTAAATTGAACATCAATTAATATAAAAAGCAGTGAATAACGTTAGGTTATTTTATATAATTTATTTTATATAATTTATTTTATATATTTTATTTTATATCAGTAATATTATATTTTAAGTACATGCATTAAGGTGCGTTGACGATGATATCGAGTACTTTTAAAAAATTTAATAGAGAGCTTCTATGTTTATAATGAATAAAAATAAGCTAATTCATACAATTGATTGAAATTTTTAAATGAAAACAAAGAATCTTTATTTTGCCTGTATTTTTGTAAAAATAAAATTTTTTAAAAAAAATTTATGTCATCTGCTGCCATGGAAATTAAGCTTTATTCAGGATATTAGGAATTGAAGAAAAGTAAAATTCCGATTAAATTCGCTGAAAGTTCAATTATGTTGTACTAAATGCGATCCTAATAATATATTTTTTAGCAGACAAAAATGTTTAGAATCATTATTTTTCTTAATCAAACATACTAAATCGAGGCAGTATCCGTTAAAACTTAGCATCAGACTTATTTCAATATCGGTTAAGATGTAAAGTTTACAAGATTACTTTTCAAAATAATATTTCTGAGACTATGAAATAGTTTCAGCGAGATTTTTTAATCATTTGAAATGTTGGGACATTTTGTGTTATATAGTCTTCTAAGGTTTGTTTTGAAATATCCTTTTTGTAAGTGCGTTGTAAAATATAACAGACGCAACGTCTTAAAATGAAAGTCTTTATCTAGTTTGGCTGCAGTGTCCGTTAAAACTTAGTATACACTGGTTAGACATACTCGTATGTCTAAAGTAAATCCAAAATAAAAATACTAGATTGAATGAATTTACAAGATTAAATTTTAGCAATATTCTTATCGGTTGAAATTACAAAAAATATTTCAACATTACATATCAATTTTTTTTTCTTCTGGGGATAATGTTTTTGCTGAATCGAGATTTTAACTAATTTGAAATGCACTTGCATTTTTTGTGTTGTATAGGTTTTTCTAAGGTTTGATTTAAAAAATCTTTTTTACGAATGGTTGTTTTAAAAAAGTTTAGATGCAACGTCTTAAAATCAATTTCTTTTTTCAATTCCAAGGAAGTGTTGGTCAAATTTAACATTCGCTAGTCAGTGTTGTATCAATATAGGCCAAGACAAAAGTTCATAAGATTACATTTCCAAATAATATTTTTCAGACTGTATCATAATTTCAACCATAATTTTGCACTGGACTAACGTTCGTAAGAACAAGAGTTCGAATCCAGCCGGCCGAAGACTCCCGTGTAGTAAATTGTGACTGGTGCAAGTTAAATCTGCCGGGTCACAATGTCCTCGATGTTCCCATAACAAATAATACGTCTGGGGTTACTGGATTGGAGAGTGATCGTTCTCTAGTTCAGGTCAAAATTGCGATCAATATTGAACTTTGTGGAGAGTAAATTAGACTGAATATCACGTAGAACAAACTGAAAAAACCTAACTTTATTTACATCAAAAATATATATAAAAAAGCAAGCAGAAGTTGCCAGAACAGTAAACTCAAATTTATCTAAGTAATCTCATCTCGAACTCAATATGGTCCGCCCTGTAAATGGGTGTGACAGAAGTTGAACTCTCAGTCATAGATGGCGACATTGGGGAGAAAAAAACAATCGCTCCCCCATGGTCTTAGTGGCCCACGCCAACAACAACAACATGAATTTTAACTTATCTGGAATATAATTATGACTTTTTGAATGAAATAGGCAACATGGTTTTGTCTTAAAATATTTTTTATGGAATTTTACAGGCAATAAAGTGACAAGTTAAAAAAAACGTTCACTTACTATTAACAACACTTTTTGTGCTCTTCTCAAAGAGCATGGTGAATGACTATAATGCATATAATATCGCTTTCTCCAGTTTAAAACAGCCCATAGAATACCGCATGACATCAAGATTCCAAGCCAAACGCAGGTTGCTTTCAAGTAAGATATTCGAAATCCTTGAATTTCCTGAAAAATTTAGAATTAAGTCTCTAATAAAAATTTATAAAAATAAACTAATTTATTTTAAAAATGATCCCTTGTTACTAACTTCAATTTGAGTAAAATCTCATTCCTAAACTAAGAAATGCGGATTGTAATTTTTTTCATTGAAATATTTAAGTTTTTTATAGTTTTACTTATTTTTAAATACATAATTATTTATTTGTTTTAAATTAATTTTTTATAGTAGATTTTATAGTAGTTATTTGATTTTAATAGTAAAATTTGTAAAATGATACTATATCAGAGAGATTAAGCGATACAAAAATAATTAAATATTTCAAGTTTTGCACGAGCAGTACAGAATATTTTTTTAAAAACTTTTAGCTTGTATCACCCGATATGTGTTTTTTGACATACTTTAAAATAAAATCTATTTGATATACTTTAAAATAAAATCTATACTTTAAAATAAAATCTATACTTTAAAATAAAATCTATACTTTAAAATAAAATCTATTTAGTTTTTTTTATTTATTTCTGACAAAATTTTTTTAAAGTTCCAGTCAATAAGTTAGCATTCTTTTTAACACCAATTGTGAGCTCTCCATGTTAAAGCTTCGCTGTTTTTAAAGACTGCTTTATGGGAACAGTTTCCAACCCAACTGCAGCATGGTTAAAAAAGAAAAGAAAAACTAAAAATGATGCAAAAAAATATTTTTTTAAAATTTGTCTGAATTAAGCAATTACATAAATAGGGCAGAATATCGTTTATACATCTTCTGTATTTCTAAATCGTTTCATCTCAATAAATTAATTTTTAATAAAATAAAGACTTAAAAAGCGCAAAGTTTAAGTTATCATAATTTTCCTTCTTATTAAATCCACAATTTTTTTGTTCTACATACATCTTTTAATCAAATTCTATGGTTTCCTTTTTCATGGATTGGCATATATTATAAAACATTGATTTAGATTTAAAAAAAACTATGCGTCGGCAATAAAGCCTACTAGAAAGATTCCTTATTTCATGTGTTCAAAATAAAAATAAAAATAAATTAAATAAATTAACAAAAAAACGGAGTAATCTAATTGATTTAAGAACCGACGTAATTTGTAAGTTCGTTAGTAATTATTCGTTAGTTACTAGTTACTGATTGCCTGCCAAAAGAAATCGAACCAAGGACCTACGGGTTCGTAGTAGGTTGTTCTAACCATCATAGTTGTACCAAAGAATATATATATTCTTTGGTTGTACACCCTAGTCTACGGAGAGTAAGGAAGCTTTACATAGTGTCCGCCTTAATGACTGACCATGGCATACATTCGATTTGTTTCTAAACCATAAAAATTGATTTGCTAAACCTTATGATTTCAAAATGTCCACATCTAGCTCACATTTTTCCAAGATCAAATAGACTTACGGAAAAAGGAGTTCAAATTGTTAAAAGATTGCAGAACAAAAAATCAAAGACTGGGGAATAGATTTTCAACTTGCTTTATTAAATTACAGAGCAAAGCCATTAGAATGTGGTAAGTCACCTGCTGAACTTTTGACGAACAGAAATTTAAAAAAAAATATTGCCCACGTACTCAGGTAAAAAAAAGAGGTCTGAGGAAAAAATATTCAAAACACTCTATAAGATAAGCATTAAGACCTTTAAGAATGCCATAGTCAGATTTCGAGATAGAAAAGATAGGTCTATTAAAGCTTAAGTTATAAGAGAAGTAACTCCAAATTCTTAGGAAATCCTTACTGAAAATAACAACATTCTAAAGAGAAACTGTCAACATTTTATAATTGTAAAAGAATAACATTATATCTCAGATGATGATGATAATAATAAAGATCTACCAATAACACTTCTGATGAGAAACAATCTACTACAGATCAAAATAAAAAATAATCGGGCCCTCATGATCAACTGAACTGTAAGGAAACTCCATCAGCATCTACCAATGTATGTTTTGCATTTACTCCATTAAGAAGATCAACACAAATCAGCAAACCATCTGAAAGTTTGAACTATAAACATTTCTAAAATAGACACTGCATAAGATTTCTAAAAAAGACATTTTATAATTTGAAATATTTTCTCTGAGTATCTTAAAGACTTTTTATTTTATTTCCAATGGCTCGGACAGTAGTTACAGCACAATAAGAAAAGTGAAATACAATAAAAGATGGTAAACAAAATGCAGTAACTCGAGTCCATTAATTCAAAAGGACTCGGGCTTCCCAATATCGCTCGGCTAGAGAAGACTTGCGTAAAGCAGGACAGTGCATAATATGGGCGGCATCTATTTCCTCCCCAAGGTTACAAAGTGTGCAGATGGGAGAAGGAGCAATGTTAATTCTGCTGAGCTGTTTAATAAAACAGTCGTGTCCAGTGGTCAGGCGGAATTCTGCCTTGGCCCAATATAGGATTTTGGGACTAAGTCCCTCCAAGGTTTATAGGACACTCTTTTGGATAGGTCCATGAGGGAATGGTCTTTTATGCAATTTGTCACCATTTTCTTGATGGAACAAAGTGGTATTGCGCGGGAAGGAGTTTCAATAATTGAGGCGCCCTTCTTGGCCAAAAGATCTGCACTCTGGTTTTCCACAACTCCGCAGTGGGAGGGTATCCACTGAAGGACAATGTTCTTCCTGTGTGACTCAAGGTATCTTAAAGACTGAGTATCTAAAGATTTTTAATATCTTAAGGACTGAGTATCTAACGATTTTCCATATCTTAAAGATTGGTCTAAAGATTTTGAATATATTTTTTTTTTACTTTTATTATTTTACTATTACTTTTAAGTTTATTTTGAATTTATTTCTATTGTTAAAATAAGGAGTAGTATTGACATCAGAATTTCCAACAGGTGTCGTTGTCGAAAAACATCACTTGACTCAAGGCCACCATGTAAACGAGTTATTAAAATATACTTCTCTGATCACTAGTTATATTTAATAATATAACGCGTTACTGTTTAAGCGTAATGAAGCAGTGAAACAGTCACGAATTTACAGTACTGATTTCCACAGTTTATTTTAATTCATAGATATTTTTGTAAGATACACATTCAATTTGTATGCAGGACGATTTTTAAATGATTTTTGATTTATATCTTTTTTATGATAAAGTTTGAGAATTAAATTTTAATTTATCATTGGTGTTATGAAATTATATACGCAGCAGACCGCAATATAAATAAAATTATTACTTATAAAATAAATTTTCAATAAATGTTGCGTTATTTGATCTTACTTATACATCAATTTGTTTTCCGTTTTCCTTTCCTGAAAGATGAACAAAAACAAATATTTACTGTATTTATGTATGGCTTGGAATTTAGCTTAATTTCCTTTTTAAATGACCTTATCTTACTTTGCTTTTTATCTCAAAATATTTTTAACTAAGGGGCTATTTCTGAAAGAAAAAATAAATAATTCTTGAGGCATTACACTTAAAAATAAATTTTATTTTACGAAATTTTAGAAGCATATTTTAAATAAATAAAAAATAAATAAATTACGTTGATAATACCAGCAAGAGTGATCTTTAACAACTTAACGCCTTCAGAGCAGTTAGTTTAAATGAAATATGTTTAACTTAAATAAGATTGTACAACATCAACAAGTAATAATCTTATTTTTAATAAAGTGATCTCTTACAAACTAGTCATGACTTATTACTCATCACATTAAGAAGTTCATACGATAACAGAACAATTCCATGATTCATAAGTGTTAAAACAGAACCATCAACGATTATGTAAAGAAAAATGATAAAAAGTCATTAATACTAGCTAGAAAATTAAAATTCAAAAAGTTTTGACATTTCTTCACTGTTCCTAAGGAGTTTTTTATTTGGTTCAATATTTGGTTCAGCCCAAGTGGCATAAACTGAAAGAAAATTTGTCTCCCTTTCCATATCAATTCTTTCTTAATATTATTACTGAATACATTAAAATCGACGTAAGTTGACCACCTGTAATGCTTTGCTTTAGTTGTCATTTTAGTAATGTTGTTAGTTCATAGCGGATGGATGAGTCACTGCTTTTCTTTTTCATGCTGTTCTCATGTATTATAAATCATAATGTAGATATGTGTAATTAATTTTTTTACACGGCTTTCAAATTTTATTTTGCAAGTAAGCATCTATTATATCTTAATTGAGATTAATTACCAGAATGAATTGTAATTTATTATGTAAATTTAATATTTATCAGATTAGTTATAAACGTTTATATAATATTAAATATTCAAACTAGGACTCATCTGTTAAATATTTTAAATAAAATTAAACTTTTTTAGCAACAATATGCTAATTTCCCTTACTCACAATATCACTTTTACCGGATTTTGTATTTTTTTATTCTCATTAAAAATTTAATGTGCATAATAGTAGATAGGTAGGTATTTTATTTACGTCTGAATAAAGCTGCTCAATGGGTTAATGGCGACGGCCTGGGAAACATCCCTGAGGATATGCCATCACAATTTTGATCCTTTCTAGAGGGGATGACTCCTCTTCTTTGGTAACTCAACGAGCTGGGAGCAAAGTCAAGCACTTTACGGAAGAACAGTTTAAAGAGGACCGGAACCGAGCACCCTCAGTCCCTACATAGGGTGATCAAAGTGGTCACCCACCCTCTTACTGACCGCGGCCAGAGATGCTTAACTTCGGTGTTCCACTGGGAGCCGTGTACTTACGACCAATTCACAGCGGGACGTGTACATAATGGGAAAATAATTCAAATAATAAATAAAAATAATGAAAAATATATAAAATAATAATAAATAAAACTAATAACAATAATAATTAGAAATAACAAAAATAAATGAAAACAATATTAATCGAAACTAGTAACAAAAATAAAGATAATAAAAAATAAACACAAAAAAATAACTAGTAAAAGTAATAAAAATAATAAATAAAAATAACAATAAAGACATAAGAGAATAAATAAAAATGAGAAAAAAATTATTAAAGATAGAAAATGTATAAATCATTAATACTTACCAAGCGATGATCTCCGTCTACGATACACTGCTTTTTCTTCTTAGAATCCATTTTGAAAAATGCTTCCTGTTAAAAAAAAATGAATAAAATGAATAAAATTAAGGTGCTTTTATATTGATATTATGAACAACACGATATCAGATTATGAACTGATGACCGCTTGATATCGTTTTATTGGTCCTAAAAGCTTTCGGGGAAATGATTGCTTCTAATCAACAACAGGGGTGAGAAAAAAATACAGGGGTGTATGACACAAATTACGTCATTGAAGTTTAAATTTGTATTTAAATTAAATTTACTTTTAAATCGCTCATCTTTTTAACAACATCTTTTAAACATTTTTCAGTCAATATTGTTTCCATGTTTTAAGAGATAAAATATGCTAAAATTATATAATGCTTTATTACTTTAAATCCCATACAATCGGGATAAAAAAACTATCCCGATCCTAAAATATCCTAAAAGAAAGAAATAAGTGATCCAAATGTATTATGAATTCATATGAAAGTTTAATATATTGGTTTAAGGATTGTAAAAGTAAGTGAATATTGCAAAAATTGTGTTATTAAAATAATAAAATATAAGATTAGCAACAGCTTGAAGAAACTATCAAGTTTGTCTAAAAATTAGAAACAAGGATTTCTTTAAAAAAACAACAACTCGTATTTGTGCTGTAGGGAGAGAAAAACTTCCAGAATCTTTTCATGGTTAGCTTGACGATTTCCAATCTATGATCCATTTATCATTTCCTCAACTAAAATAGTATATTTCTCAGTCTTTTTTAATTTTTTTGATCTGTTTAAAAATTATCAACGGAGACGAATGTGGTGCGTGGTCGTGATGTGGTTAATTGCAATGTGGTGCTCTTTGATATTCTTTAAACATTATCCAATATTGTGGGGCAAACTTCCTGTCAAAGAATGAATGGAACTCAAGCTCTTCGTATCTTAATTACTTGAATAATTTAAAGGGGTGAATTTTAAATTATTTTGATTGCGAACAGATTAAAGTTAATTGCACAATCTTTTATCGTTTGTTGGGTCAAAATTATCCATAGAAGACATAGTTAAGAAAAGAGACTAGGTACAACAGACGAAAAAAGACCTGATCCCATACAGGTGTCCTTTACAATAACCTCCACATAATCAAAACAATAAAACAAAACTACTAGTATCTAAAAATTTATAACATGAAAAGGTTCTAATAAATAAAATGAAAAGCTTAAAAAGGAATTCACGGAAATAAAATTGTATTTTCCGTTGAAAAATATTTTGTTTATGAACAATTCTATAACCCACGAAATGATTGATTGATGATTTTTTTATTATATGATATCACGTATGTGAGACTCAACATTGTGTTGAGAATGTTCTGAATCCATTGTATAAACGATATTGCGAATATCTCCTCTTTTTCCATTTAAAATGCATTTGATAAAATTGATATTTTTGATACAAAAATATTTTTTATTGGCTTATTATGTAGACTAATATTTTAATTGGCTTATGATGTGGACTAAGAAATCATATTTCGCAGAACAAATGTTACAGTATCTTCAATTATAATTTGTGAAGCTTTATCGAGCTTGATCGGCTTTCAATGATTAAGGAGTTTAAACTTGATGACCATAAAAATGAGGTTTTGGAGAGCTCAATCTAGTTAAGTCAGTCTTTAGTCTTAGTCTAAGTCTAAGAATTATGAACAGAGGCGAATATTAATGGTATCAGAAAGATGGTGCTTCTTGATACTCCATAAACATTTTCCAATATTGATGGTCACTTTCTGTCAAAGGATAAATGACCCACAAGCTCTTCGAAATTTAAATATTTGGATTATTTTGCGTGAGAATTACTTTTAACTATTTTTATTTTGAACACATTAATGGTGATTGCACAAATATGAACCATTTTTGAAGCACTATATAAATAATAATAATTATGGGTGCCGAGCGTACTTCTTGAGCTAGTTTTGAGAAAAGACCGAAGCTTATACGAAAATTTTAAGAGTGAAATAGTATCAACTGCAACACCATATTTGTTTGATTAATATTCTTTTATTCTTTATGTGATTCAATACATTATAATGTCGTCATAATATGTACCATTATAATATATATATATATATATATATATATATATATATATACGAGGGTTGCTATTTATATTTCTGGCCTTGGCAACAGTAAGTGTTGCTAAGCGACCGCAGACGATTTTAAACGAAAGTTTGATATTTTTAAACATAAATTCAGCAGACGATTTACCATTATAGCTTCATTTGTGTTGTTGACAGTAAATTGAAAAATTCTTCTCTTTCAAAAAATGGAATTGAATCGTGAACATTTTCGTGCCATTATTTTTCATAACTTTCGACGTGGATTGTCAAGACAAGAGTGCTTCGATGAACTTAATTCTTTATTCAGCGATAAAGCGCCATCCTACAACACTGTAAAAAATTGGTATAACGAATTTGATCGTGGTCGATGTTCGATCCAGGACGAATCCCGTGCAGGTCGTCCAAAATCCGTTGTTGTGCCAGAAAAGATCGATGCTGTGCGTGAACTTATAAAGCAAGATCGTCAAGATGTGACATACCGTGAGATAGAGGCGTCTTTGGACATTAGTATGACTAGCATCAATAAAATATTGCATGAACATTTGAGCGTAAAAAAAATTTGTTCGCGTTGGATCCCGCATAATCTGACAAACGCTCAAAAATAAGCTCGTGTCGATTGGTGCAAGGAAATGTTGGAAAAATACGTTCAAGGTACATCAAAGGCTGTGTATAACATCTACACAGGTGACGAATCATGGATCTATGCATATGAGCCGGAAACAAAACATCAATCAACTGTATGGGTCTTCCAAGACGAGGCAAAACCAACAAAAGTTGTTCGAGGAAGAAGCACATCGAAACAAATGATTGCCTGTTTTTTCGGCATTAACGGTCATGTGGCAACAGTGGCGTTAGAGCAACGCAGGACGGTCAATTCTGAATGGTACACGACCATTTGTTTACCAGAAGTCATCGGAGAAATTCGAAAAAAGCAGAAGAACAGGCGAATCATTCTTCATCATGACAATGCGAGCTCTCACACATCGACTCAAACAAAGGCATTTCTGACGGAGCGAAAGATCGAACTGATGGGTCATCCGCCGTACAGCCCTGATTTGGCACCCAATGACTTCTTCTTATTACCACACATCAAAAATAAATTACGTGGACAACGATTTTCGACCCCCGAAGAAGCGGTTGATGCATTCAAAACGCATGTTTTGGAGTTACCTCAATCGGACTGGAAAAAAGTGCTTTGAAAATTGGTTCAAACGCATGCAAAAGTGTATTTATCATCATGGAGAATATTTTGAAAAACAATAAAACCAATTTCGATGCTACATATTTGTTTTTTCATTATTAGGCCAGAAATATAAATAGCAACCCTCGTATATATATAATCATTTATAACTCTTGTTGAGCTTTGTGATAAAGGCTGGCGTAAAAATGAACCTTATATTGCAATCTAGAAAAAATCTAATTATTAGAGAGCTAATTATTAGATAAAAGCTTTTTCTGATGTTTTAATTTCTTTTCTTTTTTACTTACTCTATATAATTTGTTTACTTTTATTTTTGAAAAAATAAGGCTATATATTTATATTTTATAATTTGATGAAGAGTTCCGACAGAAATATACACAATTCTAAAAAGTCCACACATTGGATTCGAAATCAAATGAATCTCGCATAAAAAATAAACGAGTATGTTTTCGTTTCGTAGAAGTTTTATTAAAGATAAATTTATGTAATTTGATGAAAACTCTCCTAAAGTCATCGTTAAAAGTGTTGATTTGACCTAAACAATAAAAATATTATTGAATTTAGATATCGGAATTGATATTTCAGTTCCTAAAAGGATAAAGTAATTATTTTTGAAGTGGGTTAAAAGTATTTATTTTAAAACAGATGAAAATTTGTGATAAGAGGAAATTCGAAGTAATTACATAATCATTGTGTAACAAATGAACACTTTTATTTCCGTCGGATTTAAAACGAAAAATTTATGACACATCACGGAAAGATGTAGTTGAAAATATTGGGGCCGAAATGATGCGCCTTTGGTATTTAAAACGAGAATTATTTTTCTTACTTAAAACACGTAAAAGTTAAATTTTTATTTCATTATTTTCATCTTAGAATGTCTCATACGAGTCTTTCTACATTATAGATAAAAGTAGATTCTTTTATTAATTTCAAAACGTAGAAATCGTTCTTTTACAAAAAGCCATAAGAGTCAAGATGTAAATTCCTAATTCTTAGAAAAATTCTCATTTAGAAAATTCCGAAAATTCGCTGCAGAATGAATGGTGACATGTTTTTGAACAAATCAAGATCTCTAAATTTTCCCGTTTGAATGACATTTGATTAAGTTAAGGATATTCTTGCAACTGATTTCCTTTCAAAATCACTGGTTAAATTGCGGGAACCAGAAAAAATGCTCCGCTTTTTCTTGATGTAACAGATAGCTAAACTACGGCCCAAATAGCCAAACCCTAAGACCCTGATTGTGGAAAATTTTTCCTTAAAAGTTTTATCATAAGATGCTAAGTAAACCTTGCATGAAACAAACTTGTGCTTCGTCTATTAAAATTTCAAAATTACTTTTTTTTTCTTCAAATAATATCAGGAAATCTTATTGAAAATCGAAGTGAACCTATTATTGTCTTCTGTTAATATAACGGTTGAATCGATGAAGATTAAATAGAAATTTTTTATATTCTACTCATTTGTCCTGACATTGAGGAACTACTCTGAGTAAGACATTTTTTACACTTGCAAGAGATTTTTTGCAAGAGAAACTAGACTAAAGAAACAAGACTTGCAAGAGAAACTAGACTAAAGAAACAAGACTTGCAAGAAAAACTAGACTAAAGAAACAAGACTTGCAAGAGAAAATAGACTAAAGTCATTTAAAGAAATATTTTTAGTTTCAGTAGTGAAACCAATATTAGGTTTAAAATCCTCACACCTGACCTCATTCAAGATTAAGTTATTTCTATAAATACAACGAAAAAATTGTTCCCCTGTGTAATAACTGATACAGCGTGCGAAATGAAAAAGATAACACCTTAAACAAATTTTAATTTAATAATCGGAAGCAATCGCAATGATTCTAAATTATGACCTCAAATATGGTAATTATTAATGCTAACTATTAATTAAATGACAGGCAAGATCACAAAGCTGTACTATTGTAAATAAACCTAAATTTTTTTCCGCCTTCAAAATTTTTGACCTTCGAAGATGGGGATAACCACAATTTGGAAGAGTCCCAAATAGTATCGTTCTTCGTCCATTTATCTAGTCAACAAAATGGCGAGTGTTTAACCATGTGATCGGAGACAGCCAATTAAAATCGAAAGCGGCACAAAGGTAGGAAGGAAAAGAGTGATGCTACTTTACAAGGCAATCTAGGGCTTCAGTTTCGACAAGATAGATGTCGTATGTTTGGGTTCAATAACGTTAATTTAACTTTTAGCATATCTAGCATAGCGTGTGAAGTTTTAAAGCGTACCAAAAAAACTCGTGTACTCAATTATAAAAATTCGTTTATTCAAAAAAAAAAAAAATTCCATATGAAAAATGGTTTTTAATATTTATTTTATTTTCTTAATGAGTGTCAAAAAATATTGAATTGTTAGGTACACAAATTTTTAGATGATTTTTAAATATGTAAATTTATATTTTGTCACTTGACAAAATATAAAATTCGCGTATTTTATTTTCATTTCGAATAAAAATATAATTTTATTAATAAAATTTTAACTTCGAATAATCTGTGGAAAAGCTAAATTTATGATTATGCATAATTTTGTTTTTGAATAATTTTAACTAACTGTTCTGATCAAACTATGGGTACTATATGCTCTGATTGAGGATACAAAATAATATACAAAATAGTCTAATTCTGTACCTTAATTAATAGCAAGCATGACATAATTTTTGCTTTTGAGTGTACAGTTTTGAATAAAATTTCAAATAAGCCATATTTTTAATTTTTTTTCTCGAGAACTATTGAACCTATTTCGTTCATACTTTGTATTTTGTTATTTAAAATTACCCAATTTAATAGGCAGTAAAAATTTGTATACCTTACACTCCAAATACTTTTTGACCCTTATTAAATAAAATAATAAGGATAAAAAATAGACAAAAATTAATTTTCACTTCGAATTATCATTGGAAAAACTGAATTTATAGTTATGCATAATTTTTTTTAATAACTTTTTTGAGATATGGTAAAAGAAGTGAAGAATAAAACATTAAAAGACCCATATTATTTACAGTTCTGATCAAACTATCGGGACTATATGCTCTGATTGCGGTTACAAAATAGTCTAATTCTGAACTTAATTAATAGTAAACGCGACTCAATTTGTGCTCTTGAGGGTACATTTTCGAATCATTATAATCGCAGTTTAGTTCGGGAAAATCTGATCAATTGAATTAAAATTATTCAGGAAGATACATATATATTGTTTTGCTCTCTGTACATTTGTATGGATATTAAAAGCTAGCTGTTGCATTTATTGAGAGAGGAAAAGAATAAAAATCTATAAATCCTTACTTTATGAGATAAAATAATAATTTTTAAACAGATTTATTTTATTTAAAAAGGGTCAAGTCAAACTTAATCAAGCTTAGATTACGTAAAACTTTCAGCAAAATTGTATTGATAAAAATGTAAACAACAAATCACAAAAATATACTTAAACAAAAATATTTTTTGACAATTAGATTATTTTACTAAGTCTCTGTCCTCTTAATGTTAGTTCTACTGGAAGCATTCAAAACTTATGTAGAAATACTCTAAAAAAAAGGAGTTCATGTAAATTATTACCATATTTCGCCATGATATTTTTTCTATAGCAACACGGTTTTACTTTACAAAAATAACGTTCTAGAATTTGCAAACGAAAATTACAAATTTAGGTGTCAATAGTTTTAATTATATATATGTTTGATTTAATTATGTATAATATATGTTATTATACAATTACATATGTTTAATAATATATATGTTATATATGTTTATTTTATTAAAATTGTTCAAATTTCCTTAAAATTGAATAAAATATTATTTAATAAAGTGTTAATTAGAAAAAATTAATTACGTATTTGTTAGTGCTTGAATTTGATGCTATTTCAATTGACTGGTTTTGATTTCAATTAAATCGAATTTAATTTCCGTTTTCTTTTCATTTCTATGTTTGTCACAAAACCTTTTTATAATAAAAACAAATGTTTTTAATATTTAAACTTACTATTTTTTATTTGTTTCCTTTTAATCAGTGTTATGTAAAATATATTAACTCCTCAAAACTTACTACATTTAAACCCATATATATTTCAATAAATTTATTAAATCCACAGTACTTTTATGAGCAAAAAAAAGATGACATTACGTTTTAAATAAGTAAAAAAAGGAAAAGTTAGCAAAATCTAGGAACATTTATCGAAAACCTAGGAACGTTTTTATTCATTCTCTAAAGCAAAGAAATATCTGTTTTGTAATCACTGTTGAAATGTTTCTTAAGTATGTTTGAAAATTGTTTAGTTATCTCAGAAATTTTTCAGAAATAACATTTAAGTAATACTTCATTATCAACCAAACGGAAATATTATCGAAACTATGTTTCAGTATTGTTTCTGTAACTGTAGCATATTTTTTTTCTTCAAAATTTTTTATCATTCCGAAACGAAGTCTATTTTAATGTTGCATATTTGCAATGGGAGCCAGATACATTTTTGTATTTTTTTTTAACGAATGATTATATTCTTTTAAATTGTTCTAACATTTAAGTACAAAAATTCGCAAAGCTCATAAGATAATTTTAAATTTTTAAGTCATGTTTTAAAATTTTTATTGTTGAAAATTCTATATTTTCATTTATATTAATTTTTTGAAAAAATATATAAACTAAAGCAAAATTTCCGATTTTCCGCAAATTATATTTTTAAAAATTTCATAACATTTGTTCAGTTATTTAATTTTTATTTTTTTGAAAACCTACATATCATAATTAGAAACAAATTTATTGAAGATAAATCAGAGTAAAGTATTTCAAATATACGATGTTCGAACTCTAGGCAAATATCTTTTTTAGTTTTTCTATATATATTGTTTTAAAATTAAAAAGAGTGAAAAAATGAGGAACAAGAAAAAAAAAAACATTTTAATAATCAGCAGTACTTCCTAAATAGTAGGAATAAACTAAACTAAGGCTATTTTAAATTTTACTCAGAAATAATGTTAAATTTTTCTCTATTTAAAAATAATCAACAAAATTGTTTCTTAAAAATTTTTTTCGATTGTTTTTTCAATAAAGTTGTTAATAATAAAAAACTAAATATCTGACATTTTTATACCCAATGTACTTTAATATTAAAATTTAAACTTACTTAGAACAGTTTCTTATCAATGAGTTCCCGGCAGAGTATCGCAGCGAAATTTAAACTCGGCTCCTCGAAAATTTTGTTGATTGGCGAAAATGTGCCGCCAGCGTCACAATTTCTAGGATTGCTTTCTTGTAAAAATGACAAAATGCTTCTTCGATATATATTTATGAATGGAGCGATGTAAACAGAAGGTCACAATTAGTTTTGACCGTCTTCTGTTTTAGTTAATATGCCACATTAATATCAATTTTTTTTATTTCGTTGAACTAGTTCTCAAGGCTGAATGCGTAATTTCGGTCATCATATAATTTATAATAATATTGATGCAGCTTCACGTAAATAAAGTTTTACAATAAAATAACATTTAATATCTTTCATAAATTAATTTATAATAAAGCAATATTTAAATTTAAATTGTTCCACTGATCTTAACGCAAAGTGGAGCATCTATTAATTATTCAGATACTCCTATGAGGTAATGGTCTTAAACGTCTTGTTTAAAAAAGAAAAAAAAAACATTACTATTCTGCATTATCTGATAACCGGTGTTAAACAGCAAATCTTTATAATATTTATAGTTATATCAATGTTCCATTCGTAATCTCTGCAATTTTGGACCCGGGACCAGAAGACAAGGGAACATTTGGATAAAACAACTTTCGCGGTGGACTTTTTGAGTGAAGCTATCCCGCATTTGCGTTACGCCAAGAGAAAAAACCTAGAAAACTCAAACGGTTAGTCCACTGGCAAGTGGAATCTAACCCATGATCCATCTACACTGCAAAAACTATGGAGTAGTAACTTTCCAAAATTTAATGTTGAAAATCTCTAAATATAGTGGGAATGATTATTTTATTTCAAGTGAATACCAAATCAACCGTTCTTAAACTTTTCAAAGGGTGTAGTTAAATTTTGACACCAATAATTGATAAATCTTACATCAATCTGCAGTTCGTTGGTGAAGAAAGCTGTGTTTTTCGGTGTTACATAAGTTTATCAAATAATTAGTGTATATTTAAAATATCTGTCTAAATTTGTGTGTGAAATGAAAATCAGAAATGTTTTAAACGTTAAAAAATATAATTTTATGAATTTTTGTCGCATTGATGTGACAAACTACTCACACAAACTGTTGTTAAAATGCATGTATGTTTTTGATGCACGATAAATATATTATGTTCTCATGAGATTTACATAAATCTGTCAATTTTATAAAATATTTTATAATATTTAAATTCTAGTCACTTCGGTTTTGTTCGAGTTCTTATTGATATTCTGTCTGTGCTGTATGAATGTTTGATTAACAAACTAATTTCATTTTATGAAACATTGTATATATGCACCCTAAGATTATGATTTTTGCTTTAGATTGCATCGTAAAAGCAACTTGACTAATTTGTATGTGTATCATATCTCACTGTATTTAATAACTTTAGTGTTAGTGAATAACAAACATGGTGGCGGCTACTCTACATCAATTATAGTTCGTTCAGCAGGAGTTGCACTTGGCTTCTCACGTGGTATTCGACGATATTATTTATTTCGCTATTTTCTGGAGAAGAATGTGATCAATCCTGAACATGATTGCTATTTGGTGATCGTGTGACAAAAATTTTTATTTCGCAAACTTCATGCGCATTTTTTTAAACATTAATTATTTCATAAATTTTATGACATTTCTCTCTTTTGAGAGAATAGTTTGTCCTTTTTGAGACATTTTGCGACAATTAATTAGCTAGAGTAACGAAATGTATAATATCAGATAATAAAGCGAAGTAAGTGACTGAAAAAGAATTCACTGTTTGCGCTTGGCGCCAGGGGCGGATTAAGCGAACTAGAGCCCTAGACCATTAAAATTTTTGGGGCCCTTAGATTAAATTTTTTTCTCGTATATTTTTTATTTATTCAAATATAAAAGTATTTATATATCTTTTCATTTAAGAAAGCATATTTAAAATTTAAAAAAAATGATAATAAATTAAATTTTACTTTAGTTTGTTAAAATAGAACTAAAAGAATTATCGTATTTTATTGATATATATATGAAATTGATTTTTTTTTTCTTTTAAATCATAGTTTTTCTTAATTTTTTAAAATTAATTTTCAGAATTTTTTTTTAAGGGGTACCTAATCATTGGGGGCACCAGACCATGGCCTAGTCTGGCCTAATGGGTAATCCGCCCCTGTTTGGCGCGCATTAAGGGTTGTCTCAATTTCTAGCGGGAAATTTTCTCCTCTTACTCCCGCGCTGAAATGAACTCTTCGTCCGAAGGGGTGGAACCAAGTGCCAAATTCTGGTGAGCGAACTATAGGGTAAAAGAACAATTTAGGTGTTTTACTACACCCGAAACTTTCATTGATGTGTAAGGTGATTGCCCCCCTTTTTGGTGTTCAGATACACGATAATTAAGAACGTAATTTGAACTTATAAACTCTGTTTTACATTACATTTTTTGCACAAGTCTTTATTTTACAAAATACATTGAGTGGTGCAGATACAGTTTTTTGTCATTTCTTTTTAAAATTAATGTTAAATTTCTTATATGCTGTTATTCAATTTAAAAATTATACAAAAATCTTCTCTGGGTTCAAAACTTTTATGAGACATGTTGAAAAAGTTTCTACAACTAAAAATAATATGTGTTTAAAAAAAGGATGATTTAAAATTTATTTTGTATG
Source organism: Parasteatoda lunata (assembly GCA_949128135.1). Taxonomy (NCBI): domain Eukaryota; kingdom Metazoa; phylum Arthropoda; class Arachnida; order Araneae; family Theridiidae; genus Parasteatoda; species Parasteatoda lunata. The sequence goes on from OX421973.1 coordinate 83,768,598, forward strand.
AAATATTCATACTTTCAGCAATAATGCTATCAGAAGAATTATAATTTTTAAAATAGTTATAATACCTTACATATCGAATAATTTATATTTTTTAATTTAATGAAGAGTTATAATTCAATTTTAAAATTTAAAGTGTTTGATTAGTTAAACCAATTAAAATGTTGGCAGTTAAAATGTTTTCTAACGTATGAATTTTTCTATACCTTTTGAATTTTTTTTCCTTCCTTTTCCAACAGTGAAAATGATTTTGAGATCTTTCGAAACCATTGATGCGATTGAAGTATTTATTATCTAAACTGACAAATCTCGATATTTTTCTGGAAACAAATTATGAATTGACATTTATTTCTTACACGTGATAGTGAAGCAATAAATGAATTCTACTAAACATGTGATGCTTCAAAAACATTCTACCCTTTTCTTTCTTTTTTTTAAGTGCCTTTTATGGAGACAGTAAAGCGCATCCACCCTGTTAGGTTTTTTTAATAACCTAAGCTCGAAATGCATTGTTTTATCTATGATTTATTTATGAAAATGTGAGTAGTGAACACTACAGAATTTTTAACCTTTAAATATAGACAATAGTATTTCATTTCCAGATTTTTCTTAACATAAAAAAAAATACAATTGCACTAAAAATGATTTTCGCTTTGAAATAAAGTAATGTATTGCTCACCTGTAATTCTCTACAAAATTAAAATCTTACTATGTTTTGTTTTGTATTTAGGTTAATTATGCAATGCAAAAGAAGCTTTGATTTGTTATTTACATATTTTATGAATTATTTAAAGCAAGAAGTGTGTGGTCATAATACTTTTTTTTTATAAATACTTTAGTGCAATTTATTTTGTAGTTAAACTGACAACTAAATTCAGAAGCAGATTATTTTGTGAAAAATGTAAAATGCTGCTTCATAAAGTTATGGCCCCTTTCTTAATTTTATCTATTGTAAATTTTAATAAATTGTAATTCTTAGAAGAAACTAGTATAAATTTGATTGATAAATCTAAATGTCTCACACTGAATAGTAAAAAAATTATAAAACAACTTTTAAAATGAAAAAAAGGCATGAATAGATAATAATTTAAAAAAATCATAAAGAATACGGCGTCAATAAAGAGTTCTGAATACAAACTAAAGCTTTCCAATGTCAGTTTTTGTTCTGCTATTTAAAAGTATCGAAATTCTCGATATTATGTAAATTAATGTGTCGTGATGTTCACTACAAATGCGCATTGCACTGTGAAAAAAATGTATGGTCAAAACTACCAGAACATGGTAAAATTTATTCTCTTTTCGGGTTTTTGGGAACATAAAAAATCCCAGTAAGTTTTACCGAATCGTAATGATTTTGGTATTATTAACAATTAAATATTCTTTCATAATATGTGATAAAATTTAGTATCTTTATCATGATAACTTAGAGCATGGCATAGAAATGATTTATTAGGTTAAATTTACTTTTCAGTTTTGTAATTTTTGCTAAATGTGTGGTAATAAGAACTATAATTTTAAAAATTAGAATTTTTGGTAAATCTATACAATACGATCAGAAAAATTGCAAAATGAATGGTTTAAATATCGTACATTTTGATTTTATTAACCAGAATATTATTATTATTTTTTTACCAAAAATGTCTTTACTATACAGCACGATAATTTTACTAAAATTTTTTTTTCCGTGTGAGAAGTATTGAAGTGAATATATATATATATATATATATATATATATATATATGTATATATATATATATATATATATATATATATATATATATATATATATATATATATATATATATATATATATATATATATATATATATATATATATATATATATATATATATATATATATATATATATGTATATATATATATATATATATATATATATATATATATATGTATATATATATATATATATATATATATATATAATTGCATAATGGTTGGGATGCTTTTAGAAATCAAAGAGAAATTTATGACTCCCTCATTTAGAATGGTCTCTTTTCTATGGTATTTTGATTAATTTCAAAAAAACAATCTAGACAAATTTTTCCTACTCCCTAATAAGAATTTTTTTAAAATTTTTAGTAATCATGAATAACAATGATTAATAATCATGAATTAAAGCACTTTAACACCATCAAACACTAATTATTTCAAGATATCGAGGTGGACTATTCAACCCCATTGCCTGATCTCTAGACCATTGTTTCCCAACCACCAGTCAATCTAAGAAAAAAACATTTGGTAAAATTACCATACTGTATATAAATGACATTTATTGTAAAAAACTATATTTATGCCTAATAAAACAAAAGTATATTGTGTTTAAATCATTCATTTGATAGCTTATCCGTTTATATGGCAATGGCTTACTGAAAATAAAATTTTTCGTTTCCGGGTTTTCAAAACTATAGTTCTTATTACCACACATCTAGTAGGGTAAACTAACCAGTGAAGGAACACTTAAGCTTCGCTTGCCTTTTAAAAAATCATATTAATTTCAAAATTCGTAATTTTAGTTAAATGACAGTTTCAACTTATTTGTTACTAATTGCAAATTATGTAAAAAAATTGTAGAGAACTTGCATAATATTGTTTTAAAATTTTGGAGGTTCAAATAACAAGTAGTAAGAAGACCAAGTGATGAAACAGCTCATACCAGTGAATGAACACCCAGTAAAGGAACACTTAATTTTGGTTATTTTTTAATGCTCTTTATGAATTAATAAGCCATACACATATTTAAAAACAAGCCTATACTTGAAATTATAACATATAAATACTTGGAAAATTGTAACTTTTTTTTTGTAATCATGAATGAAAAATTAAAGTGTTAACATATTAACACATACTGTTCATTCACTGGGAAATCTATGCCCAGTAAAGGAACATGCCTGTTCCCTCACTGTTTAGAAGTTGTTTTTCGTATTTTTAACATACTTTTGATGCGGAACATCACTAATGTTACAAAAAAGTTAAAGTTTATCTTTTATTTTCATTAACTTAGAAAAAAACCTAGTAAAGGAACACTTGTTCCTTCACTGGTTTTTCATCGTTTGGTAATCCAGTGAATAAACACCCCCTTATCTCAGTACTTTATTATGCTATGATGCTTAAAAAATATAAAACGTAACTTCAATAACTATATTTTGAATTCTCTTTTTCACAGTGAGAAAAATAAAACTATTACATGCAATTAATTCCACTTCAAACATATAATTACAAACACTCGCCTTATAATTTTTCAAAGAAACAAGGTGTTGCAGAGATAATAACAAATTTAAAAAAATTTCCAGAGAAGTCTATATGACCAGGTAATCCAAAACATTGCTAGATGACTTCCTATAGTTTGGCAGTAAGCTATTGTTACCAATCAATGTAAAGAAAAACTTTCAAATTCTTATTTTTAATCAATATATATGAAATGTTCCTTCACTGCCTAGTGTTCCTTCACTGGTTGGTTTACCCTATATAATACTAAACTGAAAAGTTAACTTTGAATAAGCAGTGTTTATGCCATGCTCGAAGGTACCATGAGAGAATTATCAAATTTTACATTTACTGAATTTTAACCATATTATAAACCCATATTTAATTTCTAATTTTTAAAAAATCTTTACCAAAGCACTTAATTGTTATTCCCATAGAGCTACAAACACTGTAAATTTTACCATATTTCGGTATTTTTGGACAATTTAAAAGCATCATTTTTCAAACCATATTTTTTGGTAAACCGTTACCATATAAACGGTAAAATTTTCAAATGAATGATTTAAACGCCGTATTTTATTTTTATTTTTAGTTTTTAATACAAGAATTATTATTTTACTGGAAATATCATTATCATACAGTTTGGTAATGTTCCGGAATTTTATCAAAAGAGCATCTAGATTAGATTTAAAGCTATCGTTATGCATCTTCTAAACTTGATTTGTTCTCCTTGCTTAGTTCATTTTTAGCTCACAAGTTAATTTTTAAATCAACCTTAAAATTCAAGTTTAAGAAAAAATAGCTGTATACGTTAAATGTAGCATCAAACACACTTTATCTGGCCTTATCAAAATTATTTGTAAATATTTTTTGTGATAAGTGAAGGTTATATGTTTAAGAAAAAGTAATCTTGATAAGTGTTTGAAACCAACCGCATTTTTATTACGAGGAAAAATTGAAAACACCTCGGTGACTTACTTAAAACACCTACTAACACCTCGAAAAGTTTTACGAGGTGTTAATAGGTTACGAGGTGGCAACTTTTAAAACTCATCGCTCCATTTTTTAGCGAGATTTCTTGAAAAATATTATGTAATACTGCAAAAGCTATATTTAATAGTTCGCATCTTAAAAATTTAAGATAACAAGATAATACTTACATTCAAGAGCAAGTTTCATGTTTATTCCGTGAAAAGAACAAAAGTTCTTCGCATAAGAAATGTAAACACATGTACATACAGAGCATTAAATAAAAAAAAAGGAAAATTTTATAAGAAATAAAGGAATTTCGAATAGCTTAATATATGTTTTTTTCTCGATTTCATTAATCAGCGTTTTTTTTCCTCGCAAATAAATAAAAATTACTCTCACTTTTACTACGTAATTTAAGGTTTTACACTTGTTGGATACTTTAATTTTATTCCCAAATAAGTTTCTCTATAAGTTTTGCTGTTAGTAATCTGCCAAAATATTTTGCACACCAACAAGTAGAAATTTTTTAAATAGGGTAAACATTGGTGTTATGAAACCCACAGTTCTTTAATTACTTTAAAACTATCAAAACTCTTAACTACAAGCAGCCCCTTACCTAAAAATATATTTCTGTAAAAAAATTTCAACTTGATTAGCAAGTAACACTTCCTCTTAGTTAACCTTTTAGTCATAGCAATTTTTTATATTATTGTGCCTCAGTGCTTAATTGAGACCTTTATAGTATAAGTGAACTACAGTTTAGACTTCAGTTAAACTACAGTTTGGAGAAAATTAAGCTTGAAGTTCAAGTATGCTATTTAGGTTCCATAGAAATATCAGAAAACTCGGGTTACTTGATGATTTACAATCGGTGTAAAATATGTACAATTTAAAAACGGTAAATGTCAAAAAAAAAATCATTTTTTCATACTTATGGAATTCATCTATTTTAATTCTGAATTGTTCGGTTGTTCTTTTATATGATTTTCAAGCAAATATTTTATTTAATTTTATAGTAAATAAGGTACGTGCTTGTTGAAATTCAATGCTTTTTTAATATTATTAAAGTTAGTTCTTATTTAATAAAATATTTAAAGCATTTAGTTCGACTTCATTGGAACTATTTAATTATAGGAGTTTCGGGACTCAGGAATTTGAAAATTAAATAATTTGTTTTTGTCATTTTTTAATCAATTCTATAACTTCTCTTTATAATGATAAAAAGGCATTAAAATTCATTTCTGAATTTTTATGTTAGATGATACTTTATATTGTGTTCACTGTTAGTTGAAATTTCTAATGACGTTAATGTTTTGCTTTTTCCTTCATGGTCAATTTTTCAAATTTTTTAAATCTTAAAACGATATATCTCATTAACTAAACACGATAATTTTTTAAAATTTGTGATATATATGAATTTTGCACATTTTAAAAAAAAAATAACGCAGGAATCTGTAATTTAAATATTAAGAATTTTCAAAATCTCTTTAGAATAATAATATAGAAAAGAACGGAAGACAAATAAAAGTTTTAAACAATTTCAAAGCTTCATGTTAAAATTAATTAGAACCGCTATTTTTCAATGCTGATAACATTTCAAAAATCATTCTCAAAACACTTTTTTTGCAAGTATAAGTTCGATTAATGAGTTCAAATTATTAAACAAAAGTAATTAACTTTCAAATTTTGGGATTTTTTTCTATTAATTAAGTAAAATAAAAATAGAAAATGCTTAGTCTTGTGCCAGCAACACTATTTATTCCCTTCAATTTCGTTTGATTGATTTCTTTGAAGATCTGATTCACCTGATGTTCTTATCATAACTTAAAAATTCTAAACTGGAGTGTATAACAGTTTCCGATGCCATTCTTCCGGACAACAGTTCATGTCCTACGCGTAAGGTTCGCATAACTTTAATTTTATCACAGTGCAGAATTTAACATTTATATAAAAAATATGGCAACAGATTAGATGCAGAAATAGAACGCTTCGCTATAAAATATTTGTCACCGTTAATTATTGTTTTTTAAAATACTTTTTAAAAATATTTTCTCGCTTCTTAATTATAATTCATTTAAACTAAATTCCTTGTATTTCAATTTTACCTTATAGAAGTATAACTGCTTATACATTTTTTTTAAGAAATAATGCATATTATATTATGTAATATTGTGAAAATTCTAACTGAAGAACTTTCTTAAGCCTAAATCTGTATTTAGATTTTAGTAACAAGCAACCTTATATATAACAAAAATGTGTCATTTCTGATATGCAGAAATGTCACACTTCTTTCATTTTCTGAACCAAAAAATTAAAGTTAGAGTGAATTAACTTTATTTATCTAATGACGTAATTAATTTTACTAATCAAGTGCCGCAGAAAGAATAATTATGATTTTTTTTTACATTTTTAAAGCACTTTTTATTTTTTAAGAATTTATGATTTGAAAATATCTATTATTAGATTTTTGTTTTAAAAATTAAAATCTAATTGCATAATTCCGAAAACAATTTAAGATATGAATAATTTTAATAAAAATAAATTAAAAATCTTTGTGACACACAGTAAAACACAAAAACACAATAAAAACACAGTATTAAAATTAATAAGAAATTCTACATTTTTCAACAATTTTTCAATCATTAAAAATTTTAAAAAAAAACTGAATCTATTTAAATCAAGCCACTGTTTTGCGTGTTGATATTCCGCTTAGTTTAAGTGACGAACCATGATTAATCGTAAAAAAAACCTTGTAAATAACTTATTAACTGTCAACTGTTTCCACGTGAAGACGATCACACGCGTCGCCATATTTTTTGAGCACGAAATATGCGTTCGATCTGCCCTAATACTTGTTCTAGAAGACATAGATCAATTTCCCAATAACATAAAGGAAGCATGGAAGTATGACATTGTATATTGGATGAAGAAGAGTCATGAATAGGTTGTCAATATGAAAATTAATTCATCAAAATATGCAAAAGAGTTAATCAATACTTAGATACAAGTTTGAAAACAAAATATAACGTCTGGAAATGAAAATATTTAAGAAAACATAAATGCTATGAGTAAGAAAATGTAACAATCAACAGTGATTCTTCTAATTTAAGAAGTTTATTCAGATGTATGTCATAAGGACGTTGGATCGAAAAATAATGGCGTTTTTTGGTTATGCGGGAGAAAGTTTTCTGATTATTTTTTTTTTTTTATTTATTTATTAATTTTGTTACTTTTTGTGGCGTTTAAGACTATTTTCACGTGATCAAAACAAAATTTTTCTTCCTCACAACGTTCATAAACGAAAAAATATTCTTTTCATCATTATATCCTAAAAAAGGAAAGAAATTCTCAAACTTTCATCATTTTTGAATATCAAATTTGCAATATTTGAATACTAGAAATGCGGAGTTAATGCTATTTTCATAACAGCTGAGAGTTCGTCAAAATTACTCATGACTGCTAGATCAATTTTAGCCTCTATTTAGCCAGAACCCTTTATGCTTATTGATTGGCACAAGACGTCATTATGGAGAAAAGTCACAGTTTTAAGAAAACGAAAAGCATTTGCGCACTGTAGTTTTAATATTTAAAAACTTATTCTAATGCTCCATTATCTGGGCTCATAAAAGTGTGTAAAAATAAGAATAGGGTATTGATGGAAAAATTTTGCCATATTGACGATTTTTTTTAAATAAGAATTTAATAACTTTTAGAATATTTAAGTTATTTGTCCGTTTTAAAGCCCAGATAATTCTTCACGGCAAGATGGTACACATATCTTAAAATTATAGCTTTGTATTTGAAGTGTAAGGCATTCAAATTGGAGCTTTTTTATCCTTGGTGATAGAGCTTCGAAATACCATGCTAAGTTTGCACGCAAGGTGGCGCTAGTTTAAATTAGTTAGCGACTTTTTGCTTACACTCGGCAAACAAAAAAGCAAAACAAAAAAAAAAGTTTTATTGGGTGAAAATACTTTAAACAAATTTATATGAAATGCTCAGGATCGAAGACCTATGAGCTCATGACGTCACAAATCATAGAGATTTCATATTTCCTGCACAATGTTTTCGTAATCGGAAGCATAAAAATTGGCAAGTGAATCTATAAATAGAGTACATATGGATTAATAAAGCGACGTATTTTGTTTGGCATGTGGACAATTTCCTTTGTCTGCATGTTGTCTATTATAGTTTTATTATGGGATTTTTTTAGTTATAGTCTTTACAAGGTTCTGACGTACTAAGCAATAAACACTTAAAAAATTATTTCACAAATTTGCATTGTGGAACTTTAATGTACAATATACATAAGTTTATCTTTATGAGTATTGTTCCTACTCAAGATGAGCTACATCATCTTGAGTGTAGCTCATCTTGAGTAGGAATATGAGTAAATACTTTTCAACTGAGAAATAAAAACAAACGGGTAAAATAGCAAGTAAATATAAAGTTCCTCTATGAAAACTTGTGAAATTTTTAATTTTTTAATAGCTCAATACAACTTTGGTCTCATTTTCTACAAAAAGGTTTTTTTTTGTCTTATTTTTTAGACTCCACCCGCCGCTTGCTCCGCTCACCAACCACTATAATTGCTTTTTCATCGTTATTTATTTCTTCTTAAACGTCAATATTTTCCACAAAAACACAGAATATTTTATTTTCAAAATATATGATTATTTTAGCTATTAACATTTTGTTAATATGTTAATCGAAGTGAAATAGATCAATTACCAGGATAATTGCCACGAAAAATAATCATGTGAACTAAAAGAATAATGTTTACCTAGTGAATATAAGAAGGAATAAATGAGAAGCAATTTTACTCGTTGACAAAACTTATAACAATTCAAATAGTGAATGGTTTCTTATAATTTTCATTAACACACATAATCTCTTTTTTCTTTTTCGCCCTTCTCTCTTTTCCTTCTTTTTATTGACATTTATTAGCGGTCGAATTTATAAAAGAACAAAATAAAAATCTTGCGAGAGAAAAATAAATTTTCTACATTTAAGAATAAATATTCAATAAGAAAAACAACAACAACAAAAAATCGCGGAAAGGCACATTTTGCAATTACTTTCGAACAAATGAAAATATTTAAAAATAAAAATCTCGCTAAATTTATAATACAAAATGGCCCTATATCAACCCCGTAGTTGCATTTCAACGGACAATAAATCGACGAACACATAGTTTTTTTTTTTTTGCTACAAATTTACTAATTAATAGTTCTCCAATTAACTATTGAATTGTAATTTTTTTTATTCCCTTCCATTCCTTGTACACTTTTGTAATTTTAAGTTTCTAAGTTTAATAGATTTTAAGCAGCAGAGTAATGTAACGAAAGCAAAACATACTCAGAGGAAATGAAACGCACTATAAACAAATGTGATCTTTTTATCTTGTCAGATTTCAATTCTGTAGTTACATTCCAGAGAACTATACTTTAACGCTAAAGTGTAAAAATCAGTCATTCAGCAGATTATATAGCCAACGTGATGATGAACTAGGATGATTCGTTAAAGTGCAAAAAAATGTTTTTATTTTCCAAATAACCAAGGTAAAGCTTTAAACTGATTTGCACTGCACATGATAAACACTTGTTAAAGTGAAAATAAGATCTTTGCTTTTACAAATAACAGCATTTATGAACAATTCAACTAGTATGATGTTACTTATTTATTTTTTAGTTATCTACGAAATTAAGATGCTGTGATAAAAAACTCAGCACATCAGTTCATAGAATCAATCATCAATCACTTTAAGAAACATCCAATCAAATGGTTTAAAATATTATAATTATTATGGAAATTAGCAGAATGTTATTTATGTCTTTTTCGATGTGTAAAGAATCAAGTCACTACAATCAAACGATTAACAAATTAGTTTAAAGAGAACAAACTTTGAACTTTAACCCTTTGCGGCAAATTATAGTCTACCAACATATTAACAACAGCGACCTCTGGCAGCGTATTCTTGATCTCTTCGTTAAAGAATAGTGGTTGCTAAAAATTGATGAGCGTTTAGAAACAAATAGTCTTATGTTTCTATTGTTTGTAAAAGTTTTGAATAAACCGTTGCCAGACTGATCACTCTGCACCAGAAAGTGTTAACGATACGGATACCGTTAATGAGCTCTTTACCTAGCTAAATTATGGAAAACACTTGATTCCGCCCTATAATTGAGAACTCTGGTTAATCTCTAAGAATGAACGGTTTTCTGGCATAAGCGGTAATAAATAAATCAATTAGTAACAAGCCTATTATTTTGCTTCAAACCAAAATAGGTATTTTTAATATTATTATATAGATTTGTGTCAGTATATGCGTAGCAAAATCTCTACTTGAATTCGTAAGGCCAATCGAATTTGTTAGTAATTATCGAGTTTTGCAAAAGAAATTTAAAACCAATTCTTACACAATTATACAATTTGTAAAGCATGTTCTTTTTTTATTTCATATGACAAGGCGCGAGAGAAAAAAATAGTCAAAACTAAGAAAAAGCTAATTATTTAAAAAAATTGCTAAAAAAAAGTTAATCAAGCATTTGGTTTAATAGATAATATTTAAAATAACAAAATTTAATAAATAATATTTTAACGTCACATATAGATCCTTTCGAATGACAACAAGTTTGATTTTAAAAAAAAATTCTTCTGTGGCATAAAAGCGAAGTAAGAAACAAACCAAGAAAGATTATTTGAGAAGCAAATAAGAGTGATGAAATTGCAACTGAGCACATCTTATGATATAGTAAAAAAATTTAACCAACAAGCTTTCACGAGATTTCAAGATATTTAACTTTAGCCTCGCAGCTGGGAAGTTCAGATTCAGACGGAGTTCAGATTCTTCAATTAGACCAAAGAACACAACGCTTAATCACGGAATTTGAAGAGGAGTGGGTGATAAAAACGGGTTTAAGAAAACAAAACCAAGAAAGCTTATTTTGAAAATATACATCTTTTCCAATCATTGCTAAAAGCTGGAGCCTTTCGAATTTATGTTGAAAAATGGTTTCTTTTAGTATTTATTAGCCAACTGGACTGTGTAGCGGTCAGGGAACTGGCCATGCATCAGAAGGTTCTGGGTTTGAATTCCGGAAAAGGCATGGATGTCCTTTCGTTCCTTGTATTATCTGTCCTTACTGTGGTAGCAGCGTTGGCCCACCTAATATGGTGTCCGAGAAAAAGTGGCAAACAAATTTTAAATCAGGGAACTGGCCTTGCATTGGAAATAATCTGGGTTCGAATCCCGTTCAAGGCATTGATGTTCTTTCATTCTCAGTACTATCAGTCCGTACTGTGGGAGCAAAGATGGCCAACCTGATATGGTGTCCGTGTAAGAGTGGCCAACAAATCCGCCTTGTAAAATACCTGAATTCATGAAATGTTAACACAGGTGGGCATTGGAAGTAAAGTAATAAAAATAAAGTATTTATTCCTGAAAATATTCTACATACTAAGTACTTTTCATGTGTGGTTCAATCATAAAATTTTTCTTCTAAGACTTTTCTATTGGGTTTTATTTTTGTGATACGCAATAGTTATTATGTGATATTTCTTTAGTTGGTAAAAGCATGATTTAGAAATGACACCAATGAATATAAATCATGTTGCGCATTAATTTATCACTGTGACGCTTGAATTTAGCAAAGAATATTATAGTTTTATTGTGCTTATTCTAAGTTTGTAAAATTTACTTTCACATATGATCTTTACTTTTATAAGACTATTTCTTGTTTGTAGGGTTAACTTTTGTGAGAATACAGGTGAAGGAAAAAAATTATGTATATTGCCAACTATGTTAGGAAAAATCAAGTTTGAATATAAAACTGATTACGGATTAAACCAGTGACTATTCATTTATTTGATCACATTGTGCGATAATCTATCATGTTTGTGACTTCTGAAACATCACACTGTTCCATAATTTTATAACATCAACATATAAGGTTAAATATTTATTATATGATGAGCGTTTGACTAAATAAATCATTTAAATCATGACTATAATGTTAAGCAAATCAACATTAATAATCATGATAATACAATTCAAAGAATACTTGGTTGTTTTTCTGTTTGAGTGAAAAGGCTGAATTTTAGTTTTCAAATCAACAATTCAACAGTACTGTTAATTTTGAGGTTTTTTTTTTCCAAAGGGTAAAGGTAGAAAGACTATGATGATTTAAGAAGTGTTGCTACACTTTCTTTGAAAAATGTGCTGTTTCCTTCATTGAAAAAAAGTTTTAAAGCTTAAATTACCTGCATAAATAAAAAGTGAGACACTAGACAAAGAATACAAGAGGTAATTTTTTATTTTTTATTTATATTTGCGGATATTAATATTTATATGGTTGTATGAACAATGCTTAAAGATATTATTAACTGATGGAATTTTAAAAACTTAAGAAAAGGAAAAAAATATGATACTTTTTCCATAGTAGCTATAATTTTTAATACAAATGCGTGAATGTTAACGTGAATAGGATATATTCCAACGTTGAATCTTAGATAAAATATTTTGTGAAATATTAATATTGTAATAAGCATTTTTTTGAATTAGTTTTAAAAAAAATAACCTTCGCTCCTAATTTTTAAAAAGAATTAAAATCACAAATGTCTATATTTAAAAATAATGACCTAAGCTAACATTAATTCTTTAACCAATTCTTTAACCAAGGTATTAGGTAATTAGTTTTTTAAAGTTACTACATGCGTGAGTTAAATCCTTGAATATTACTCTTAATATGAAAACCATTTGACCATCTCCCTAATTATTTATTCTTCTCTTACGTACATTTTGTTTATTTACGTTTTTAAAGGTATTTAATTTATTTGAAATTCAATAATGGTTTCTGTTCTAAAGTGCATTATTTCGAACTATATATTCTTCGTATTTTACAGTAATCAGTTTCAGCGCTTATTTATATATCCCTAAAATAATGTGAATAAATATAAATTAATTCAATTTTAAAAGGCTTTTTTTGCGTTTAAGTTGATGGGGAGAGAAAAATTAACTTGGCCTACCAGGAATTACATTTAGCATACTAATAAGTCTTATTTCAATGTAGATAAACATTCTGGTGTGATAAATACATTTTAATTTCATTATGTCATTATCCACATGAAAATGGTTTGTTTCCTTAGCATTGAGGCGATTCTTGCCCGAGGCAATATTTGTTAATTTATTTGAAATTCATCAAGTTTTTCGTTTTCGAACCGCATTAATTTTAAATGTATTCCTCGTATTTTACTGCGATCAGTTTTTACGCTTAGTTAAATATTTGTACAATAACTTATCTCTCTATATAAATATATAAGGCAGCATCATAAGCACGCGATAAAACAAAAGAACGCGCAATACAACAAAAATTACAATAAAACACGCCAAAAGTCTGTAAAATAGCTGGAAAAAACTTTTTACTACATTATTTTAAACCCATAACTGAACATTTTTCGAATCCAGTTTGTAGAATTTAGTTCGTTAAAACTTAAGTATATTTATTAACGCTATTTTTCTTAAATTAAATACTATTTTTCTTTAACAACAGTACATAGCATCGTTTAATTTCAAAATCTGAAAACAAAATATTTTTAAAACAAAACGTGCGTTTGCATTTTAAAATAAATACTTCGAAAATTGTAGATAATTAAGCTACATTAAATTTACGCTTAATGAATTTAAAGTGAACAAATTTAGTTTAGTTGCTGAATGTATAACAAATAATGGAGCATAACAAATAATTTAGATTTTAGGGATTCATTATTTTTTTATTATATTTTATTATTTTTTACATTTTTCTTATTATTTTGTAATTAATTTGACATTGCATTATTTTAGACCCATAACTGAAAATTTTTCGATTCAAGTTTTTAGAATTTAGTTGGTAAAAACTTAAATATATTAAAATATATTATTTTACACTATTTTCCTTAAATTAAATACTATTCTTTAGCAACAGTATAAAGCATCTCATAATTTCAAATTCCGAAAACAAAATATAAGCACTTCAAAAATCGTAGATAATTAAGCTACATTAAATTCGGAGTGAATAAATTTACGTTTAACTGCTAAATGAAAGATAAGGAGCATAAATACTTTAGATTTTAGTGATTTATAATTTTTTTTATTAGATTTTATTATTTTTTACTGTTACATTTTATCATTCTTTTATTACATTTTATTATTATTTTGTAATTAATTTAACATTAATTATTTAACCACATAACTGCATAATTTAGACTCTATTAAATAACTTAGACAACTATTCATCCAGTATTTTTTCAACGAAAAACGGATATCACAACATTTTGGCTCTAAATTGAAAAATATATATTATTCTTTATTAACCAAATGAATTTTAAAATATTTAATTCATTTTTAAGCATTTTTGAAAAGTTATAGCTTTGCGTTCATTTTGTTTAAAAAATAACCGTTGGAATAGATGTGTGTTAGTCAATAATATTATTAATAATAATACTAAGAAGAATCTTATTTTTAAATTACTACTTCTGTTAATTGTTCACTCAAAAACAAGTTGAACAAGAAAAAAACAAGTTGTTAATGAAAATTTCCTTTTTTTTATTTTAAAGTTATTTTGAAATTTTAAATTAGCTATTGTATGTTTTAAGTGTGTTTTTTAAAGAGTTATTATCACCTGTCCAAAGGTAAAGAATATCATTCCATTCCGATGCTGATGAATAATACATAATTAAATTCCACATTACTTGAATAAAATATGGCACTTAACTGCAAGCCTTACTGATTAGAAAAACACTAATCATTTCTAAAATATGGAAAAAACTGTTTTGGGAAGATACAAAATTTTATAACGATTTGCATGACAGGAATCTATTTATTATCACAAGAACAATTACAAATCGATCTAAAAATATACATTTTACGTGCTATATTTTAAATTTTCCATGACAACTTGTTCTTAAATAATAACATCAATATTAATGAGACATCAATATTAATGAGAAGATCGATATTAATGATTGTTTGGTAATAAGCTATTACCAACCAATTACCATGGCAAGAAACTGTCAGATTTAAACAGAGGTTTCGTGTTGCATTAAAGCTTAATAGATAACACGTTAACCGTCACAAATAGATCCTTGCAAATAAACAAGTGTGGCCTTAAAACAGTTTTTCTGCGGCATAAGAGTGATGGCTGAAATAGACCAAGAAAATTTATTCGAGAAACAATTAAAAATGATGAAATTGCAACTGAGCACACCTTATGATAAAGTAAAAAGAATTTCAACCAACAAGCTTTTACGAGATTTCAAGATGTTGTTCAACTTTTGCCTCGCAACTGGGACACCACTTAGTTCAGGAGATTTAAACACATTCGAAACTGAAAGCCGCAGTTTTATCATGTATATTTGTATCTTCTTGTGCGTACTTAGATTTGTTAATTTCGTCTTCGTATCATGCTCGATCCATTTTTTCTTAAGATACAACTCAATGATTGTAACGTATTATGCACTACAGTTATTTGCCTTGGCTGCATTAGTAAGCGTAATACGTCAGCAAAAAGCAATAACAACGTGCGTTCGAAAAATGGCTCTAGTAATGTCGCAAATAAACTTTTCCAATACAAAAGGATACCAACGGAAAGTACGACAAGCTATTTTATTTAACATTTTGGGGATTCTTTTGATTGTTAGCACTCTCACACTCGCCATGATGCTGAAACGGTCGGTGAGATTCGTAAGCAATCCTTTGCTGTTTCTGGGATTCTCATTGGAAGGGAAGGAACGAGACGATTTTTTAATTGTAACGCGGGTTGCTTTTGTGTTCCTATATGCATCCAGCGAAGCAATCTGTAGCACTTTTTCCTTGCTGAGTTGCACAGCTTATTTTTACGTTGGGGAAATTATCTGTAGCTTCGGAAAGAAATTAAAACTCCGTTTAGAGTACAAATCGTTTTCTCAGGAATCTATTTCTGAAAATATTCTTATGTTTCAGAGAATAGTTTCCGTTACACATGAAGTTGATGAAGCTTTTTCGAATTGCGTGCTTTTCGTATTCGGCTCAATCATCAGCTGCTTCTTTAATGCTCTTAGTGTTGCGTTATCTATACGTGGTTATCCCTCGCTATATGTTTATTCGGCAATTATGTTTACTACTGGTTTAGGCAATTTTCTCCGTATAACGCTCGGAGGGCAACGTATTATATCTGAATACCAGAAAATGAAACATCTTCTTGTAGAATGTTCTGAAATTGTCACACAAAACTACTTGAGCCAGAAAGAACTTACTAGTTTTTCATTGATGGTAAATGATATTAAAACGGCAGATTTACGTGTAACGGGGGGAAATATGTTTGAAATACGTAAAGGGCTCATTGTAACTGTAATTGGCGTGATAATTAGCTACGGAGTTCTGATTCTTCAGTTAGACCAAAGAACATAACGCCTGATCACGAATTTGAAAAGGAGTGATTGATAAAAATTGGTTTAAAAAACAAAAACAAAAAGGCTTATTTATAAAATATCTGTCTTTTTCTACCATTACGCTGGCGATATTTTCGAATCTATGTTACTAAATATCTTATTTTATTCCTGAAAATATTCTATTTATTAAGAATAATTCATGTGTGTTTCAATCATAAGTGAGTTCTTCACAACTCCTTCTGTGTTACATGTTTCTTATATACCATCTTTAAAATTTGATATTTCTTTTGTTGATAAAAGCATGGTGTAGGAATGGCACAAATGACTAAACCTAACATATTGCGCATTATTCTGACATTGTGATGCATGTACACAGAAAATAATCCTGTAGTTTTAGTGTTCTTATTCTAAGTATATTTAATTTACTTTTATATGATAATTGCTTTTATATCACTGTTTTATGCTTGTGATGTTTACTTTTGACAAAATACGAGTTGAGAAAAATAATTATGAATATTGACACCTATGTTAAAGAATCAAGTCTGAAAGTAAAGCTGATGAAGACTGAAACCAGCCACTATTCATTTATTAGATTGTGTTGTGCACTACTCAATAACTGTGTTTGTGACTTCTGAAATATCTTACTCTTCTTTAATTATATAGCACTAATATATAAGGTTCAAGTATTTATTATATGTTTTAAATTTAACTAAATAAATCATTTAATACATGACTAAAATTTCAAGCATTTTCACATTAAGAATCACGATAATATAACCTGTAATTTGCTTTTAAGAATACTTAGTTGTTTTGCGGCTTGAGTGAAATGTTTTAAATGTTTTCTTTTAATATTTGTTTTTAAAAACTATTGTTTGTTTTTAAAAACAACAATTCTACAATAATGGATCTTTCATAACTTATTTCGGAAGTGAGAGCAGATCCTTCAATTGACCCTCCACAGAATAGCGCATTATGGTTACAGTTATTATCCAACATAGAATGACTATGATGGTTTACGAAACGTTGCCACACCTTCTTTGAAAAATTTACTATTTCCGTCACAAATTGATTTAAAGAATTTTTTAAAGCTTAAACCATCTGCATTATTAAATAACGTTTTCATCTTTTATTTATGTTTGAAACATGAAAAGTCTAATATATATATATATATATATATATATATATATATATATATATATATATATATATATATATATATATATATATATATATATATGTAATACAAAAATTATAAAAATATTTTTGTATTAATAAAACATTTAAACTCTTTCATTTTCATAAAATGCAGATATTCTATTTTGGGACTCCAAGGTTAAAAATATACCAATGAATAATAATTAGATTTATGTTTCAAAAGAGAAGTTATTTTAAGATCTTTCACTTCCATATAAGGAAAGATGAAACGATTTTCTATGAGTATTAAATAATTTGTGATGAGGCGTAGGAATACAAGGCATGCAATATGACTGCCCTGTTTACCCATTGTAAGTATCGTATAAAACCTAGGAGCGATGGTTTTTGCGTGGCTTTTTGTGTTTTACTTGTGCTAGTTAAACTCCGTCAGATCTGACGAGAAAAGTGTCTCTCCCCCTCCAGCCGGAGAGGGGAAGAAACTGTTGCTTCACCATCTTTAATTAATAAACAGCTTGTGCAGAATCTGGACTCATTATTCATCTGATATTTGGACTAATTTTTCCATATTAATAACGGGGTTTTGCTCTGTTATTATATATATATATATATATATATATCTTTAGATTTATATAAGTGCATGAATAAAAATTAAAACTATTCTTAACTGGTTTTTAAAGGACTCAAGGAAAAAAATGAAATTGTTTCTGTTGTATTTATATTGTTTAATAATAAGTGTGTGATTGTTAACATGAATACGGAAAAAATAAAATATAAAATTGAATACTTAGTATAAATATTTTATAAAATATTAATATGGTTATAACAGTTTTATTTGTGAAAAAAGTACCTCCGTTCCTTATTATTAGTAAGAATTAAAATCACAAATGTCTCTATTTAAAAACAATGACCTAAGCGCACATTATCAATGACATAAGAGATTAGGTAATTAATGTTTTTAAGATTCTAAATGCGTGCGCGAAGTCCTTGAATATTGCTCTAAACATAAAAAATTTGTCCATCTGCCTGATTATTTATTCTTTTCTTACGTATGTTGTTTATTTACGTTTATAAAGGCGTTTCACTTATTTGAAATTCATGAACGGTTTCAGTTCTGAAGCGCAGTATTTCCAAATGTATGTTCCTCGTATTTTACAGTAATCAATTTCAGCATTTAGTTAAATATATCTAAAATAGTGTGATTAAATTTATTCAAATTTAAATAGCTTTATTTTACGTCTAAGATAATAACGGGAGAATAATTAACCTGGGCTAACAGGGATCAGAACATATTAATTATTCTTATTTTTATGTAGATTAGCGTCTTGATGAAATAAATGCTTTTTAATGCATAATGTCTTTGCCTGGATGAAAATGGTTTGCTTACTTCGATTTTTGTTCGAGACGATATTGTTAATCAATTTAAAATTTATTAGATGTTTCGTTTCTGAACATATATGGCAGTACTTTTACTTTCGTTACTTGTACCGCCGGTACAAGTAAATAGTACGTACTTTTACTTGCACTTCGTTACTTTTTAAATTTAGTACTTTTACTTGTAATTTCGTTACTTTTTAGGGAAAAAGTACAAGTATTGGTAACGGAAATGTCGAATGAAATCGTTACTTTTTTCTAAAACTCGGTAAGCTTTCTAAAAAAAAAATTAAATTAAAAAAAAAATGCTTTCGAAATGCAATTATTTTGCAAAATGAATAAAAATATTAATTAACAAGTTATTTCCATTCATTTTTGAGTTTTATGCATTTGCAAGTTTTATGCAAAAAATGTTGGATTTTGTTATTACGTTTTTCAATTTTCTTTTTGAACTCACTAATAATACATTTTTGTCTTAATACATTTTTTACTAAATACATTTTTACCTAGTACATTTTTTACTAAAATTATGTTTGTGCCCGACCTTGTCAAACAACGCCCAGTCAAATCTCTAAGAACTTCAGAACTATTTGTGCTATTGAAAACTATTATAATTACTATTTTAACTCTTAAAAACACGAAGGTATTAATTTAGTCCCTGATACTAAAATTCGTGTTCAGATTTTAATTATTCCGTTAGGCAGAAATGTTCGGAAAATGATTTTCTCGCATGACTTCAGCATTAGCCATTGTTACAAATAAAACTGTAGACTATTCTGTTTCAACTTATACTGAACATTCAATTATTTTTTACTAGCTCAAAGATCACAAAGCTATCTGAAGCCCCGTGTTTCCTTTGTTTATGTTTGTGCTTATAAAACGCGTTTCTATAGAGTAAAACAATTTTAAATCAATGGTAATTTAAATAAATAAAAATAATAATTTAAAAATTAAAATCAATAGATAAAATTTCTTTTTCGAGCAAATCCATAAAAAGTTTGATATTAAAATTATATTTAATTTTAAAATTATATTATACGATTACATTATAAAATTATATTATAGTATTCTTCCGCATTTAAAAATAAATTAATGTCCATAACTTTCAAAATTAAAAATAATTAAATAAATAACAACAATTTTGCAAAAACATTAATGAACATAAGAATATTATTCAATAAAATTTTAGGTTACTTTGAATTTTCGATTTCCTAGAAATGTACTTTTAAATCGTTACTTTTTTTGTTTTGTACTTGTACTTTTACTTGTACTTTTTACTCGTTACTTTTTAAAATAAGAACTTTTTACTTTTTACTCGTTACTTTTTTTAAAAATACTTGTATTTTTACTCGTTACTTTTTAAAAGTAACGTTGCCATATATGTTTCTGAAGCACAATAATTTAAAATGTGTCTACCTATTTTATGGTGATTAGTTTTTGCACTTCGTTTAATATTTTTGAAATAATCTCTCCTAGACCTTAGACAATAGAATAATAAATTATAATAAAGCATGCAAAATGTCTGTAAAATAGCTATAAAAAAAAAATTTCTGCATTGTTTTAAACTCGTGGCCGAAAACTTATGGACTCATATTTGTAGAATTTCAGCTCAGAAAAATTAAATACATACTATTTTTTATTTAGTAACAGTATAAAGCATGATTTAGTTTCAAAATAATTCACAAAATATTTTAACAGCAAAAAATTCATTTCATTTTGAAAAAGATATTTAAAAAATTGTAATTGTTAAGCTATAATAAATTTACGGTTATTAAATTTACAGTAAATAAATTTACGATTAAATGCCAAACGAATAATAAGGAGCATAAACAATTTAAATTTTTGTAATTCATTACGTTTTACTTATTTTACTATTTTTTTTATATTACTTGCTATTATTATTTTGTAATTAATTTTACACTAATTTTTTTTATCCACCAAACTGCATAATTTTGTCGCTAAGAAATAACTTGAAAACTAAGAAATAATTCACAATTTAATTGTGTGTGATCCAGATGTCCTACAAACTTTTTAACGTAAGATGTTTTTTTCTTTAAAGAATTAAGATGCTTCTTTGATTAAGATGCTTCTTTTAACATTAAGCTTAATCAATCAATTTTAAATATCAGTTTTAAGCTTGAAAATAAACAAAGTAGACTTTTTTTTTCTATAAAAAAGTTACAGTATTTTTAGTATTTTTCAGCGTTATAAAGGATAAAATCAGCAGATTGATATTTAATACTCTAATAGTGATAGTTTAAATGTTCACAAAGGGTACAGAAATATAATTATTATTCTGAATTTAAAGAAGGGAAGTAAAATTCAAAAAGTACACATCTATATCATTGTGGAAAGAGGCATAAATTTAACTATTCATACTGTAATTTTTTCTTGGAAAAACGAATGTCACAGCGTTTTAGCTCGAAATTAAAAGAAAAAATAATGCGATTCCCGTCCTTCATAACCAGTATAACTTTTAAAATATTCAACTCATTTTATGTCAATTTATATTTTAATGTAGTTATAACTTAAAGCTTATTTTGTATTAAGTATAAATGTCGGAAACCGTATTATAGATGTATATCATTGAATAATAATAATAAGAGTTTAATCCTAAATTGGATTTGAAATAATTTTCATAAGGATCCATTTGATATTTTGTTGAAATCATAACTTAACTTTGAACCTTTTAACTGATTTGTTAATGATCTTTTTGCTCATTAGTTTCATCATCAATTAGTTTAAAAATGTTTCATTAATGCTCTGAAAGTTATAATATTTTTTGAAGCATTAAATATTATCTTTTTCGAAAAGATTTTAAAGAACCAGAACTGATAATTGTAAAGGGAAAGGGAAGATGGGGAAAAATTGGTAAAGTTATAATAGTTATGCAAATTGATTTGAAAAATGTCATTAGATTTTGTGAGTTACTATTTTAAGAACTTGCTATTCTCCCGATAATGGAGAAACTTTGAAACTACGTTTCTGTTAAATTAAAGCTCTAAAACAAATAAAACAGAAATGTGTTCGTGTTAAAAATTGCCTTTCACAATATTTTCTTCAGAAGAAGTAAATGTTAGTCGAACATGATAATTTTCATAAAATAGAAGTTTTTTTTTTTTACTATCTTTCTGTGTCTTTAGTCATATCTAAAATGTAGCATACCAATTTTTATTTTCTAAGAAACTATCGATAATCAATTTCTTTAGTGATAAACAACGATGGCATGCTTTTAATTTTAAGTCGAATAAGACTTTATGCATTATTATCTTTAATGTCAACTTTTGGTTCGTTAAAATAATAATAATTGACTTCTGGATCCCACCTTAACTACTTTCACGATCGACGAAATAAATAAATTAAACTGAGTTCATAAATTACCAAGTGAATAACAACATCGAATTTTATTCCTCGCGTAGTAGAATTTTTATAATGAATCTAAACATGAACTTATTTTAATAAATGATTCTGAACGTTTTTGCGTCGATATAAAAAGGTAATTTTAAGTGTGATATATTATCAAGCAGTAATCTAAAGTAATATAAAGCGTAAGTGTCTCTATCATTGTGATAGTTATAGATAGACGAAAAATATTTAAAGTGAGCCTAAAAATGAACATCTTACCAATTGTGTTAGCTTGAAGTCATTGAAAAGTAATTTCGAACGAGATCTAAGGTATGGAATAATTATTCTAAAGCATCTCCATAATTGTGATAGATATGAATAAAATGAAAATTTGTTAAAATGTATCTGAAAATGAACATATCCGTTTCAATAAATGACTTTAAGAAATTTCCCGAGGTCATGAAATAGTAATTTCAAGTAGTTAATCTAAAATACCACTATAACAGCTGTAAATATGGATAAGCGGAACATATTTGAAATGGATATAGAGAGGAACTTATTACCAAACTTAAACAGCAATTCCAAAGAGTTTTCTCGAAATCATGGAAAAGTAATTTCAAGAGAGAAAGCTTGGAAAACTTTTACATTACTTTTTAACTTTGGACTTTTAACGGGAATACCGATCTGTTCTCAGGATTTGGTAGCTAACAACATTAAAAGTCGTAAAATAGTTAAATGCATTTGCTACCTATTTTACTTGTTTAAAATTGCTTGTTTGGCATTTTTATCCGTCACTATTCGCTACTTTTTACCGTTTAATTCTTTGATCGTGACATACTATGCTTACCATTTATTTAAAATAGCCGCCGTAGGTTGTGTTTTGAACAAAACCTACGGCATTACAAAAAGCATAAAAAAGCTACTCGTAACAATGTCTCAAATTAAGTGTTCAACAAATAAAGGACTCAGTTGCAAGATTGTTTTTGCTATGTGTTTCCACGCAACGGGAATTTTAACCGTTGCTGTCATTCATGGGATTACTCTAAGAAACACTGAAAGAAATGTGCCTGATCCAATAAATTTTGCCGGGTCTTCATTAGAAGGAAAAAACAGGGGTTATTTCTTAAGCGCGACAAATTTTTCGTTGATATTTGTATATGTAACAACAGAGACGACATGCGGATTGATAGGACTTCTTAGCTCTCTGGCCTACATATGTCTTGGAGAAATCATTCGTGGATATGGACTAAAACTAAAAAGGCGTTTTGAACACAAACTATTCTCCAGCGAAGAAATATCTAAAAACATTATGATGTTTCAAGAAGTTATGTCAATCGTATTAGAAGTTGACAAGGCATTCAGGAATTCTGTGTTTTTTGCGTACGGGTCAATTCTCAGCAGTTTTTTCCAAGCCCTCAGTGTGGCGTTATCTGTAGGATCCCTCAATTCGTTATATGTGTTATCAGCCGCGATGTTCGCAACTTCCTTGGGTAGTTTCTGCTATCTCACATTCAGCGGACAATATATTCTGACGGAATACGCTAAACTAAAGCAAATACTTGTTGAGTGTTCAGAAATTGTTACACAAAATTTCGTTTCTGTCAAGGAGATGGCGAGTTTTTCTTTGATGGTGAGTAATATTGTGACCTCCAATTTGCATGTGTCCGGAGGAGGAATGTTTAAGATTCGTAAGGGATTAATTGTTACCGTGGTTGGTATTCTGATTAGTTATGGCGTTCTAATCGTCCAATTAGATCAAAATAAATGAATAAAATGATACGTTGATTTTATGAAACAATGACGTTTTCAAGCAAGTTCTCATGGCTTTCTCGCCACGGCAATTTCGTAACTATAAAATTTTTCTTTTAGTTGTTGATGTGTGACTATACATTTAATGATCAAAATATGCATGCTTTGAGTCATAACTTTAATATTTCATGCATTTCATTGAGTCGATAAAATCGATTTTCACTATTACTATACCAGAAAGCGTAAAAATTCCCCTTATTTATTATTGGAATCAGAGAAGCTTAAATAATTGTGGTATAGAGGTACTGGTATTGTGCTAATGGTTTATTGGAGAATAATTGGTACTTAATAGTCTCAAATCTGTTAATTAAGTGCCCATAACAGGCGTCATTTGCGGCCCATTTAAAAGGACTGTAAAATAAAGTTCTTGAAAAAATAATATGTGATAAATAGATTATTTTAAAAGAGCACATATTATCTGAAATGCACTAGTGTTAGTTTGCAATTCATACGCCAGCGACAAGAAATTCGTCATATATTTGCACAAAAAATCACTTTTATTTATAATTTCACAAAAAATATTTTCTCCTCAATAAACAAGTATGAAAACTGTAAATTGAATGATAATAAATATAAAAATAAAATATTGTGTATTTGATACATAAAATGTGTAAATTTCGGAAATTTTGTAAAATAAAAACATCTATGATTCATTTATTTCAAGCAAATTCCAAGGAAGCTATTATTTTAATGTTGAATTTTATCATCGAAATATTTTATTTCTTTATATTAATTACCATACTTTTCAGTTAAACTTGAAACTAGAAAATTGAAGCAAAACCTTTATATTATTAGAGAAAATGCTAAAAAACTTAATATTTTATAAACATAAACTATTTTAACTCAGGTTATAATAGACATCTTGCAAATTCAGAAATATCTTTTCCCCTTTGTTTTTTAAGTCAAGAAGACATTGATGCCATGTTACTAGAAATCTGTATAACTTGTATTGAAGCAAAAGTTTTGATATAATTATCAATCATTAAAAAAATTAAAAATTATGTGTGTGGCTTGATATAAATTGTTCATCCAATTAGTCGAAAAACATCCTAATTAATGCTAGTAAAAGAAAAATTCAGTGTTAAGTTTTAGAGGAAGAATAATAAGTCTCTTTTTCTTATTACCAAAGTGTGTCGTGTACTCAAAAGTACTTCTGACGCTATTTTTTATCAACTTTCATTCATGTATGTGAGAGTTAATTCATGCATACTTGATATCAATCAGATTCAAATATTTTTAGATTATCTACGGCACTCAAATGTCTATAAAACTCCGTGCAATGCCCGTCTTAATCGCTTATTTAACCACCCTAAGCAAAATGTACCGTCATTTTTCAGAAATTCGAATTTATTATCAATCAAAATTAAAATCACTTTCTGAATAGTTAGAGGACTCAAATCTCACTTAGAACTAGTCAGCCTCTAATAACAATAAGTTTCAATCATTTACTGACTACTACGAATACATTGTAAACATCCGGATCAAATTACGGTAAAAAATGAGGATACGGTAAAAAGAAATTATTGGACAGGATCCGGTCCCTGTTCGCTAATTGTGCCCGGTCTCTGTTCGCACACTGTAAAAAATTCCGGATCAAATTACGGTATACAGCACTTTTTACATAATAATCCATTATTTACCAGAACATGTTACGCAACAAAAAACCTAATATACAGTAAATTTTTACAATAATAGTTACCGTAAACTAACTGAATCCCTATAATTAAATAAATATTACTGTAAAAATTAGGTACAATATTTTATGGCCAAAAATGGATTTTACGGTAAAATGGATGTTATGGTTGATGCATCCTGAGTGCTGGTACTTAATAATGTAATTTGATCCGGAATTTTTTTAATTTAAAAACTTATATTATTGACGAAAACTCATCGCCAATAAAATTTTGAACTCATTCTGACTAGCTAGAAAGCTTAAACTTTTGATGGAATGATGTGCGTGCTTTAAATGTAAGTTACAGTTTCTTAAATTGTGTTAGTAAGTCTTATTTGCATTTGATCACCAATCAATATTTAGGCTTTTTATTAATCCACAATTAGACAAACTAACAGCCACAAAACTAAAAAGAAGAGAATAATATAAAATAATTTTTATAAACTGCATTTACTTAATATACTGAAAAGGAAAAAGCTAATTTTTTTTCTGACTAAAAGATATAATTTACTTAAACAAAAATAATAATTATCATTTAAGAAAATTATTGAAATAGCTCTTATATCAATGAAAAAAGAAACGAAGAATAATTTAAAAGCAGCTTTTAAATCTCAATCAATTTAAGCTACAGACAATCAGTTATGATAAAAACAAAAAATTAATATAATTTAAAATTATCCATAAAAAGATTAAATATAGAACAAATGTTACTACCTGATGCGTCAAACTCAAGAAAATATTTTCCAAAGCAAGATTACAAGAGCAAGGGCCGCCAAAATATAAATGACCTAAAGCATAATTGCAGAAGAATAAAACTTTCGAACACGCTAAATATGTGGAGAAGGATGTTACCAATTCAAAACTAAATCATTTTATGTTCACGGGACGATAATAGGGATTTCCAAATCCTCTTATGTGACTGTATAAATAATAGTTGTTCTTGTTCAATAATTAAATTAATTAGATAGGATTTTTGAATAGATGATCATTTAATGATGGCATGATCAAATATGGTTTAACATCGAAAGTTAGTGATAAATCTTTGATGGGAAATCCTTAATATGAGGCGTGAAAAAAACCCTAGTTTCAAATAAATTATGAATTATTAATACAAGTAGAAGAATTATGACTTTAAAAGTTTTCATATATTTTTTTAACAAAGAAAAAAAGTAAATTTTTATTTTTTAAAAAAAAAAAAAAAACTTTTTTATTTTTTATTTATTTTTTATAATGAAATAATAATTAGATATTTCTTAAATTTTAAGCAATTAGTAATTTCCTAATTGCTTAAAATCTAAATCTAACTCTACTCTCTACTTGCCTATTTTTTCAAAAAAATATGTAAAAAATTTTAAAAAAAGAGGGAAAGAAAGAAAACGATGGAAGAAAAAAACTAGAAAATACGTATATACACATACGAAATTCCATTTCATTGTTTCCATTGTTTAAGTGACATTTTTTCTCTACTGGTAATCTATGAAAGCTACTTTTATTAGGTATTTTTAATATCTTTATAACATTAACTATATGATGTTATTGTTTATTTCGGTCTGAAGCATAGCTTAATTAAATACCTTATCGTACTAACAAAAAAGTATAGTCAAAACTATAATTTTTTAGGTAATTTTTATCAAAAGGTTTTAGTAGTGATTTTGGTAAAATTAACATATTCTTAACTTTGATCTAAACATAAGAAAAACATATTGTTTATTTTGGTCTGAAGCATAGTTTAATTAAATACCCTATCATACTGAAGAAAAATTATAGTCAAAACTAAAAGAATATGGTAAATTTTTCGTTTTTTTAGATTTATGGGAACACCACAAGGCAAGGTAATTTTTATCAAAGGGCTTTAATAGTGATTTTGGTAAAATTAACAATAAAATTTTGTTTTATAATGTGTAATAAAACTTGATAAATGTAGTAGCATTTGGTAACTTAACTATGATGTCTTAAAACATGGTATAAAAACAATTTTTTCGATTAAATTCACGTTTCAGTTTTGAATTTTTTACTAAATGTGTGGTAATAAGAACTATCATTTTGAAAATCAGAATTTCTGGTAAACCGTTACCATGTGAACGGAAAAATTATCAAATGAATGGATTAAATACCGCTAACTTTGGTTTTGCTAACCAGAAGTATGGGTTTGTGCTACCTGAAATGTCATTACAATGCAGTACGGTAATTTTGCCAGAATATTTTTTCTCCGTGGGAGGTTGCAGCAAAGGTGAATATTATGGTTTAATGAGCTAATATTATTACCGCCATTTTTCCTCTCTTTTGCCTTAACTATTGGAATCATGTTTCCAGGTTTCTGCTACCCCAGAATGATTTGATAAAGAATTTGAATCCATTAAAAAAGAAAAAACATGTTTATTTAGAAAGAGTATGTTTTTGTATTAGATTTCGTTGCTAAAAATTTCCTCTGTACTAATTAATTAGGAAATTTCAAATGAGGCCCTCAAACCGTTTCGTCAACAATACCGACAACTTTTTTTTAAAATATTAATGTAAAATTTTAAAAAACTAGTTTATTTGTTTTATTCTTTGCAAAACTTATAAAACTAACAACAAAAATATCGCCATTTTTAGGTAAATTTTTTTCCATATACTCTAAACACTATAAAATAATTGCTATCACCTAACAAAAGCCTTTGGAGATTTTATTTAGATGGCTATCAACTATGCTTTGGAGTATTATCTTAGTAACAAGTGAACTATCATCTGAAAATGCATGCATAAAAAATAAATTCCATTTTTTTCTCTTAGTTTGTAGTTCAAAGCATGTGCGCTGTAATCATAAACACTCGTAAAAAACTGTAGACAGTTATTGTAAGAACAGCAGGAGATATCGTGCTTAAGAAGGTGTAAAATGTGAAAAATTCTGATTTTGAGATAAATGCATTTTAAGACTTAAAATTATTAATCTATACACTGTTATTACCTTGCACAAAAGCTGCTGTAACATTGTAAATAATTTTAAGTACAAATAAAAGTAAAGTATTTTCAGAAAGCTAAGAGTACATAAATTCTAAATTTATTATAAACTTAATAAGATTCCTATAAGTGACGTTGTGTGGGTATCTCGATCCTTTTAGTTCTTAAAACCTGCCATTAGTTTACGTTAGCAACTGTTTTTTCCATTCTATTTCGAGTAGGCTAAGTTCAACAATTATCAATTCTCTTAAAGGACACATTCTATATTCTTTTACAAAGATTTCAATTCTTTCCCTAGAGATTTCTTACATAAAGACAGGCACGAGAGCCATGTGGAACATGAACGAACTAACTATTATGCACCAAAGTTGCAAAGAACAC
This sequence comes from Parasteatoda lunata, assembly GCA_949128135.1. NCBI lineage: Eukaryota > Metazoa > Arthropoda > Arachnida > Araneae > Theridiidae > Parasteatoda > Parasteatoda lunata. Next base: position 83,797,869 of record OX421973.1, read on the forward strand.
AAAACGAAAATATATCACAGTAACAATAGAATGCATAAACAAATAATAAATTTAAATTAAGTAAAAGACGTAGTCGAGAAAGAATAACATTTTAACAAATTCGATATGTGGTACTGCACTGTATTTAATTAACTTCGCGTTAAGTAACAATCTAACTTATGTGGACAAACTTAACTCATCTATGCAACACGCCATTTTGCTGATAAACAATCAGTTGGCGCTGATGTCATAGGTCACATACGTGGCTATCCGCGATTTTCTTCTTCTTGAAGTGCAATTATCCAATTTCGAAACTTTAGCCAAAAGTAATGTTTTCTTATTAGTTGGATACCTAAATATTGAGCCCTAATACGTGAAAATCCAATCACTAGATCAAAAGAGTTATTCAGGGTGTTTACATCTTGCGGACTGTAATTCATTCTCCAAATAAAATTTCTAAAACGTGTAATCTATTGAAAAAACATAATTTTTTTTTCAATGACAATAAATATGAGAAGATAATTTGTTGGTCATATAATATACATTTAAACAGTTTTGATCAAGATTGTTCAGAGACACGATTGGATATGCCTAATAAATCAGCATATGATAGGGAACATTAAGATATATTTTTAACATTAAGATATAAAAAAGCTACTTAAATTTTCATTTTAATTTAAAGCAGATAGTAGCTACAAATCATTTTGAAAAAAATTTATGAAGTATAGTCATTTATCATTTAAAAAAATTTTGTGCGTGTGTGTGTTTTTTCTTTAATTAATAATTTAATATGAAAAATACAAATTTAAAAAATTTTCAAATATTAACAAAAAAAGAAACTAACACAAATACTGCAAGAAAAATTTCGAAATTGTAAGCAGAACATTATAGTAACTAGATCTACGATCAATTTTTATTGAACCCTAACCTTTTGAAAGAAAAATGGATGTGCATTCCCACAGACATTGCAGTTGCTTCAATCTCATTTTTTGTATATAAGAATCTATAAAGAAATAAAATATTCTTTTTCACCTCCAAAAAATCCTTAAAAAAGTTTTGTTCGACATAAAAACTTGTCATATTTTATTACATTTCCTGGTGAATGATTAATTTACTTGTTTATATTTCTTTTCAAAGGTAGTTTTCAAATGTATTATTTTTCTAAATGTATTAAATTGTTAAACAAGGGGAGAGTGAGGTATAAAGCTAGTATAAGGGTAAGTTGGCACTTAACACCGTTATTGTATCATTTAAAGATGCTTCACTATCTACTATATAGTTTCAGTGTTATGGCATCATTCAAAAGAGAAATGGTAGCAAAACTTTTGATTTCTCAGAGAAAGTTTCTTTTGATTATCCAAAGGTCTGGGAGTTTCAGTAAGAATTTTTTACAGGAACTTAGTCATATTTAAACTTCTTTGTTCAAATTAAAACTTCTAAAACTTCCTTGTTCAAGTTAAAATTTAAATTTCACTGGCATAAGATGTTATGGTCTCTCCTTTAGAAAAAGCAGCTACTTAGAAAATATTTGTCATTTGAAATTAATAGTCATTTGAAATTGATTACTAGTTAATAGTGTGTTTCCTATGCCCACTAACTCCTTATATGATGTAAGTTTTTGTTTTATTTTATAACCGTCGTAGAATAAGATATCTGATTCTGATTTTGCGGTGATCAATGTTCAATTCTGTAGCCTTGTAAATTTGAAACCAATCCAGAAGACAAGGGAACACATGTATCCAGCATTGGGAGACATTTGCCTCCGTGGTGGACTTTTAATAGAGCTTACCCGCATTTGTGTTACACGGAGAGGAAAACCACGAAAACCTACCACGTTTAGGTTGACGAGAAGGGGCTCTAACCCATGATCCGTGTACTACTGAGGATATTTTACATCAGCACTGTGGTCAGTGCGAGACGGGTGCGGAATTCGAATCGACTAGCCTTCATTGGGATTCGAACCCGATTCATCTCATTGGGAGGCGAGCGCTCAATCCACTGAGTCCAATCCACATGGCTTTTGATTTATTTAATTTTATTTTATGATCGTCGTTGAACAGCTGACCCAATTTTGGGCTTACGACTACCTACGTTCAACTCCGTAGCTTTGAAATTTTAAACCGAATCCAGAAAATAAGAGAAATTTGCCATCCTGATGGAACCAACCCGCATTTGCATTTGTAACATTGTAAGAACAATTATAAGGAAATTTTGAAACACTTTAATCGTAACCTGGCGGCAAAGAGACTCTAGCCTATAATCAGTCTATCACTGAGGTTATTTTATATCAGCAGTTTTGACGTTGCGAGACGGGTGCGGAATTCGTATCGACTGCCATCGCTGGGATTTGAATACGGGAGGCGAGAGCTCTATCCCCTGAGCCACCACGCTCGATATACTTGAAACAGTCTGTTTTCAATTTAAAAGGAGCTTGCATATTGAAATATTTATTTGAACTTATGATTGCAAAGTTTTTTTTCCGCATAAGAAATGAGAAGAGACTAAAAAATAAAACAATACAAGAGAAATAATTTTTTTTTATTTCATTCAAATATTAACAAGCAGTCATTTGGCAAAATATATAATCTAAATCTCATTATATATAGCTGGTATTAAAATACATAATTTTAATAAAATATCTAAGCATTAAAAATTTTTTGATTACTTATTCGAGAAGTCTATATCAATTATTAAGTAGTAACATTGGTTGGGGAATATGACATGTGACACAAATACTATTCCACGTGCATTAATTTGAATTATTAAGCTGTCATTGTAACAGAATAACATGCAACTAATTTTCCAGGTCATTTTCGGAGTTTATTTCAATGGCAATAGCAACAACAAACTACACTAGGAAATGAGATTAGATTTATTCTTTTATTCGTCATTACTATCTCACGTCTTTGAATTTAAAGTATGAAATTACTAGCAATAAGAAAAATGATTAATCACAATTATCCCTGAGCAGCCTACTTTAACAGCAATATTATAACAAGTTACAGTTTTAAATAAGTTGAACTTGAATTTTTCCCATATAATTAGGATATAATTATTTTCTATATAATCAGCATGCAGTTATTTTCCATATAATTTATAAATATTTTCTATCTACTAAAATATATTTATAATTTATAAATATTTTTCTTTAGAACGAGCAAAAATTAAATGTAAAACAAGAGTACTGACTCAATTTTGTAGATATTTTTAAAATCTAGGAAAAAAAAGTTACTCTTTTTTGTGACTAGTCAGTGTCCTATTTTGTGTTTTATGATTATTTTTAATTAAACAATTAAAGTATTTCTATAGTTTTTTTTAACTGCAATAAAATAAATTCAGTTATGAAATAATTTTGATTTGGAATATATCTCTCATACTTTAAAAGTCAAAAGTCTGAATTCGTCAAAAAATATAGCTCGAGAAATTCGTAAGCGAATCGGAAATTTTTGTCAACAATTATAAAGTTCATTTATCAAAACTTAATTTCATATGGGAGGAAAAATTAGTAACTATTTAATATTTTTTTATTAATTTATTAAATAATAGTCGGAAAGAATTTTAAGTGTAAAGAATGCATATTTTGCATAATTCCTAAAGAATGTAATTTTAAATGACAAAGTACAAAATTTGAAAGAATAATAGTTCCGAACTTTCGAATAGTTCTTGAGTAATGAAATTTTTTAAAAAAGTATGTCTAAAATTTGTTTTACTTTGCAAACTATTGTGATCAAATTTTCCGGATTGGGCTATCCCCCATATTTTGAGGGTTAGAAATCCAAACACGTAAGAAAAAAAGGTAGATGGCTTCTGTCTTTGATTTTGTGACTTGTAACATCGTTTGTACAAATTATTTAGCACATTTAAGATCTACCTATCGAACAATTTAATTTGCAGGTAAGTACGTTGAAATACGACTGTTATTTAAAAAGTTACAAAGGGTGATCCATTTTTTATTCTGTGAACTTTAAAATAATCACCATTTTTCTTAAAAAATTAAAGTACGATTGTATTATTTTAAAAGGAATGGATTCGTGAATTATTCCGCTAAGAAATGAATAGAGAATATAAATAATATTATTTATCTATCATTACCAATGAAATCGTTGAACATTATGATGGTATCTAAGTGAATATTTTTCTTATAAAATAATTCGTAAACAACATATGTACTTTATAAATGCAACGTAAAATAATATACATAACAAAATGAAAGTTTGAGAATTCAACAGTCTCCATCTTTGGAAGGAACACTTGAAAAACCATTCTTGGAACCCATTGGGTGCTATGGTAAAATAGATCTGTTGGAGATCACCTCCAACCATTCAAACTCGTGTGCTCATACAGTGTACAGGATATAAACTCATAAATTGGAGTGCTTGAAGGACCTCTAACAGATTTGCTTTCGAAACGCACCTATTGGCTTCTTTTTGTGTATGTTTCATACAAAGTTCTGCTCATTGCTGATTGAAGTTCCAGTTTGAAATGTGTTAGACCTTCCTTCTTTGAAAGTAACAAAAGCAACTGTTTCTTCGGCTCGTTCATCAATCGATTCCGATTTTGATAATTTCAGACCCACTCTCACAGAATTCCGTATATCACTGCTTTGCCTGCGTAACTGTAAACGCTTGATTGAACTTCTAGTGACGCAAGCATCAATTTCATCATCGCCAAATTCATCTGTCAATACAAACCAAATTATTTATAATTATTATCATTTTTTTTAATTCAATTAGAATTAGAATAAATATTAAACTATTCAACACGAGCCTGATACCTACACTAAGTAAGTTTAAAAAAATGTGGTAGTTACCAAGCTATCGCTTTTTGAAATTGACTTCAAGTTTATTTTTCTTCTTTTTATTTACTCGAACTTAATGTCTAGCGATTCTTACTAATCAAATCACATAATTAGGTTAAAAGTTGCTATTTGAATACTCATCATTTACTATAATCAACACAATGGTGAGTTTAATCAAACTCTCTTCCCGCCTGTTGTAAAATTATAAAGCTAGAGTTCATACAAAAAGTAGAAAAGAGATCAATGCAAAGATTTAGAGCATTATCGATTTAATACAAACAGAAGCTCTCGGGGACATTAAAGTAAAAAAAAAAATTATTCTATCACGCAACATTGCACGAAATCACGAACAAAGAAACAGCCGTTTTAATTTTCTTTTATCATCATTAACGTTTACAAGTGTCATATTAATATTAATTGCATTAAATATATAACATACGGGTACATATAAAATTCATATTATTTCGACGAGAACATTGACGTGAGAACTTTCTACATCTTTTTTTCTTCGAACTTTGCATTTTTTTTCAGACACTAAGGCTGAGCCCTAAGTTTTCCAGAAAGAAGTTCTGAAAGTAATCTAATTTTGCAGCGATAATCATTTAACTTTTATCCAATTTTATGCTCATAGATGAAGCCGTTCGGATATTAAGAGAGTTGTTGGGCACCCTTTCTGCTTTCAACTTTAGAACCGAATAAATTTTTTTTACTTTTCATGATATACAAGAATCATATTAACATTACCATTTTTATAGTAATAAGAAAATATGAATTCAGATAGTGATAGTCTCTTCGAATTAGTTTTTACTCAAGCCTTTACCCAGTTACGAACAAAAAGTTTTTAAAATTTTCGCCAGTCCTCAATCTATGAGTAAAGCGAGTAAAGACTAACCTCTGAGAAAAGTTGTTTCATAGTGACTAACTGGTGGCCATTTTTTATTCGAAGTCATTTGAAGCTGTAACTTTTCGAATTTATGAATAGGTCCTCTGAAACGTCGAATGGCAGGAACCACATAATCAAATAGGAATCCTTGAATGAAGAATATCTGAAACGAAGTACGGTAGAAAAAGTCACCATTAAATTAAAATCATTGGTTTAATTAATCATTGGTTTATCTATTGTATATCAATAAAATAAATTAATAAGGGCTGATTGAGTAAAAATAACCATATTTAAATTAACTATGTACTATTAAGATATTTACCCGTTAAGGAAGCCATAGAAACTTACTACCACCGCACACATATTGTGTATACAGTATACCTATTACATTAAATAATACTAATATAGTGTAGCAATTTTTTTCGGCAGCCTTTTAGGGATAAGCACCTTTTTTTAATAAAAAAAAGAGTACTGTTGAAATTAATGTCATTGTTTCATTTGTTTCTATAATTAGTCATTAATTCTATTGGTGTACAGCTGACCTTATTACATGAGTATTTCAAACATCTGGAGTTTTAAAGTTGCATAGCCAAAACTCTAGCCAATTTATATAGACAGGGGTTTTCCCCCTCTTTCATGTTTTGCACGCTCTGTTCCTTCGAGCTTATTTTATGGGACAAATATTGCTATCACGGTGAATTTGTTATTTGAAAAAATGTGTTGTTCAGTACTACATATTCGTTTTAACTACTCAGTGACGTAACCCCAGTGGAAAGTCACAGTGGAACAGTGGTTGAATCATTGAGCTGCGATTGTGAAGGATTACTCTTCTAACCCCTTTGCAGCTTGAGGCTCATCCAGATTCAGGTTTACGGGTACCGGACGGCCTGGAAAGTATAGGCTGCGGAAACACCATTAGCACACCACATATTACTCCCTGCCATTGGTCTATCGTGACTTCTTGGCCTTCCATTAAAGAATATATAAGCTTTGCTTCCATGACCCCCTTGGCCGAGAAAAGGCTGTTTATGAGAGCGCTTAACTTTACTTCGTAACTCAAAACAAATTAGAATTTTCGTAAGGATCCTTCTGTGCACTTATTGCATTGGTAAGTAATTAAAACGTTGCAAGTCAACGCCTTTCATTTTGAAGGGATTTTTAACATTAAAAATTTTTCTATAATCTGTATCTATAAAAATATATAAATCCAAATCAGAAACAGAAGTAATCTTTTAAGGCAAAATAAACAAATAAATAAATAACCCTAATCGTGCAATTGAAGAACAAGAGAACAGTATAAACAAAAATAAATAGTATTAACGTTATAAAGTTGAAATCAACCCATACAACTATTTGACATGTTTAATTGATATATTAAGAAATTTTCGTTAATTTTAGAGAATTGGTCATTATTTTATACGTTCAGCTCTTTCTCCGAGAAGAACGTTCAGTACCCATACTTCTAGAGAATTTCATCTAAATTAGTAAAGTTGATCGTTAATTTATACAGACACCTCTCTTCATTCAAAAATATAAGTCGAGTGCCTGTAATTAGACTTCATGAAAATTAGTAGAGTTCATCGTTAACTTATTTGGTTATGATATAAAACTTCTAACTCAATTAAAGGGTGTACACTCATTTTCATGACGGTTACAGAAAGGCACGAACACAAGATTATATAAACATCCTGGCTGTCAGAAGTCCCTGGTTCGAGCACAGCCATCGCCAAAAGGCAGCTCTCTCAAACTATGCCACGTTGTTAAACTCATCGACAGATGGCAGCAGCACACTTTGTTTCAAGGTTCATTTCTATTTGCAAATCACCTGAACCTGAATTTTCTATTCGCAAATCACCTGAAACACCAAGGCCCCAAATTGAAGATATCCAATCCATATATTTTACAAGCAAAAATAATTTCGCACAGATCATTATTCTTAAGATCATGTTAGCTTTTCGAGTATTTATATTCATGGTCAGTGTCTAAAACAGGTTTTTTATCAGTCACTGACCGTAATATGGAAGTGAAATTATTTAGGGGGCATACTACTTTTATCTTTCAGTATTTTAAAATCTAGACGAAAGGAATTTTATGTTTAACAGTTTTTTCCTAATTTTAAAACTTCGGAATTAAGACTAGATTGATCCAAGTTTATAAATGTGAGTGCTTAAATATATAATTTATTACGTTTATGGTATTTATCTGCTATTTATGGTATTTAGCTGTGATTTTTTTATATAATAGCTTCATTTAGAATATAAAAACAGATAATTTGAGAGTAGAGAAAATAGAATTATAGAAAAGATGGTTCTTACCTCCCAAATATATGAAATAATAAAGTTTGCCAGCGACAACACATACAGCAATAAATGAAATTCAATAAATGGTGCATGCTTCAGCTAAAAAAGAAAAAGAAAAAAAAACACGTTACCATCATGATGAACTGCATTTCAATTGATTTAAATTTTGTTCTAAACGAAAATAGTACGATATAAAACTAAAATATGACACGAATGTTAAATGAAATTAATATCTAAAAATTATAAGAGGTAAATGAACTTTCAGAAAAAGCTGAAATATTTCAAAAGAGAAATAGCTTTGTGGCCTCTTATTATAAATTAAAATAAGACAGTACGAGATGTAAATGTTATAAAACTTGATATACAATATATGCGTTAAAACAATAAAAACATCTCCAACTTAATAAAAAAAGACATTCTTATTATAAGAGGAATCTGGAAATAAAAAAAATTTCCAACTTAATTTAAACATTTTGTAAACTCGTCGTTTTTTAATTAATTTATTACTTCTTCAAAGTAAGACATTAAATATAAATGGCAATTAATTTTTAATTAAAAAATTTATAAAATATAATGCGCTAGATAAGTTTTTTAACAATAAAAACATCTCCAATTTTTTTTAAGTTATTGCTTATTCAAGGTATACATTAAATTGAAAAAATATATTTTGTTTAAACGTCATTTATAGCAAAATGTATATTTTCTTAGTTTATCAAGAATAGGAAAACACTGCTTCATACTGTGTCTTATTTTTCTCATTATGTTAATTTCAATTTTTCTAAACAGCATTAGTAAATTAATTACATTAGTAATTACAATCAAACTCAAGTAAATTATTGTGATGTATTATCTAACTATAAATATAATCTAGCTTCTTTTTAACTTCTTTACTTTATTTAATTTCTACTCTGTTCAAACAAAAGTATGGTTTAAAAAAAATTTAAAAAGTTTTTTTTTCTTTTTAAATAAATCTTTTTAATTCAAAATTTCTTTTATTAGAATGTCAACTAATTTTATGAAGATAAAAAATCGATTGGAAATTACGATCAAAAAATAAAACTAATAAGTAGAGGAGTAAATGTATTTACATTAATAAACCTTGCAACAGAATCTGCCGGATAAATTGTGAAGTATGTAACTAATAAAAACTCTGCAAACACAACTACGAGATACGTTTCTGTAAAAAAAATTGTAATAAATTAGAATAAGAAATTTTCATTAATCATTTGAGAAATATTTCAAACATATTTTTGAAGTTGTAGTTATATCAAGAATAATTTTGTAACGATTGTTTTTTATATACATTTTTAAACATTTATATACCTTATTATATATATTATAACATTTATATATATTATTATATAAATTTTAATATTTCTATACAATTTTAGGCATTTATAAACATTTTATATACATTTTTCTCTAATACATTTTTTTTAATTCGTATCAAAAAGGAATTCAAATAACTATGTTTAATAAGAAACAAAAGAAGAGCACTATAAAAATCTGATGAATCACTACCAAAGAAAACATAAAAACTCCTTGTCTTATAAAACTTTGATATGTTTTTAATACTCACTTGTTAGCTTCAATAATAGCTAACAATGCTTCTAGCAGTAAAGTGCGTTTTCATGCATTCAGTATAGAGTTGTTTGATTATTTTTCATTGATTTATACGTTTCCATCTTGATTCAATATATATTATAAAATTGTTATGATATATATTTGTTTATTGTGATGTAGTTTCTCTTTTAAAGATAAACACAGATGTCAATTGAAAAAAAAATTACAAATGGGTTTTATCCAAAAATTTCTAGCATAAGAAATTTATTATTTCTTGTAAATTATAATATGGCAGTGTAATAAAATTTATTTTCTCAGCTAAATATTGAAAAATTAATCACTTTTTAAGACAGAATTATCATTCCCTCCCTAAAAATAGAGCCAATCAAAATTGTAACACTTGCTTACATTTTGAATCACTGGAAAAAATCATGCACTTTCATGCATAATTCTGTTTAAAAATTTTTAAAATTTGCTTTAACGAAGTTTAAAGTTGTTTGTGGCATTTTACATTTTTAAAATTTTATTCCTTTTTATTGTTATAATCATTATTATTTATTTATTATTAAAATCATTATAATTTAAATCTTGAAAATCCATACTGTTTGAGGTGAAATTCTTCCTGTATGGAGGTCCTGGTGCAAAAATAACTGCAGCAATGACATATGACATCATATTGACCGAAAGGATTGCCGTACCAGAATGGGAAGCTGCAGGAGTATGGGTCATCGTTTTGTTGTACACAAATGGTTCATACCTAAAACATAACATTTATGTAAAATCAATATTCCAAGCTCAGTATTTAAAAATAATATGTACTGGTTATCCAAATAAATGGCGGGCATGTGTGATTGAATCAGAAGTGCTATAGCAATAACAATGACATCTTTTAAGGTTGTGACGAAGGTAAAAGAAATGAATTTCATACTGCGTACTAAGAAATTCACGCGGAAAAAAATTAAAGTTGATGTAAAATAAAGTTGATGCGTTCTTAACAAAATAGAATAAAATCATCTACCTTTCAGTGGCATAAGGTGATTGCTTCATTCTTTCACTTATGTCAAACAAAGTTTTGAGCTGATATTTCGAATCGTAACTATTCGATTAACCCATTTCATCAAATTCGGAAATGGATGCATGAAAAATTCATGGCGTTTGTTTACTAAGGGTTTTAGCACATCCGGTAATGATATACTGTTCAATTATCACTAAAGGTCTGAGGTTGACTACTGCTATCGAAACAATAGCAAAACTATTTCAAATACGGAAGAATTGAAGAAATAACATAACTCTCCATACGTAAAGTAATCCGACGCGTTAACCCACACTCCTATTTAAAGTGACTATTTTTTGTCAGCACCGTAGTCACCAACGCACGAGTCTAGTGTTTTAAGGAGTTCTAGTGACAGCCAGACTAGTGACAGTCCTTGCGAAACTTTTACACCATTTGTTCGCAACCTCTTATGCTAGACAGCATTCCCATAATCTTTGTACGCTCAATGATAATTGCCTGTACTTTCATCTTTTGCTACCAAAAATCATATTACCTCACGTTGTTCTATTCTAGGTGTCACGAGTTAACATTTATTTTAAATGATTTCATGCGAGTTGGGTGATTATGTATACAAAATCTGCGTTGCTTTATCTTAAGTTAATTTATTAATTTAAAGAAATAGCTGCTATCACTACTGTATTTAGGACACTATCACGTGTGTTAACTTTTCATACCAACTCATGCGGTTTAAGTCTGTATGTGAGAAAAGATACTTGATCATGTTAGGGGTGGTGTATTTTCATATGGTAAAAGCAGTAACCTAGAGAATTTATTGCTTGGTCTGTGACTTAGAATCTATTCATAGAACATATTGTGATTCTATGAATCAGAGTAACAGCTGATTAATAATGCTTTTGCACTTTTTAGAAGTCACCAAATGTTTTTATAGTCTTTTCAATTTTTTTGCTTTTCCATTTGATTTTGGATTATGTATAGTTTCTATCATCGTGTAATTTTGATGTATTGATTACTGAGAGTTTTACCTTGATTTTGCGACAATCAACTGGCAATTTAATCTAATGAAATTATTAATTACTATTTAAATAAAGTTCAACTGAACAAAAGGATAAGGAAACATTTTTATCTTTCTACTAGAGTGACTCTATTGCTGAAACTTCAGGTTTCCTTCTTCAAGTTGAGATTGGTGATGTATGTAGCCTCCTCCTAATTTTTTGCCATTCAGCTAAACATTAAAAAGTAAACCTTGGCTGGCTTCTTAAATAATAAAGATTGCAACTTAGCACGTTATTTTTCTTTAACTTTATTTTTCTTAACATTGCAAACATTAACAAATATTTTAATTTTTTTACGCTTCTTAACTGATTTGTGTCTAGTGATAACGTGTTAGAACAAATATGATGCTCATTCTAAGTAGTAAATTCTCTTACCATGGTTGTATTAAGCAGTATTCATAGGCCAAAACGTACACTCCAATCTGAATGATCATGAATGAAAACATTGAAAACTGAGGCAAGAAGCTAATTATGCTTCGAGTTGGTGCTCTTTTAACCAGTCCGGGGTAAGCTTCCGTACTTCCGACTGCAAAAAACATTAATTCATTCATGGCATTAATGATATTAATAAAATTATGTATTCGTTGACTCTGATATATATTTTTAGAATCAACTAAGAATAGAATACATATTCGGGATTACTAATAAATATTTAAGCATTGAAAGAAAATGTCATCGAAATTCACTAAGAATGCCACTAAAATTAAAACAAAAACTTTACCACTTCTTTAATTACCTGACAAAACTTGAAGGCTATCCTAGTAACTGTTTTTTAACTCCTATCTGTTTCTTTAGGACAATCAAAGAAGTTTTTGTATTTTATCCCTCCTTTTCAATACTAATTCGTCATATTTTGATAAATTTTATCTTTTCCTTATTTAAAAAATAGAACATCGTTATCTGTAAAGTCAGAATTGGATCGGCTATTCAACCTCGGTTATAAAATAAAATAAGGGCTTGAAAGAAACTAATGACAAGCCATATTTTTCAAAAAGTTCACATCTTAAAATTTTAAAATTAACAACAAAAAAAGTTTTTTACTAAGAATCAAACTAAAGAAAGTTTTAAGAGTGATTTACAAATGCGTCAATATGACACGAGCGATTTTCATAATCTGATTCCGAGTTTACAAATCATACTAGACAATATTGCGCAATTCCTACTATATAGACAATAACTTAGTCTGATTCATACTAGATAATATTAAATTTATGATTATCAAAAATTCTAAAAATAATCATAGATTGTAAGGCTAATGTTTAGATAAGATCCACCCAATAACAGAAAAAATAATTTATAATTCGTATTGCAGTAATTGTTGTAATTCGTTAAAATCTTCATCATATAACTACTGAAATGTTTTTTTTATCCCAATACATATTTTCTTTTTTATCAAAAATTTATCGATACTTAAGAAATATCACGCCTTTTAACTGCCTTATTTAAGTACTTAAATTTTCTTACATTAAAAAAATCTCACTAAAACTTTCAGCACAGTATTGAAAGATTTATTTGCTTATTAAACTATTAGATGGACTGGAAAGTAACGTCATTTTGGTACATTTGATATTTGTTATCAAGATTTTATTTTTAATCAATAATGTATTCACCCTCGTTACCAACAACCTTTCAATGACGGATCGAAAATGAATCGAAATGGATTGAAAATAATGAATTGGTTTTTAAGACTAACGAATATTTAATACACCGAAACGACATTACTTTCCAGTCCCCCTAATATTTTCTCAAAACGTTTCAAATTTATACTTACAAAGAATGGGTGGTAATAGGTTCAGAACTATATCTATAACTACATAACCTCCATCGGAGGGTTTTTGACCATCCTAGAAATATTTTGAGAACATTAAAGTACACAAATAATTCAAAAGGTTTTTCTTTAAAAGTTAAATTCAATTATTTGTTTTAAATGTGATTATTTACCCAAAACATTATCAGAACGGCAGCAAGTAATACAAAACAGTAACATGTCATGTAACGGAAAGCTCCAAATGTGGCAGAAAGTGTAGCTCTACCTTCCCTGAAAATAGGGAAAAACATATTTATTTCGATGATAAAAAGGACTAAATGAGTCTTGAATAACTATTGTATTCAAAAAGGCATATCATCATGATATGTTGAAGTTTAAGTGGTTCTTGTATTGAATGACTAATTATTGATAAAAATTAAGACTAAATCATTATTTAAAGGCTCAGAGAGTGAATAAGCAGACTGATTATAGGAGATCACTAATCTTACTTGTCGAATATATACTAAAAATGCACCATAACATGTAGGTGAAGGTATGGTTTAAATTAAAGAATTTAAGTTTCAACTATTTGGCGACCGGCCTGTGTATGGGTTAGGGAACTGGCCTTGCATCAGAAAGGTTCTGGGTTCAAGTCCTGGGCAAAGCATGGATGTTCTTTCATTCTCTGTACTATTAGTCCTTACTGTGAGAGCAACGTCGGCCCACCTTATACAGTGCCCCTGAAAGAGTGACTAACAAATCCGCCCATCAGATGCATGTATGACGAAAGTTCATTCCCCAGGTAGGCATTGGAAAAAAAGTTTCAAATATTTTCCTAAATTTAAACTATTTAAAATTTAAAACTGCATAAATATAGGGTAAAAATCTTTTTTTCTGCATTTACTTTGGTTTTATATATTTTCATTTTAATTAATTTACTTTACCACTTTGTTTTACATCATATATGGGCAGAACGGAGTACTTGATATAGATATAGTTTTCTTTTTTGAATAAAAAAATACTGATTTTTTTGTTGTCTTAAAATATCATTGCATATTTAAAAATATGAAAGTATAAAGCGTTCTTAAAAACATTTCAAGCTCTTTTTAATTAACTATTAGTATCTTTAAAACATATTTTAAACTAAATACCTAGTTTCCTCCAGCCTTTACCTATTTTAAAAAGACAATTTAGAACAGGGCTCTTTTTATTCGAATTAAATGGTCGAATACAAATTTATGGAAGAAAAAGTCACAGCACGAGCATTTACATAATTACATCAGATTTAAATAACTAAACTGAAAAACGCTGATTCAATACCGAATTTAACGTTTTAAAGACATAATATTTCAAAATAATAAGGTTATTATGGATGTAAATTATTACCTGATAACCATTGGGATGCATTGAATATTTTGTTGTGTTGATGTGAATGGAGAAGCAACTGAAGCCTCAGCCACTGACAATGACACTCCAGCATGTGCTGTTTTTAAAGCTCCACAATCATTAGCTCCATCTCCACACATTCCTACTTGGTGCCTATTAAAGGCACAAAATTTTAACAAAAAATAGAAGTTAAATAGAATATCTAATATTTCTTAATATGTAATATTGATAAGAATTACGTCCTGTAACAATATTAATATTCAAAAACAGAAATTTGAAATGAAGTTTGAAATTACTGAAATAAATATTGAAATTATTCATTTAAAATAAAAAATAAAACATGCTCATTTTTTAGACTGCGTAAATTTACTTACCCCAAATTCTGAAGAGTCTCTATGAGGTAAAGTTTATGTTCTGGTAACATTCGAGCAAATATTGTTCCTTTTAAGACGATCTAAATAATTTTAAATTCTGTATTTTATTATAAAAAATCATTACATTTGTCAATACAGCACTTATATATAAATTACACAAAAGGCTTTAATGCTGAAGAGTGGACCTAATTATGAATGATTTTAGTCAAAATAAGTTTATAGTATTTTTAGTGAGAAAGAGGTATCTATAAATGTATCGATTTTAAATAGCATTCCTTCCCTTAAAATTATTTATAAAAGCAGGATGCCACTTACCATATGCCATTTTGCACTATTATTTTAAAGGCTATTATTTTAAAACTTAGTATCATTATTTTAAAAGCTGTTCTATCTAAACTAGATATTAAATATTATTACATAGAGCACATTTGTGAACACTATGAAAGATTTATAGTGAGAAAAAGATATTTCTGAATCAATTTTGAATGGTACACTGTATACTGCTAGAAATTTCTCGAAAAAAATTGTTAAATAACATTTAATAATTATTTTAATATATTCAAACAAAACAGTCCACTAACCATAAATAACATGGTAATCAAACTGTTAACTGTGAAAAAAATCGTTTGTTAACTACTTTCACCTAAAATGGTTAAATAACTAGAACTTGATCACACCAACTAAGCCCGCTTAGTGAAGCCACTTAGTTTTTTGCAACTGCGCACTTCTGTCATTCTGCCAAGGCTAATCAGTCGTTCTCATGACCGACAGAGGCGGAGTTCGAGTCCCAGCGTTAACATCACAATATCCTCCATTCTCCTAAACACTTAGACTTTCCAGTGTCCTGTTCTCTCCAATGCCCACTACCTAAAAAAAGCCTACCTCCTACTTCCAAATAAATCCCTTTTTTCTTACGGTGAAAATGCTAGTTGTGAATGGTCAAAAAAAGCCTACAGTTTTGCATTCATGAATTTGTAATCTAATTCGTTGTAAACTGTTTCAAAACAGAAGCGGTAAAAAATTTACTTTACCGAAAATCTTCTCGGTTAATTAGATGGACAGATTACAGCTGGTTATTTCACCATAATTTTAGAATGGAAATTTTAACGGTGTATTCCTTCCTTTCATGTGGTTTATAAAAAGAGCAAAAATGTTATTTCGAAAATGTTTTTAATTATTACGTGACAAACCGCTTCAAAAGAGTAAATCACTAAGCATGAAAACAACATTTATACAGCCATTCTTTATTGGAATGAAATAAGATGAAATTTGAGAATAAATTTTATCAAAAATGTGATTCATCATTTTTTGAAAAGTAAATTTTAATATATTAAAGAACTTATTGTGGATAAAAGGAAGGAAAAAAAACAGAAAACTGACTGAACTCACAAATAAACATAAAAGCAATTCATTTAATCAATATTTTTATTTCTGGAACAGTAAAAAATATCAAAAATCTCAAAACAAGCATAATTGATAAATTTAGAACTTTCTAAGCTTTCGAATTTTTAAAATGAATGAGATAATGATTCGTATTAATGATTTATCTAGTATTCATAAATAAAAGCAAATATAATATATTTGCTCATTAGAATTATCTATATGTTACCGGCAAAGTATGAAACGCCTGCATTGTATAGAATGCCTAATCATTGTATAGAATACCTGACGTTTTTAGGCAAAGTATGAAATGTGAGAATTATTACATACTTTGCCTGGGCATTGTATACAATGCCTGGGCATTGTATACAATGCCTAGGCATTCTATAGAATGCCAAATGCTATTTAGGCAAAGTATGAAATAAACGTCCTGATGAGGTTATTATGTGAATGATGTGCATGTTACTGTGAATGACCGAAATCGGTGGTTGTTGACTTTCACCGGTGAATGTTGACAGTCACATAGTCGCTTTGGTGAATGTCCGAAATATTTATTACATCCGGTTCGATATTAATTTATTCGTGAATATAATTACATTTATTCGATATTTTGATACTTACTGACGATAGATTAGAAGAAACATCTGTGTTTGGAGTATCGGGCAAATGTATACAGGGCAATGGCACTTGACCTTAAAAAAACATCAGTGTAGGGTATACCGGGCAAATGTATACCGGGCAATGGCACTTGACCTTAAAAAAACATCAGTGTAGGATATACCAGGCAAATGTATACCAGGCAATGGCACTGAACCTTAAAAAACATCAGTGTAGGGTATACGGGGCAAATGTCTACCGGGCAGTGGCACTTAACTAGACCTAGTATATATTTCGGACATTTACCAAAGGTCTAGTCATACTAGGTCTAGTTAAGTTAGCCCAAACACTGATGTTTCTTCTAATCTATCATCAGTAAATATTAAAATATCAAATAAATGTAATCTATCGTCAGTAAGTATTAAAATATCGAATAAATGTAATCTATCGTCAGTAAGTATTAAAATATCGAATAAATGTAATCTATCGTCAGTAAGTATTAAAATATCGAATAAATGTCATCTATCGTCAATAAGTATTAAAATATCGAATAAATGTAATTATATCCACGAATAAATTAATATAAAATCAGATGTAATAAATATTTCGGACATTCACCAAAGCGACTATGTGATTGTCAACATTCACCGGTGAAAGTCGACATTCTCCAGATTTCGGTCAGCCTCTGAGAATCTGAGATGTATTTCATACTTTGCCTAAATAGCATTTGGCATTCTATAGAATGCCTAGGCAATGTGTGAAATATAAATGATTTCATACTTTGCCGGCTAATTTTAGGCATTCTATACAATACCTAGGCATTCTATACAATACCTAGGCATTCTATACAATGCCGGATTTCATACTTTGCCGGTAACATATATATTTCAGTAACAGCAAAATGTCTTATTGCTTAATTCGAGTAAAACTGAAATAATTTCTAAAAATGTCCTAAATTAAAATAAAAATAAATTATTTATACCATAGATTTATTTTTAGAATCATAAATATATCAAAAATATCAGTATGAACATAATTTCTAAATTTTTAATTTCTTAATTTAAGAATTTTTAAAATTAACTGAAATATGATGTATTTACCTAGTAGAAAATGTTTTCAGGTTTGTTATAATTATTAAACGATATTTATAAAAATGCATTTATTAAAAGAATCATTTAAAATCTTTTAATATTTATAATATGCATACACTTACTTTATCAAGTAACTGGGCGTTGTGAAGCCTTATCAAATTGAATGTTGTCCCTTCCAACGCTAAGTGGTAATTTGAATCCTCTATTGTGGGAACGCAAATATCCTGAAAAAAAATTATTTTAATAACTTACATTCGATAGTTCTCTTTTTCTCTAAAAATATATGAAAAGAATTAAAACTGTTGTATTACTTTTAGTCAATGGAGGATAAATTAAGCTGTGGGTATCGTGTAAGATATACGCGCAAAGCAAATTGCAGAAAAGTATACAATTTCAAAACACATTTTTAAACTGAGTCCTGTCATAATATTATCTTTTTTTTATCTGGGAAATAAATTGCTTTTGCGAACCAATCAACCACTACTTACATCAATCATACCATTTTGAACCATGTTGAGCTTTTCACTGAATCCTGGGAGTTTAGCATAGTTGTAGTGGATCTGAAGACGTGGTTTGTCATCCTTTTTTGAAGATTCTGTTCCCACGACACTTGCTTGAACAGATATGACCGAATCATATTCTTCAATCATTCCACAATCTCTAGCAACAGTGATCGCCGTCAAAAGATTATCTCCTATAAAATATTATATTTATATATTATCTATTATAAATGGTTATAGGAATAAGAAAGCAGGCGTATTTTGTGACTATATATATATATATATATATATACTCTATAACAAAAAAATCGACGCACCAAGAAGGAGTTGTCCGATTGAAACGAAAATTGGTGGATAGGACGACAATGTACAGAATAGTAAATGATTAAAATTTCAGAACAATTGAATAATTTATTGCAGAGTTACAGTAACAAGTTCAATAAGGTGTTGGCCCACCTCTAGCCTGGATATAAGCTGCCACACGGCGTGGCATAGACCGATAAAGCTCCCGGATGGTCTCTTGCGGTATTTCCTGCCAAATTCGATCCAATTGTCCATCGAGGTCATCAACATTCCGTGCCAGATGCAATCGCCTTCCCATCATATCCCAGACATGCTCGATGGGAGAGAGATCTGGTGATCTGGCAGGCCAAGGAAGAGTTTGACAAGCTTGCAGACTGTTCATAGCAACACGTTCCGTGTGTGGTCTGGCATTGTCTTGCTGAAAAACCAGCCCAGGGTGCTGCAAAAGGAACGGTAGCAAAACAGGTCTTAGGATGTCGTCGACGTACCGCTGTGCACTAAGTGTATCTCTAATGACGACTAAAGGGGTCCGGCTGTCAAAGGAAATGGCACCCCAGACCATAATGCCATGTTGAGGGCCGGTGTGGCGTGCAATAGTGAAGGCAGGATCTCCCCCTGCCCTGTGCGTCTCCAAACACGTCTTCGATGATCGTCAGGACACAGTTGGAAGCGGGATTCGTCGCTAAAGACTATACGTCCCCAGTCGGCATCATTCCAACCTGATAGAGCCATGCACCACTGTAATCTGGCTCGGCAGAGTGCGTCGATTTTTTTTGTTATAGAGGTATATATATATATTTATATATATATATATAGTCACAAAATACGCCTGCTTTCTTATTCCTATAACCATTTATAATATATAAATATAGTATATTTTTACAACCATAATAAACATTATAAAATAAAAAATGAAAATTAAAATATATTATAAACTATAGTTAAAATTAAAATACAATAATAAAACGAAGTATTATATAAATGTATGAAAAGAATTTGTTTTTATGTACCTTAATGTTGCGTATATTTAAAAGCTGTGTTCTAAAAGTGTAAGTTGGAACATATGAATGAGGGAGTTTAGTAAGCATGTATCCTTTTAATTTAGATGATTTTTAATTTCTATCAAAATGTATAAAAATAATTTTTAAAAATAATGAATTGATATTTAAAATTTTTCTGTGCAGTGACCTTATAAAGAAAGCATTTCATAAGCAATATTGCAGATATTGCAGAAATATATCCTTTCGGCTGAGTAACTGAGTTTTAAAAAAAAATTATTATAAGGAAAAAATTTATATTATAAGTAAAGATTACTGAAAATATAGTTTTTAAATTTTTAAGAAATAAAATTTTCCAGAATTCAGAATTTAATAGTAACAATATAGTTCAGGTCTAAAATGAATTGCAAAATTATTTGAATAACATGAAAACATAGGAAATACCATTCGATAAACTATTTCAAAAATTCAAATGATTTGAGAAAAAAAAGAATATGCAAATTACTTTTAATGTATAAAGCATATTTTACTAATTCTGATTTGTTGAAATTTATAATGATCTTATATTGTTGTTTATATATTGAAATATATTTAAAAAATGTACTGTACCTGTCACCATGATAGTTCTTATGTCAGCAGCTTTTAGTACATTCAAAGTTGGAACGGTTTCAGGTTTCAATTTGTTTTGTAAGACAATTAGACCTTGAAATTCCATGTCACATTCTAACTCTTCTCTAAAACAAATATTAAAATATATTTCAACTGCATCAATTTCGTATTAAATAACTTCAAACTAAATATTTTTATCAGTAAATATACTAATCTTTTTTACAGTATTACACATTATGTTATTATTTGATTCCACCAAAATCACCATCATCATCATCATGTCAGGCCATCTCTTGCAGAACCTTGACTTTTTCAGAATTTTTTACCATTATTTTCCGTTTGCCCACTTTTTTCTTGTAGTTGGTAATTTCAAATATTTTATCTGCTATTTCCATCTATTTATTGGTCTTACTTTAGATCTTGACCCTCATGGTTTTCCATCGAATAATCTTTTAACACTTCTGTCCGAGTTCATTCTTAGGCTTGGAATCAAACCATTGGATTCTTAAAATACTTAATGTCACCTTTTATGTTATGTTGTGTGTACGTTGCCGTAAAAACTCGAATTCAGGTAAATTCCAGGTCTTTAGGTTTTACCAGCTTGATAAATCCTTGGTTTAACATCAAAGGTAAAATGCTCAAATAGAATCAGATTAAAGTATACTTCGAACTTTAATCAAGCCACTTTGATGAAAGCTGAGTATTACAGGTAAAATCTAAGATTTACCAGACTTCGGGTTCTTGCCACAACATATACGTAAAGTATCTTAGCATCTTATTAGAATGTTACCTGCATTTTTATATTTTATAATTCAAGCAATTCATAATTATTTCTTACTAAACAATTTTAAAATTATTTTTCAGTAGAAAATGTTAAATGTTACCTTGGCATCTTCAATACGTCTTCCCACACGAAGTGATCTGGCAATATTTTGTTTCCTATGCCTAGCACTCGAAATCCTTGTCTTGTGTAGAACTCCAAAACTTCTTTAAAGTTATCAGGAACTGAAAGAATAACCATAAAAACTAACCATTTAAATTGAATTAGAATCCGAAATTAGATTCAAATGTGTAGAAACAAATTAAATTAAATCAGACCATTTAAAAAACAAAGCACTGATCTAGTTACGCAATTTTGATTGTGTGCTCAATAAGTTCAAGAAAATGCAACACAAATCGATTGCATACCTGTTTCAGGTTTGCTCAAAGAGCAGACTAATTCTGGAGCTCCTTTCAAGTACACTTCAAAGTGCCTACTACCTTGAGATTTGGCTACCACTGACATTCTACGAAGTAGAGATTCAAAGGGAAACTGTCTCACGACGGCAATTGCAGAAGCTGGCTAGACATGAGAAAAGAGTATAATTGTCTGCTTTGAAATCATTGGTAAAGTAACAACAAAGATAGTAAAGTAATAACTTATTAAATCAATTAAAAATGGAAGAAGATAAAAATGTGCGGTCTGCAATCGTCTGCGTAGGAAACAAAATTTTATTTCACCAAGTTTCAAAATTAGTTACCAGCTTTGCTAAGAGATGGAATTGGTAACTGGTGAAAAAATAAAAAACCTATTTCTATTTATACACTGTTAATATTTTCATTCTAAAATTATGGTAAAATAACTGGCAGCTGTCTGTTCGTAACCGTAAAGTTTACAGTAAAGAAATTTTTTTCCTTTATGGTTTTGAAACCATTTACAAAAGTACCATGAATACAAAACTATACGGTTTTTTAACCAATTACATCTAGCATTTTTCAAAAACGTAAAAAACAATTATTATTTAACTAGACATAGCAGCTCGGCTTTTCGTAAGGTAATGGGCATTGGAGAGTGTCGGAGGCAGGAAATTCTTTATGTGTTGAAGGGAAGGGAGGAAATATTATGGTGTCACCACTAGGACTCGAACTCCAGTTCTGCAGATCATAAGATTGACATATAAGCCCGGTCGGCTATGATATGCACGGATTTGCAGAGAACTAAGTAGCTTCATTGGGTCGTTCGATTTGGTGCGATAAAATCCTGGTTGTTTAATTGTATCAGGTGAAAGCAGTGAATAAACATTTTTTCTCAAACTTAACAGTTTGATTACCATTTTATTTACGGTTATCCGACTGTTTTGATTAAATGGTAAAATAACCATTCAATAAATTGTCATTTGACCATTTTTTCCGAAAAACTTTTAGCAGTGTAGTTACGAATGCAACTGGGAATGATAATCATTTTTAAAACATTGTTTTCTGCCTCCTCAGTAAAATACATCATTATTTTCAGAGTTATGTAAATATTTGTTATAATTTTTGAAGCATATGACAAACTTTCTGGTTTGCTCAGCAAACCGAATACTTCGTAACAATTACTGATATGCGTTTGTAATCGTTTGCAGATTTATTTATTTATTTTTGTTTAAATATAAGTAGAAACAGCCGCCATATTTGGGGTAATAACTTCGTTTTTACAGAAGATAGATATATTTAATGTTTTGATCACTTATTATTTTCTATCGTTAAAATCCTTCAGATTACTAAATTTTAGTCAAATTGGTGCGTAACGCTCAGTACCATCGAGTGCATTAAAATTTTAACGGGAACAAATTTTAATTCAAATCATCAAATTTTGATGGAAACGTCTACATTTTACCTGATATGGAGAAGTTTCGGAAGGTTGAGGATAAACTATTCGCGGTGGCACTCTTTCAAACGGTACTTGATCACCAAAATCAGGCTCTTCCAAATCCTGAAATAAAATAATTCACATAAATACCTATTATATTGCTAATCAAATTTTTAAGTGCCAGTTAGTTTATTCAAGTTTCAAATTTAACATGGCTATAATTGATGTCTACATACCAAGAAAACACGTTTATTTGTATTTCTGAGGAATCTTTACAATCTTATGATGATTTTGATTAATAATTACTGATAGAGTAAGTATATCTTCATGCACTGAGAAAAAAAAGTATATCATAACTACCAAAATGTGATAAAAAAAATTACCATGTTTTTGGCTTTATCAGAACAGCAAAAACATAAATTTTTACAGAAGGTAATGATTTTGGTAAAATCATTACCTTCATCAAAATCATTACGCTTTGCTAGTAATTTCCTGTTTTCATAGCTTATTTTTCTTTGTTAGTTGATATAATTATGGCAAGTATAACTTTTGTGAATCAACTGCTTTGTCAAAGAATCCAATTTTTTCTAATTTTCTATAAAACTCCTTTTTATTGCTACGTTATACTATTCACTTCTAAAGTTGTTATTATTTCACTTTTTGTTTTGGGCTATATTTAATACTATATAACTTAAGTACTGCGTGCATGGGTAGAATAAAATCTTTCTTCTTGGCACAATAATACCGCAATATTTCTTCAAATAAAACCAAATTTTTAGTTATTAATTAACATTAAACTCAATTTAATATTTTACATTAAATAATATTAGATACTCACCCACCCTATAGCTTCAAATATCTTAACATCCACTGTATGACCAAGAAGTTTTCCATTGACCTTCGAAAGAGAATGACAAGTGGCCATTGCCTTCATCAGTGGACTGTTGGGCAAATGATTTAAATGCTTGACTGCTCTTTCAAACCTGCAAAATTTGATGAAATTGGTCAATGTTTAGATATCTTAATGTCTGTTAAGATATCTTAATGTCTGAGATATTGCGTTAAGTAGTTACGTTATTCTCAATAAAGTTGGAAAAACAAAAACATAACGAATTCAACAAAAAGTAGAATTTTCGATACTAATGTTAAATCTGTCTTACTATATGGATTTGAGACATGGTACTGCGATAAAAATAACATGATAAATTTCAACAAGTGTTTCTGTATAGAAACAAGTATTTATAAACAACTGCTTAAGAAGAATATTGATTATCAAGTGGCTCCATGAAATTTGTAATGTAGAAATCCTTAGAAAGGCAAAGCAGAAATCAATTGATCTGGAAATTGAAAAAATGGAAATGAATTTATCATTTTCTAAGTAAATTTGATTAATTTAAAGTAAAACAAGTTTTTGATTGGAACCCGTAGGGCAATAGAAAAAGAGGAAGACCTAAAAAATACTTGGAACAGGAAGATTGTAAACAATAGGAAAGACATGAAGAGTGGCAACATATCTGGCCATAAATAGAGTGAGATGGAAAGCTATGGTAGAAGTCCCAAGCTCCAATTCGGAATGAAGAGGAGTATGTATATGTATTTCAACAATACCACCCCGCAAAATTAAATAATATTACTAATATATGATTTTTTAAAAATTATCATTGCTCACAACCAAAAAACAAGAACAATTTATTGAGTCAAATTATCATGGAGATCACTCAATAGACCTGTAAATAACCACTCGCAACCCACCACGTGGAAAAAAGGGCTATTTAAGTTTAATGAAATACAAGAAAAAGGGGGTAATTTAAATTTAATAAACAACCGGCCATTTTTTTTTAAAGGAAATCGTTTAGTACTGACAGTACAGCAATGCAGAAAGAGACTCTGGCAAACACAATTTTCATTAAGCTGTCCAATGTCTCCATTCAAAATTTTGATCCTTCAGAAACCATCAATTTGTGGTAAAAAGATTCATGTGGAAAGAGAGTTCTTTAACAATTCACATATTTCAAAGTTATAATGCATACATTAAATGTGTTTTACCTTACCAAATATTTTTAAAGTTCCTTAAAGTCAGCATGTTTAGCTAAATTTTTTCACATATTTATATAATTTTTATTGCTGAATTAGCTTTTTATTGCCGTCTATTATTTCTAATACAAATAGTTTTTAAAAAATAAAATTTAATCCAAGCATAAGAAAAAGTTTGCAAAAAGTTTCTATTAAATGAAAAGGACCATCAATATCAGTCATTGACTGATAAAGTTTGAGGAGAAAGTGGCTACTAAGTTATTAGAGTCTACGACCACAGGCCAGTAACTGAAAAACCAAATTTTCAGGTCTATCACTCAACAAAATATCATTGAGCAGAACAAAGCAATATACCACGTGACATAATCTCACTCATACAAAATATTATCGGACTTAATCTCGCTCTAACTACCATGAGGCAGAATCTCGCTCAAACAAACTATTATGGAGCAATCTCACTCAAACAAAATACTATGGGGAAGAATTTCATGCAAATGAATATATAAATATATAAATATATGAATAAGTGAATAAAATGCGATATTTTATATCTTATAGACAAATTATTAACTTAAAAATATTTAATTTCAATTTTTTACCCGCAAAAATGCAAAAAATTCAAAATCAATATTTTAAAATCCAAGAACGAATTTCAAATTTAAAGAAAAACAATAAATAAAAAATATTATAATGCAATCGCATTTAAAATTACCTCATTTTTATTAAAAATAATATATTTCATTTATTTTTTTACAAAATCAATTTTTGTGAGTAGCACAGCATTTGATGGAAATTTTCCTTA
Source organism: Parasteatoda lunata (assembly GCA_949128135.1). Taxonomy (NCBI): domain Eukaryota; kingdom Metazoa; phylum Arthropoda; class Arachnida; order Araneae; family Theridiidae; genus Parasteatoda; species Parasteatoda lunata. The sequence continues at coordinate 83,823,891 of OX421973.1, forward strand.
AAATAGTTATTCATGACAAAATTTATTTTCAGAAATTTATTTATTGCTCTGTTCATGCTTAACTTCATGCTTAAATTGAGTCTAATGATACTTAAATTAAAATCTAATGAGTTAGGAGCTTGCGTTTATGTATTTATTTTTATTAAAACTTCTAATTGATTATTAAATGCCATTAAAATTCGTTTATAACAAAAATTTAACCATTGTTAAAAGAATTTTCACAGTCAAAGTTTAAATTAAATGTTCTTGCGATTTTAATTATTGAAGAACTAATATTTATAAGAATTTTTCAATTAAGATGCAAACAAGTCATGAGCATTTGTTTTTTTGCTTGTTTGTCTAGCAATTACCATTAATTTCTTTTTCTATTTACAAGGAAAATGGGTACATCATTGTAAAAAAGTGCTTCTTCATTGAATCGATCACTTTAAATAAGTTACCTACTTAAATATTCTAAAATTTTTATTCAAAAAAATTAATTACGGCAATTACTGCAAAACGAACCAATTTTTAACAAATGTACTTAAAAAAAGGGTAAAATCGGATAAAATCATGCACATTTTGCATTTTTTTTTGCACTGCTAGCAAGTTTGGTTTTTCATTTGTCATTCTATGATTCAGTTATATTCAAAACAAAATTTACCTGCCATCATCAATCGGTACAACCCCAGAAATGTCTAAACTATCTTCCGTGAGTGTTCCAGTCTGGAAAAATTATAGATGAAATGAAATAAAATACAAAAATTCAATTAATATAGAAATTAAAATGTTCTAGAAAAACATTCATAAAAAAACTTTATCATTCTTGAAAAGAATTCCTTAAAAACTAAAATATTTTAGAGCAAGCAACGCTTGAAATAATAAGTCTTAAAAAATTAAACATGTTGCTCAATTGCAACTTGAAACACCGAAGTTAAGCATCACTGGCTATGGTCAGTAAGTGGGCTTGTGACCACTTTGATCATTCTGCGTAGGGACCGAGGATGCATGGTATAAGTCCTCGTTTAAGTGTTTAACTGTTCTACAGTAAAGAGCTCAACATTGTGCGCAAGTCATTCGGCTACCAAAGTAGGGGAGCCATCCCTTCTGCAGAGGATCAAAATTGCGATGGCATGTTTTCGGATCATCCACAGGGATGTTTACCAGACCGTCGCCAATAACCCATTGTGCAGCTCTAGTGTGACGTAAATAAAGTACCTATTTACTCAACTTAAATCAGTTCTGAGCGCATTGATCTTCTTGTCACTTATAATTCTCATAACTATATGGATTATTCATTATTTAATATAAACATTTTTAAGAATGATAACATGTAGCATAAACATTGGTAGATACTAATTATATATATATATATATATATATATATTTTTTGTCGAGTGCCTGTTTCTAGGCAAAGGGGGTGCGATTGCTCTTGTTTTTCAGTGGCGCCTTCTATGGCCAAGAATTCCACTTCTGCCACACCACACTGCCACTAACCCGTTCATAGGGTGGGCCACACATTCACACGCAATCACACAAAGGAGAAAGGACATAAAACACACAGAGAGAAACAAACATCCATGCCTTGTCCGGGATTCGAACCCAGAACCTTTCTGATGCAAGGACAGTTCCCTGCCCCCTACACAAGCCGGTCGGCACTAATTATAACTACCTATAATATATATAATTATAATAACTACCTTATCGAAGCATACGACGTCCAAGCCCCCACAGAAATTGATGTAGCGAGAATTCAGACAATAGATGCCGTGTTTTCTTAATCTTCTTTGAGCATGTGCATTGATGCTTGTAAGTACAGCTGGCAAAACAGGTGGTACAAGGAATGTAAGTACATCCACAACAATGATGATAGTGTCTTTAGTGTAAGCCTTGAAAAAGAAACATGAAGGAAATATGTATGTAAAACATATTTAATAATTATGTATTAGTGTCTCTCATAAATATTTTATTTTATTTTATAATCGTCATTGAACAGCAGACCCAATTTATTTTTTGGTTTACGACTACTAATGTTCAACTACATAAGCATTGTAATTTTGAACCCAATTCAAAAGACAAGGTAACTCCTGGATCAAATATCGGGAGAAATTTGCCTTCGTGGAAGACTTTTTGATGGAACTCACCCGCATTTGAGTTTCATTGAAAGGAAGACGACGAAAACCTCTCACGGTTAGCCTGATGGCAAAGGGACTTTAATCCACGATCCGTCAACTATTGAGGATATTTTACGTCAATGCAAGCTGGATTCAGATTTCGTATTGACTACTCATCGCTGGGATTCGAACCCGGTTCAATTCATTGGAAGGTTAACGTTCTATCGCCTGAGCCATCACGGCTCCTTGAAAATATTTGAAAAATAAAATAGGTGAAAAATATACATCACGGTGTTAATAATAAATTTATTTACCAACCTGTGACCGAAGATGGGTTAATGAAAAAAATTCTATTTGTTTAATAAAATTAAATCAAACCTTTTAATGTATTATTAAAATTAATTGAATTACATTAACTGTAAGAAACAAACAACTTAAAGAACTCAAAATAGTTTTTTTATTCTTGTGCTTTGAACATAAGTTCTTAATTAGTTGTCTGCTGTCGAAAACAGAAAAATTTTGTTTTTTAAAAATACAAGTTTTAAGTACTTACTCCCAGATGAACCCAAATAATGGAAGTGTAAATGATTGGTGGAATACCTAAAAAGAAAAAAAATATTTTGAAAGTTTTCATCGCTTTGATTAACAAATAAAAGAAAAATTTAGATAACATTCCATTCTTACCAAGAACGAAGAAAATGATCATGCATTTGAATAATTCAGAATAAAGTTTAAAGTTAACAGGCTTGGGAAAAAGAATAGCTCGTACAAGCTCCCCTTTTGCCGTAGAAAAACCTAAAAGTAATATTTAAATGCAATTATTTCAGGGAAAAGCAATATATATATATTATCTTTAAATATTCCCAAGAAACTGAGAGGGAAAAAAATATTGTTGATTATGCCAAATTCGTTTTCTAAACCATTAAAACATAAAAAACATATTTTATTTTCCTTTTTTGCTGACAACTACACGTTTTCTGTTTTGAAATCAATTTTAATTTTCTCATTGACTTCTGGCGAGTCTTGAAAATGGGCGTCTATTTTTTAGAGCTCGAGACATGTAAACTTTTTCTAACTTCATAATTTTTGTTGAAAACAAAATTTATGCATTATCAAGTTTCTATTTCATGTGCAAAATAGAATATTTAAATTGCAGCATGATCATCTGTAATGGTGAAATTTTAGCAAATCAGATAATGTGTTTTCCTTATTTGAAATTATTCTGTATTTATCCATACATTTTGTATAATTTCCCCCCTAGATTTCTACAAAATAAAATTGAGACTTTCACAATAACAATTTTTGTAAGATTTTCATTTTTCTCTCATGTTCTTTTTTCTGAAAATATATGCCTTAAATATTAATTGTTTTTTTTCTCTCTTTGTTCAATCATGTTTTGCATTCCATTGGTATTTTATACATTTTAAATGTATTATTATTGTAGTTAACATTTTTAACTTTTTTACTTCAATTTCTCACTATTTATTCGATATAACAGGATTTCATTAAATTTTTTTTCTCACCTGGACTATTTTTTTTTTTACTTATTTTTTGATCATAAACTTTTTTAACATATTTGTAGTTTACTTTCTTTATTTATTGAATGAAGTTGTTGTTTATCTTTCCGTAATGCTTTTACTGTAACTTTAAGATTTCATTAAAAAAAAAAAACTATTTGAAGTTCCTATAACGTAAATTAAAAAGCATAAAAAAACATTTTTGCAAAGGTAACATTTCTCATACTTGAAATCAATTGAATTAAATGAAATAAAAATTTTGTCCCATTAATAATCACTTACCAGTACGGTACACAATAGCTTTTATACCAGAGCCATCCACATTTCTGCTATGCAAAACCTCAGTCCCACAAAATAAAGTGTTTCTCTTGTTATTGGCCGTGTCGTAGTGTGAACTGATGTCGTTTGCTATGGGCACTTTAGTGATCGGCGTGCTCTCTCCTATAACATACACATCAAAACAAATTTCATTTTCACGTGTTTTTTTTTCTAAGTGTGGTACAAGGTGCCGCCCCTTACTGTTGACTTTAAAATTTTATCAAGAATGAAGGATTATCTTTAACTATTACTATAAATAAATACACGATAGCATACAGTTAGCACAAAATTGTTTAGTTTTCATAACTAGAAAAAAGGACTTTTATTTTCTAGCCATAATGTCGCTTAGATGCCCTCCAAGTGTCTTGCTAACATCGTCCTATATTTATTTTAACATCTCCATAAGAAGATGTTTTTACAGAATGCCTTTACCAGCAAATGCTTTTTTCTACTACTCCATTCTATTACTTGAGAAATGCTTTATAGTTTCTTTAAAGCATCAGTTCTCAGTCTCGAAGGTCACGGATAAGCCCAAACAAGTGATGGAGTCAAGTCACCAGATACAATGCCATGAGACAATACTGAAAATGATACTTGCAAAATACATAGCGATGTAGACATACTGATGTATGTAATGTTTACATGCCGATACTACTAGTTTCCAACTGAGACGAGAAGTGCATACTAATTATCAGAAAGAAAAAATCAAAATCCCTCAATCATTTTTATCATTAATACAGTGAAACACGGCCTCTGTATGCTGATCACGTGTTTAAATTAATTACTTTATCAAGTAACAAATCTTTCTAAAACAACTAAATTCCCAATTTATAAATTTACATATTGTCTTGTCTATAATTCTTGACCATCTAATTCTTGGAAAGTTACACAGATTCACCTGTATCTTATTTTTTAATATGATATGAGGCACGTATACGGCACTTCACGTAATTTTTTTAATTTTTGACGAACTTGCTTTCTAATTTGAGTATCCTCACATTGCATTCTGGAAGCTAACCAACATTTTTTTTATTTGAGTTTAAAAGCGTTTAATCTATTTTACGGATGGTGCAGGGGTTAGTGTCCAGCTCATCTATCAGGTTTCGCAAATTTTATTCCTGGAGATAACTGAGATGGACACCATATATATATATGGTGTTTATTTAAACATGGAAAATAATAAAATAATAAAGATTAATGAAAAAAGAAGAAAAAATATGAAAATAAAATATTTTTAAAAATATTTAACAATATTTTATTTATTTAAAAAAATATACTAAAAATCCGGAAAACAAAATAAAGAAAATATATAATCTCTTCATCAGTTTACACGATTTATATCCGAAAAAAGGAGTGCTTTCTAATATTGTATCAATATAGCCAAAGCAAAATATATCAGTACAATAGTATGAGGAACACTTTAAAATTTTCAATAAAAATAGAACACCTTAAGTAAAAAATTAGCAAAAAACAAAAGCAAAAGCAAAAAACAAAATGTAAAGAAAATACAGAACAAAACACAAAACGAAGTTTATAAAGCGAGTAGCGAATTCAAATGAACTTACACAGACCGAAATCTTTCAAGAATGATTTAAATTATTTTTGCAATATTTTAAATCATTCCTGAAATATTTCAATAACAAATAATTGCAATAATTGAATGATTCCAAACAAATAATTGCATGATTGGATTTTTAACTAATTAATTTAAATTTAGTGTTTAATACATGTATATTTAAAAAAATAAATTACCTGTTAGCATGCTTTCATTAACGACACAATTTCCAGAAAGAAGCACTGCGTCACACACCATAATGAATTGCGTCTCTGGAAGTACTATAACATCTCCCGGTACCAACTCATCTGAGGACTTTTGTACTTCTGAAAATTATAAATACTATACGTTATAATTATTATAAATTAAAATTTATAAATAAATGTAAATCATTATTCACATCTTCCCTAGCAACTTTTCACGTGTTTAAAAACTTTAATTCAATTTTCATTCAATAACGTTCATTGGCCCCGAGCCCCTCTTAGGAATTTGACCATCTTTTATTACAATAGTAATTAATATTTAAATAATAATTAAAAATAATTCCTTTTTCAATTGAAAATTTTACTGTCACATTATTTCTGCAAACCTATGAAGCAGTTATGGCATAAGTTATAAGCATAAGCTATAAGAAGAGTTTACAAATGTTTTTTCTCGCCATATCTTTAAAAATAATTTATAAGCAACGGAAACTTAATTAGAACATCATAAAAGATTAATCTACTTATTCTCCCTTTAAAAAAAATCACAATCTTTTATAGGCGCCAATGATGCTTAATGAATTGGGATAATATCTACTATTGGTATTGAGGTAATAGGTGCCTAGTCTATTAATGTAGGTATACCTAATATAATATGCTGTGGTAGTAGGCTTTTACAAACTTGAGAAACTGGTCAACGTTTCAAAAAGTTCGATATTTTTAAATGTAATTATTTGGGACTCAGTCAAGAAAAATTTTTTGCCATACAAAAAATTCTAAAAAATTCTGGATCAAACTACGGTATAAGGTACCAGCACTTTGGGTGAATCATCCGTAAAATTCTTTTTACCGTAAATATTACACCGTAATTTTTACAGTAATATTTTTTTAACTACAGTGATACAGTAATTTTACAATAAATATTACTGTCAAAATTACGGATTATTGGATTTTTGTTCTATAAGATGTTTTGGTGAAAATGGATTTTACAGTAATAATTATTTAACTACAGTGGTTCAGTTATTTTACTATAAATATTATTGTAAAAATTACTGTTTATCAGATTTTTGTTCTGTAAGATGTTTCGGTGAAAATGGATTCTACGATACCGGCATTCTTTTTACAGTAATTTGATCCGAATTGTGTATGACACGCCAATGATAACGTTTAACGTGGAAAATAATAATTGGTGTTTTTGCAATACAACAAATTTACACTTTTTACCATAATTCCCATACCTTTCCCATCACGTAAAAGCGTCACAATAGCATCAGTTCGAACAGCTTCCTTTAGAGCTCTACTTTGCTAAAACATATAAATTAAAAAATTAAATAAACTGTATAAATTCAAAATGTTTAAATAGTTTAGACCTTTTAAATAATCATCAATTAATTTACCTTTCTCGTTTCCCATACCGTTGCCGTGATAGAAATGATGGATAACAAAACGATACATAAAGCGAATTGGTAATAAACTTGAATCATCCACACAACAACAATAAACATTTGATAAATATAAAATGGGCTCCTGATCTGAAAATTAATATAAATATTTTAGTATATATTAAGTTTGTTACAGTAGATAATAATTTCACCATTTCCGTTGTATTTTTACACGGTAGAAAAACTTCTGTTCTGGTAAAAAATTTTAGTAAAATCTCCGTATTGTATGGTAATAACATTTCTGATTAAATAAAACACAATTCTGGTAATAAAAATGAAAATATACGGTATTCAAACCATTCATCAGATTATTTTTTCGTTCATACGGTAAAGGTTTTCCTGAAATTCTGGTTTTCAAAGCTATAGCTCTTATTACCACATATTTAGTAAAAATTACAAAACTTAAAAGCAAATTTTACCCAATAAATATTATTTTTAATACCGTGCCCTAAAGTATCATGATAAAACTATCAAAGTTTACCACCTTTTTCTAAATTTCATCATATATTATAAAACCATATTTTATTGTTAATTTTACCAAAAACATTGCCAAAGTGCATCGGGAAAATTATCGAACTTTTTAATACTCCCATAGAGCCAGAATCAAAGTTAACTTTACCATATTCTAGTAGTTAACGTACTTTTTTTCATGTATGATTGGGTCGATAGAATTAATAAATATTAAGAACATTTTTTGAACAAATAAAATATTTATATTTTATTGTATATGCTATTTTATTGTATATGCTATTTTATTGTTTATTTATTTTTACAGTCTATATGGATAGAAATGGGGTTCTACCAACCAAATAACATTTGCTCATTTTTTTAATATCCAAGTTTTTTTTTTTTTTTGTTTTTTTTTCTAAACGAAATTTATTATTATGTGTACCATTAGAAAAACACAGAAGGGAAAAAATTAGAAAAAGCATTTAACTTTTTTGTTTATGATTACTATACTCACTCTTATTTTCATACATCTAAATCTTTCTTGTATTTATTAAAAATAATAAATTTTAGATAGGAGACTTGTGAAACTAATTTTCTGTATTGCCACAAAATGATTACAAATACTGATTCTGATCTGAGGCACAACACTCATCTCTACCTATTGATGTATCAGGTTTTTTTTTATTTAAACCTTATTTTTATGCTCATTGGTTATTTTTTTTTGCGATTTGATTGCTTGTGCTCTTTTATTATTTCTCTCACACTTTCATACAGTTAATGGTTTTTTCTATGGCATACATTTATGTTATATCGTACTTTGTAAGGAGTCATACTTTTCTACTAACGGTATGTTAGTAACTTGAAAATAATTTTAAGCAAATTAAAGTATTCAAAAAACAGAAGCGTAGAAGCTCATTAGAGTATTTCACTTATGTTGAAGATTATCATGTTATTTAAAAAAACGTGAAAAATATCTTTTGTCAAAGATTAACTTACAAAGAATGTTGTAAATTCTGTGCTACTCATATTATTTTATTTTTCCCTTATCACCCCATTTTTTTTAAATAAATATGAATGAAAGAATTACACACACATTGAATCAATTCATATCAAAAATTGAGGATAAAAAACATCCGATTGCGGGTATGTCTCCACATAAGGCAAATATCTTTCGTCATTTCTTAGGTGAGGAAAAAGGTTTTGTAAACAAATAATTACTCACGAAAATAATGTATGACCGCTATAAAGTTCTTATCTGAAAGAATATTTTTATTTTTTTGAGAGAGAGATAAAGATGTTGTCAGAACTGCGACATGAAAAGTAATATCTTTCTCAGAATTACATACCAGTACTTATAATGAGTAAAGATAATGTAAAATCACTAGATCCCACTAATGATATCCAAACGCATTTTAAATTCATAGATTTAACTAGAACAAACTTTTAAAAAATTTGAAAGATCATGTTCAAAGCTTAACCTCTTCATTACATAGTCCAGATTTGGGGACCTTCGCTTCTTAGCTTCTAAAAACACGCTATAAGAAAATGTGTAGTTTTACCTTTAATGAAACATTCGTTAATTTAAGCTTTCTTAAGATTACGTATTAGATGGCAGAACATGTAAGGTATTGTAGGTAAAGGTAAGGAACATGTAGGTAGAATTCAGCAAAGACAGAAGTAATTTTCGAAAAATTCCGCTAAATCCACGTATTTGAAAATGTAACTAATTTGAAAGATTATATACTTTACTTATTCTGAAAATATTTTGTTCCTTTTGACTTAGTAGTTCTGTGATCTATATGAAGATTTTAAATTTATATTTATTTAAAATTGAAAGATAATACATTCAAGAACATGCAAATTCACGTATATGTACCTTGATACGTAAGTAGTAGTTGACAGTGTAGTAGTCAAGTGAAATCTCATAGAATTAAAATGAATATTTAATTTTATATCTATTTTGAAAATATTATGTGTATTTTAATTGAATATTTAATAGTAAAGTACATACATACATTTAATAACTTTAACTTTTTATGTTGTTTTTTTCATAATTTTGAAATATAGCGTCTAAGGATTAAGTTTTTTTTACAGTTAACGTCAGATTCTTTCCAATAATTATTTATTTTGGTTGGTTTTCACAATTATAATAGTTTAGAAACAGAGATTTTATTCAGTAATGCAATGGTAAGCATCGATATTGAACTTAGTAAAGAATTTCATTGTAAAAAAACTTTGTATTTTTTAAAATTTATTTTTTTTTAAATAATTTTTAAATCTACTCATCATTGCATTTAAATCAATCATAATTTATAACATTAAGCATGTTTATTCCTACTTTAGATGCAATTTGACAGTTGAAATTTTATATTATTTTGCTTAGCTAAAACCTGAGGTCCACATATGTGTACCTAAAATTATTGGCCCCGAGGCAGTATAATTCATATTTTTTTTTATCTTATTCTTATTATGGCAGTAAAATAGAAATTCGCGTTAGTTTTATAGCCAAACAGCTTTAAAATTCACTTATCAAAAAAGTTTACTTAATGCAACGGTTCCCAAATTGAGGGAAGGGTGTTGAAATATTTCAAATGAAGGATGAATTTTTTTAAAATGAAGAAAAAGTAAAACTAACTGCAATTTACTCAATTTTGTAAGATTGTCAAAATTAACTCTTTTTGTCTATTAGTCTGCATTTAACTATTCGATTTCATATGTTATATTAACAATATGTTTTAAATTAATATACTCAAAGTAATATTAAATTTTGTATATGAAATTATCTATATTTTATTTTAATAGCCAAATTCAGCTTCAAACTCCTATTTTACACTTGAGGGTACACTCATGAGGGTACACACATGATGACACTGATGATGGCATCACCATCAGAGGCATCACCTCAGAACAGTATTTAATGGGGAGCGTACAGTCTCAAAGCTTCAGAAACATTGCCTAATGTTTTAATAAGGGTTTAAGACGTACCGAAGTGCCCGACGCGGGACTAAAAAACTTATAAAACTTTTGAAACTTTTTGGATAACCGGACACAAATCATAAGAAACTTTTTACAACTAGTCCAAAAATATCTTTTTATTTGAAGTATTAAAAGCAAAATATATCTGTGGCTCGCAGAAAAAGTTATTAAAGTTATTAGTTTTCAAGAAACGCCGACCGGCCTGTGTAGGGGGCAGGGAACTGTCCTTGCACCAGAAAGGTTCTGGGTTCGAATCCCGGGCAAGGCATGGATGTTTCTTTCTCTCTATCTGTGTTCTATGTCCTTTCTCCTTTGTGTGCGTGAATGTGACCTGCCCTATAAACGGGTTGTGGTAGTGTGACGTGGGCGACGCTGCTCCACAGGTTGGGCACTACTAAACTTATTATAAGCCTGTATAAATTTTATATTAAAACAGATTATGCCGTTTGTGAAAGCTTTGATTATCAAAACAAATCTTAATAGTTTAACTGTTTTAAAGTCTGAAATATTTCTATTAAAATATAGAAAGTGAAATGCTTGCTTAAGTTGGAATGCAGTATAAATGTGTGTGTGAAAATCTTGTAACTTCCTTAGTTGTTTGAATTGTGTAACAATTTACTTTCTCGAAAAAATGTTTATTTTCTTGGTAGATGTTTGTTTCTTTTTTATATGTATCTGTTTCTTCTTGAAACTTATGTGTTTCCCTTTGCTTTACTACTAATTTTGAAGGTTATTTTAAAGATTAAAACAAAGCACAATCGGTATTGTGTGTTCTAATTCATATATTACACAGCTCATCAACAACAAAGAACAAACAATAAATTTATATTTTGTGTATTCAAGGGACATTTTTAAACTATAGTTAAAGCTCTTAGCATATTGATATCATTAATGTTCACCATCCTATGTCAAAATCTTTTTACTATTATCCATTATATATTTAAGTTTTCAATGCGACTTAATTTTTTCCTCAGAACTTTAAAAATGCATTTAATGTACCAACTTGCTTTTTCTGTCATGATGTGTTACTTAAATAGTAATTTGAAGTTAAGTATTTAAAGCAAACGAGAATTCCAAGATACGAGCCAATATAATTTAACTCTGTGCTTACCTCTCTTAAAACTAATTTGAGAACTGGTTGTACTTCAACGAAGATCGAATTTCGTCCGTAATGTTGCAATCGAAATACAGCTTCAGTTGTGTGTAAGCCATCAGCAAGTTTGTGAAAACTGGCACAATTTTTTATTTGGAGACCACTGAAAATAAATATTTAGACATATAAGTTACAAAAAATAATTTCACTTCATTTTTTTATATATTATTAAATAAACACATCACCCAACCATGGCCAGACACCTAACCCATTTCAAGTGCCGATGTTAACAACCATGATAGGAATGTCATGTAAATTTGACCACGTTCGGACGACGTGGACGGTACTTGAGGTTGTACTTCTGTCTCCAAACTTTCATACTACAATTATAGGGAAGACACTCAACCACAATAAATCAAAGATGCTCTTTTTTGCTCTTACACTTCGGTTGTTTAGACAGCTATCGGAATCGAACTCCAGCTCTCCACCAGTGAGGAAAGCGGTTCCGTAACCAGCAGCGTTATTTTTTTTTTTTTTTTTTTTTTTTGAGAAATATAGCAATGCTCTTCAGGCAATATTAGTTATTTAGTCTATGAATTCCTAACATTTCTAGGAAGTAATTTCTTGGGGGTCTTTATTTCAACTTTCAGCTCCTAAAGCTTTTTTATCGTTCTGGTCAAATGCATACTCTCAACTATCTTAGCAAACAGCCATACTGATGTTGTACTATTAAACAATACCGTTTAATAAATTCGATAAGCTTTGGAGATACGTACAAATCAAAATGGTACTTTAAAAATTGTATTTTAATGCAGAAGTTTATTCTACTTAATTTTTTCCCTTCGTAATCCTGCATATTATGCTAGTCCAACAAAATTAACTGACCAGTATGACAGCTATATATAAACTTAATGTCATCGCAAAGAACAGATAACAGCACAGGATAAGATGAACTAGAGTAATGTATTTTCGAAAAAGGCCATCAAACTAATGTCTTTAAAAAGCTTACTCTAAATAAATCAATTCTAAAACCAAGCAAACCATTTAATTATCAATATTAATCTATATTTTTTAAATAACAATTTTAGCCAGTTTACTTAATACAATATTTTTAGCACTATTATTTTTTTTCATTCCTATTTAATGCATTCTCATGATGCTTTCAATTTTGGAAGTATCTTTTGTGTGTTTATGCATTAGCATAGTCTGAAATAATTTTTTTCGAAATTTCAGATAGTATCTTCACTTATTATTAAGTTATATGATTTACTATATTATTACATTTATTTGTTGCATTTACATTAAATAGAGTAACTACATCGAAAATAATACAGAAAATTTGTGTCAAAATAACTAGTTTTCAAACTTTGATTCGTTTTATCCCAAAATTTACATTAAGTCAAATAAATAGTGATTTTGTGATAGTGGTAAAATTGTATGTTTAATGCTTTGAATCATTATTTATCTAATGCTGAAGATCTCCAAATTTTTTCCACTAACTTTGACCTGCTGATTTTGATCCGCTGAAATTACGCCTGATACTTTTCCAATATCATTAGATCACCTTATTTGTAATTGCTTTCTTTGTAATTTGATGTCAAAAAGATACAAGGCCACAAAATTTTGTTAAGTCCAGAGATTGTCAATTCTTCAAGTTATTTGCCCAACCCATTGTCGCTTTAAACTTTGTTACTATATATATATATATATATAATTTAAGACTGCACATTTGTTCCGGTTTTAAAATATACTTTTACTATTGTTCAAATCATCGAAAATCAATTTAAAATATGATGGAAAAAATTCTTTAACATATGTATTAAGCAAATACATTTATTTTTCAAAATTCTAAAAACGATAAAAGATTTTTTACAAAAATTAGGTATAATAATAAATTATCTTTCTCTAAAAATTCTGACAACGAAATTATATTAGTATAATTTCATATATACAAAAAGAAAAGAAAATCCGTTTGAATTCTAAAATAACGTAAATTTTCTTCACCTGATTTCATTCCAACCATTCTCTCAATTATTCTCATTCTGATTGAAGAATACTCACATTTTCGGCCTTTCGAAAAATGCTGTCGAGTATCAACGATCAATTTATAATATACTATAAAAGGAGTTTAAAAGCAGAGTGAATTTTGAGTAAAACTCCTGAAAGCACTCCAAGAGGATTTCTGGGTGAAGAATCGGGACAAACTAGCCTTAGTAGAATGCTTTTTGATTACCATAATCCTCATTTGCACAAAGAAGGAAAACCCGTGATCCGTCTATGACATTGAGGATATTTCGCACTATCACTGTAGTTGGTACTAGAAGAGAGCCGAATTTGTACCGATCAACCATCACTGGGATTCGAACCCTGGGCCCCTGACCCACAGCATCTACCATTAGTTTATTTATGAAATTCGCTTGCCAGGATAGCGTCTCCGACATGGGGTATAACTCAACAAATTCTGAATATAAAATAAAAATGCCCTATTTTTATAATTTTAGAATTATTTCAGAAGGAAAGCTTTCAGTCATAACGGAGTAGTTGAAAATACAATTAATTTACGAACTGAGAGCTGAATTATAAAACATTTTAATATATTAGTCTATTAATTATTCATCAGGTAGAACAAAGCAGCGGATAATATAACTAAATTAAGAAATTAAAAGCTGAATTATTAAACAACTTAATTTGCTGGTCTAGTAATAAGTAACAGTTTGTAGTTTAGTTTTACCTAAACTTTAGTGTAACCGAAATTTATTTGAAAGAGAAAAAAAAGAAAAATCCAAGCAGCAATGAAATGATGTTTCACTAACCTTACTTTATAGAACTTGGCTTGTTGTTGATCCCATATATATTTAATCTTTTTGTTGAAAAAATAAGTGTATTGCTTTGAAGATAAGGTACTATCAGTGGGTCTTTCTACCTTCTCCACAAATTGTTGATTGTAGCAATCCTGCAGTAAAAAACATTAAGCTGTAACAGAATTAAGCCAAAGTGAACACAAATGAGGTTATTTGTTACATAAAAACAATTATGCTCTGAGAAAACTTGGTTCAACTTTAATAAGGTACTAATTTGAACCATGTGTCTGTTTATCGTTCAAGTTATAGGGTACATCTTGGTTGAAATAAAGTTTCAGCAAATTTGAACTTTATTTTTGTTTGTTAACACTCCAAAATTTCTCTCTACGTATATTATTAACTGGATAATTTGATTTTTTTTTGTTGTTGTTGACTAGGGGGTTTCATCCCCTGCTCACTACACACACCAACCATTTTGGCGGTCTTACATTCATTTTTTTTTATCCTTCAAAGCCACTATTTTACTCAATAAAGATCATTTTGTTTAAAAAACCAATAATTGTTATGATTTTATGCCAGAATATTTTGTTATTATGTCAATCATAGCAAACTGAATGATTGCTTAGATTTCAAAAATAATCAGCTGTACTTGAAAAAACAGTATTCCAACTGAAAAATACAGAATGTTTCAGACAATAAGAAGTAATATAGGAAAAGTAATTTTTCTTATTAGAAATTTATACTGATAAACCTATGACAGTTCAAACTGATTATCACTCTTAAGACTTTTATATTTTTAAAAAAATTCTATATAAATGTTATGATTTGTATCTGACAATATCTAATTCCTTTCTCTGATTTTTTTTCAATTTTATATATTTATTTATTGTTAATTTAGACATCAAGTCAGGCTGGAACTTGTAAAATATATACTCGTGAGAGAAATCTTTCGAAAATATTCTCATTATTCAAAGCAAACAGAGTGAAAAAAATTCATGAAGAAAACATTTAAAATTGCAATAAGTTTCCAATAAATTTGAATTTCAAAAAAAAAGGAAAAAACACATGTGTTTATGACATAAAAATAAAACTTTCAGCACATCAAATTTCAAATAATAAGTTGCATTTCAGTAGATCGGATTTCGTTGCATACAAGTTTATCAGTTGACAATCCTCGAAGTAATATTTACTTATATTTATAACCGTCGTTGAACACCCGACCCAATTTTTGGTTTAAGACTGCTATTATTCAACTCCGTGACCTTGTAATTTTGAATCCAATCCAGAAGACAATGGAACTCCTGAGCATTGAGAGAAATTTGCTTCCGTGGAGGACTTTTTTAAAGGAACTAGCCCACATTTAAGTTACATGGAGAGGAAAATCACGAAAACCTCCAAACTGTTATCCTGATGGCAAGAGGACTTTAACCTATGATCCGTCTACCACTGAGGATATTTTACGTTAGCACTGTGGTCTGTGCAAGCCAGATGCGGAATTCGTATCTACCAGCCATTACTGGGATTCAAACACAGTTCCCCTCATTAAAAGGCAAACGCTCTATCCCCTGAGCCATTACGGCTCTCTAGAATCAATAATAGAATGTTAATCTTTTATTCCATCATACCTCCATGATACCCCCTTTTTAATTTTATCAAACACTTTGTATATTTTGCTACACGCCTTCGCAATTCTAAGTTTCTAAGTCTTACAGATGTTGCACAACAAAACAATATAAATAAAAATAAAAAACTGAGAAAAAAATTCGTAAAAATGCATTTAATTACAATAATTTTTGATCAAATTGGAATTTCTAAAAGAAGCACGTGTTTAGTTCATAAACAAAACTGGCCCTTTCATCAAGTCAAACTTCAACTTTATAGTTGCATTTTTGAAACTTGTAGAACGGAGCGAAAACCTAGTCATAAAAAACGAAGAATTAACTCATTCATTATAGATTTACTTAAATACCAAGAGGGAACAGCTAAATTATAAACATTTAGTAAGTTTGGAAAATGGATGGCCTTGGAATTTTTCTTTTTTAATAGATGAATCACCTAATATTGCCTGATATCTGCTCTAAATACTATCTCATTTACAGTAGTTATTTATACGCTATCTCTTTCTGAAATAGAATGATAGCAAAATATTCTTGCTATAATTTTTTGCTTATTCGGAAAAATTTGATCCAGAATTTTTCAAGGCGTATTAATAAACATATTGATAAGATTTAATAAGTACTAAAGTAAAATACTAAAAAAGTATAAGTAAGTATAATTATAAGTAAAATACCAAATAAAACATTAGCTAGTATGATTAAAAAACGACATAAGTATACATAATCTTACTTCTCTCTTTCCACTCAATCATGCAATTGTTTACATTTCTAATGTTAAGTCATAGAAAATGAGAAATGTAAAAAGTAGTATAAAAACTACATTAACTTCTCAAAACCCAACATCATAATCTTTAGAAATAATGAGAGAATTAAATTGAAATGCCATAATATAATTATCAACAGCAATTCTTACTATAAGTAAAACTTTCTCAGCAGTAGCCAAAGAGCATCTTTTATGGGTGAATTTCATAAAAATACGCCGCCTCCAAGACAGTACTGCTAATAAAAGACCACAGGATAAAATCACGCCAATCCATGTTAGAATAATTTTTGGATACGACCGTCTGAAACCGCGTATTATCTGAAACAAAAAAGAATTTTATATAAAATAAAAAAACAGTTTTGTATGATATAATCAAATTCATTCCATTTTAATTCATTCCATTATTCTTATGGAGCTTAACATTGTTTAAATATATTGTATACAAAACTCTAGGTAGAATATATATAAAATAAAAAAATAAATGGAAGCCTGGGCCAAATTCTATGATTATCCTGTACTAATGTTATTTTAACACTGAAAAAAACGTATAGTCAAAACTACAAGAATATGGTAAAATTTACAGTGTACCTAAGCTCGGTAATTTTAACCGAAGTGCTTTGGTAATATTATTTTGATAAAATTAACAATAAAATGTGGTTTTATATAATCTGTGATGAAATTCGGTAAAAGTGATAAAATTTGATAACTTTATCAGGATACTTTAAAGTATGGCATAAAAACCATTTATTTAGTTAAATTTGTTTTTCAGTTTTGTATGTATTTTTTAGTAAATAAGTGGTAATAAGAACTATAATTCTCAAAACCAGAATTTCCGTTTAACAGTTACGATATGAACGAAACAATTATCATACAAAGAGCTTAAATGGCGTATACTATTCTGCTTTTATTAACCAGACTTATGAATTTTTTATCAAAAACGTTATTACTTTACAGTACGGTAATTTTTACAGAATTATTATTTTTTTTTTTTTTATTTTTTTTTTTTTTTTGCTATGAAAGTTGAGGACCATTACCCTGTTGTAGCTATCAATTCTAAGATAAATTTATTATGAATCCTAATCCTATCCTATACATATCACGACTTCGTCATTCGTGATTTTGTACATCGAGATTCCTTCACATATCAAGCTTCGCAAAATAATGTATTATTAATTTAATTATAACTAACTTAATCATTAATGAATTTTAATTTTTAAATGAGATTCCTATTTTTTATTTTCTTTTATGATTCTCGTATCTGAAACATATTGAACTATATTTCATATAAATAGAAATTATTTGACCGAACTTTGTTCTTATTATTAGATTATAATAAGATTAACTTTAAATGTTCTTTTTTTCAAAAACATTTTTCTTATACACAAACACTGAAAGTTTTCTAGTTTTGAACCAATTTGATTAAAATAATAAGTAACGTATATCAAACCAACGTAGCTCTGTTGCACAAGGATTTTTTTTAAATTGCATTCCTCAATGGTTAACAAGCAATTATCAGTCTCCAACTTTTGAAAAGTGTATTACAGAACAATGTTTAGTTTATTAATTAACAATTCCTTCATGAGCTTTTAACTTCAGTGATTTATTAATTTATATAAATAAGTTTCAACTACTGATTACGTGTGAATTTAAGAAGCAATTAAAATATAAACAAAACTTAATTTGATTTATATAAATATTGTGCAATTATTTGTATATAAATCAAATGTTAATGTTAAGGAATTGTAAAAGACGGAGTCTGATTTTGTCGATAGATTTACACGGGTTTCTTTCTAAGAATATTTAAATGGCTTCCTTTTCATGAATTAAAAGACAGTCAAACTGTCTTGGAAGTATCCTTCATTTACATTGATATAAGTATTGATCCCTGAGGCGTTCGTAAACAGCAAAGAAAAGAGGCCAATTGTTTTTTTAATTGAAATTGTTTTTATAATTTCGAGGCTCTTGGTGAAAGTGCAAATGAAGTTTTACTAGAAGTTGTACGAACAATTAGGACCTCAAATTTGTCCCTCAAAACACATAACTTTTCAAGCATAAATAATTTTTACTAAAGTGTTTCTGTTAAATGATGCCATAAACTTTCTATAAGGACAAAAAATGATAAAAAGACAAAAGAGAAAAACGAAGAAAATTAAGATCATTAATAAGTTTTATTTACTGAATATAAGTTGCTAGTATAAAATAAGTTAAACTCATAAAAAAAGTTAAAACGTAGAGAAAACATGAAAAAATTAAAGATTAATAAAAGGGAATAAGAAAAAAAAAATTTTAATAAAATATTTGAAATTAATAATAATCAAATGAATAGAATTAAAAGAATATGCAGTAATGTTTATTTATCCAAAAAACAAATAAATAAACTCTTTCAAAATTTGATAAAAAAAAGACAATGAATACCCAACTAAAGTAATTAAATTCTATATAAAATCATTAAGTTAATTGTAGGTTATTATTAATAAGTTTGCCAAAAGCTTCTTTGTCAATTTATATTTTTACCATGTGCAAATCCAATTCGGGCAAATACATTGTTTAATTAAATATCAGCCTTATTAATTATAAACTTCTATAAATTATCCAGTATAATATTATTACCTTGCGCATATCCAGTTTTGGGCCAATCCTTGGTAACTAGCAAATCAAACGCGTTTCCATACTGCAGTAAAACAAAAAACAAAATACCTATATTTACGCTTTCATCCCCATTTGCGCTTCTGTTTTCGTATTTTCTAATCTGGCAGTCTTATTATGAAAATATTTTAAATCATTCTTGATTCCCGTGCATCTAAGTTCATTTGAATTCGCTACTCAGTTCATAGATTTCGTTTCAGTTCGGATTACATACAGTTCGAATTAAAGTTTTATAATTTTTTTTAGAAATTGCTGGTGAAAACAGCCTGTAATTGGGCAAACAATTCTACAAGCAAATGTAACCAAATGCTTAAGGTCGCCAGAAACATTTAAAAAATTAATATAGAGCAATTATATATATCTATTCTGTTACATTCAGTAAAATTTTGCTATACGCTTTGAATTTGAAGTAATCAAACATCGAGTTTGTTTACTAAAAATGGGATTAAATATGGGATTACATAGCAATTAAAATTTTAGAAATGTTTTTAAAAAAATTTGCACTTTGAACTTTTCCACTATTATTTCTGAACATGGATCTTTTTTTAAAATCATTTTAAGATTTGAGATGTGGTTATGAATATCTAAAAGAAACGTGAATTCTGTTAGAGAAAAATGTAAATTAAAAATTAGTAGTGAAAAATAACATTTTAGAAATTAACTCATTTTCACTACGAAATGTATGCTATTTTTAATGTCTGGGAGAAATGTGAAGGTTGTTACAGAAAAAAAAGTGGATAAAAGTTTTAAATTACTGAAAAAAAAGAAACATTTTAGAAATTAATTTAACTTATTTCCACTACGCTAAATGCTAAATTTAATGCATAAGAGAAAGGTAAAGGCTGTTACAGAAAGAAAGTATATAAGAGTTTAAAATTATAGAAAAAAAATTAGAAATTTATTTAACTTATGTTTACTACGAAGTGTACGCTTTTATAACATAAATATTTCTACAAAATTTATTGTTGAAAAAATACATTTACGAGTTTTTATTTTTTTGTCTCAACTGTGACAATAGGAATCGATTTTAGTCATTGGAATGCCTGAATGCATACAATGCTTCAATGGAAGTGTATGCTTCAAAAGTCATAAATCTTTCATTGTTTAAACTTGAGTTTCAAAGTCTCACAATAATGGATTTATGTAATTATTTCATTTATTAAGCAAGTAAAAAGATTTATGTTATCACTTTTTTTTTTATTTTATAACTATTTACGGTATTCTAATCACATTATTTGCGTTTTTTTAGTAGTTTTTCGGTAGCTTGGCACAAGCGTAAAGAAAACTTTCCATTTTAATCACAAAAAAAAACGTTCAAAAATTCTCGGCATATGTACATACGAGTATTTATTCTTATTTGTGAATACACTTTTCAAAATGATAGGACATAGGATCAAAGATCCGATTTAAAAAGTTTTAAAAATAACTAGTACAAACTACGTAGATTTGTTTGTTTTTCAAAAGTTTCTCAGGAACAAAACGTTTTAAAGTTTAAAATTAGGAAAAGCATTTAAAACTTAAATAGGTTTAACCAAACTTACTTATTTTTCCAGGAATATAAGGATTTTTTATTGAAAGAATATAAGTTTTAGCCCCCATACATTGATATAATACTAAAAAGTTTTATTATATTATTTTTTACTTTTGTAATCAATGTTGTCACTTATCAAGACATATAATGTCAATTACCAAAAACTGTTTTTTGTCTGATATGTGCCATATTATATTTTTTTTAAAAGAAAAAGCATTTTTTGTTCATTGTTCTCCATTCAATGTAACATTTTTATTATTTATCATTTTCTAATAAAGTACAGGAGAATAGGTTTCAAAATAAACAATAAAATGAACACTATGCTAAAATATAAAAAATTAAAAATCAGTTATAATTAATCTATTGTTCTCTATTAAATGTAAAATTTTTATTATTTATTATTTTCTAATAAAATTCACGAGAATAAGTGTCAAAATAAACCGTAAAATGAACTCGATGCTAAAATGTAAAAAAAGTAAAAATCAGTGATAATTAATCTGTTTTCAAGATCTTACGTAATTCAAAATATTTCGAAAATATCATCACAAAGAAAGGAATTCGAACATACCATTTCATCGTCCGTGCCTATGTTGACCCTGTCGTCTTCCTCCCAGCTTCCCATGGTTCTTAAATGGAGTTTTCGAACACTAAAAATGTTCAAATTCGAACCAAGTAAATTAAGGTTCGAAAAAAAAACTAATTTTATATGTAAATATTGAGCACCTAAGTCAGCTACATCCTTCAAACTCAGCGTCGATTACAGAGAAATCAAACACAGGAAACCAACTCTTTTATCCATGTACGTCGTGGCCTCCGAATTCCTAACTGTACAGAAAATCAAGAATTAGTCATATTGTGTATTACAAACATATGTACAAACAACAAATGTTATAGACAGATCGTTCGTAAAATCCACAAAAATGAATCAACAGATATGAGCTATTCCTTAACTCAAAGATTCAAAAATTTCAATTTTAATTAGATTGAGAGCTCAACAATTGAAGGATGACGCGAATACAAACTGATACGTCCGTCTCGCTTAGAGAAGCGTGAATGGTCAGTTAATTAAAAACGGAGTATACTAAAAGCTGCATATCAGAAAGAGATTCATTAAAGAAGGATGTGACCGTGATTTATGATTTATGAATTGATACATAGTTGTATGAACTTAACCGAATTAAAGCTTCATACCTGGAATACCTTTTGATTTAATACTCAGCTTAGCACCATTGCACTGCATTACGGTTGCATGAAAAATCAAAATAACTTGATATTCAAGATTTACTTTCTTTAGTAATATTAAGAAGTAAAATAAAAGTTTCAAACCATTCGTAGCAAAACTCAATATAGTCGAGTGCACTTAAAAAAACTATCGTCTAAACTTCCAAAATCTGAAAAAATTGGAGGCACTTCTAGTTTTATGGGAGCACAAAAAAGCTTGGTAAATTTTACCGATGTGCTTTGATAATGAATTTAGTTAATTAACAATAAAATGCAGTTTTATAATAGGGGATAAAATTTGGGAAAATTTGGTAAAATTATCATGACACTTTAGAGCATGACATAAGGAGTCATTTATTCGGCCAAATTTACTTTTCAGTTTTGTATTTTTTACTAAATGTGTGATAATAAGAACTATAATTTTGAAAACTAGAATTTCCAGTAAACCGTTTCCATATGTACGGAGAAATTACCAAATAAATGGATTAAATAGCGTATATTTTGGTTTTTATTACCAGAATTAAGTTTTCTTTTTTAACAGAAATGTCGCTTACAGTATGGTAATTTCATAAAGTTTTTTTATCCGTGTGGATCAAAATGGGTAGAAAAACTGTTAATAATTTTTTAAACTTGTTAGTTTTACTCAGTATTTTTATAATGTGTTAAATAATTTATTAATGAAAAATTATTAATTTTAACTAATTGTGGCTCATAGTCCTTATTTAAAGTTAGTTTTTTTTTCCAATAAGATCACAAATTGTAGCACAATCAATTGCCTATTTAAATCACGCTTTCTCCAATAGTGTCTTAGACGTTCGGAGCCCACTTTTAATGAATTTCCCTTCTGCGTAAAAGCTGGCGGCGCTGTTAACGTGCAAATATTGTTGAAGTATCATAATTAAAGAAATTTGTCAAACATTTTTCAATAGCTAGTTAGTGTAGCTCTAGTGTGACGTTAACAATCAAATAAGATGCCATTAACCCTTTGGCGTAGATGGGACACTGTCCGTTCCATATATATATTTTTAAGACGCACGGATTACAAGTAAAATTATATCTTGGTGTTTTTTAGTTATAAAAAACAGTATAATAGTTACTATAAAAAATCCGTTTCGTCGAATTATATTTGCATTAATATATAAAATCCAAAAAAGTAATTTGAAGGGGAAAAAAATTCATTCATAATGAAAAAATTATCAATAATTTATTTTTCAATTTAAAAAATATTCGATGACTAATATTCGTTTCTCTAGATATTTATAACTGCAAATGAGTGCAAATGTGAAAATTTTTTATTTGGAAGTGAGCCTTGTTAGGAAGATTTTACCTTTAATGCGAAAAGAGACACGGGTATCTTTTGCTGTATTTCATTGCCATAAATTTTTAAAATGCTAAATATAATAACTTTCACTTATTTCGACCGATGTTGTTGATATACAAAGTGATTAAGAAAATATGAAAAATATGTTTATTGAAATTTCTGCTTCAAAGGGTTGACGAAGAGGGAAAATAGTATCGATGTTGTTGATATAGTCGTATTGCCATCCAACTTAGCAGAAAGTTTTAATAGTTAAACTATCTTTGAGAATGAAGAATTATTTATTACATAAAGTCATCTGAGTAGGTGAGCTTATAGCAACGTTTCCCACCTAGAATATCTCTGATGCTTTACACCTAGATTATCCCTGATGCTTTTTAAGTTATGATTGACATTTTAAAGTTACCGTGTTAAACAACAAGATTCATGCATACTTTATATGGATTAAAAATGTTGAAAAATTTCTACTCCCTAAAGTTTGTGTGTTTGATTAAAATCTTGTTTTGAAACATGGCGATTTTTTCCACAGTAGTTCCTTAAGCTAATGAAGTATTTCAGTTGACAAGTATAAATTTATATGTTTCAAAGATATATACTTAAAAATGAATTTGTTATATTTATTATAATGCCTTTATATGAACTTATATATCAGCTTTGTCATTACACTTTATACTAACTTATAGGATTATCTTTATTACATTACTTATAACAACTTATATAACTGAAGAGCATCATCTTTCTATTATTATCGCTATTAGTTCTTTTCTGAATAATTTAGAGAGTAATTTGAATATAATGCGTATCTTCCTAACAGGATTTGCATTTTTATATTACTATTATATATTACGAGTATATTTTATTATAGAGTGAAAATCCACGACTGTAAAAAAAAAATTCTTATTTTCTTTTAATCCACAATAAAAAAATTTGAAAATAAGAGAGAACAGTTTGGGAAAAAAACTATTTCTAAACTAAATTATCAATCTTATGTAAAATAATTAAAATAAGGGATTTTATAATTGACATATAAAGTAAATTTAAATGAATGTAACTCACAAAGAATGTAATTGTATTTTGATGAAAATTGTAAATCGACATCTGTAAAAATATTATCTTATTAAATTCGTGGATTGCTCTTAAACTGTAAGCCTATTACAAAATATAAAGGTATTAGTTTTAAAGAACAAAAAGATTGAATTATTTAAGCTTTTTTGCTTAATTCATTGCTTATTTTCAAAGATTTTCTGAATGAATTAATCAATTATTCTTAGATAAAAATAGTAAGTAACGTGAGTATTTTCGGATTTTTAGACACAAAATACATGAATAAACATCTGTAAATAATGCATTGGTCAGGGAGCGAACCTCACATTAAGAAGTTTCTTGGTTCGAATCTTTCATTCTCTATACTATCTGCCCTTACTGTGGGAATAACGGTAGCCCATCTAATATGGTGCTCCTGAAATAGAGGGTAACTACAGTTACCCTCTATTTCAGTGACCGAGTGTCAATCATGTGGGCTTTTGGAGAAAAAAAATTTTAAAAATATTTTTAAATTTTTTTCATTTGTAACAGAAACTTATTAAATGTAAAAAATAGCAGCGTAAAAATAATGATTTACTTAGAAATTTAATTAGAAATATTTTGTATCTACAAAATAAAAATACTGGTTTTGACATTTGCAAAAGAATTTCTTTATTTTTTCACCTTAAACGGAAACATATTAAATATAAACAAATCAGTTTATAGGCTGAAAAAATATTATTTAATAAGAAATTTATTTATCGACTTACATTAAATTATTTAATTATATTATTTGTTACTTTGTTTAAATTCATTTTCAATTTGTTGAAATATTTTTTTTTTTTTAAAAAAAAGGAAATTTACTTAAAGGAAAGAAGTTGATTTCAATTAGAATCGTTCTTAAAAACTGAAGAAGATTCAAAAAGTCAAACAAATAAATAATTCTCAAATTTAAAAAAAATAATAATAATAAATTTTTTAAAAAAAAAATCAGTTTAGATTTGAAACTAAACACCTCATTTATACATGCAAAAATAAACGCACAATTCCTTATAAGTACATTCATTTCACTCAATAAACTTCCATGACATCGGAAAATCTTTTCCCCATATTGCCCTATCAGAAATTATCTTAAATAAACACATTTATTTAAATAGCATACACTATAAACATCATTAAACATCTTGTCGTTTTATGTTTACTAACAATCTTGTAACGGGCGTTGAAAATATAAAAAAATGTTGAAACGCCAATTAAGATTTCATCACTCTATTGAAGTCCTAGGCAGACGTTTAAAAGAAGACCTCTTATCTTTCGAATTCAAGAACAAGGTTTGTTACTCCCTCGGTGTAGAATCCACTATAATGTCAAAAGATCATTTTCTCGCAGACAAGTAACAGTTCTAAGTTCGAAATTTCGCCATAAAGTATATTTTTGACATACGCTCATAGTAGGGTTATCAATTTTTTAGTTCTTTTTTTAAAAACATTTCCTAGAAAATGCGATAAGAAAGTAGGGAGGGGGAGCTTATTCTTTTAAATGGAACTGAGAAAGCTAATTCATAGGTAGCTAACCCAAGGGCATCTTTATATCAAATTTCGTATTCATTTTTTCAATTTTTTTTTCAATCCTTTTTTAAAAAGTTCAGTCAGGGGGGGGGGGGCAAAATTTGTATTTCAAATTTTCTAAAGATCTCAGATATCAAAATAAGTAGGGGAGAGTCGGGTAGCCCCGCCCACTTAAGGAGTATTGCTTATATTTCTGTATAATATTGAGTAATAATCAATATTTTTGTATGTTTCTATTGTTTTATCATCTAATTAAATAATGCAAAAAGAATAAACCAAAGAAAGAATAGTTTAACTTAAAAAAATAGAAATTCAAAAAATTTGACTACTGTATTCAACATATTTTCAAAACTATTGTTTATCTTGTTACCAGCTGCATAAATACTTGAAACTTTGAAAATAATATTTTTTTAATATAACAATTAATGTCCGATGGCCCATTGTCTTGAAAAAATATTCTATACATATGAAATTGTCAGTGGGTGGGGGTACCCGCTGGGCGGGGGTACCTGGCACTCCCCTATTTATATTCACTCGCAATATCATCATGCCAGATGATACTGAATGAAGTAATCTTTATTTTAATGGAATGAGCTATTAAAAACTTGCTTTGCTGAATCTAATAACGTTAAGTCACCGGTAAGAGCAACGAATGATGATAAATGAAAAAAGACATAGAAATTATTTAAGCGTTATTAATTGTGTCAATATTTTTCTTTCAGTTTTGGGCATAATTTCGTAGTACAAATTTTTATTTATTTATTATTCTTTTTCATCTCGTACGAAGAACGGATATTCAACTAATAAAAATATTACCACTGATTTATTAGCATTTGTTATTGTTGTTCATTTATCCTAAATTATCCATTTTTATTTACTCTTCTATACATGAAAATGAACGAAACGGGAAGATACTGATTAATATTTGCATATCCACACTAAATTGAAACAGACTTTTCACACAATGGATTAACATCCCCAATTCATTTAAGATTGTTACTGATGCATAGAACACTTTTGTATTCCATTGCGTAGCTTATGAATAAGATGAATAGTAAAATGGCACCTCACAAAATGAATGGAATATAAATACGATCACCATATCAGAGCAATTCTTTCGCTTTTAAAATAAGTAATTCGACCATGAAGTCTATTTCTTTCAATCACTTAGTCAGACTGACAACGTAATTCATGTAACACTTTCTTTTATTCAAATAATGAAGTAAAACTGTGATTGTCTTTCGATTGTTTCTTTTTCTAAACTTCTATTTGTTTGGGTTCATTTAAGATAAAATATGATGATAATTTGTGAACCACTTCTTGGTGTCCCAAAATTATGAAAATTCGCTTATGTGTTTGTAATGACTAATATTTCAAAGTTTTGAGTTAACAGTCTTAAAAAATAGTTAAAAATTTACTTTTATTTTTAAGAATTCTGCTCATTATAATTAGCAGAACAACCCGGGGTGGTATTTGGCTCTTCAAAAACATTTTTTCATGAAGTTATCTTTGCTGCAAGATCTTGAATTGGAGTACAACTACTTCCTAGTTAAAACTGGGAAAGATGCTCCACATTTTTGCACGGGGAACATACAGAGCAAGTTCCACAGTTTAGGGGCGCTCTGGTAAAGGTTTAAAATTTTAAAAAATATACTCAAACATAATTTTAAATTATAAGTATTTTAATATTAAGATCGTTTGGACTTTCTATGAGTATAGGGAAAGGAAATCGATAAACGATTGTTAATCATCGTTAAGGTAAAACATTCACTGCATAGAAAGAAAGTCAGGATTTAATTTATCAGCTTTTCGTATTATATTTGAAAAAACAAAATTCACGCTAAAAAGTAACACCAGGAAAAATATTAAATATTTAAGTGTTATCATATATATATATGTATATACACTACTAAAATTTCTTTTTTCTGCGATGTAAGAAACTTCAAATGTCAAAATAAACAATGTAACTCTTCATGAGTTATGGTACTGACGTCACGGACAGTTAATTCTTGCCAAAAATTCCCAGGGTGAACGTAGTCTGGAGACAAAAATGGTGACAACTGTTTTCTATGAAGTTATCGGAAATTTTATAGTCATCAGTTTTAGGAATTCAGTTGGTCAGATAAATGCACATATTTAATTTACAAATATGTATGGTCGATAACAATTAGTGGAAATATTTCCTATCCCAGAATTTTCTCTAAAATATTTCTGGAAAAAGGAGAATCTGATTGAGGGAAACGGAAAAGTTCTGACGACTAATTATTTTATGTATAAGCATTAAGTAGCAATGCTTCCAATGAAAAGGAAAAAACTGCATGAGTGCATAAACTACGTTATCGAAAGCGACATCATTCATCTTCGAAATTTATCTGGGCGCCCGAGGCCTTTAATGGCCCTTTTCCCATCCATCTTGAAATTTTATCTTGAAGGTGGCTCTTTCTGGTAACTGGAATGCAGAAAAGAAAATGAGATATTTTTACATTTTAGATAAAGTTGCGAAGCTACATAATTAAGCTGTCATTGGCCTATTATTGAAAGCGTCTACTGACATTTAAAAAATATTACGGGCAAATTTTAAAATAAGGTGGTTATAAAATTATTTTTGTAATTTAATTCCTGCAAATATGTAAGACGTTTTATAGTACGTAGTTTGCCATCGGAATTGTAAGAATAAAAAACGGTGCAATACTTATTAAATAAAATAATTTTAATTTTAAAAAAAATACTAACTTTTCTAAGGGGTTGCACGGAAATATAAGAAATGAAAAATTGCGCGTAACTTGCAGGGATGTCATAATTGGCGACTATTAATGTAAAAAAGAGGTAGAAACTCATTTTACTTTTATTCATTTATTATCTGTTAAATTACTCAATCGTAACAACCACTATGACTTACGTTTCAAATTTGCATTCACTTTAAAAAGTGAACTGAAAGAAAATATGCCGCAAGAAGTTGCTAATTTGAATTTCTTTTAATAAAATTTTGAATTTTATTATTCAGAACTTTTATATTTTTAGTCGCCCGAAGAAACCCTGATCTTATAGAATCGAGTTTATATAGTCTCAGTTATCTTTTCCGTGTATTATGTTCATTTCGTATAAAGTTTATCTAAAAGTGTGTCATAAGACATTTTTTTAATACAATTTTTAACAGTTTTCTGGGCTACTGCAAAATGAATGAGAAAAAATAATTTTTAAACATCTCTCCCTAACGGACTGATAAAAGTTTTTAAACGATTCTTAGGATCGAGGACTATAATTGTCCTTGTAGTTGATGTCCAAATTTCAGAACCCTAGCACAAAAGATTTTGGAGTTATGAGAAATCCGACATACTTCCGAGTAAACTCGAAAGAAAATCCGAGATATGAGAGAAAAGAGAGATCCGAGTAAACTCGAAAGAAAATCCGAGATATGAGAGAAAAGAGAGATCCAAGTAAACTCGAAAGAAAATCCGAGATATGAGAGAAAAGAGAGATCCGAGTAAACTCGAAAGAAAAGTTGGAGAAAAGTGTTAAAAGTAGATACAGATTATTAAAAACAGATTATCACACAAATGTTTGTTTCTTTAATTTTAAGCTGAGTTTGTTTCTTTAGCTTTGAACAGCAGTAGATACCTTTGGCCAATATTTTAATTTTAACTAGCAGAAAATAATAAGCCTACAAACCCACCATACCAAGCCTAAAAATTCATAATTTTGGTCTGAATATCATGATCAATTTTCTATAACATTCATTATTAAATAAATTTATAATGAAGAATTTACTATTATTATACATAATATTTTTCACTGCAGCAGTGAAAGTATCATTTTTGGAAGTACATTTATCGTAGATGCATATAAGACTAAGACTATAGAAGCTTTATGATGAAGATTTTTCTCAATGATAATGAAATTTTAAGTTTCTACCCTAAATTTCTGAGTTGATTTTATAAGTGAGTTAATTTTTTTCCCCAAAAATTATCTTTTAACACAGAATTTAAAATTTTTAACAACATAA
The DNA here is from genome assembly GCA_949128135.1 of Parasteatoda lunata. Lineage (NCBI taxonomy): Eukaryota > Metazoa > Arthropoda > Arachnida > Araneae > Theridiidae > Parasteatoda > Parasteatoda lunata. The sequence goes on from OX421973.1 coordinate 83,854,025, forward strand.
TCTTGCAATCAATTGAAAAATGTGTTTAGAAATCAATCGCTGATAGTTTTTGAGTTGCTGATTTCAGGAAAAATAGTACTCGCTATGTTCCGAATTAGTTGCTAGATCTGTATACTTTTGATTATTGATACTGATGATTTTCGTATTTTGTTTTAATATTTTTTCTGAGTGCTATGCTTGCTATCAATCAATATCATTTACTTACCAATACTTATCAATATCATTGCTTAAAGAAAGGAATATTTATTCCCTTCTTTCCTCCTTAAATCGGTAAAAAACTAGTTTAAAAAATCCAGCCATTTTATAAGGACTATTCCACCAGCAATCGCATAAAACTAACTTCTAGCAATAAATCGTAAATTCGTTTGGAATTTAATTTTATTGGTGTCGATCTACAAAACTACATCGGAAGTTTTTTAGGATTCCACCTTCTTGAAATGTAGCAACTAATTTGGGACAAAATTTTAGACTCAAAAGAAGCAACTAATTTGGGCTGGAGGGAGTAAAATTAAAAAAATTCAATCATGTTCAATTAATGCTTTAATGTAAAGGCATAAATATCGAGGTATCTGCCTTACGGCACCTGCCGCTTGAACTGAGTTTTTTGCCATAGTCAATAGTGAGTTAAGTCTGATGTCGAATGAATTAAGTCTGAGTTAAGAGTACAATAATATGAATTATATACAAATCATGTACAATTTTTTGGAAAACTGAAATTTATTATTTTAATCCTACTTTTGGTCCTGGTAATCATGAGGAGTGGTGAGCAGACTTTATTTTTAAAGAAACTGGAAATATTTTACAACAGGGTGTTCGCAACAGGTAAAAATTTAAAAAGTAGCTACAAATACTTCATAAGGCTTTTAGAAATTTAAAAAAATAATAATAATTTCTCTTTAACTTCAGGAATTAAATTAATTAGTTTTAACATCTGACTCTCAATAAATCAATATCATCGACCACAATGCTGAGGTTAAATATACTCTGGTACCATGAAACATGTGTTAAAATCAGCAGGTTTTCGTATTTTTCCTCTCCATTTAACGTGAATGCGGGTTGGTGCCGTTAAAATAGTCAAACACCAAAGCGAATTTCTCTCAATACTTTGTATAGGATTGGGATCCCTTGACTTCTGGATTGGGTTCAAAATTACAAGGTTACAGAGCTGAACATTGGTAAACGTAAACTCAAAATTGGGTCAGCTGCTCAAAGACGATTATAACAAAATTAACCAATATAAGCCATGGTAGCTTAGGATATAAAGCGTTCGCATCCCAATGAGGTGACCCAGGTTCGAATTCCAGTAGTGGCTGGTAGAAACAAATTCTGCTTCCGGCTCGCTCTGACGACAATGATAATTTAAAAATATCCTCAGATCATGGGATCATGGTTTAGAATCTGCTTGCGGTCGGGGAAACTATCAGAGGTTATTGTATTTTTCCTTTCCGTGTAACGCAAATGCGGATTAGTTCCAACAAAAAGTCCTCCCCGGAGATAAGTTTGTTCCACTACTTGATCCAGGAGTTCCCTTGTTTACTGGGTTATGTTCAAAATTACAAGGCCACGGAGTTAAACATTGAAAGTCCTAAACTCATAGTTGGGTCAATTGTTCAACGCCGGTTTTAAAATAAAAAAAATAACCAGTATATTTCGGTCGATAAAAATTAGAAGAAAAACATTGCTAATTAATTAATGCGATAGCAAAAGTTTTGCTTGATTTATATTTTAACAAATTTGATTCAATATATTTTTACTTCATTACATTTAAATAGTTAAAACATACAAAAAGAAGACTTGCTAGATACTTTATTGTGTTTTAAGTGACAGTGAAAGTGAATCAGCTATTAGCTTATAATATCACTTTAATTTGTCCACTATTTAACACAAGAAATTTAAACAGTTGTTATAAGGTCCTATAGACAAATGTCTAAGTTAAGTTCTATTTTTTTTTTTTTTTTTAAATCTGTTTACTAAAAAATTCTGCTTTAATTCCCTACTACTGAAAAAATAACTAGCAACAGCCTTAAATATTAGGAGTCTCTAATAGATTTGTTGTCATTATGAGAAGACGTTATATTTACCTATAGCTCAAGTAATAAAATAACTAGGATGCCTTCAACATATTTTAAATATAATGGTAGTTTAAATTATTCCATGTTAAAATTTTTAAAGCTAGAATCAATTATGAGAAAATAAATTTTGCTACTTCATTAAATGAAAATTAATTTATATAAAAATGTTTTTCCAATACAGAGAAATTAAATAAAAATGTAAAAATTCAGTTATTTTGTTTACTTTAATCATTATAATTCAATTTGATTAGTAAGTAATCAGTCAGATTGTGTGATTAGAGTAATATGCGAAATAACTTACATTGCTTAAGAGTAATCCGGGAGAGCAGAAAGTAACAGGTATTTATACACCGGCATCTGTAGGGATAATGTCGAGTTTTTAAGACTTCCCTGATACCATTTTGTTGTTATTATTTTTTTTTTTTTTTTTTTTTTTTTTTTTTTATTCTCGTGGAAAAATCACTCCACAAAAATTTTGACCTTAAGCCTCTCCGTTTGTTTAGATAATTGAAAGATGAATAAAACGATGCGCTTTACAAGTCTTATCTGCAAGTGGTGGAGTAGAAGTAATTCTGCTGCCTTCTTTTACTTTTCTTTATTCTATCAGAATAAAGAAGGGGAGAGAAGAAAAAAAAAAGGAGAAGAAAAATAATAAAATGCAGGAAACGTTCACTTATCTGGCTTCGATGTGTTACGTATTCTTTTCTCTGAGATTATACCATCAGTTATCACGTGGTGACTAATGTTAAAAAGTAAGGTAAGAACTAACGAAAAACATTACAAATTTGAACGAACTTAAATCATAGGAATAAAAAAAAAAGAAAATTAATAATATGCAAGTTGGGTTTTTTTTCCCATCGCAAAAACTATATTTAACACTTTTGTATCAAGGTATTTTTCCTGTAACAAGGTTGCTAAGACCTGGAAGAAATCATAAGGTGGTTGCTAAGTTTCCTCTAGGATACAGAAAAAATATTTAAATTTAGCTACTCTTTCAGCATTACTAAAACAACCAAATATCTGTTATGGTAAAAGTAGTAAATGTTGTTTTTATTTATAAAAAATGGTTATAATTAATAAACAATCTCGTTTTTTTGTTAATAAGTGTGACAAATTAAGACTGATTATTATTGATGATGAATTAAAAAAAAGTTATTGTACTGATAAGATGAAAAATAGTGTTTTGATTTTATTGCAGCCACATATTTTTATTACTAATAATTCTACAATCCTCAGGGTTCGTACATAGCCGAAAAAATTTGAAAATTATATGAAGATGAAAAAAAGTGTTTTGATTTTCTTGCAGCTACATATTTGTATTACTAATAATTCTGCATTCCTCAGGGTTCGTACATAGCTGGAAGAATTTAAAGAGTGGTAGTACTAATACCATGAAAATTTTAATTTCATTATATTTGTGACTACTACGAAATTCACCCTAAGGAAATGTACCATAAAACTTACATTTGATTTTGTTTTAATGGAAAAGTTACTGCTAAATAATATTTGCTTTTTGTGTAACAAAATATATATCAGATTAAAAGTTAATGAGCGTTCGAACCCTATTCTCTACGATTTTGTTACTACTTTTAAACTGTGTGAAAGCTGTTGGGTAGAAATAATTAAAAGCTGTTCATGTTTAATAATTCGTTTTATTTTTCCAGTGATTTAAAAATATTACCGCACAATTATCAGCTCATTTGCACTCCAGATATAATCACAACATAGTAAACAGTGTAATTAAGTAGACGTCAAAAGTAGCATTTTTTTATTTATTAAAACCCTTGAAACTTTTAAGTTATTCTTGCTATTGACTTGTGATTAGCCTCATTTTTAAAATTTCGATTGCGTCATATTTTTATTCTTCAAGGTTCTTTGATGAAATATTTTTATACTTATTTTATTCTCTATTGCATATAAAAGTTTCGTCAAAATACCCTAGCATATTAATCATGCATTTTATAAATATGTTTAATTTAATAGAGTAGAACTCACTAATAACGAGCCCGCATTTAACGAGATTCAGGAATTTATAAACGAAATTGAATATTTTGTTCGCTACAATGTTATAAATGCAGTGGCGCAGCCAAGAGGAAGCTATTGAAATTAGAATCCTTTCCAAAAATCACCCTAAAGAATAACATCAGCCGCCGATCTATCGGAAAAAAGACTTAATTTTCAAGAAGCTACGCCATTATAATAAGAGATGTAATAAAATTACAACAATGTAAATAAACGCAATATTTTGCAATAATATTGCGTTTATCTTGATATTGCTAATATTTTCAGATCTTATTTCTTTAATCTTGGTGTATCACGGGGTGAAAATACATCGCTAATTAGGAACTGCATGTCAATGATTAAAAATGATTTTTTTTCTTCAATTAACAAAAAATTAAACGTAAAAAAAGTATTTGGATGATAAAAAGTCAGCTATTTATAATTCAAAATAAAGACCAAATTTCAATAAACAAAAAAAACTTTTTTTAATTTTCTACATAATGCTTGACAAACTTTTAAGCAGGTTTGCAAATATTGTCTAGCTCCCTTTCATATACTTATTAATTTAGAATTCTTCAATCAGAATAATAGCTCATTGTATAAAAAATCATTGTCGACAAAGGCAAATTACAGGAATTGGAATTTCTTTATTATCCTCCATACTCACTAGACCTAACCCCACTGTAGGGATGATACAGGAATCCACAAATTGAGATTTTTAATTTGCAAATCAGATAAATATGATTAGAAAAAATAAGATTTGAAGAAACATGAAGTAATGAGTCGTAAATCAGGTGAAATATAATCATAAAACATTATGGCGATTTGATAGTCTCTTTAATGCAAATCGCTATATCCACTTCATAAATGTCGTTAATACAAATTGATATTTGATTTTTGTAGTTCAAAGAGAATAAAAGCGAATCTGGAGAACTAAATTTTTTCCATAACAGATAAAAATTGAGTTGAGCGGGAATGAAAAAAAAAAAAACGAAAAACTTCCGTACTAATAATAATTAAATACTTAATTAAGTATTAAGACTAATGAAGTTAACACATCGAGCAATTTTAAAAAACTAGGAGAAAAATTACATGTGGAGGGAGAACGAAATGCAAGTACAAAAATGTAGGGTATTAACGAGAAATTCCATCAGTAAGGCTCTTCTATGTAGCGAACGAAAATCCTCCATAGATTAAAATAGAGAATTTTTCTTCGAAGCAGAAATTTTTGTTTTTCTTAAAATTTAAAAAGCGAGAAAAACCTATATCTTTGCAGAAATCACCTCTGCTTTAGTCGAAAAATAGACAGGTGAAGAAGCATACAAAACAGAAAAAAAAAAAGAAAAAAGTCAATCAGCACACAACGCATTCCACACAATGGAGAGCACTGTGTAGATTTTCCAGTTTAACTAGTTTCGTTTTTTAAGTCTTAGATTTCATTAAGACAAGTATTAAAAAACATGGAATTTTATCTCAAGTACTTGTAGCACTTTCCTAATGTAGAGAAAGCTGTCATAACATTGAAATATGAAAATCGCTCACAGAAACTGTTAAAAGATTTAAAGCTGTCCTTATTGAATTTTAACTCAGTTATTTCACATTATTTTTCTTACAGTACTTCACTCCATATTGAGAATAGCGCAATCGTCAGGACTCTCCATCCCACCCTGTTGGACGCCAAGCACTTCATGTTTTGTTTATTATCATTAATTCATTGATTTTAGGTTTGCCCCTCTTTCCTTTACCTTGGGGTGTTCAGTTCAACGCCTGTTTCACTTTGAATTTTTATAGCTTTTAGATAATTTGACCAATTCATCGCCATTTGTGTTCTCTGATTTCAATTTCTATTGTCTACACAATTTAATAACTCAAATATGCTCAAAGAGGTTATTTCTATTGTATTAGCTTTATAGGTATAATAGAATATATAAAAATATTATTTTAATCTGTATATATAAAAAAAAAATTTCTATTATATACTTAAAATACATATATTTAATAAAATATATTTTTATCAAAAAATATATTTGAATCGTTGAGTTGGCTTGTAATCATGTAGATTGCAACTATGCCACCTACTAATTCGTACAACTTCCATTACCATTCATATCAGAGTAACCTATAAAGTTATTACATTACATAAAAACTTAGTTCTGAAGGTAATTTGAACCTTTCTTAAAAAAAAAAAAAAAAAATAAATTTAAAGAAACCCTAAGTCGCAAAGTTTTTAGTTACAGGTAATAGAAATTAACATTTGTAATAAGTAATACTTCGTAAATGTATTTTTCATAAGTTATTAATAAAAGGGGTATTTTCTAACTATCATTAATTATAAAAACAAATAAAATTATTAGTTCATAAAAAATTATGAAGTTGGCACAGTCAAATTTACCTTTGATTTATCTTCAAGTAAATCCTAGATCCTTAAATTTTATTATTCTTTATTAAATTTTATCATTTTTCCTTAATTTTTATTATTCTCTAACCTTATTATTCTTATTCTTTAAGCTATTATTCTTTAACAGAGCCATGAATAATGGTCAAAACTTTTGCATAAATTTTATTAAAAAAATATTAAAAGAAATACATAAGTTATTGCGTAATAAAAACACAATAAAATTCTTAAAGTATTTAGAAAATTCTTTTAAAAATCTTCTAAAATTAGTAAAACAATTAGTATTTTATTTTAATAAACATTATTTTAGTTTTCGTTATAACAAAATGTATTAATTTAAAAAAAATCTAATGAAAAATATAACTTAAATAAAATTAAAACTAAGATAGAAAAAAAGGCTAGCATACTAAAACTTTTTTAATTTCAATATATAAATTTACATCTTAAAACATAGGACTCCTATACAAGTTTTCCATGCCTATAAGTACTATCAAAGGATATGGTTTGTAACTGAGAGTTAACGACAAAGAAACATGGGATATTAGTGAGAAAAAACTAATCACACAAAGAACTGAGGAATATTTGTGAATCTAGCATAATAATAATATTTATTTTAAGAAACTGCAAAGACAGCTTTTTTAAAAAAGGATTACATGATGAGATATATACAAAGACCAATCTAAGATACAATGAACGTGCATTTTAGTCATCATTAAAATCATTAGTCTTGAGTTTCCATAGTGTCATCTTGTTCTTGATCCATGTCTTCAGAATTTTCCTCATCTTTCTTGTCAACCGGTTTCTCATAAGCTTTACTCAATGGAGAAACCACAACTCCATCCCAAACGCTCATCTCGATTGCAAGATCTGAAATTTAAAAAAAATTATTTTGAACAACTTTTTAAATTTGAACATTGAATATTCTACAAATATATAGAAATTAAGTAATTTAAAAATGTTAATTCACATACTGTAGAATGAGTGTGGCTCAGAAGATACCCTAAACAAAAATTAGAATTTTTTTTTTTTTCTTTTTTTTAAATTTCATTGATACTCCCTGTCCTCAATCTAATCGGCCTTACCTCAAATCAAAAACTAAATCTTAATTTTAAGCTTGAAATGCTACTATCTTAGATATAAAAAATTTTCCTTTAAATCATAACAAAATTATTTTCCTTAAAGGAGCCATGTGTAACCAATAATAATTTTAATCATTAAAGATGTATAACACACATATTCTAATATGCATATTTTAATTCACATATTCTAATACATACAATTCTGGATATTTAAATGCTAGATTTCTTAGTTTTTACTATTAACAAATTTTCAAGAATAAGCACAAAATATATAAAAAATGATGAGGAAAAAAAACAAAGTTTATTAATGCTTCTTTAGGGAAATAAATAAACAATAAATAAAATATTTTATAAAAATGCAAAATTGAAAATAAATCTAAATAAATAAAAAAAACTTACAAAGTGAAGGTAGACAGAAGAGAAAAAGAAATTCTTTTATATATATAAATTTCATATAATTACCATCAGCTAACATTTTTCGACAAAATTTGTTTGACAATTAGGATCAAAATAGAAACTGAACAATTTAAATGGAAATTTTCACTTCTCAAATGAGTTGAAAGCATTAAACTGCCAACAAATGTGTAAAAATGGGGAAATATAATACAAAAAAATATCTCACTTTATCAAATTCAAATTAAAATTATATGAAAAATCAAAACAAAAAAATATGACAAAATGTCTTTTAGGCAAGCTCAATGGCAAGAATCGTTATTTTAAATCAATAAAAATACTACTCATTAAAAATATACAAAGTTTGTATAGAAAAAATAAAAGGAAAAAGATCGAATAATTATTTTGTCACATGAAATTGGATTAAGTTAGGAGGTATAAATATACATTTTGACTATGAAAAAATTTAAATATTCATATAAAATTTTTGAGAATGTTTTTTCAATCTATTTTTTTAAAAAGCATTCATAGCTTACCTTATGTAAGGAAAAATTTATAATAACAAGTACAATAGAACCTCCATTGATTGTTTCTCAATTGACCATTGATGACATACAATAGATATGGGGAAAAGATAAATGGGGGTCAACATAAAATACCAAATAATAATCTGAAAATTAGTGAAAACCAATAAAGAAATAATGGATACGATGCAAAAGAAAGATGAATGAACATACGCATTTAAAATATTTGGAAATTTTTATTTTAAATACTCTCTTCTCAGAACAAACAAAAAACGTTTGACATTTATAACAGATTTACTGTTCATTTTCTGCAAATTTGGGTGATTAAAGAAAGTTTCTCATTGTTTTATAGGCTCCGAGACTTTCTGCAAACATTGACATGGGTTGTGATTTTATTTCACTCTTTTCTTTAAAATCACGCCCTACTTCTTCAGCTTCTATAACCAATTCTTGAAAGAACTGCAAGTTTCAACATTTTTATCAAATCTGATTCATATTTTCTGTTATAATTTATATTTATTTATTTTTTTCAATGCAGAAATGTCTAACATGCTGTTTAGGGCATTTTCCACTAACTGTAACAAATCCTCATTTTCTCCATCATAGGCATCGTGAGTTATAGTTTCTCTAAGCAAAAGGAAAGGACTCAAATTTTTTTTTTTTTTTTAAATCTCGGGAGAGTTTCTGAATGATAGACACGCTAATATGTAATTTTTGAAAATGATTTAACCAGTGTTATTAACATTATAAGAATAGCATATGTTCTGAGAATGTTAATATAAAACAATATATATAGAAAAACAAAAGATGCAGGATTGATGGATCTAGGTTCGACTGAAATTGGGAGTAATCCAAAACAAATGTGAAGTACACAAAAACATTATTTCTTCCTTTTTATATGAAAATCTGCATAGACAAGATAGTGAAATGAAGAAATTATATATTAACCCTTTTCCAAACAGCAAATTTTGGTTGAAAATGACAAAAAATTAAAAGCTGCACTAAGACATTACCATTTCAATGAAGAGACAAACTTTAGCTCTTTGCAGTTTAGATAAAAGTGATTTCTTTAAAAAATAAAGCTAAGAGTTTTACATCTTAAGTGGTCTGAAACATTTTGGAATGAGTATTGTTAGATTGCACCAGAAGAGGTTAATTTAGGAATGTATATTATATGCATGTCTAATACATTACTTTTGAATTAACTTACTAGGAAGTATTTCTAATCCTAATATTTGCTTGAATCCACCATGAGCAATAACACGTAGGAGAGTTTGAGCAGTAAGACATACAAGATCCTAAAAATACAAACAAAATACATATTACAGAAAAAAAAATTATACACTTTTGAATACAACTACAAAAATAAAGCTGTTAAATTTTTTTTTTTTGGTTAATTTCATTTTAAAGAATCGTGAATATGTTAAGTTTTAAAATATTTACTTTAGTCCACCAACGAAAATAATAATTACCTGTTGCTCTAAAGACATAGAAGTATGAACTCGAACAGTTCCACCTTCACATGGATCAGGAATTCCAGCAGAACCAGGAAGAAATAATCCACCAGCTAGCAGCTGCAAACATCTCCTGAAAAGTAAATCATGTTAAAATTGAATCTTGGAAGAGAATTTAAAAAGGCCAATCTAATAATTTTTTTCTTCTGTACATAAGAAACAATTCTTCTACAATAAAAGTTGATTTTCACTTCTTGACCATTTCATAAAATCAAAGATTTTAAATTTTTCTTTAAACATTTAAAGAAAAACAATCCTTCTTTGAACATTTCTCACAGAACAGTTTTGAAGTTTTATTTCGAAAATAAAATGCAAAATGAAATCTTAAATCTTTCAACTGTCAAACCCAAACACAGTTTGGAGTATAATACATTTTCTCACATACAGTTGAATTAAAATATTGTGCTTAAAAGGTATATATTTGAGCAAATTAGTCTAAGAATAAAAACAGTTAAAGCATTAGTTGATATCCTATGTGTGTGTGTGTGTTTTTTTTTTTTTTTTTTGTATAAACTGCCTTGGATGATCTGCTTGGACACCTTTCCTAATCATGTCATACAACTTGTAAACTTAAATGATTACCAAGCCAAAAGCTCAATATAACTATTTTTAAATATTCAAATTCTTCATCCCTCTCCTAGTCATAACACTTAGTTTTAAACAATATTTTAACCAAATCTTTTCATTGTCTTGCCGTTGCCTGCATGAAAGTACTTATATTTCAATTTTAGCTATTTTCAAGAGATGTCTCAAATCTCCAAAGTTCTTTTATGTATTGAATTATAGTAACGATTTTAAATTCATCTGGTCTCGATATAGTAAAAAAAAAAGACCTAAACGAGTGCAACTTTCTTTCTTGAAAACAATATTGTTTTATCTGAGCAATGCTTTGCTTTCAAAAAAAGTAGTAAAACAGAACTGAACTATTAAACAAACTGGAAGAAAAAAATAATCCAGCAATTATACGTAACACACATACAAATTAGAGCATGGATTTAAAAATATTTAACAATGCATTTTAAGGAAATTTATAAAGCTAATATTTTCTTTTATCTGATAAAATTCAAATATATTATTTTCAAAAGGTCATTTCTATGGATTATATTAATTTAATTTCAAAGAAACAAAAATATCAATATTATTCCATGTACTATCAAATAGCTTTAATATATAAATAGAAATAAATTTAAAAAAATTTCAAACATTAAACAAAAATATTAACTTTTAACTTTTTTCAAACTGAAATGAACTTTAAAATTAGGTTTTACTAAAAAATTTTATATTCATTAGGCTTAAACAAATTTAGTTGAATGAAATTTTTGCTTCAATATAACAATTATAATTTTAATATAAAAACATACAAAAAATTATTTGATTATTAAGTTACATTGTATTATGTACAAGAACACTCTTTCAACTAAACACAAAAACTTCAAACGATGTACTCTTTTTTGTATGCTTTCTGGTTAAACATTGTACTCATGTCAGAAAAAAAATTGCTAAATATTTTATATAAATATGAGATTCCATAAAAAAAAACAAAAAGTATGGTGAAAAAGAGAGGCTGATATTAAATAGAGAATAAATATGAAAATAATGTTAAATGTAAATATTTTAAGCCTTATTATATCACAAGAATTCAGAATAAAATACACCTTAAATTTAAAAATAAAAAATCTAAGTGTTAAACAGAAAAAAATATTTACTTAAAAAAATTTTTAAACCAAAACTAGCATTGTCAAAAAATAATTCAAGCAAAAATTTTGTTATTTAAAATACTTTACATTTGCATATTGAATATAATAAATTATTTATGTAATAAATCACGCTGAGAAATTGTTAAATCGTGAATACGAATTACAATGTAAGATTTTTAATCGAAACTGTGATGTGCGATTTTTTAATTCGCACAAAATAATGAATAGCAATGTTTAGATATTTAAATCATGTGAATATAAATAGCGTCATATGATGTTCAAATATTGTGATTATTCGCGAGCAGTAATTTATAAATAACACAAATATGGATCACAATGTGGGATTTTTTAAATTGCTCAAATACGGATAGCAATGAGTAATTTTAAAACTATGTGAATACAAATCATGATGTGTGATTTATTTAAATTCCGCAAATATGGATTACAACGTGAAATTTTTAAATCATATGAATACAAATTGCCCGGCAGGATAAAGGGCTCCAATACTCTAAATCCATGATAAACTGGGAGTTTACATGAATTTTTAGCATTTATCACTGAAAATTATGACTTTCCATGACGAATTATGATCAAGATCAAAATCCATAATTTTCAATGATTTTCCAGGTGTGCAGATACCCTGTATATATTTGCAATTGCCAACTAAAAAAAGGGGAGGCAAGTTTTGTTACTAATAATTGGTATGACAGTATGCAGCACCATAGCATTGTTGTCACTTAAAATTTGTACAGCCATTTTAAAAAGGATCTAAAATAAGTTTAAATTATTACTTGGTAACTAAGTAAAAAATAAATAAAAAACATAACGTATAACAAGTTATTCAATACTACTTATATTATTACTTAAGATAATCTGATAAAAATGAATAACTATAATATTGCCAATAGATAAATACTAGAGTTTATGGTTATTTATATATAAATGTATAAAAAATATATATAAGTGTATTATTAATCAGATAGTGCCCTGATAGAACATATTTTACTGAACAAATGATAAGCCATAATTAAAACTGTTACCAGAATTGGAAGGACATTAACAAATTAAAAACAAAAATGTACGAGAAATAATGTTAGATAAAGTAAAACTTGGACTGTCTTACAGTTTTCAAAAAGTTGTCTATATTCAGAAGAAATATTCAAAGGCATTTAGAAAAGAAGAAAGTAGTTTACATTCCCATATATTATATTCTCAATAAATGTACCAAAAACAGGCTTCTTCGTGAACAAATACAATATATAAATTTATTTACTTGTAAGCAATATTAAGTCCTAAAGGTTGACGGCTGGGATGATGATTGATTGCGTAATGTGCCTACAAAAAAATTATAAGATTTTCTATAACCACACACAATAAAAACATTTAAGAGAAAAATAATTTTAAAAAATTTGTGAATATTACCACATTGGAAGTAGATAACAATTCTTGGAAAATGTAATTCTTATGTTATCAATTAAAATCTTTTGCAAGATTCTATCAAAGCCTGAGCAAACTTATTATATAGTGATAAGTTTGGCTATAACTTCACTATATGACAACTATAGCTACAAATTCAATTTTAAAATTGTAGTACTAAATACAAATCTACTAAATCAATTATATTTGAGATTGAGATGAGTTGTTTCTTTGGAGAAAAGACTGTCAGTTAGTTTTCCTATCAATTTTAAAACTTTTGTATGAGCGCAGAAAATCTAAACATGTTTAAAAAAATTTTTTGGATGACCTGCATGCAATTAGCAAATACAAGTTGAGAAAACTTTAAACATACATTAAAGAAGATAATAGATTAGCAAATCATAAAATAACAAAAAAAGTTTCACCTGGCTTTTTAATATTAAATAAGTCAAAAAATCTAACAATCAAGAAACCGTGAAGTTATGTTTTTAAAACTTAATATAGTTTTAAATTAGGTAAAAATGAATACATTACCAGGAGATCCAAAATCCAGGGATTTAAAGGTTGGAAACCATCAAAGCGATTTCTCAGATCTTTGAACAATCTAATCAAGACTTTAATACTGGAATGGTGAGCATTCTCTTCAAACCAACGAGCATGGCGGATGGCTGCTAGATGATGTTGAAGTATTTTTTGGTCCACTAAAACAACAAAACAAATAAACTCAAAATAATGGCCGTACCATTATAACAGTATAATTGTTATTCTAATTAAAGAAAAAATATTTAAATAGGCTGTTGTAGTTCATTTACATTGCACTAGAGCTGGACAATGGGCTATTGGCGACGGTCTGGGAAACATCCCTGAGGATGATCCGAAGACATGCCATCACAATTTTGTTCCTCTGCAGAGGGGATGGCACCCCTGCTTCGGTAGCCCAACGACCTGCACGCGAGGTCGAGCACTTTACGGTAGCACAGTTTAACCCACTGACGGTTCTGCACGTAAGAAGTCGTATTTTAACCTGCAGTCTTCACTGCATAGCAAAACCGGTTTTCCTATGTTAATGGATAGGGGATTTATGTGTAGGGGAGAAACATTCTCCCAATTTCGCCCATTTCCTTAACCGCCAGCGGGTTAATGAGGACCAATACCGCACACCCTCGGTCCCTACGCAGACTGATCCAAGTGGTGACCCACCCGCACACTGACCGCAGCCAGTGATGCTTGACTTCGGTGATCTGCTGGGTACCATGTCTTAACGATCAGTCCACTGCGGGACTATTTAAATAGGAGTTATTTAAATTAATATTTTAATTAAAAATTAATACACAAATGATAACAGAACATTTTGTGATTTTTAAACACTTTAGAAGAAAATAAAAGAGTATATTAAAAATCTATAGTGTATATTAAAGGCTTCTATATAAATACAAACTACACAACAGTTGTATCACGAAATAAACCAAAAATTAAAAATTTCTTAATTAAATCTAGGATCCTTGAAGAAATTAGGGTTTGCAACAAACTAATATGAATGCATTCTCATTTCTTAAAATTGAAACATGCTTTTCTAAAATACAATAATTCAGTAACTGAAAGCAGGTAGACTTACAATGCAATTCTGGATCAAGTTTTCTTAGATTCTGGGGAACAGTTGTGATGAGACATTTCACTGAGGCTTCAGTTGAACTTATCTCAAAGCCACCTTCAATCATAGCAATACATAAAACTGAAAAGAAAGTGATAAGTCACGCCAATTTAATATAAGCAAGAAACTAAAATGAGCTTTAATTTTTTCATACATCACACTCATAGTGATAAAAAAAATATTAATTTCTATTAAAATTCAAACTTACAGAAATGTATTAGTATCATTTAATGTCTCTAATTATGATAAATTTAAATTTTAACAGACCTTTCACATAAATTAAGGTCTCACAAGTTTGGTTACATATGGCAGAGAATTATTAAGTCATTTATGGAAAATAAAAAAAATATTTATAGCTTTTAAAAATTTACTATGGCTTTAGAAACAGAAATTTTGAGTCAATTTTCCGATAATAACAGAAAAAAAGTGAAATAAATAAAATCTCATAATTCATCAGATTTTCATAATATTTTAATACTTTACTTTTTTTTATTTTCACTTTTGTTTAGTATTTCAAAAAAAAAAAAAACTCAAAAGCATAAGTTCTTTTGAACTGTCATTTCAAAATTTCTGGAATTTCTTAAACATCGATGTTTATTGATAATTGAAACCCATTAACACAAAAATATATTTAGAATAAATTTCATAAACTACAGAAAACAAAATTTAGACAATCTAAAAATAAATATTTTGAAATTAAAAAATCTTAATTAAAAAAAAAAAAAATCGGATTTAATAAAAAAATAATAATTAGTTTTGCTTGTAGTTCAACATAAATCAAATATAATGAAATAAATTATAAAAATTCAATTGAAAAATACGATATTTTTAAGTTATAAAAACGGTTTATTTTTTATTTAGTATTAACATGTAAATATGTCATCAACACTAATGATTTGAGAACAATCCGTACATAGTGTAGTAAGAAAGATAAGTTTAAAATGTATACATATGCAAAATAATGGAACACAAATGAATAAAAATTTAATTAGAGCTAATAATATATAATTCTAAAAAAGGAAGTACTAAACATACTTTCAGTTGAATCTAAAGCCTTCAATTCATCTAAAACCTTGTGACCTAAGCCTTGAACAGCTTCCACTAAAATAAATAAATAACACTAAAATAAAGAATTTCTATAAAAAATAAAAAAACCTACCATTAAATGTTTTCCATTAACCCATGTGTTAAAAGTAATGGCAGCCTACTTATAATTAAAATTTTTAAAATATCTTTAAAGAGAATTAAATATGTTGTGTAAACTATATACGAAACGACTCTTTAGGGAGAAGAAATAAATAATAGAGTAGACCTGTCAACTTCTCCAGCGTTTGGTTGCACCTTTCTTAAATACAGTACAGCACCTTTTATCCAGAATCCAAAAAAAGTAGGAAAATTTTTGCTGGGTTTTCCCACCATTTTGAACTCAAAACAAATTAAGGTAAATGCGGAAATTCCAGTCATCCGTGAAGTTGAGTAGAGGAATGGATGTATGAGAGGGAAAGGTATAACCCATGCTTATGTACACAGAAGGATTTTAAAAAATATACATTGCTTTATTTCACTAGATAAATATAATAAAGTAAAAAAAAATAAGTGAAAATACAAATTTCAAATTGGAATACGAAAATGTCTAAAATAGTGCTATTTTTTAATCAATAATTAAGTAGGTGTAGAGTTAGCTGCGCAGCATAAAACCTCTTATTCAGTTTCCAGAAAACTGGGGAAAATTTTACCAGCTTTCCCTGCCATTTTTTAACCAAAATGACAGAGTCATCCTTGAATCTAAAGGAATGTGGAGGATGGAAAAGTGAGAAGGGGGTTAATTTTCTTCCCGTTCAATTGATGCTAAAAAAAGGGCAGACTTAAATAAAATTAAATGAACCCAAAATCTAAATTAAAAAATATTATGAAAGCAAATTATTTAATCTTGTAAATAGTTTCAACTTTTTCATCACCACCTAATTCTAATTAAAGTTATTCAAAATCCGTTAAATTTATTTAAAATTTATCACTTTTACTTCATAAAGTATTTAGATTAGTTTTAAAAATAAAAAGCTGAACTTCGCAATAGACAAGTTCAAACAAAACCACTAATTAAATGACAGAATGCTCAAAATCCTACGATAGCACCTAAAATGGATAATACACGTCGAATGGTCGAATAACTGCCCAGTAGAAAAACCAACAGCCAGGGGTCTGTCTAGGTTTTTCTGAGAGGTATCTATTTTGTGAAAATTTAAAAATTATATTTAAAAATCAACACAAAAATATGGATTTATCCTTTTTTAAAGGATAAAAAAATAACATTTGTTTGTGAAACTACCGTTTTTCCTAAAGTTGAATTTGTGAAGGTACCGTTAAACAGTAGTAAATTCGGCCTGGACAGATCCCTGACAACTGTCTGAAAACCAAATGGTATGATGTAATCGAGGAGAAGGTGGGACTGCACAAAGCAGAAAAATAAATTCTCTTCAAATCAGTTGCTGCCAAATTGATCACAGGGTAGAATAGAGAAATTTTGAATGTTTTTTTAATCTCTGTTTATTTTTTTGAAAATGAAAACTGCATCTTATTAAAAAATTAAGATGAAACGAATGATTTCGTTTTTCACTCCAACTTACAAGGGGAAGATATCAACAAACAGGAGGTAGTGAGAAAATTGCAATAAAAATACATCGAATTGCTTCACATAACCATAAACGCTTAAACCATAACAATATGTTAAGTTTAAATTAAACATGACAAAGTTAAAAAAAAAGTGAAAATATGGCTATTTTTCTGTTAAATATTAAAATAGAAGCATATTTAAACTGCATTAAATCATTTTTAGTAAACACCAGAAAACCAGGAAATTCAGACATCCAGATAGCGATGGTCCCCAGCACTCCAGATAATTGGTTCTCAACTGTATTGAATGTAATGTTTTTAAGAACACAATTCCTTATATTTTTCTCACATTAAGGAGAACAAAGAAAACGTTACGGCATTGAAACTTACAATACTGCATAACTGGTGAATTTTTTAAATATATTGAACAAATTGCAGCTTGTCACTTTTCTTTCTCCACTTTAAGTTTCTTTCCATGCTATTAACATTTTTTAATTACCCCTTCTTCACCTTACATTTAATTTTATTTTTCTAAGAAAATGTGAGTAAGTTATTCACAGATGGTAATTTATGATATTGGGCCGACTGTTGCTACTTTAATTTTTCGCCAGCTCTTTCCTGGGTAGTAAAGGCAGCATTATTCATTCAAAAATTGCCTACAAGTAAAATTTTTATTTCCTGGTCTGTGATATCAGTCAACTAACTATTTTATTGCTGAATGTGGAGACATTTAAGAGATAATTTGTAAGACAGGTTCGCAATGCCACTTGCAGAGCGCCAACACCTGATTGGCCTATTTGTGTAAAAATCATAATTTAACAATCAAATTTTTGCAAACACAAAATAGTCAACTCCCTCAAATTAAAATAATTTAAAAAATAAAAATTCATAGTAAATTAATAATGGCCAAATTTACAATATTATCTCAATATTATAATACACTTTTTTACTGCATTGAACATAATCAGAATTTTTTTTTTTTAATCAAAACTAAGCAAATTACCATTTAATATAAAAAAACAAAGTTTGCATTAAGTTTGTTAAATAAAAACATTTGTTAACAAATATTATAAGTAAATAATTTTTTCTTGTAGCTTTAATATTATTAAAACTTAATTTTTATTTCATTATACATGATTGCAAAAGATATCTAGAAAACACTTAACGATAAAGTTTTGTATTGTTTATTATGTATATAGATAAATATATAAAATAAATTCAAGCATTCTAAGAAATATATATCATGACATTTAATCTAAAATAAAAAACTTTGAAGTAAGAGTATTTTTTTTATTCCAAATTTGGAAAGGAATTGTTATTATTCGAAATTTGAAAGGAAACCGCTACTGCATGTTTTAAAAAAATTTATTTAAAAAAGAAATTATTAAACTACCATTTTTAAAATTTTAAGCTGCAATTAAGTAGCATTTAGTAAAAACCTAATGAATATAAATATATTTTTTGAAAAAATGTTATAAAATTGATGTACAAAGAGAGAATGACTCAAAATTATTAATAAAAGTCGTATCTTTAAACTGACATACCAGTAGGAAGAGTTTTTAAGATAGTTACAATATCAGCAACTGGATTTCCAATCATCATTGTGCCCTTTTTGAATGAACCAACTTGACGCACTTCTTCAATTTGCTGAAATAAATAACGTCATTTTACACACATTGTTAAACTGGAAAACAATTTTAAAAATCAATATGCAACATTTAGAAGCAGTAATCTTTTTTAGCTTCTGAAATGTATCCAAAATAGAAATATAATATTTCAAAAATAGTTCACTAATTTACTAGTTTTGATAACTAATCAACATAGCAAGTCTACAAGAACTTTAAATAGAACTCAAGGTTGGTAAAATTTTTACCATAACTAAGATCTAATAATAGATAACTCACTAAACTATCAGAAACCATTTTGTTAAAAATAAACTTTTCAAAAAAAAAATATTAGTCATGAAAGCTTAAAAGTAAACTTAAATGATAACTAAAGAGCTTCTAAATGATTCTAATTGTCATTTGAAATATATAATAATCTCAACCGCATTTGCCACCTTATCAAATGTGATAAAAGCGCAAATTCGGTGAAATAAATTGTGTTTTGGCAAAAATATTGGCAAACAATTTTGACTACTGAAAAGAAAAATATATATTCCCTTCAATCCCGAAAATTAAGTCAATATGAATTTTAATTAGAAACTGATTTAAATTATATTAAATCCAGATAATGAAAGCAACAAAAGATTATTATTATTTAGATAAACATGTTCATCGCCAGATCATGCGGTATCTCGTATCGAACTTTTTCCTAGAGCTTGTGTCAAAGTAGATTACGAGGTAACTAGATGCATATTATTTTCCAACTATTTTTCTAGAAAATATATTATGACAATAAGACATTGTTTATTAAACTAAACTTAAAAGTAAAATTTAAAAAGGTTGCTAAGATAAGATTTAATTTTGATTTTATCTTTGAAGATTACCAGCTTTCAATGATATAGTATTATCACCTGCATTCGGCTGGCAATGGACATATTAAAGCCCTTCCCGAATTTTGATAAAAAAATCTCTGCAAGTAGTATAAAAACAAATAAAACAGAATTAAATTATTTAAATAACTTACATTTTAGCAATCGTGATAGCACAAAATAAGCAATTAGGTAAAAATTATTTTATTAAAAAAGCTGATTTATAAAATAATTAAAAAAATAAATTTATAAAAAAATATTTTTCCTCCTTTAAAAAAAACAAAATTTCATTTAATTGCTCACAAACATTATTATCTACTTTCAGATTTTTAAAACACCCTTTTTTCATCATCTTTAGAAAATGTAAAATTACATCAATAAAATATACAAAAAAACTAACTTTTGACAAAAAAAAAACTTTTGGCAAACTAGTTTCTTTAGTTGTTTTTTGCCAAGTTTAGACAACAATTTAAAAAATTCTGTCATTAAATAAAACTTTATAACCTACAATGATTCTTAAATCAGCCACATTTTACAATTCATCCATGCTTTTTAATTCTAACCAGGCACATTTGAACTGAAATGCAAATAGCAAATCTAAACTGTATTACCAAAACACATATACAAATTGATTGTATATGTGTTTTGAAAAAATTTCAGGCATGAGATTGTATGAGAAGAATGATTTAAAAAAAAATATACCATGTAATATCAATAATTGCAAGTTTTCTTTATACATATTACGCATTACAACTCATATATTACAGATCATTAATAGATCAACAGACCTGAAAATACAGCACTTTAGTTCATAATTAGAAAAATTTTAAAAAACATTATAATATAAATAATATTAAAAATAAATTATAATATATCTCAAACTAAGTTTACTGCATAAAAAAATTAATTTATAGTAATTAATTATCCAAATACATAATTTAAATTTATTGAAAATGGAACAGAATGTATCATCATTAACTACTGAAAAATAAGTTAAAATTAAAAATGAAATTAGAATTAATTTCACAGATTTTTTTTCTTTCTTTCTGATTCGTTGAAGTGAGAAAATAAATTTTGATATCTCAAACTATAGGTTGACGAATATATTTTTTAAGTAAATTAACATACCTATTAACTCAAAACATTTTAAGAAAAGGAAATCTAAATTATTTTTAAACAGCTTTGTAATGCCAAGTTAAGATCATTTCCATTTAACATTGAATATAAAATGTGATTGGATATAAAATGTGTGGTTTTGAAGATAGTATTAAAACAAAGAATCAGAAGAGATTTCCAATATTATCATAGACAGCTAGAGTCCGAATAAGTATGAGAAATAAAGAACGAAAATAAATTTTAAGCCATGAACGAAACTTACACAGGCATCAAAGGTTCCAGGGGAAAGAGCAAGATTGTCCAAAACTGTCTGAATCTTTGTAACAAGATTAAGAACAGCAGTTTGTTCTTGGGCGGTAGATGTAAGATCTTGATTCCTTTTTAAAATGGCCTAGAATAAAATATAGAAAAAAAAAAGATTAAAAATCAAATTAAAGCTTTATTAAAGAGTCGTGGCAACATAAATAGTAAAATCTGTTATTTTTAGCAAAGCATTTTATTTTTTATTTTGTGCATGGATTTCAAATAAAAAGTAATTCTCTTAAAATCCTAAACATATAAAAATTTAATTCAGTATATTCTTGAATACCTGTGTGAAAACTATCGCTGTTATTTTTGACTTAGGCAAGGTATTTTTAGTAGGTGTATAACCACGTAACTCAAGAAAACCAATTTTTTTCACCCTCGGCTGAACATGAATGCTTTCAGGACAGAGATTTCCAATAAAGACAAATTAAACAAAGAACTTAATCAGTTGAATAATAATTTAGGCAACTTTGATATCTTGACACGTCTTTTGGCTGGTAAGAAAAATAATTGTTCAATACAGCTAATATGATTTTGATGAAAAGCAAGAAAACAAGATTTGTTGGAATCTGTCTCTTTTGAAACCCTAAACTAGACAATTTTGAAGCTGCTTGCCACAAAATATAGGAACTCTAGAACTAGCTTCCAATAATAATAAGCTTGCATAAAATCAGAAAAATTCAATACCTTTCATAGTTTTGACAAATGAAACCAATCAAGACTATTGCAATACTAGAAAATTGATTCAGACCAAATGTACCTGAAATCCACCCTTTATCAAGTGCAAAAATTTTGCCAAAGTTTGAAGCTATCTTACAGTTTCTGGCAATCACCACATTACTGCAAGAGATGGTCAGTTTTCATAGTTTTTAATAAAAACTGTCAGAAATAACACATCTAATGATGAGAGATTTTAACATGCTTCAATTTTGAATTGAATGCGGAAAGTAATTAAATAAATTAAATTTTATGCAAACAATATTTAAAAAAATTCAGAAAATCATAAAAACAATTTAAGATTTAATTTTAATAGAAATATTAAAAACATTCTATCATTTCTGAAGCTATTGAACAACAAAATAACATCGTTCAAAAATCTATAAATAAATTCAAATCAATTAAAAAAATAATTTTCAATTAAAATTTTCTGAACTAAATAGTAACTTGTATGAGATTACTTCAAAACTATAAAATAAGCTATAAAACTATTAGCTCACTGGTCCCTTTAAAACGTAAACAAACACAACAGTATCAAACAAAGTTACAAAATAAAAACATACTTTTATTTTTTTATTTTAGAACCCTATTTGCCCTATAAACTCACATTATTAAACAGTTTTATAAAATCCACAGTAAATTAAATTTGAGTGAGGAAAGAAAAACAAACTAAAAATAACAGCATGTCAAAAATTAGTTTCAAATAAAAAGAGTTATCAAATATTTTTAAAAACTAAAATGAAAAGACAAAACTAAACTAGTTTTGCTGCATAATTACTTTAAGACTATCTTCATCCTCTTGATTCTTGAGAAGCAAATTTCATGACAACATGCAAAAATTGAAGAAAAAAAAATTAAAGTTTGGGTTAGAGAGAAAGGATTTAAAGGGAGAAAAAAAAATTTAAGTACAGATGAGACAACCTTAAAAATCAACCAAGCTGCAACTTTTAATTTTTTTGAAATAAAAACAAAAAGTTTACAACTTAGATATACATAAATAATCTGTAATAATTCTTATAAATGAGATATTTTTATTTAGTAACAATAAAACTCACTTAGTAAACAAAACAAAAATAAAGTAGTTAATTTAGAGTTAAAAATAAAACAAAATTTTGCACACTTTATTGGAATGAATGGTTAGATTGAAGATCAAGTGATCCAATAAGCCTTAAAATAAAAATATCAAACGGAACTTCACACATGGGTCATAATAAGATAAGGGTCACTCTAAACTCAATGGGGGGGGGGGGCGTACTAAAGAGCTTAGACTCTAGCGTGACTTCACGTTCAGTGAACAGAACTTTTACCTTTTTATACCAAGAAAAATTTCACATCATATTTGTATCGGATTTTAATTTAATGCAACGATAATAACTGATAACGAAGATAAGAAACTGCATAAAATAAAAGAATGAAAGCTTAAAGTAATACAATAGAAATTCGATCTATAATTTCTTATTGGAGCAATCATTACGAATGATAAATACCTGAAAACATTGAATGCTGTAAATACATAAAATATCAAAAGATGAAAAGCAATATAGAAGTAATGGACAAGAAAATTAATTAACATAAAATGAGTACAAAAAAATTTTATTGAAAAAATTAAGTATTTAATGCAAATGAAGAAAGTTTAAAGACACTTATTTATTTAAAATATTTGGGAACTTAGATCTATAAACACTTTTCTCATCTCAGTGCAAATTAAAAACTTTTGACAATTATATTAGATTGCAAATTTTCTATAAGTTCGTTTGGATACAAAAATGTCCTCAATGTTTGAAAAGCTTTGAAGCCTTTGAGAAATTTTGGCACAGGTAGTGGTTCAATTTTCCCGTGTTCATTAATGACGATTTACATGTCTTAAGCTTCTACAATCATTTTTTGAGCCAATAACACCAAAAGATTCAAAATTTACATCAACTGATGCAGAATCATCAAATTGGATTTTTATTTTTTCCAAATTTTCTTCCCTACCACCAATATCACAAGTTACTATTTTCTTTCTTTAAAACTTAATAAAACCAATAGTCAATAGAATTTCTGAACGATACAGGTAGGAATCTGTTAGTTCCAAAAGCAATCTAGACGGGTATTATTAACATCAGAAGAATATGGGACTGTAAAAATAATACAATACATATAGGAATAGAAAAGATACTAGATAATAGATCAAGGTTCGACTGTAGCTAAACTTTATATTTGAATAACGCTCAGTGTAAAAAATTTCAACAGAAAAGCCACTTCTCTATTAATAAGGAATTGTGATCAAAAATACAAAAGAAATACATATTCTTTCAACATTTATGTAGCAAAGGTTATAACTTTACCTTCTCTGCATTCCCACTATAGTACTATACATTTTATTTGTTTCCAGCAACAAACAAGTTACATTTTTGCATTTAGTATAATGTGAGGTAAATGTATTTTACTATACATTCTATTTGTTTCCAGCAACAAACAAGTTACATTTTCGCATTTAGTATAATGTGAGGTAAATGTATTTTACTATACATTTTATTTGTTTCCAGCAACAAACAAGTTACATTTTCGCATTTAGTATAATGTGAGGTAAATGTATTTTACTATACATTCTATTTGTTTCCAGCAACAAACAAGTTACATTTTCGCATTTAGTATAATGTGAGGTAAATGTATAGTAATTGTTACTTTAATCTGGGAAACAATTGATGACTTTTGCAATAAATACCTATTTTGAAATTTTTGGTATGGAATAAAATATTGTTAGGTTCACATTAAAAATCATTGATGACTATTTAATACTTCCATTTATTGATCTTTCCTTCAAAAAGAACAAGACAAACTAGGTTTAATATTTAACAAAACAAACGAATTAAGCAATTTTTATAATAAAACCCTTCTTTTCTGCAAACTAAGTGTGCTAAACTACGTAAATAGCATAAATACAATAAAAGCTTTATCATTCGATTTCAACTACTTTTTTTTAATCCATAAAATTATCTGCATTCTCTACTTCATCTAAAAAGGGTAATCTTTACAAGATCTACCCCAGTGTGGGAAATTCCCTCACCAACAGTAGTCAGATATTTAAGAGAGAGTAATAAATTAAATCTTAAAAAAAATAAATAAAAAACCTTTCTTGCATAACCTAAAACCTTTCTGCCTTCTAATATAATTGTTATTGCAATAAATAAACATGTTTTAATTTTTAAGTTCAAATTCATTAATGGGCTTGATCACCACTAAATTCTTACTACATCTGTTAACGTTTTAAAAATTGTTGAAAAAAAATTATGGTGAGCAAAATTTTAATCTGGTTGGTATCTTTAGAGCTAAAATGGCATGCCCTGAACTAATCTATTTAAACAATACGCAAAATAAACAATTACTAAATAAATAAACAATTTGTAACAATTAGTAAACAAACAATACAATACACTAAATAAACAATTTGTTTATTTTAATTTTAAGCACTATAAATTTCCAATATTGCTAATTAAACATCAGTTAATAGGCAATCTGCTAAAAGCGTAAACATTAATAATAACTAGAAAGTTTTGATAAATTACTGTTAAGACAAATAATGCAGATTGTATGATCAACATTTAAATATTTTATACTATAAAAGTACTAAATTTACAATAATCATAAAATGTTATAATTATAACATTTAATTCATCAAAATACAATAATGCATCATACTTTTAATAACAAGTTAACTATTTTTTAGTGAAAAAAAAACAGAATCATTATACATAGAAATCGGTTGATCAGTATCTTTAGAATTGATATGATTTGAATTCAAATTTTTTTAATATAGACTTATTTCTCATTGAACAATATTAAAAAATACAAGATAAAAACTATAGGTATAAGCTATAAATAGTTAAATAAGACCATTTTACAAACGCAAGAATCGAAAATTGTACCAAAATATCTCTACAGAAAAATTTTATACCTGTTTTGAAATTTTTAGATAGTAATTTATTAGAAATTTAAATATAAACAATTTTTTCATTTTAAATTTAAGCACTACAAATTTTTAATATTGCTAATTAAACATCAGTTAATAAGCAATCTGCTAAAAGCGTAAACATTAATAATGAATAGAAAGTTTTGATAAATTACAGTTTAGACAAATGATGCAGATTATATTTAAATATTTTATACTATAATAGTACTAAACTTACAATAATCATAAATTGTTATAATTATAATAGAATATATGTATAATTAATTTATCCCAATACAATAATGAATTATATATTTAAAAACAATTTTACTACTTTTTAGTAAAAAAAAAAAAAAAAAAAAAAAAAGAATTATTATACATAGTAATGGTTGGGAAATATTACCTGTGTTAAAGCTGCATCTTCAGGAGCAAGTTTCACTCTTGGGAAAAACGATTCACACTAAAATAATGAAAAAATCATTGTGTACAAAGGCATATTTTTTAAAATTATAAAAATAATAAATAATAAATTATTTTACCACGTAGATGTCGAACGGGACTCGAGGAATGAATACTTTTGGTTTATATGGGCCAGAGCGCCCACCCCTAGCAGATCGACCACCACGAGAACCACCTCTCATTTTTAATTTTCTAAAATGTATATATATAGTAAGCATTAAAGACATTCAAATTAGTGCAATGTATAAGAATTCTTTTTAGGTACATAATATTAACAAAATAAAGCATAAATTTACTTTTTCATAAAAAAATAACACTTAGATAAAAAGCCTACTGAATTAAAATATATCATACGACATTCAAATTAGTGCAATGTATAAGAATTCTTTTTAGGTATAAAATATATTAACAAAATTAAGCATAAATTTACTTTTTCATAAAAAAGTAACACTTCAATATAAGTCCTGAATCAAAATATAGCATACGACATTCAAATTAGTGCAATGTATAAGAATTCTTTTTAGGTACATAATCAGGGGTCTGTCTAGGTTTTTCTGAAAGGTACCTATTTTGTGAAAGTTTAGACATAATTTGTGAAAAATTAAAAATTATATTTAAAAATACATACAAAAATATGGTATAAATATGGATTTATCATTTCTTAAGGGATATACATTAATAAAATTTTAAGAAAAAGTATTTTGTGAAACTACCATTTTTCCTAAAATTTAATTTGTGAAACTATCGTTTTTCCTAAAGGAGAATTTGTGAAAGTGCCGCTAAACGGTAGTAAATTTGGCCTGGACAGACCCCTGATAATATTAACAAAATAAAGAAAAAATTTACTTTTTCATTAAAAAGTAACACTTAGTTAGAAGTACTGAATTAAAATATATACAACACTTGAATTTTATACCATAATTATTAAAATTTAATTACTTAAAACAAAGGTGATTATGACACAAAGTGGAAAACCTGGAAAATTGTACGTAAAAAATATCAATATCAAGATATCAATTCATATACCATACATGTTTTGTATTTAACAAAGTCTTTGAGATAAAATTTATAATTAAATTACCTACCAATGAAGAATACCACAACTTCATAGTAACTAATTTAAGAAAAATCTTAAGTTCTTATAAGAATCACGATGTTGAATTTTTAAAATCACATGCAATATTAATATTGGATTTTAAAATTGCTTGAATATGAATCAGGCTATTGGACTTAAATACCCGTGAATACAAATTGTACCTAACATTAGATATTAAATTTGCATGAATATGAATTGCAGATTTTAAAAACTTGTAAATAAGAATTACAAAATTAATTTTAAAAAAGCATAAATACAAATCGCCCGTATTAAATTAAGTAAATACAAAAACCAATTTTAGATTTTCAAACCGCATGAATAAAAATCAGAATATTAGCAGATATCAACGCAGTTCCAAATAGCAAAAATCCTTGAGAAACCAGTAAAATCAAATTGGATTTCATTCATCAGCAAATAAAATCACATGTATGCAGCGTTTCATTAATGGAAATTAGCTTCAGATTCAAAATTTGAATTTTAGATTGTGGAAAAACGTGAACATTTTGTCCAATTATAAGTTTTTGATTACCGAAAGTCGGAGAATCAATGATCTTGAGAAAGGGGAGATTTTTGTACTGTGATTCATGCAGAATAATCGCTAAGTCTTGGTAACTTTCGGACAGTGGCTTATGAGAAACTAAAAGAAACATCACAGAAACAGACGAACTTAAATGGTATAAATCAACATTAATTTTTTAAATTTGCAAATTTAATCCACACCTTGGCAAATGTAGTTGTAGACAAATGTAGATCAAGATACGGAAATATCCCGGCGAGAAAAGCAAAATTCTGCGATATTCACTAACAAATAATAGGCCCTGCTCCTAATATTTAGACCTGGAAGGATATCCGAAAAACCTGGAATTACGGAATACAATCACCCTTGAATCGAATCTTTCATTTTTAGTTTAAGTAGAACTAGCTGTTCTTCCTGCATGCATTTGAACTTCTAAAATGTTTTGCTTCCAGCACTTTAATTTTGAGTTTATGTTCTTTAGCATTGCTGTTGATAGAAGGAGGAAAGATGATATCTCTTCACTTTATTTTATAGAATTGTCTTTGATTTTTACTTATTTTTTGAGAAATAGAGAAAAACTGAAAAAATATCGCAAATTAGTTGCAAACAAAATTTCTCAACTCTTGTTAGTTACGGGGAAAAATCACTAATTATATACTCAAAAACCGTAATTTTTTGTTATTCAACTCCAATCTTGACAATTAAATCATAGTTATACGGTTAAATCTTAATAGTTGGCCCCTCTGTAATATGCATGATAAACCGATACAACTCTAGATCAAATGGTGCACAATTTCATGTTTATTTAATAGAAAAAAAGGCCAGACATATACTTAAGAGCTAAAAACAAAATAATGTACATATTTAAGAAACATTTGATTTACTTAATAAATGAAATTAAGTTCTATATTAATCAAAATAAACCATTACTCACCAGACCGGCAAAAAGCTCAGAAAAACAGCAAGCAAAAAACAAACCCGTCAGAAAACATTAGTTGTTGCCACAAAGAAGAACTGTAACTTATATTTTTATCAATGATTTCTTAAAAAACGTAATTATCATGTGTTATTGGTGAAATAAAACATTTACAAAAGTGAAAATTGATTGGGAATCGGGACTTTTTAAGCTCTAAACTCGCGTAATTTTATTTAATGTAATTTTCGTAATTTTATTTTAAGTAATTTTTGTTGAGTAACTTATAATTTCTGATTTTTTTTATATGATTTATAATTTCTATGATTTATCATATTTTTACATGATTTATAATTTCATGCTTAAAGTACCATTAGTTGTCCTTAGTCTTGTATAAATAAACATTCCTTTGCACATATTTTTTGAGTGACCTTACTTTTTTAATCTGAATCCTTTCTCTTAGTGAAATGGCAAGACAACCCATTCAGTCTACATTTATATTTGCAATAAAGATTTATGATTTCTTGTAGAGTTAAGCTGGTTGAAAATGTTCACCTAGTTTAAATAAGGCTAAATAATAAATGCACTGGCACATTTTACATATGGATAATATCATATACCCGTACTGCAGAACTGATAAGCAAGTGTCATTCAAGTTGAGTCGGAAGTGTAAGACCTCTTAAAACCCAAATTTTTACCCTTAAAACTACATATATAAAGGAAAATTTATTTTTCTAGTATTTGCATTTTATGTGTTCCATTTAATCAATTTTCCGTACAACCCCGTTCTGTCTTATTAACATAGGACAAGACAGTATTTTTTTTTGATAAAAAATATGAACTTTGGTTTTTATTAGAAAAATATCATTTTACTTTTAAAAATATGATTTGTTCATCCGTAGAAACATTTGTAACTCTTTTAATGAAATATTTATTATTCTTAAAACACGTTTTAAAATAGGTTCTCCATTCTGGTCCGCTTTTCCCTATCTATAACTAAAATAAAATTTACAACCTATCATTAAATTTCAAAAGATTTATCGCCCATTGTATAGATTCATTGCGACGTAAATAAAGTACCTATCTAATTTCAATTTATTCGATACTTAAACTGTTTTCAGCAATGATATGTATGCCTCCCTCAATGCTACGTTTGCAAGGCAAAGTGAGAGGAGGCTTAATATTTTTTTCAGTTACTAAAAACATGTCATTTCAATTCTAATTAAGACATGAAATTCTTTTCTTATGGTTTTCGTTGAAATGAAAATAAAAAATGCTGAAATTTGAACTAAAAAAAATGTTCTTAACCTGCATATTATAAACGTTGAGAATGGTTAAAAGAAGCTTGTTTTATCGCATATTGTTTTTACTTTCCTTTTCTTTTCTTTTTTTTTTTTTTTTTTTTTTTAGCTAATGGTTTTCATTACCGCCGCGTTTTTCTATAAATGACTGTAGCAATTCTTTATAAAGGTCAAAATTGTTCAAAATTTAATTTTTTTTTTTTTTAATTTTTCTAAAAAATTCATTGTTGGGAAAAAAACACTAAAATTATAAGTTTTTTTTTAAATGATAAAGAGTTTTTTTTTTTTTTTTTTAAAGTACTATTAAATCCTGAAAATAATAGAGCTGATTAAAATAACAGTTTTTAACAATTTAGTCATATAGATGCTTTTCTTTTATTTATTTGATTGGGGTTTTTTAATTTGTTAATAATTATAAGAAATACGATAAAATGCTATAGGCTTCAATTTTTTTGAAATCAATTTCAGTTTAAAAATTTTGATGAAAACAGTTTATATTTTAAAAAAACAAGCAAATTTTTTGTGAAAGGCAACGTCTAACAATTATAAACACCTATTATGCATTGAATAATCAAACTTTTCTTAGGGCAACCAATTTGTTTATAAAGTAACTTGTAAAAAATTTAGCTAATGTGGCTATATGATATGAATAAACCGGAAATTTTCCCATTTTGCCGCGGCCAGTAAACTCTCAACCATACAAAATATTGAGAGTTATTATTGGGAAAAAGCTTTCAATAAAAAAATAATAAATAATATGAAAAAACCCTGAAAATTAATTGAGAATGGCAATTTTTGGAAGTCTCCTTACTGTTTTCGCTATAATTTGCAAACTAAGCTTTATGCGGTAAAATAAAGATGGTAGATGATTAAATATAATGGATTTCGGTACTGTTTCGTTAATGAAGGCCATAAAAATTGCCGAATCGTGGTGAGCGAATTTGGGATAACAAAGGCAACCCTTCACCTCAAAGGTTACATTAGAGAGTACCGGGGGCAACCGAACAAACGTATACCACGCAGTTTCAATTAATCTTATAACACAAAGGTTAAGTGTTCGGGACGGGGCACTTAATCTTAAATAAACATCAGCGTAGAGTAAACCGGGCAAATATATACTGAGCGGTGGCATTTAACCTTAAAAAAAGGTCAGTGTGGGGTATACCGGGCAGTGGATCTCACGTATCTGATTATTAAAATTACAACGATTATTATTGAGTGATTATTATGTTCAATATTTGATTTGACGACAAAACTTAACCAACGCTAATGGCCACCTTTAACGGATGAGTATGGGATTTTAATGATGAATTTTTAAAAATGGACTTATCTTTCGGAAAATAAATTTTTGAATTATAAGCAAAAATTGTTCCTATAATACTTAATGCTTTAATTAGTTTTACCTTAACCTAAAAGCTTAGAAAAGTAAGTTTCAAATTTTGATCAATTTCCTACCTTAAATAGTATTGAGATCACTTTTATCAATTCCCAACCATCTCTTCTTCACACATGTTTTAATAAAAATGGGTAAAATTGCGTTGGAAAAAAAATATATAAGGTGATTATTCTAGCAGTTTCCGTCAGATTTCGTAATTTAAACAAAATCAATGGTTAGTATTTATTAGTCAGCGTAACCAAATGTAAGGCGTTTCGATTCACAGTTTAAATGCTATTCTAGGAAACTAAGTATCTATTTCTATACTATTTATTACTATTCCTTACTTTGATAGTATGGTAGCCGCTTTCAGGCAACCTGTTATTTCCCACTCAAAAACTCATTGCTCTTTGCGAATCCTCTCCAATATAAAAATGGAATGGAGGGGAGCTTGTTACTGTTTGTATAAGATAGATACTCTGCCCGCCACGCTCTACGGCAGTTTGGTGCTATGGAACCAAGAAGAGGCAATTTTAGGGAGGGTAGCTTCGATAAAGAGGTCTCCTTTTCTCTCGCCGAAACCAGTTCTAAAGAGGGATCCCGCACTCCTACCTGAAATAATCATACCTCGTTACCATAGTCACCGCCACAGCTCCAGACGAATGTCTGGCAGAGTACCTATCTTAGACAAACTACCTGTTTCGTTTTCAATATAAAAATTTTTATCATCTGGTATTAGCAGGAAAGTGTTTCAACCGGTTTTAATCCGTAACGAGGTCTGTTTTTCTTTTCTTTTTTTTTTTCTGTTTATATGTGGAGGGGAGAGACCTTTTTGCACGCTTCGGATTCAATTTTTGTATATATTCAGGGTAATAATGAGACAAATATTAATGTTTTGGATATAGACTCGGTAGCTACGGCCACAAAATGAAAATTTGACTGTCTGTTTTGCTTCAATACATCATAGAACATATACAACATTGATTGATCTACAATAGCACCTTACATAGATCTTTTCATATTATATCTCATGAAAAAATTACAATGTGTTTGTAAATTCTCTAGTGTTTTACCAACAAAGGAACACTTAATATTTCATGGTGTTTATCTAAGGTTGTCATGACCTGGAGAAAAAAAATCTAAAAGTGTTACGCTAGCTAATACCTCAAATCTACTTAAAATTGTTAGAATTTAGCTCGTAATTGGGTACTTTTACCCGCTAAGAAGAATACGTGTTTATGATCTACCATGTGATTTAAATTAAGTGATTCGGCCAAATCACGTGGTTGTGATTAGCAGGTTAACGTTGCAGCATGATAATGTGGCGTACAAATATTCAACCGAGCCGTACAAAAACCTTCCTAAGACTTTTTTTTTTTTTTTTTTTTTTTTTTTTTCATTCATGAACAGATTCCTTCACTTAAAAAAATTCCAGATTATTGCAACCCTGAGAGAAAATTTTCTCTTCGGGCAAAATCATTGCATAGTAACCATTAAATATCGTCAGGAAAACTTAAAGAATTTTTTATTAGTTATCCTTGATGCTTAGCACGGGAGACAAAATTTTCCCTCAACATGTTACGTAGAGTTACGCTAGAGATGCCAACTTTCTCCACTTTCACACAATAATCAATTTTCGAAGAGAAAGCACGTGCATGATGAAAATTACGTAAATTTAAGTGGTTGCTAAATTATGAAAATTTGAAGTTGTTTTGGTGGCAGCTTTACTACCACTTGAATATTTATGGCGGGCCTTTGGGATTTCTGCAAACTGTTTCTCAATTATTTCTACAATTATTCATTTGTTCATTTGTTTCGGAAGGCTGTTGTTTATTCCTAATTTTTTTTTTTTTTTTTTTTACATAACATTATTTACTTGTGAGATTTCTACCAAACAATAAAAAATATAAATATAATTGCTCAGGTCGGGATATCCTGATTGGTAGGGCGTTGGGTCCATGTCCTAGAGGTAGTGAGGTCGATCCCCGCCGGCGAAGACTCCCCGTGTAGAAAATGCTGACTGGTTTAAGATAAATCTGTTGGAGTAACAAATTCCTCCCAGGTCCCATAATAAATCAATACCTCTGGGGGGAGCCGCGATGGCTCAGGGGATAGAGCGTTCGCCTTCCAATGAGGCGAACCGGGTTCGAATCCCAGTCGATATGAATTCCGCATCCGGCTTGCACTGACCACAGTTCTGACGTGAAATATCCTCAGCGGTAGACGGATCATGGGTTAGAGTCCCCTTGCCATCAGGCTAACCGTGGGAGGTTCTCGTGGTCTTCCTCTCCATGTAACGCAAATGCGGGTTAGCTCCATCAAAAAGTCCTCCACGAAGGCAAATTTCTCCCAATACTCGATCCAGGAGTTCCCTTGTCTTCTGGATTGGGTTCAAAATTACAAGGCTACGGAGTTGAACATTAGTAGCCGTAAACCCATTAAGTTGGGTCGGCTGTTCAACGACGGTTATAAAATAAAATAAAATACCTCTGGGGGTGCCGGATCGGAGATTTATCGTGCTTTGGTTCAGGTTAAAATTACGATCTGCAAATGTGTGGATGGTTTGTGAATGAGTCCTCCCTTTAAAACGGGCTGGGACGTATGTGTACGGCAGAAGTCGAGTTGTTGGCCATAGATGGTGCCACTGGAAAACAAGAAGAAAACTGCCTCTTTGCTTTAAAATAGACTTATCAGTATTGACAAGTAGCATAAGATAACAACAACAACAACCAATATAACTACTTATAACTCGAGGTCAAAAATATTTTACTACTTCTTAATTTAAACTGGAAATGAAATGGTTCGATTTTAAGTCTATTACTTGTTTTTGTATCTTACAAAAGCGCCATTCAGCTAATCGACCCTTATTTTTGCTGAAAACGTTTTAACATGCAGCGCGAGGAGCAAATCTCCCATTTTTATTAAGAATGTAAATAAAAAACAACACAAAATTTATTATTTAAAAATAAAATTAAACAAATAACAGCTTTTATTTATATTTACAAATTCTCTTTTCAACACTTTTAAATATCACTTTTCTGGAAAGTGCTAACAATCATATGCTGGATATAAGCATAAATACATATCTTAGTTGTTCAGTGTAGTACAGTAAACTAAATTCGAACATAACATTCCTGCTAAGCCTTTTACGGACGGGCAAAGCATAGATGCATTGGTGCAGAACCAGGATGAAAAAAAAAAAAAAAAAAAGCGGTAGCATAAATGTAGGGAAAATTAATTTGACAGATTTCTTTTTGTTTCAACTTTGATTCTCAAATCTCTAATCAATATTAGCTTAAAGTCTAACTTAATAATTTTTATTTTGAACTTAATAGTGGTGATTTAAATATGTTATGAAGCTGTTAGTTTCCAGTTGACAAATAAGCTGTTTAGAAAATAGTTTGCTTAATAGTTTTATCTTTTTTACCTCGAAAGTCGTCACCCTGAGAATGCATATATAATTCGTTACTCCCGAAGAGGTTAAATGCTTTAAAATATTTGCAGCTAGGATGTGAATGAGAAAATTTTCACAATGATACAAAAAAAAAAGGCATTTTCGTCTTACTGCACGAAATGATTAAGCAATAATGTTTTTCTTCTCTTCAATACAAAAATACTCTTGAAGAACTTCTTGCACTAACATCAGTGATTATTATCTCCTTCATAGAAGTAGCCTCGTGCCAAAACTCACTGAATAATATTACTGCTTTTAAACAAACGGCATTCACAATAAAATTATTATTATTTCTTACATAAGCAATATTTTTTTTTCATCTTCAAACTCCACACAAAACTATCGATTGCTAAAGCATGAGGAAGCAACGAAATTTATTATTTTATTTATAATAGTGCCATAGTACGACAAAATTGGAGAGATTTTGCACCACGCTTGTGTTTCTGATTTAAACTTCTTTGTTTGTTTTGTTTTCAGTTTTCAAAATCGGTGAATCCGTCGGAAGTACGACTCCAGCTGGAGCTGAAACTTGTCTGAGTAATCTTTTAGCCGTCATACAGTGCTTTAGAGCATCTTTGAAATTAGGAGGATTCGCAATCTGAAAAAGAAAAACAAAGTTCAAATTCAACTTTAAATTTGAAATAAATTTAAGTTTTTAATAATTGGGTACTTGCAATGAGAGAAGAATTTTAGTGATTATGCCAAACCATGCGATTTAAATCAGATTTGATTGGATACCTGCAAGTGACGTCATGCGTGTGTATTGAATCTGATTGGCTTCTGAATCAACAAATGCCCCGATTTTCCTACGATAGCATCACTTGCAGGTATCAAATTGCTCGAAAAGGCGAAAATCAAATTCATTTCATTTAAAAATCAACAACAAAAAAAATATAATTTCTAGTTGTCACAAAATGTATAATTTTTTTTAAATAAATTAGTTTAATAAATGTAATTTTGAAAGACAGCTTATGAAATATAAT
This sequence comes from Parasteatoda lunata, assembly GCA_949128135.1. Lineage (NCBI taxonomy): Eukaryota > Metazoa > Arthropoda > Arachnida > Araneae > Theridiidae > Parasteatoda > Parasteatoda lunata. Next base: position 83,890,021 of record OX421973.1, read on the forward strand.
TTTCACGCATATAAACATAAAATTTCCAGATTTCTGATTCATGATTTGAGGACAAATTAGCTGCGCGGCTTCGACAAATTTTATTATTTAAAAACATCCCTATATTTATGGAAAATATTAATTTATATGTGCAAGGAAGATTTAATTTTTTTTAATTAATAACTAATATCAAATGCAGAATAATCTTCGTCAAATTAACTTCAGAACTAATCATCCATTTAGGTAGTTTTGACATACAATACATGTTTAACAAAAGTAAAAATAAAGAGTACATGATTATAAGTTTATTTTTTGAGAAAATTGTTTTCAGAAGAGTATGGAGTTTCCATAAGTTAATTTTAGCGTAGTAATTTTCGTAGTAATTTTTAGCGTAGTAATTAGCGTAGTAATTTTTAGCGTAGTAATTAGCGTAGTAATTTTTTTTTAATATTTCAGGATATTTGAACATGTATTTTAAGATTTGAGAAAAATTTTTGTCCTTAAGGGATTTAAAAGTTTTTGAGTACCATAATTGAAATTTGAGGACTGTTCCCAAGATTTGAGAGCGCCTAGTCACCTTATGTATACGACCTGTTAAGTGTCAACTAATCTCTTTATTAATCTCTTTAATTAATGTAAAAAATATGTTCCGACAACGAAACATAATTTATCACGAATAATCATTGTAGATTAATTAAATAAATTATTTTAGAAATTACTTAATTAAATTTTTTTCCCCCAATACCCACCTGTATTAATATACGTCAATTCAGGCATATACAGGGCGATTTTGTTGGCCTCTTTTTCAGGGGCACCATATTAGGTGGGCCAACGTCGCTCCTACAGTGAGGACAGATAGTACAGAGATGGAAAGAACATCCATGTCTTAACTGGGATTTGAACACAGAACCTTTCTGATGCAAGGACAGTTCCCTGCCCCCTACACAGGCCGGTCGGCTTAAATTAATTATTGCAGATTCTTTAATTATTCTAAAAAAAAATATGTTCCAACAAAATCGGAACAGTTGAGAATTACGAAAAATCTGAGATTTTGTAATACAGTTAGCAAAAGAAACATAATTTATCATGAATAATAATTGCAGATTAATCAAATTAATTATTGGAGAAATTAAGTAAACTAATTATTGGAGAAATTAATTAATTAAATTAATTATTGTAGATTCGTTTATTGTAAAAAAATATGTTCCGAAAAAATCGGAACAATTGGGAAATACGAAAAATTTGAGATTTTGCAATGTATTTTGCGAAAGAAATATAGTTTGTAATGAACTTTGTCTAAATCCCAAATTCGAAGGGTATATTTGTGTACCTTTATACTTGATTCTTTATAAAAAAATAAAAATAAATTCCAGGATTCTTCTAATTTATTGCTTTATAATTACAACGACACCGTTTTTATTGTCAAAAGGATGAACTCACTGTATTTTCTTCTTCTTCTTCCTTAACAAGAATATCATCGTAAGAAGGTGGTTTGTCAGATGTAAGATCTATTGAATATCTTGTAGGGAAATCAAAATCTGCTTGCGTTATTGATCTTCTTTGACCATCCAAATTTTGGTCTTGACAAGATCTGAAAAAGATACTATTAAATAGTTGAGACATTTTTTGTTCATGGTTCAATGTATTACTTTTAACACATTACAAGCGGGTCACGTGAAAATACGTCTTGGAAATTTCGACTATCCATACATAAGTTTAAAAAGTGGTAGCAAAACTATTTCGTTTACACTCTATTCTCAAAGAAATTATCCATTAATGATAAAGCACATAACATAAATTATTCAGTATGTAGTCAGCACTTTATATTTCTTTAAAGTTGAAGTTGTAGTTATAGAAATAAATTTGCTCTAACTTTTATGAAATCTTGTCAACCACTTTTTTAAAATTTTAATCTATGACAGCTATAATACATTATTTTTTTCCGGATAAGTTACCCGCATGCAATGTGTTAAAAATGCAAGTAAAGTAAATAAAGAAATTTAAAAAAAAAAAAAAATCGATTTTTGTTTGATCAATTTTATTCCCAGTGGAATTGAAATAACTATTGAAGTGATATTGTTGGCAAATGCTTAGTTCGCCTTTTTCCAGATTTTAAAACTCATTAACAGAGATGCCAACTTGCTTCGCTTTGTAAAACAATATTTTATAGTGTTAAAGAAGTTATTTTTAATTTAGTATTTTTCATTATAATTATTTTTTCCACAACTACATATCAAAAATACAAATTATTATATTAAATGCATCTTTGATGCTAATTTTCATGGTGCTTATAGAAAGTGGGCGTAATTATCCTTATTCTGCAAACTTCACTACTTAATTCGTTACGTATTTATAAAAACTTTGGCAAAAAACGGCATTTCTTTATGTTTGCTTCACGTTCACGCCGGCGCGGGCCACCGGTGGCCCACGCTAGATTGTTGTTTTCTTTATTTATAAAAAAATTGGGCACCTGGGCCGCTTAGAAGGCCCATATCCCATACATCATGAAGTAAAATAAACAGTTAAAATAAAAGACAGTTTGAGTTCAGCAGTCTATGGGGGTGGCTGTTACTGGGGGACAAGCAACTTGCTTGTATAACTGAAAGAAAATGAAAATAATAAGAGCAACTTGCTGTAAACTGTGGATGGCTGTAGTTTGATTGTCAACGTGAAGTAACATAAGTCAGGATTTCAGTATTTTTAAAGTGTTAGATGCTTAGACTATCGTGCTAGATTGTCTCATAGGCTGGCCCGTAACACCCGTGGCGCACCGGAGTAAAAACTGGTAACAAATAAATTTCATTTTTTAGCTTTTTTCCGGGAATAATAAAAATCTATAACTACCAATTGCTTTTAACGGATGCAATTTTCATATTGAATTGCTTCTGCGCAGTGCAAAATTTTATCCGATGGAGTTTTGTCCTGTAAATTTTGTAAATAGTTGTAAATACTTGTATATATTTTGCGGGTTTATTATGTATTTTTCCGAGGCTATGTGGCTACTGTGCAACTGAGAAGCTCGGGGATAATACCTCCAGGAGAGGCGAGGCAGTATGCCACAAAAACCTCTTCTTTCTCTTAAATTTGTTTGTTTAATCTCTCTATTTCATTTTAATTTTCTCTCAGTAAATGTTACTGAACCCCAACCTTCACCTTTCAGTTGCGCTTCGGTGATTTATTTTTTATTCCCACTCAGATGAATTAGTTAGAGCCCCTAGCGGGGCCGATGCTGAGATAACCACCACATATGAGTATGAGTATGAGTGAAAAATTTCCTTACAGTGAATTGTTATTGTTGAGAATAGATTATCTCCTTCCGAATATTATCTAATGGATGGTGTTTTCAGTAGAAATGTACATTAAACAATAACAATCCCGAGCTGTATGCCTGCTCTAGTTCCGGTTAGAAAGTTTGCAGCTGCTTACTACATGTTATTCTGCGAGGCGATAATTTCAAACGGATAACTTTGTTTTCAATAAAAGAAATAAATTAGATAATTTCTGAGCTCAAATCTGCCGTATTTCATAAGATATTAATGTTATTTATGTAATTCTGGTGAGTTTGAAGTGAAAATTTGTTTTAGTTTTTTAGAGATATATTGTTAAAAAAGGTGACATGGTTGCTAGATTTTGAATAACTTGCTTTTTTGGCAGTCTTGATTTGGCCTCTTTCCATTTGTTTATTACTGTTTGCTCGTGTTGCAAGTTGTGCACCATCTTACGTGTTAGCAGATTGTTCGAGGAGCAAGATTAAGTTTAGTAATAAGTATTCAAATACCACGTTTGCAAGAATTTCAACACAATGATCACGTTGTGAGCCAAATGGCTTTAAAATACACCGGAAACAATAACGCGGAAGTATAAGCGGCATACAGCCTGCAGCGCTCCCTAGTAGCGAAAACACCATCCATATTGAAATGCTAGTTCTTCTACCGGTATTTTCTCTTTTCCGTCCCGCTTTCAGGCCTGGGTGTGAACAGCCGGCGTGAACGTGTTAAACTATTTTAATTCATCCATTATTACACCAAGCTTTAGAGAATAAGCAAAAAGAACAAGTGTATCCTCTCCTATATGAAACTTTTTTCTTTTAACATAATTTATCTACCTCACTGTCTATTATGGACACGATGTTTGGCTCAGGTAGTCAGCTCCTTTTGATAGGTGAAGTGAAATGCATGAAGGTATGATTTAGCTCTAGCTAAATATTTTTTTATAAAATTGAGTTTTCATTTCTCATTTCCTTACCACTTCGAAAGATTGATTTTGGAAAGTACAAAAGTTGGCAAGTACGAACAGGAGCAACGAAGAATCCACACTGACTCATTATTTTATTAAAGTTTATGAATATATAAATTTTGACTTACTTTCTGAGTGTCACCCACAGTGAAACTGCAACAATTAGAATAATTATGCACGTCACGGCAATTAATCCAACTCTGTACATCTCTTGACTTCGATTGTACGCAATTTCACCTGAAATAAACATAAGAAACACCTTTAATATAAAGAAGCACTTGGATTTAAATGTAGATACTTATGAATAGTTATATTTCATAAGTATCAAAATATGAATATATCTTAAAACAAAATAGAGCACTTTTCTACTGATAATAATTTTAAAATTTATAGTAATGTAATATTTCAGCATTGCAAGCAATGGGATACCTGCAAATAAAATAATGTGTGTTATTGAAACATGGCTTTTTTTTATTCTTCTTTAAAATTTGCATTAGCAATTGTTTTTTTAATTCTATTGCAAGTAAACCAATCTCGTTAAGTATTAATTCTAAGTGACACATTCTATATTCTTTTACAAAGATTTCAATTCTTTCACAATATATTTCTTACTTAATACAAAGACAGGCACAAAGCCATATGGAATATAGACAAACTAATTATGCATCCAAGTTGTCAGGTACACAAAACAAAAATTTATCACGGTTACAATAAAATACCTAAACAAATAATAAATCTAAAAGATGTAGACAATAATGAATTCTATTTCAAAAAATTCGATATGTGATACGGTACTACTTAAACCTTGGCCAAAGGATACTGTGAGAAGGCCTCTTCATTTCCCTTCTAACCTTCAGTAAGAGTTAGTCCCGAATAGGGACGAAAAATATAGCACCTCCAAAACCCGTTCCACTGTCTCCCCTACATTTTTGGTGGGGGTGCGCGTACTTCCTGGGGTGTTAAGTAATCTGAAACTAATCGACTAACCACTGTCACAGAAAAGGGGGAATTGCAACCTTCGGGGGTCAACTAGCTTTCAAAAGATATCAGAAGAGACTCACTCTACATTATGCTTTTTCTGCTTCTAAGAAAATAATTTTTTTAAACTCTAAAACGGCTTTATTTATTTTCAAAATGGTTTTATCATTTTATTTAACATGCACTTTTTCTAATTATATCTTGAATCATTTATTATTTTGATTTGATTATTTAGAGAACTAATAATAACCAGAGTATTTAAATTTATAAAATTTTACTATGTAGTCATATGAAAGTAATTCATATAAAGTAACTACATTAAAAATAAATTTATATTTTCTCTATAAATCAAATAAAGTTTGTTAATTTTTTTAAAAATTGATTTGCTAACTTGTAAAACTTTTTTTGTTAAAGTAAAACCTTGAGTTCAAGATTTTATTTTTTTATTACTTTTTTAATTTGTTTCTTTCAATTACAATTTAAATACATATATTTTTCACAACCTTTTCTTTTTTTTAATTTTAATTAATTTTTTTCAATTTTTTTAAAGATTGTACCATTTTTCTAATCGATCATTTCGATGGATCATTAAAAACAACAAACAAAAACAATTCTATTTTATTTTACATTTTAATATATAGATTTGCGAAGCTGCTCACTGTAATTAATTTATCAAAAATTTAGATTTATCAAAAAAATCGAAATTAATTTATAAAAAAGTACGATACAGAAATTTTTGAAAGAAAAGGCATTTATTGATTTTCATTAAAACTTACAACATAACAACTGATTGAGACAAGTTTACTTTACAAAATTTTATCACTAACCCTGGGAGGTTTTCGTGTTTTTCCTCTCCATGTAATGCTAATGCGGATTTTAATTAACTATAACTACACTAATTAAAGTTTGCAGTGCAGAAATTTCTACTCAGAAAACTCTTCTCCATGAATGGCAAAAGAGGGTCAGGGAAGCGAAATTAAAATAACACATTGATTACATACTTTGTTCTATCAATATAAAAGAGCAAAAAATTGTGAATAAAAAATACATTACACACTTTTAATAGGAATTCGAAAAGTTTCTCGTTATTAAATACTAAGATATTGCATAATTACTAGTTTTAATATATATTTTTAGAATATTGCTAAAAAAAGTTTTAAAAAATGTATTAATTAGGAATTACAGATTAATGTTAAAGCAATAAAAAAAGACTAATAGTTTCAAAATCTAGTGAATCAACTAAGGAACCAGGTCTGAAAACATCAAAACCAGTTTGACTGTCTGAAGTAACAAAGAGAAACTTAACTCTAAGTATTACAACTTATTTTTATTTTTTAATATATCGTGAATGAAATTTCGTGGTGTTTATAATAATCACATTTCTCATTCTTTCTATTTCATCTGGCAATCAAACTGGTTTCAATATTTTCAGTGTTGCGTTCCTAAGCAGCGGTTCATTATATTTTGATACCGTTTTTATTTTTCTCTCGTGAATATTAATTATGTCCACTAATGTTCTTTTACTTCCTTTTTTTTTAAGAATTTTACAATACATGGGTATATTTTCATATTTTTCTTCATTTACTGATTTAAATAGAATTTTCATAATACTTAGTGTTCTTGTGTATGTACATTAAAGCCCTAAACACAGGGCTAAGTGCTTGTTCACGTTTGGATGATGTGTGCTCTTGTGTACTAGCTATTTTTTTTTCTTTTTCCTTACCGTGGAAAAACAAACTATCCCAGCTATTGGAGTAATTAAAACTATTTATGGAATGGAAAAATTGCAACCTTTTAAATTTTTATAATATAAATGTTTTTTAAACCTACAAATGAGTGTACGATATATATATATATATATATATATATATATATATATTTAAAAAGGAAAACTGCAGTTTTGTGATGCTTTATAGTATATTGGAATATTTTTACGTCATTGTCTCGATTTTAGTTAATCTCACTTTATTCAGAAGCTAATTTTTTTTTATTCTGAGACATCTTTAAAAAACAAGGAAAAAAGTTTAAAAAAAAAGGGGGAATAATGTATTTAAAAAATAAATTCCACTCTCAAAATGAATAAAAACAAGAAAAAGTATTACTACTAAATAAATAAAATGTATGTAGAATGAACGAATTATCAGCGAATATAATTTCCATAATAAATTACAAGCTTATAAAAGCTTCCCATATCAGTTCTTCAAAAGGACAGAGAGAGAAAAAGATTTTCAAAAGAGTTGAACAGAGTAAAAGTATTTGGGAGGGAGGGAGCAAGACCAAGACCACCTACGGAGAAGATTAGACCGCAATCCTCTCTTGGAGAATGAACTTGGGGGTGGAAGTTGCCTTCCTCCCTTACTCAAAGGTAGAAAGTGACTTGAGTTTCAAAGGCAATATTACAAAAAGTAATAAAGATACAAAAAATTGACCTACATTTTCGTGGATAGGAAAGATTGAAAATATTATTAGGATTTTTTTAAAATTGATCACTCCGATTCTTAAACAAGAAAAATGGATTCAAAGTATGACAAGCCCGCCATAGACTTTACATGTTAAAAGCAGAATTGAGGAGTCTGCTTGGTTCAACACTTTTCTCCCGGCAACCACGATTGGGGACCCGACCTTCTGATCATATGAGCTCGCCCCGTGCTCTTTGTTCGCCAAGACTTAAACTAACTTCACGTTATTTAACATTCCAACTTGTGTGGAGATTTAAGTCAACTTTAACAAGTCATTTTGCTAATATATGATCAGATGGTGCTGACGACGGTCATATGTGTGGGTATCCGTTATCTTCTTCTTGAATTGCTAGAACCTAATTAAACACATTTTTTTAATATCTGTATTTCAAATTAAGTAAAAATTATACATTAAGAAAAACATTTTTTCAAGTACACAATTTACTTTTGAGCTGAGTTCACATCAATGTTATTTAACACTTATTTTATGAATTTAGAGCAACTAAAAGTTGCCTATGTTATAAATGGTGACGAATCCATGCACCAAATTTGTATTTAAAAACAGACAGTCACAGCTTTATGCAGGACTGCCAACTTTCTACGCCTTGTAAGAAAACATGTATGATTCTCTGTTAAGTACATTCGATATAAAACTCTTTCCACACAACTACATGTTGAATGATTCGAAAGTTCACTCTCAGCGGCACTTTGTTCCAGTTCTCTCACGTTGAGGCTTTTATTTTAATTGTTTACTCTATTAAATATTTCGCAATAGGTGACGACGCTGTCTTTATGAAATGTGTACAATTTTTTAAGATTCTTACAGACCTTAAAAGTAAAAATCAATAACTAAACAATTTTGCAGTCGACAATGTTTTCATAATTTCGCACAATTATTGCATGCTTATATTTAATTCTAAGTGTTAAATGGTAGAAAAAAAATTAAGAAGACCCTGGCCAGATATATTAAAAATCAATACACAGAGTTTGTACAGTTTTTGAAATAATAAAAATATTGTATCGAAATTTCTTTACTTTCAATCAACTTTAAGAACAAATAAAACTATGGAACTTTCGATTACCACGACATATAAATAATAATAAATGTACATTGATTTACACTTTATTTTTCTTCCCCCTCAGATGGTTCATACGTAATTCAAATATCCATAAAGATCTCAAAATTCCGTCTCTATCCGAATATATATATATAAATTAAATGCAGACTTCCACGATAAAGCCATAAAATGCAGCACAGCCAACTTCAATCAGATTTTTAGCTGCTCATTTCACCTTCGACACCTCACACCACAACTATCAATATAAATAATAGTCTTCTATTCCAGCATCTATAGTCTACATCAATAATCCAAAGCATCAATAGTCCACAGCATCAAACACAATACCAATACTGAAATCCTGACCTACGTTACCTCACGTTTACAATCAAACTACAGTCATCCACAGTTTACAGCAAGTTGCTCTTATTATTTTCATTTTCTTTCAGTTATACAAGCGAAGCAGTAACAGTCACCCCATAGACTGCTGAACTCAAGCTGTTTTTTATTTTAACTTTTTATTTTATTTCATGATGGATATGATATATCCATGGATATGAGCCTTCTGCGCTGCTCAGATGCCCATTTTTTTTTTTTTTTTTTTTTTTTTTTTGATAAATAAAGTAAAGTAGTTTTCTTCCCCTAGTTTTGTTTCTCATCTGAATTTTTACATTTTTAATTGGTCAACTCTGCGTTTTATATTTCGAATAACTTTTGTTTTTTCTTATTCACACACGATAAGTCTTGAAGGTGGGCACCTCTTTTAAAGCGGTAGAAACATGTTGGCAGTTGTTTCCATTCTGTATATTTTTGAAGTGAATGAAAAAAAATTTTTTTTTTAATCAAGTAATATTGGTAAGTATTAAATTAAATAAATACAACTAATTGTAAGAGAAAATTTTATTTAATAGCTTTTGGTTAAATAACCTTAGATCAATCTTTAATAAAATGGTAAAAGAATACAAAATGAATATTTTGTATCTTAATATACAATAGTACAAGCATTTTTTTAATGTAAATAAATAAATAACAAAGCTTACTAATAAGGACGCATCGCCCTCTTATGTCACGTGCCCAGGGTGCGCATACGCACACAGATTTACAGACAGATCTAGAATCCACCAAATGAGCACACTGTTCATCATACTCGCAAGGATCGTAGAGACTGTAAACTGATATAAGTATGTGTATGAGAGATTGACAAATAACGCTAAAATTAAAATTATTGGTCATTTTAAGGCTATAAAAATTTGAGGAAGGAAGTGAAATATGGATAACAGTTTATAGTTTGTCTAAAGAAAGAACTCCCCTCGACCCCAAAGTCTAAGACCGCCTACTGCTACAGAAACAAAAAAGAGCTCATTTCAGAGAAGGGAGCTTCTCTCTCCCCTGATTCCCTGAAATCTCCTAAATATTGACCCAACACCCCTACTTGAAATAGTTTAAACTCGTAACCATAGTCAATGCCATCGCTGAAGACAAATGGTGAGGGGAGTTATTTTAATAGACAGACAATACATTCCAGTTAAATATCTGTTTTTGAAAAACTTCATTACATTCAACAAAGTAACTTTTCCACTTATGATTAAGTTATTGACATAAATAGGACTTTATGACGATACTGCCTAATTTATTTTATTATCCTTCAAGAACAGAAACGTATTTATTAATTATTATTGTGATACAAATACGTACCCTTCGACAAAAATGGAATTTTCGTAATTTCAGAAAAGAAATTTTCGAGTGGTATCAAGTTTAATAAATGTTAATCGTTTAACAAATTAGATTTTAACAATTTTGTCCCAACATTACATTTAAGTATATATATATATAAAAGGTCAGCAAATGGTCATGATCTTAAATTAGAACAAAAATTTTATTTGATTTTCCTTTGTTCCAATTTGGTTCTCTAACACTTGAAAAAGTGATTTCCATCGATCTCCTACGTTGGAAGGTATGTACAAATATCAAATTTTTATTGAATCAGAGTTTTATTAAAAATTTTTTCATTGCAAATCAGCCAATTTCAGTATTATATTGGAAGCTAAATAGGGGTTGCATCATCTTATTAAAAATAAAATATTAACAAGAGTCTTGAGATATTTTAATGCTCATTTTTTGATAAAACGAGAGATTTTCACTCCTATTTCAAAAATTTAAGTAATAAAGTACTAGCTCTTTCTGCTTTTAAATATTTTAAAACATTCTATAAATTAAAACAAAATGCTTAAGACGTAATATTTTTAATAGATTATGAAATATTAAAAGAAATAATACTCTTACTCATTTCCCTGCATATATCATAGCCTCTGTCTTTTACATGCAGGCGCACATGGTTGAGAGGACATTCGCAAAGTCCATCCTGGCAAACGGATTTGTCCGTCACACAATCAGATGATGTTTGACAAGAACCTCCATTTCTAACACCTTCAGACAAGAAAAAAAAAATTAAAAAGATTTCAAAACTGCATTTGGGAGTAATTATCCAAATTAAAAAAGTGTTCTTATTATTAGAAGACACAAATTTAAAAAAAAAAAAGACACATTTTAAGAGTTAGTGCAATTGCAATGTGATGATAATATCCAAACTCCTAAATATTTCGGACTTTTGAGAAAAAAAATTCTCAATGGTACTGAACTAAAATAGTAACGTACAGTCCTTAAAAATGATAATATCGATAGTAAAAGTAAGAAAATAAGATGTATTTTAATAAGCTCGCATTTACCACACGCTAAATGCGTCGAAATAAATACATATGCGCATAGTTGTGAAGATCCCAGTTTCAAATTTTTAATTTTAAAGTGAAAGCTAATAAATTTCTAATGTCTTTATCATAATATCGTCACCACTTTTTCGGAATTTCTCTGTATATTTAACGGTTTAAATTCGTTTTGTTGGCAAGACTCATCAATTATGTCTTTCATTTTTCAAAAATCAATTATTGTACATATCAAATCACGTTTTATGTTTATTTTTAATCAAGTCTACTATCAATATTTCTAATGTTATGTAAAAACGTCAATTGTCATATTGAATTTTTTCATTGTTTTATTATTTCTCAAGCAAGCGGCTTGATTTTTTATGGCTACCACAATGTTTGCCAAATCAATGTATTTTACTTTACTGCAGTGTTTCCCAAACTTATGATTTTTGTGTACCCTTCTAAATTTTTCGTAACGCTGAGTACCACTAATTAGAAAATGAATGATTTTTTTACTATAAAAAAATTGCACAAAAGTTAAAAATCTCGACTGGCTATTCACGCCACTAATTAATAACTGCTGTTAACTCTGCAAAAAATAGCCAATAGAAGAATACGTAATCGTAATTTGTCATGGCTAGCTTTGTTTTTAATTAAATTTTTTGAAAGTTTCGTTTGTTGCAAGATATTTCGAATAAGAACGCGTACCCCCGCTCAACTGTTCCCGTACCCCTGGGGGTACGCGTACCACACTTTGGGAAACACTGCTTTACTGTATGTAATTTAATGATGAATGGGAAAGAGGCCGCTTCGCGGCCCAGGTGCCCAGTTTATTTAAATAAAGCAAACAAGTGTTGGCAAGACGGTTTTCCTCCGTTCTTCACCCTAATCACAATCTGATTAAATCTGTACCGTCAATTGAAATTCTAGTTTTTTTGCATGCAGTTTAGCGTTCCGCAATCATTTTACAATTATTTTCTATGCCTACTCTTATTTTTGTCAATTACTTTATGGTTTTGAACATCGTACAAATGAAACTGAGATTCGACTTTATTGTTGTATTGATACAATATTGAAGTGAAGAGTCGTGATGGCTCAGGGGATAGAGCGTTCACCTTCCAATGGGGCGAACCGGGTTCGAATCCCAGTCGATACGAATTCCGCACCCAACTTGCACCGATCACAGTACTGACGTGAAATATCCTCAGTGGTAGACGGATCATGGGTTAGAGTCCCTTTGCCGTCAGGGTAACAGTGGGAGGTTCTCGTGGCCTTCCTCTCCATGTCACGCAAATGCGGATAAGTTCTATCAAAAAGTCCTTCACGAAGGCAAATTTCTCCCAACACTTGATCCAGGAGTTCCCTTGTCTTCTGGATTGGGTTCAAAATTGCAAGGCTACTGAGGTAAACATTAGTAGTCGTTAACCCAAAAAATTGGGTCGGCTGTTCACCGACGGTTTTAAAAAAAATATTGAAGTGAAATTCTCACTATCACTATTTCTTCTTAATAAAACACTTCAGCCGCAAAGGCCTTAGTGACAGAGCACGTGCTTCCCAATGAAGTGATCCAGGCTGAAATTCAAGCAATGATTGGTCGATACAACTTCTGCTGACGTGAAATATTTACACCGAGAGTACAAATTTATTTCGTCTCTTTCACAAAGAAAACTTCTTACTTTATGGTAAAAGTCTGTTGAGACAGCAGATTTATTTTTATTGTGAAAACTTTCTTTTCTACCTTAAAAAGCCAGCCTGATAACGGATTTTCTTTATAATTTTTACGGAAAAAGTTTGTTCTTGTGTGGTAAGAAACCATTGAGGTAACCGGATTTGTTTCGCAAATTTTACGGTTTTGCACAACCAACCTTGCTGCCGGTTTAAAACTGTAAATTTTACGGGTATTTTTTTTTAACAGTGTAAGCACCGTATAAACTCTGTAGTTAATTTTAAAAGAAACTGGTTTTCCTTTTTATAAATCTTTTCCAGTTCTTTGATTTTTTTGCCGTTCTCCTGAAATTGACGTAAGTATTGTAGTTTAACCACATTAGAAAGTGGGAGAGGATTAAGAAATATCCACGTAAGAAAGCGTGCTAAAATTTTTATCTGCAACTTTTAAAAACATTTTTCAGAAAGTGGAGGCATCCCTGATAATATATAGTTGGTAATAACTTAAATTTCCATTTGAAATCATATTGATTAATTTAAAAAACTAAAGCGTCAACTAGGGTTAGAAAATCTCCACTTAGTTTAAAAGAAGTGCCATTTTAACGCAACGATACTTTTCACACCAGTACAAAGAGGTGAATTTCAACCTTCTCGGCTGAAAGAATTAATCTGAATTTACAAGGAAGCTCCACTCTGAAGAGTCTCAGAAAGTAGAGAGAGGTTTTATTAGCATTGGCTTTAAAAATAAGGTAGATTGTGTACAATAATATATATTAAAATAAATTATTTTAAATACCTAAATTTGTAATATTTAAGATTGTAATCTAACCAGGGTCAAGATAAGAGCGCTCACCTTCCAGTGAGGTGACGGATCGTGGTTTAGAATCTCTTTACATGGGATATTTTCGTGATTTTCCTCTACGTGTAATGCGAATGCTGGTTAGTTCTATCAAAAAGTCCTCCATGAAAACTAGTTCATCCCCAAAGTTTGATCCAGCAGTTCCCTAGTCTTCTCGGTTAAGTACAAAATTACAAGACTATGGAGTTGGACATTAATTGTCGAAAATAAAATAATCTAACCAAAGTTTACACATTTTTGTAGTCTTCATGTTTTGGCAATTTAAGAAGATGCTTAGAATATTAGTTAATTCGAACTTACCGTTTACTATTAAAAAGGCTACTGCTTTCGCTTTGTCTTCGGCAATCGAGCACGTGATTTCACCAGACATAAGGCGAGTCGTTGAGTAAATGTTGAGTTTACTGTAGTATAGAACATGGTCTTTAGATGAAAGATATGAGCCCTCGACGAAATTATAATTCTGAATCATGGATGTGAAATCCCAAATGAAAGTTAAATTTGAATGATAGGTGCAAGTGAAAGTTATGTTACGTCCTGGATAGACAATTGCTTCTTCGGGTTCCATGACTAAATTTCCTCCTTGGTTCACATCTGAAAGAAAAAGCAGACTTTGATCAACACATATCTAGACACACGGACTTGAGATGTAAGATGTAAGAGGTCTCTTACATCATCCTCTTGGATATTGGGTTAAATTTTTGATTTGTGTGTTCTTGATATTTTATTTTTTATTTACTTTATTTTTTGTACTTGGCAAATTTTTGATAATAGAGTGTTGTTCGACAGCATTATGCCTTTAAAAAAATTGGAAAAAAAGGGGTTACTTTAGTAGATGGGGGAAAGTAGAGCTTAAAAATTTTTAAAAAGTCTAAAAGTGTTTTTTCTCAAAAATATAAGGCAATAAAATTATGTCATAAGTGCCCAAAGTCAAAATAAGACTAAATACGTTCAAATGTACGATTTCTTAAAAATTTTATTTCTACAGAACTATTCGACCGATTTCTTACAAAATTTGTATTTTAGCTCAAAAAAGTACACTTTTTAAAATGGTGTAACAATTCGCAAGCCTTACCATTCAAAATTCTTTCGACTATTATTCAATAAATTTATAATAAAATAGTAATTATTAAAAATTATTTTTTGCGGGGGAATTTTCTCTAGTTAAACGAATTTTATAATTATGTACAAACATTTTTTCGATACGCTTGAAAAATTTTCGAAATATGGCGGGATACTCAAAAGGTTCATTCCATGTGTTATCGACCAAAAATGAAAAAAAAATTCGTTGCCTTCCTAAGAATCCTAGTATGCGAAGGTCCGATCAATACATCAAGAGTTAATCAGGGTTTTTCGTTGTTTATTTGTTAGTTTTTTCTGCACACTGTATTGTCAAGAATTCTGTTAACTTACGCTTGTTGTGTTCCCCTTCCTACCTACAACCTTCATTTCTTTTTAAAACGTTAATTTTGAGTTAGATTTGATTGGCAAATACATAGTATGAAAGACATAGTATGATTCTGTTGAGATCTATTAATGAACATGAATAATTTTTTTTTTGCACAGTAATATTTTTTTAAATGATTCAAATAAATTTAAATTAAAAGGTAGCGTCATAAGTTAATAGCATAGAATTACGTTATAATGAAAAAAAAAAAACTTTTTCAGTTTTAAATTTTTCAAATTTTTATTTTAGGAAGAAACAATCAAAATTATAACATAATGGTATAAAAAATATTTCGGGAAATATTTTTATATAGTCTTTGTATTATTTACCTATACCTGCGACACTTTCAGTAGATTTATATTCATATTTAAATATATAATAGGACGGGTTAGCAACTGGTCATAATCATAAGCTCTGATGAAATTTTTAAAAGAAATTTTATTTCGTTTAAAAATTTCTGCTGAAGTGTTCACTCTCTTTTGAAATAACAAATCGTGGAATCTTGAAAACGGGAAATCTGGAAACGGAGACTACGTCTTTGTAAATTCATAATGTTTTAATAAATTCATTATGAATGGCCACCTCGTGGCCCTTGGTGCCTAATTTTATGATCAGCCTAAGACTAAGATTCAAATCATTTTTTCTAAAAATACAGTTATCTAAATCACCACTACAAATGCTGTACGTCAGCAGGGAATGGGTAATGTACCATCTTTAATCTATGTTATAGCTGCTCCTCTAAATAGTTTGAATTTCAGTTAATAGTTTTAACACATTTCTTATTCTAATACCTTCCAGAAAAGGCGGGTAAAAAATTCGATCTTTTGAAAAGTTGGAAAGGTTTCGAAAATTGCGAAAGTTCGTTGCATTTAACTCACGTTTGCATTGATGCCAACTTACTCCGGAAAGCGGATAAATATTTTCGTGGATAAATTTTTTATTCTTTTAATGCATAGTTCTTGGTTTAGTAAATTCAATTTATGGGGCTTTCGCTCACCATTACTCCTAACTAAATAAAAGTCTTACATGATACGCCACTTTGTTGCAGTTGCAAAGACTAGTGACGTCATCTTATCTAACAAATTTAATTAATCTTTCACTAATATGATCAATTATGGGTACCTATAATTTTAATTTATAACACTACAAGTGATTGGTGCTGCAGTCGACCTTCCCATCAATTCCGATTATTTTACTGCCATCACGGCAACTGTTTCAACTTATTTCTATTTTGTAGGGTATCTACCACTACAAAATCACAATTACAATTCACTAGTATATAAGACATGTTAACTCGACTCTATGTCGGGGTACCTTTTCATAGATGAAAGTTGACATTGTCTATAACAACTCATTCCCACAATTTTAAGATTATATTAACCCCTTTCAATTTGTCTCGTCATTTTCAAAAATTCGTGTTGAATATACAACATGATATATCAAATCAATAGGAAAAGGTAGAAGACCTCTTCGAGGCTTAAGAGCTTTGAGAAATCATATGACTAAGACTACAGTTACAAATATGCCAACTTGCTCTGGACAGTGGATAAATATTTTCACTTGATAGTCTTTTAACACGTTGAATGCCGTGGGGGTCACCGGTGACGGGCACTGAGTTTGTTCGTAGCGTCACGGAGATCACCGGTGACCGGCGAAACCAAGATTATTAGAAACACATGATTCGAGTAAATTTTTAATTTTTTTTTATATTATTATCGTTGCTAAAATGGTTTGAAGATATTAAACGCAATATAAAACATGTTTATATACACAGAGATGTCAACTTGCTCCGGACAGCGAATAAATATTTTCAAGTGGTAGTTTATCAATTGTGATACTTGGTTTAATAAATTCAATTTAGTAGATTTTTATCCACCACTATTTCTAAGCAATTCGTAGGCTTATATAATTCACCACTTTTTTCACATATGCCATGCTAAGCCTTTTAAAAAACTAGCAAAATCTGTCTAATATTTGCAAATTTAGTTTGTAGTTATTTACCGGTTAACCAGACGGGTAAGTCATGTAAAATTAGCGTGGCATTCAACGTGTTAATGTATGATTTCTGATTTAGTAAATTTGATTTATAGGGTTTTTACTCACCCCTACTTCTAAATATTTCAAAGGCTTATGTGATACGCCCCTTTGTTACAGTTAATCCGTGTCGAGCTTTTTAAAAAAGTTGGCATAATTGACCAAAAATCTGCAAATTATAGTTTGCAGTTCCGTGTTTTAAAATATTTTGCCGAATCCAGAGTAGCTTGAATCTCTGCGGTTCCACTTAATATGGGGGAAAACATTACAAAATTAAAAGTAACCGTTTTAAAACTAAATAAAATTTATTGATATATTTAATTTGAAATTGTTTCCAATAAACAATTCCTTGAAACAATAAAGCTCTTACATTACATTTATGATTCAAAAGTTTTAATTTTATAATAAATTCATAATTTAAAAAATCATTGTTGACGGTGAAGCGGAAAAAAATGCTTTTAAACTGGGAATCCCTTTAAATCGCAAGTTTATAATGTGGCAGTGAAAATGTTTCGTTATCTGTTGCAAAACGAACTCTGTAATTTAATTCCAGTTTATCCTGTTTGATTAAAAAGCGATTAAAATCTTAGAGAGCTACCCAAACGAATAATTTCATTGTTAAAACTTAAATTATGGTTTTTGGAACATAGCATTTGGAACAGAAGAGGAAAAGTTAACGCACTTTACATTCCATTTTATTTCATTGGATAAATAAATGGGCATTTGTAAATCATTATTTATGCTATTTAGAGACAAAATATATGATATTAACACATAATAATAAACATGGTAAGAGTCATAAATATATTTCCTCGAATTACCCAGATGTTCTAGGATAACTGTGTTATGGCACTTTAAAAAGTACTTGAATAAAACTACAGAAGAAATAATTTTCTTCCAAAGGGCAGACAATTAACTTATATCTATTGTTTGTTTAAGGTATTTATTAGCTCAGTAACAGAGCAATCATCTGAATCATTTTGAAAGAATTTAAAAATTTATCTGTAGACTTGTGTTAAAATATTTGTATTCAAATGTTGCACTTTTTAGATTTGTAAGTTGAAAGGCAAAAATGTCTAACATTGCAGTTCATGATGAAATAGCTGGGCAATTAAAAGGGAGTACTGAAATAAATTTTACTTAATTGAAACGTTATTAGATTTAAATGTATTAGAAGAATTCTGTAAGAGTAAAATTCAAATAAAAATTTTCTAGATTCCAATTATTTTTAGCATATTAAACATTAAATAAAAATGAATAAAATACACTCTGGATAAACTGATTAATAGACTTGCATTTTCAAACTAAATCAGGTTAACTTAAAGCTTAATAAGTTTTTAGAATCCCAGAGACTAACTACTACAGTGATGCCACAGGCAACTATAAATGTATAAAGTGGTAGAAACTCAATTCCCTATCATTTATTTATTATCTCTTTAATTATTCAATCGTAACAACCACTATTATTTACATTTTAAATTATTTATATTTAAAACAAAAGTCTACCTTTGAATGGAAAAGAAATGTGCAAAAAAATATAGCTAATTTTTAGTAGTAAAATATTGAATTTTATTAGCGCAGCTGCTAAATATTCCGGTTTTGTCTACTACTACTTAAGTCTACTTTTGAATGGTAAAGAAATGTGCAAAAAAATATAGCTAATTTTTATTAATAAAATATTGAATTTTATTAGCGTAGCTGCTAAATATTCCGGTTTTTTCTACTACTACTTAAGTCTACTTTTGAGAAATGTGCAAAAAATGTGAGAAATGTGCAAAAAATGTGTTTGAGAAATGTGAAAAATGTTTGAGAAATGTGCAAAAAATGTTTTGAGAAATGTGTAAAGAAATGTGCAAAAAAATATAGCTAATTTTTATTAATAAAATATTGAATTTTATTAGCGTAGCTGCTAAATATTCCGGTTTTTTCTACTACTACTTAAGTCTACTTTTGAATGGTAAAGAAATGTGCAAAAAAATATAGCTAATTTTTATTAGTAAAATATTGAATTTTATTAGCGTAGCTGCTAAATATTCTGGTTTTTTCTACTACTACTTAAGTCTACTTTTGAATGGTAAAGAAATGTGCAAAAAAATATAGTTAATTTTTAGTAGTAAAATATTGAATTTTATTAGCGTAGCTGCTAAATATTCCGGTTTTTTCTACTACTACTTAAGTCTACTTTTGAATGGTAAAGAAATGTGCAAAAAAATATAGCTAATTTTTATTAGTAAAATATTGAATTTTATTAGCGTAGCTGCTAAATATTCCGGTTTTTTCTACTACTACTTAAGTCTACTTTTGAATGGTAAAGAAATGTGCAAAAAAATATAGTTAATTTTTAGTAGTAAAATATTGAATTTTATTAGCGTAGCTGCTAAATATTCCGGTTTTTTCTACTACTACTTAAGTCTACTTTTGCATGGTAAAGAAATGAGCAAAAAAATATAGCTAATTTTTAGTAGTAAAATATTGAATTTTATTAGCGTAGCTGCTAAATATGCCGGATTTTTCTACTACTACCTAAGTCTACTTTTGAATGGTAAAGAAATGTGCAAAAAAATATAGCTAATTTTTATTAGTAAAATATTGAATTTTATTAGCGTAGCTGCTAAATATTCTGGAAGAGTTTTTTTTTTTTTTTTTTTTTTTTTTTTTCATATTTAGAGTGGTCGAGGAACTCGTGTTATTCCATAAAACTTTTTGAATTATAATGATATTTATAAATGAGTTTGACCACAACTACATATAAATAATTAAAACAATTATATAAAAGAATAGTCTTTGCGATAGCGAGTTTCAGCCCAGTCAAGATATAAATATATTTTTGAGTAAGATAGTTTTTCGGGAATTGTAATACAATTACCATTTAGAAAATCCGATCTCGAAAAGAGTGAAAGTTGGCAGGCTTGTATTAGTCAGCCATTTTGAATTTTTAATCGCCCTTGGCAACCCTGCTACTTTGGTTTCTCCGTAGTTTCATAAAGTATTTTTCTATGTTGTAGCAAGGGTCTAATGTGTTAATATTTTTTTTAACATAGAATTAAAAGTATTTTTGTTTACCACTAAATCAGTTAAAGAGATACATATAAGTTTAGATAGACGACTGCTTAAAATCTTAAATTCTAATAAAATTTCTTATAAATTTTATGTGGTTAAAAAAAAATTATGCTTAAGTTCTCTACTACTGAAAAAAAAAAAAAAAACTATTTGTAATAACTTCAAAATTGAAGTCTCTTGAATCCCATCCACTCAGAAATTTACAGAAATCACATTCCACTCTTGCATATTAACTGTTATCTAAAAAAAAAGTAACTTTTCTGTTTTTACACGGCAATAAAACGTTTTATCAAAAGAGTGCTTAATCGTTTATCAGCCGGACTCTTATTTTGCACTAATGGAAAAAGTTCTTTTTTGAAAAACGGGGTAGCAGATCTGCATACAAATTAAATGGAAATTTTCTTCTGTAGCTATAAATCTGGCTAAAAAAATGCAACAACTGTTAGATTTCAAAACATCACAAGATAAATAATTTTATATAATTAATAGATTATGGTTGAAAGAAATATTTAGGCTTTTTATTTACGGAATTCTGAATTTTTTTTATTTGTAAGTGCTAAGAACAAAATGTTCGAGTCACCAGTCTTTAACATTTTGAAAAAGAGACATGTTCCAAAAATTAAATGGAAAAATGTGTGAGCAGAGTGATCTTGTAAAAGAAAGGGATACTATAATCACTTTTAAACTAGGGCAGAGACCGCATAAACTGGGGGATAGAGGGGGCTTTATCCCACATATATGCATTACCTGCCAACTTTTACGCATTTGGAGTAAAATTTTATTTCTATATTTCATATCAATAAACTAAAACATACCTCTGATGTTTACAGCGTAAGAATGAACTGATGAAAACACACAAATGACAATGAATATGCAACATTTTGTTGCGTTTTCAGTAGATAGCATCCTCATACAATCCCCAAGTATTTTAAGGCACATCCATCCGTTAAGCACATTTTATGTCATAACTGCAACAAAGAAAATGATGAAGTTAGTAAGATATTTTCTCACCTATGCTCCCTCATTTAAGTAGTTTTATAATCAAATAATATTAAATAATGAAATTTATGTATATATATATATATATATATATATATATATATATATATATATATATATATATATATATATATATATATACAGGGTGTTTCTAAAAAGATGGGCAAAATTTTAGGAAGTGATGATAGTACACACCCAAGCAAACAATTTTTATCAAAGAATGCATGGTCGAAAACAAAACGCGAAGATGCTGGCGCGTTTGGAAAGTTGTTTGATGCTAACGTCTTATGTATGAGACTCCCATTGAATCTGCAGAAGAACTTGTCACCAAACTTTCGGCCGCTGCAGGGAAAGTTCGTGATATGCCTGGTGTGTTTCAGAATGTTCACCTATCTTTTCTCTGCCGTTGTACTGCGTGCATAGTCGCTGCCGGTCACTGTTTTGAACTCTTATTGTAATCACATGCCATTAAATTTGCTTTTATGACTTAACTTCATCGTTCTTTGTGTGTTTTTGCCTCATATAAGAACATAAACTTTGACGCCCTCTAGCGGTTTTGCGTTTTGTTTTCGACTATGCATTCTTTGATGAAAATTGTTTACTTGGGTGTGTACTATCACTTCCTAAAATTTTGCCCATCTTTTTAGAATCACCCTGTATATATATATATATATATATATATATATATATATATATATATATATATATATATATATATATATATATATATATTGCGTCTTGGCGAATAAATTTCTCTAACCAAAAGAAAAATACATATTCCTTTCGATACTTGAAAAAAATGTATTTTTTTTCAATTACAATAATACGTCGCATAACCAATTAGAATTTTAGAATCATAATAAGTAATATGAGCATATGCAACACGAGAGATTACGTAAGCATTAGACAAACTACCGTAAAATACTTAATACATAAATACGATATCACATGAATGAAATTCTGTCCTACATTTTGTGTCAATAAAATAGATTAAGTGGTCGCAAGATGCCGGAATATAACGGTTATTTGTTTGCTATTTCTTTCATTACATTTTTTTTTTTAAATTACGTTTATCAATTATTTATTTATTCATTTTAATTATTTGCAGTAAATATTAAAAGTAAAGGTGTATATCTTTCAATAATTACTTTCGCTATTTATAAGCAAATCTATTAAACTCAGAATATTCTCAGAAAGTTATAACGTTTTTTACTTATTCAAAATTAAAAGCTTAAAATTATTATTTTGTTCCTGAATTATAATACAATCGCCCAAGCCGCATTCGACGCACCTCTGGGTTTCTATGCACTTTTACTCATGATAATGCGCCTTTAAACTCATATATTTTAACAATAAATAGACTTAAACTGTAGCTGTAACTTGGAGAGTGAAAACGTTTGCAGATTTGAAATCAGAGACGTGAAAATATTCAAGATCCATTAAAAAAATCTAATGAAACAGAAAACTAAAAGAGAAATTGTTCCCCTGTGTTATCTATCATAATTTTTTTCTGAATAAAATTAACATCTATGCTTCTAGTCATCTATAGAAGCTTTCATGTATGTGTATTTTAGCGACTAGATATAGTTAAAAATTATCTACAAATACTTATGTAATGTACTTACTTATACTAATGTAATTACTTTTTGGTGTTGTGTAGAGCATAGCAAGTATGGAAACGATTATATTTACGATACGTTATTGTATCTAATCATATTTTTATCGCTTTTGTGTATTTAAATTAATGAATATTCAATACAAGTGTCATCATTTAGAATATATCAACATTCCGATCAAATTCTTTCGGTAAAATGATAGCCTTCCTATTGAATTTTCCAGCAAAGTTTATTCTTTCGTTTATTTTTATTTCAATAAATCTGATTTTGAAAACCTCACTATTTAAATATTTTTGACATATGATTTTAGCACAAAAATAGCAAATTAAGGCAAAATTTATACATTATCCATACCCCAATAATCGCAGCATCGTGTTAAAAATAAAATATTGGCTAGAGACTTATGATAGTTTTTGCTTCTTTTTTCGATGAAATGAATTAATATTTATTTTAAACGAAGTTTTTATTTTTTAAATTATTTTAAGTAGGTACTAATTATATTTATTTTAAAGCTACAAACAGTGTTATTTGCAGATTAAAGTGGAATCTAAATATTAAATATTTTGTAAGTTTTTAATTAAATTAAAGCTTTTGTTTGTAAGAGTTTTAATTTTTATAGGATGCTGAGAACAACTACATTCCAGGACTGAAAATTTATTTATATGATTTTATTTCCATGATGACAGCAAAATGAAAAACTGGTCAGAAAATTATTTCATTCCAACTTGCTTTCGGAAAACGTTAAATTAGAGCTGTACAACTATTACACTTTTTATAAAAAAAAATATTTAATAGAGTAATAGGCAATTAAAAACTAATGCTTTCAGAAACTTTACCATGACTAATCAGAACAAAGTGGAGTTTCATATGAAATCCAGAATCATTTAAAGGTAGTAGTGCGGAAATTATTTTTAAATCATATTTACAAAACAATTAATTATACATTGAAAACTGAATTATACTTTAATTTTTTTGTACTCATATCCAACAACCTTGAACAGAAAAAAGCAAAACTTTGGTGCATCAACTGAGTTCAAGAAACTGCAAGAAAAGGAAATGAATTTCAGAAATTATATAGGTCATTGTCAAGCTCGTTTGTTTGTATTTTAATTTTCATTTCATTATTATTTTTATAAGATCACGTGAATGGAGCGTTATAATGAGTATTATTTGCGAACGCTAAACGCAGCGTTTTCGAATCGGTTAAGTTAGTGTTTACATATTTACTTTTCTTTCATTTTAATTTGGATGGTTGGAACATTTCAAAATATAAAAGAATTTCACTTTCGCTCATCAAAATTAATTTCAAGGATTTCACAGTCATTAGTTCACTGGAATTTCTACAGGCCCTAAAATTTAATATGGTTATTAAATTTACGTTGAAGCTAAAAATATTTTTTTTAAAGATACCAATGTTCATTTAGAGGACAATAAGTCGGACAAAATTTTTATACAAGTGTATTTAGTTGAAAAAACAATATATAGTGGAATTCACTGATGTATTAGATGATAGAGATTTTCTTTCCGTATTAATTACATCTTTTTAAAATTTTTAAGGACCATGGAAAACCTAGTATATATATAGACATGTATTTTGGGTATATATTGATTCGGTTTTGAAAGCGCAGTGCTTTTTTAACTCTTTGAGGGCCTTTTTTTTTTAACTGGAAATGGTAAAAATATTTTTTGTATTCAGATTGATATATATATAAAAAGAAATTCATTTAGCTTATTGCCTAAAATTAATATGATTCTTAAGATTGTACTTTAGTGTTTAAAAATAACCCAATTCACAAATTCTGTTTTTATAACTGCAAATAAAATCGATGAGAAATTATAAAACGAACGGCAGTATAAAGAGTAACAAAAAAAACATCTTATTGGCAGGGATGCCACAGGCGACTAAAATTGTAAGGAGTGGTAGAATCAATTTTTTTATTTATTTAATCAGTTTAATTATTCAATCACAACTACGACCATGAATTATATTGAAAATTATTCATATATAAACCGAAAGCATTCTTTGAGTTCACTTTCAATAATAAACTGGAAAAAAAATATGTTTGAAAAAATTACTAATATCTTTTAATACATTTTTGTTTTTTATGAGTCGCCATTTTTAGCTGCCCTTTGCATCTATGCAGTGTTATTAACAAATATGTACTGCCATTTTTATTGCATAGTTTTTTTTATTTTATTGCCTTAATAGGTAATTGGTCCGTGATAAATGCATATAGCTAGCAGCTTGTACGGCCGTAGAGAAATAATTTTCTTAGTTGTAGCAACATTAGCATTTTGGCGTATTAAATCTTAAAGTTTAAGGTTACAAAAAAGTTTTTAAACAACCACGACGAATAGAAAATTAAAAAAAATATATATCTAGCTAAGATCTATTTGTTGACTGAATATGCACCTCATCGAAACACCGCAAAGTTCAAGCTAAAGATTAATGGGAAAAGGCCCGCAAGAGGCCTCAGGGGGCCCAGATGTTTTATACAGTACATTGGCTGATTATGCTTATAGATGTCTTAATAGTTTCGTTTTTAAAACATTCTTCCGAACTTAATTGTTGTTTTACAACCACTTTGTAATAACTTTTTTATGACTGTACAAGGTGGCAGGTATGTAAATGATGATGAGTGTAAATAAGTGTAAAGTTTCACTACTGCTAAATAGAACAATTATTTGGAAGTGAAAAATCTATTGTTATTTTGATAAACAACTTCAAGGTGAACATAATAGTAAATATAAAATTTAAAATACTTATTATTTCCTTTTAGGCGTTTTTTTTCTTTAATTTCTTTATATAAAGCAGTAATTTATAATATTCCTGATATAATGCAATAATAGTAGCGTATAATTATACATTACTGTTTAACAAAAACGTTTCAAGGAACTTATTCTTTAAACTTTTTTTGCACTGATGTAGACAATATAATTCATTTTCGTTTCAGTTCAGTGTCGAAAGAAAGGTCAAGCAAATAGACTTTTAACTGTCAAAGCACTCTTCGTTTAAAATGTTTATTTCTTATTAAATATGATATTATTCAATGATACCTGCCATTCAAGTTTGTTTTCGAAGTTTTATTGCAATAGCTTTCTTCTGGTAAGATTGTTTTTCAATGTTTTTAATATTTTCCTTACAGTTTCTCCAAGGCAAGAAATTGTTTTAATTAGCGTTTAGTCCCAGAATAACAAAAGAATAAATCGCTTTTACTTTGTTAAAAAAAAAGGTGATTGTGTTGTCAGTTCCACTTGAGAAAGCATGGATTTTAAAAACTGAAAAAACTTTGTTTACTTGATTATTCTAACTTTCATTTCCATTTATATTAATTTCATCCTTGTTACAAAATTATTTTATTTGTTTTGTCAAATAAACAACGATTGCAAACAAAGTATACCGGTTAAAAGCATTTAAGGAATCAAACAGGGGGAAAACTTAATAACTTTTAATTTAATGTTTGGATTTCTACAGTGGGCCAATAAATAAAATAAAAAAAACGCACAGCCCTGAATAATTTTGATCTAATGATCGGATCTTCACGTTCTAGGTCTCAATCTAAAAGGTTCGAAAAGGTGACCTCGAATATGTTGATTAACTAGTACAAACGATATTAAGTTAGGAAATTGACACAACAACGTACTTTCTCTGAACAAACAAACCTTTTTTCGAAGACCCCAACGTATAGAGGGTAGCAATCTGGGTAATATGATCCCCATAGTTTGGTCAGGAGAGTGGTCCAAAGTTCGGATCCCTTAATGTTAATTTTACTTATTGAGTTCTTGACTTAATGTATGACATATCTCGTATGACAATGTATTACATAATGTATTACGATGTATTACATTACTATATACATAATGTATTACATTACTATATACATAATGTATTACATTACTATAAACATAATGTATTACATTACTATATACATAATGTATTACATTACTTACACATATCTCGAGGACTTTTGAAGCAAAGTGAAAACTTTTTGCATCCAATTCGTTTACATAAAGATAATTCCACACAAAAAATAAACTTCAGAAAATATTTATTGTTTTTTATTATTTTATTTAATAATAGCCAAAAAAATTTTGAATTGTAACATCAATTTTTTGCATAACTTTGCAGTATTTAATTTTTCATGGCAAAATACAAAATTTTAGCGAAATCGCTTAAATAGTTCCTGAAGAATCGAATTTTAAAAAAAGTTGTAGATTTAAAAATTCAATTTATCAGAAACTGTTCGACCGATTTCCTCGAGTTTTGTGTTTTGCCATTTAAAACTAGATACTTTAAAATGGTGTAAAAAATTGTGCACCAATTACTATTCAAAGTTTTTGGAAGGTCATAAGCATGATATACAAAACAGCATCTAATAAAAAAATATCTACTGAATAAAATCTATTAAAATAAACAACGTAATCATCGAATTATTTCTGTTTAGACATGCCTATTGAATTGCAATCAATAAACTTTAAGCCACGTCTTTCTAAAGTGATGTGCTTTAATTCAGTTTAATTCCTATTGTATCTTCAATCTCATTTAAAAATATTTATGTATGCACAGTTGGCAAAATAAAGAACAAACCATTATGAATAACATTGGTTCGATTGATCGAATCTCCACGTTCTATGACTCAATTTTAATAAATCAAGAGTTTATTCAAAGATAATTACAAAAAATAACTTTTCATAAATATTTATTATTTTTTATTATTTTCTCCAATAATAGTAAAAACATTTTCTGATAGTAATGAATAAGAAAAAATTTTATATTTTTGACGAATGCAATTTTAAATGGCAAAATATAAATTGAAAAAGTCGTATTTTTAAAATTCGATTTCTCTTTAAATTTTGCATTTTACCATTTAAAATATTTCATTCTTTAAAATGATGTAAAAAAGTTATACCTTACTATTCCAATTTTTTTGGACTATTATTAAATGAAATAATAAAAAATAATAAATACTTACCAAAAGTTATTTTATGCATGGAATTATCTATGGATAAAATTTTATAATTGTGTGAAAAAATATCCAAATTGCTTATCCGCTCTCCTAACCAAACTATTGGAGTAATATTTCCCAGATTGCGGCAACGCCCTATATTTCAGACATCCAAATCCGTCGATTAAAAGACATGTTTATTCAGAGAGAGAGAATGTTTTTGTGTTTGATTTCGTAACTTAAAATATCATCTGCACTAATCAATTAGCATATTTGTACCAGTAAATACGATCATTAGATCAAAAGTTATTCAGGGTGGTCCTTTTTTTTATTTTGAGCATTGTACAGTACGCAAAAAATAAGTAAATAAACGAAACCCCCAAAATAATTTTTGATCTAATGATCGTATTTACTCGTACTGCGACTCAATCTTAATAATTTTAGGGGATGACTTGAATTAGCAGTGCAGACGATATTTTAAGTTACGAAATCAGCCAGAAAAACTTAATTTCTTTGAATAAATATAACTTTTTTTGTCGGATTATGAATTCTGACTCCCAAAGTATAGATAGTTGCCTCAATCCTAATTATGGTCCTAATTGTTATTAAAATTACTATTAGGAATATTTTAAAGTTGGTTTTTTCCAAAATTTAAAATAGTCCAGACTTTAAAACAGTTTAAAAGTTTGAACTTAGACCCCTTAATTTTAATGTTATTTTTGTAGATTTCGCCATGTATCGAGAACTTTTAAAGCGAATTCATTTTTTTAAATTAATACAGAATAATTAATTAAGATATCGCTGGCCTAAATAATAGTATGACGGTGCTTTACTTCAATATAACTATAAACAAAATAAGCATGTGGTTTCAAATGACTTATTATACTACTATGTTGACGTAGTTCACCTAAGCTACCACTTCGAATTGATTATTCAGTTTACCTTACATAACTAATAAAAATATTTCAATATTAAAGCACATGAATAAACTTCTTTTTTCATCAAATAGAGCTATAAGCTATCAAACATTATTAATATTGTCCTTAAAACATTCGAAAAAAAAAACAGAATGGTCGGTAATTTAATTGGAAATGATAGCAAACGAGAGCAAACCCATGAGAAAATTACTTATTTCAAACGACTATACCGAACGAACTATTAGCAAATTTTGTTCGAATTTTAGTATCAAGAAGGCTGAATTTGCCCCGGCAGCAGTTTTTCTAATTTCAGAACGATAGAATCAACGGTTCTTAAGTTTTAAGAGACACACACAAGCAAACATACAGACAGACAAACTCTTCCTTTTATTATTATAGATAATCAATTAATTTTTATGAAGAAAAATGCATGATGAGTAAAATAATTTTTATCAGTTTCTTAAATCATTAAATTTTTCACCAATGATTTTTCACTATTCATAATTTCAGTTTCTATGCAATTAAATCATGTCATGTAATAACATATGTATTTATTAAATCACATCGAAATAATATGGAATAATAAAAATTACATAATACGAATTTTCCAAGGATATTAATATCTATAACATTTTAAATCACTATTCTCGATCCTGAATCCTTTATTACATAATATATCTTTAATTATTTTCTTTTTCATGAGAAAACATGTTAAATATTACGCATAGCATGAAAAACAAAAATCTCTTATCAGTTTCTTAAATCATTACACTTCTCCAGCCATGATTTTACACCCCCTCCACTGATAATTTTAGATCTTATGCGATCAAATCATTCCATGATACAACATAGAACAATGAAGAAAACTACATAGTTCGAATTCTTCAACAATAATATTCTCTACAACGGTATAAATTACTGTTACTCTATTTCAGAAGTCTTTTTTTTTTAAATATTAATTTATCTTTTGAGAAAGAATAAATCTTGTCACACGGCATTGCAAAACGAAACAAAAAAACATCTTACCAGTATCTTAAATCACCACACATTTTCGCAAACGATTTCTCCCCATTAATAATTCCATATCCTATGTGATCAAATCATTCCATGTTAGTATCGTTGCCAAAAGAAATACAATTCTCCCAAAAATCCAAGGTAAATTATTGAGAATAACCTTGATGGCACTTGAATTCTCTCCTCCAAAACCAGTTTCTTTAATTAAAATCTCTTTCGTTTTATCTCATTCCTCCTTATAATCAAATGAATTTCTCTTTCTATGGTGTGTAAATTCCCAAGATTTTGAATCTCAGTAACGCATAAATAAAGATGGTTGACGTGCGAATTAGAATATGCAATATTTTAATCGCGCTCCTGTATCAATACAGGTGCATCGGTAGTGTTATTTTAATAACTGAACAATGAAGAGGAAAATTACACAATTCGAATTCTTCTTAAAATGGGTCATATTTTATTCAGTACAAAATCGAAATCAAATGCATTGTTTAGATAAGTTGGTTCGATACATGTTTAAATCGTGATATAAAAGAATTTATATTCGTTAAATTTAAATGCTATGCCTTAAAAAAAAAATATGAGGGAAAATATTTGTAAAAAATGTTGTAAATGAAATACTTTTCTTCGATATAAAAAGTCGTGCATTTAAATTTTTAAAAAGATAAGGCTCAATCATCCGCTTTTAAATTAGTAACTTTCTTAGATAAATTTTTGAATTGATATCCCTTTTGATATTGATTATCCCTTTAAAATCTTAAAAATCATAAAGTATAGATGTTGTTTATTTGAAGGCCTTACTTTAAATCATTGAAAATTCTAATTTTTGAATACTTTTTTATTCTGCGAAAACTATAAACGAATTTCAGGCGAAATATGTGTTTTTCTTTTTATAAATATTTGATGAAAGATAAAAGATAACAACTCATATTTATTGCAAAATATATTTACATAAAAATATAAACAATATGATAATTCATTTCATTACATACAACTCTAAAGATTTGTCAAGACCAAAATCAAAACTAATCAAAAGAGGGTTAAAAATTCAAAAACTGTATAATGTGTGGAAATTTTCACAAAAAGTTATAAAAATGCGAAAAATAACGTCATATTCCCTATCCTTATCGGTGAAGAATAATGCAGTAGGATATATCAAGCACCCTTCGCAGATCCTTTAATCTTTTGAGAAACCGAGATATTTTTGGACGGTCCAAAATGAAGTGACCACCTTATCTCTAAATTTTTCAAAATTTAAAGTAGTTGCTAAACGGTTGCTCAGTTCATGAGATAAAAACCATTACATTATTAGTAGTTAGGCAATACAAGGTACCTTAAAACATTTATTAGGGAAAAT
The DNA here is from genome assembly GCA_949128135.1 of Parasteatoda lunata. NCBI lineage: Eukaryota > Metazoa > Arthropoda > Arachnida > Araneae > Theridiidae > Parasteatoda > Parasteatoda lunata. Next base: position 83,921,341 of record OX421973.1, read on the forward strand.
AAAAGTATGTTAAAGCTCTTAATAAAAATACCACAACATTTAGAGATCTGGCAAACAAAATTTTAAAACAGATCTATTTTGTTTCAGTGGTGACAAATGCATTAAATGTTTAGAGCTCATTTTCTTACTGTTACTATTTTTTCAAATTTTTAAAGTTCTAAGGTCATGGAACTCTAGGGTCATTAAAGCTCTGACGTTTAAAGCTTACATTCAAAAAATGAACAGGCACACCGCAAACGGTTAACTAAATTTTTGGTAAACAACTGACTGGCGAATGGGGGAGAGATCAGATTTTAATTATAGTCACACCCATACTATTTTTGTAATATGAAAACACTCATAATCAATCGTGTTTAATAAAATAAACTATAGACACTTTTATTTTTAATTTATAACGAAACAAATCATGCGTTTTTTGATCAATCAGGGATGATAAGGACGTGCACCTAAAAATGTTAAAAGCGGTGACCAATAAAAATTTGAAAAGAAATTAAGTAGATTAAAAAGTTTAAATTTTTAATTTTTTTTTTCAGTTTATTATTATTAATAAATGCTTAAAAAATTTAAGATCTAACGATGCATCTGTGCTGTAGCAATATGGTGGTTGTTGCGAAACGAATTCTTCAATTAAGAAGTAATGAAATTAACTACAACCATTTTTTAGTGTTTCTAATCCATATAATCTTCTAACAAGTGTTTTCTAAATGAATTATATAACCCTTTAACGAAACAAAAGTGGCATTTTTTTAAAATCGATTTCATGTAAAATCAATTTTTTAATAGTGATTGGGCTTTGACTCGATAATATCTGCTCCAAATCATTAATAGTTTATTTTAGAAAAGTAATATAAAGAACATTTTGCTGCTAAGTATTTATTAAATTTTAATTCAAAATATTTCAATATTATTTTCTTTCATTTTATATAACAGAAATTTAGAATTAATTTTTTCAAACACAAAATTTTTTAATATTTCTAGAGGAAAGTTCATTTGAAATCGTAGATTCAATATTACTAGAATAAAAAATCTATCATTCATCCCAAGTATTTATTTGCACTAGAGCATGATGAAAAGTATTTGAAAATGAATGACTTTAATGATTGGCAGGAAAATTACGAATTAATATGTCAATCATGGCATGTCAATTTCAAATAATTTTCCGGCATTATATCTTGTTTGCATTTGTGAAAACAAAATATTCTTTTATTCCCATTTCCTCGTCTGATTGCCACTAAGAACCTGCACTACTAACGCTGATTGTTGCTACTGACTACCTCGTATTGCCACTTAAAATTATACAATGTTTGAATTATCGATACGAAAAAGATATATTAATGCTAAGATATTTATATAGTTGTTAATTTTTTTCAGTATTTATTATTTATAACTACTAGAAAAATTACTAACGTCCATTCGAAATTCTCAGCAAAAAAAAAAAAAAAAGAAAAAAAAAAAGAAAAAAAAAAAAGAAGAGAAAAACAGAAAAAATAAAAGAAAGAAAAAAACACTTATAACACAAGTTTAAATAATGAAGTGCTGATTAACTAAGCCCTTTTATAGGAACACTTTTGAAATAGAATAGTAAATATATAAGGTTATGTATTGAAAAGTACCAAGATTCCCACAATTCTCGCAATTTTTTTTTAAATATGACAAAAATAAACAAATGTCTATATTTTTATGCATTTATGACAGTCATTATATAAAGTATTTGTTACATGAAATATATCTAAATCAGCATTCTATGGTGCCAGTTATCTAACTGTTAAAAAATGATATCTTAAAAAAACTTTACTACAGCTATTATCAAGGGGTAAATTTCTTAGGAGTTCTGATTAATGTCATGTTTCATGAAATGCCTCTTTTTCGTGATTAATTAAATGTTAAGAATTAATAATTTCTTCAAAATAATTAAAATCACTTAAAAAAATTTATAAACTTTTTATTTTGAAATTGCTAAAATTCCACGTTTCCTAAATTGACATAGTGAATGAAATGGGAGTTTGATTAAGAGATTACTCGAATGCTTCAAAAGTAAATTAATTAGTAAACAAATGAAAATGAAAGCTCTATTTGCGCGTTTTAAAAAATCGACATGGCTCAAAATAAGTGTTCAGGAAAATTCACGCAACTTGAAATGCGTGAACTTGAACATAGCTTAAAATAAAAGAGCTTATCATAAAATAGGCGTATAAAAATATACATTATTCAAAATGCGCATTATTGAAACGGGACATAATCAAAATAGGCATTTTTAATGTTAATGGTTTCTGTGGTAAAGTCGGTAACAGCGTTGATAAAAATAAAGATTGATTTATATAATTGATTGAGAGATTGAGAGAGCTGGGGGTCGTGATTTTGATCCTAGCAGCCGACTTGCATGTATGTTACATCGTGGTCTGAAAACTTCTTGTCATTTGCGGTGTGGAAGTTTGAAGAAAGAGATGATAAAAAAAAAAAAAATTTAAATTAGGTTACAATCCTACAATGGATGTTTTCAATTTCAAAACGAAATTTGATTCATTTTTCTCACTACCCCTATGCAAAATATTTATCAAATAGTATGAAATTGATGCATCTTCGTAATCACTTTCTTGAATTAATAAAGTAGGTAACAACTTCTTTCATTTATACTTATAATTTTACAAAAATTTATAAATGATCTATTGAACACAAATATAAAAATATTAATAAAATTTGTTAATGCTATTTTTTGGCCTTTTACCTTTTTTTATAGTGATTTATTGGATCCTGTCATATATTCATCATGATTTGCGATGAGACAAATGAAGAAAAATAAAAGGGAAAAATGAAAGGATACTATAATCATGAATTCGAAATAAGATGCCGCGATCGCAGCGCCGATGAAATTAAACGGAGTTTATACTAAGTATAACCCTATTGGAAAAAATTCCCGGTATAAAAAAATTTATACCGGCTTATGAAACACCGGTTCCGGTATGATACTGGATCCGGTATTATACCGGACCCAGTATCATACTGGAACCGGTGTTTCATAAGCCGGTATCAAATGGATCCCGGTATGATACCGGAACCGGTGTTTCATAAGCCGGTATCAAATGGATCCCGGTATGATACCGGAACCGGTGTTTCATAAGCCGGTATAAAATTTATTCCAGTATGATACCGGAACCAGTATCATACCGGAACCGGTGTTTCATAAGCCGGTATAAAATTTATTCCGGTATGATACCGGAACCAGTAACATACCGGGACCGGTGTTTCATAAGCCGGTATGATACAGGAACCCAGTATACTGGGATGGTGTAACGGTTTATTTTGAACACAGGTATAGTGAGGTACTACAATTTGATACAGGAAGGTTAGTAAACTTCTCTAAATTAGAAAATAAAACATTAATACAATTGTGTAAATAAATAAAGTCACCTGGTTTATACAGGGAAAAAAACACTGACCTCAATTCACACTTTGTCAAAAGCTATAGCTTGCATTATGTTTATAAAAATCAAATAAACTGTTTTATTTTTTAAACTTCTTCACAGTTAATGAAATTTTTTTAACAATTAATTAATATATTAGAAATAATTGTCAATAATATTTGAATCTAAAATACTACACAAAAAATGTTTTGCAGCAACATTAGAAAAGTGTAAATGCATTCTTCAGATTTTATGAAAATTGATTGAGGATTAGAAATATTATGTAATGAATAGCCAAAAACCAGACTAAAATAAGTCAAAATCTTAATTTTAAACTTTTTTTTTTCATATCTTTTCAACTGACAAAATAAATTTCAATAATTAAGCCACGGAAATGTTTGACAAATGCAAATTCACATGCACAATAAGGAGACCATGTTAAGTGTATATATCTATAGATATTAATTTAAACAATCTAACTATAAAATTATGATTTCATTTAAATCAATTAACTTTGGTTTATATTTAAGTAATTGATAAATAAAATGGAATACAAATAACACATATACCAAATAATGTTTGAAATGCCGCCAAAAATATTTGAAATCAATCTAATTTGACATTGTTCATTTACTTTGAAATCGGACATTGTAAAATATAATTATATAGTTATGTTACATCTTGACCAATGTACTTGCTTGCTACTATAGATTTAAATACAAACCATTTTAATTTTAGATATAGTTGATATTTAAATTATAGTTAACTTTAATCATTAAAACATAATAGTGGGTAGAGTAGTAATAATAGTTACAAATAAAAGCTCAAATGACACAAGTTATTAACTAATATAAATAAAAAATTTGAATTATTTTACTGTCATTCTATTGACATTTTTCTTAAGATTCCTTGACTTAAAGCACAATTTGTTATACTCATTTTCTATTTGAAGTATTTAATTTTTATGATAATTTACTTATCACGTAATATCTGAAAAATAAATTAGGAAAAAAAGTTATCGCCTACAAAAATTAAATATCAAGAGCGAATTATTTATATAGCGACACAAGTTCATAAAACATAAATTTTCAAAAGCTTTTCTTATCTCACAATTGGTGTGAACTCAACAAGATATAATTGATATAATAACAAATATATATACTGAATAAAAACACACAACACAATATTAAAACTTTTAAACATTGAATATGACATAATTTAAACTCTGCCTTCAATAAGATATAAGAATTACACAATTACTAAATTGATATAAACATTACCATAACAGCCTAAAAAATATTAATCTTTTTATAATCAAATGAAATCAAATTTGTCATATTTTCATAGTTCCTATGACGTGAAGCGACTGAAAAGCACTTTTAGTACACTTGTGTGCAAATTCAAAAATATAGCTTTCAAAAAGTTGATTGATTCGCATAGTTTAAATATGATATCTCTCCCTTGTTGTGATTCACTTTTATTTTCCACAAACAGATCCGTCGCTTGCAGGCCTTAGCTGTGTCAAACATTCACTTTCTAACAGTCAATTTTCAAGTCTCTTCGACGTCACCTAACCATCTATTTGGAGGTTGTGCAGGATCCCTCAGACTTTTCTTTAATGTCTATCTCTTAGAATTATCTTTCTAACTTCACCAAATAAGAGCCAGCAACAATGTTTCCATTTAGAGCTCCTAATATAAACAAAATTTGAATTAACAGAATGTGTAGACTAAACAACAATTTCAAAAAATCTCATTTTTAACATTGTATGCCTTATCTTTTAATATTATGCTTTATCTGTTTATGCTAAATTTTAGATTACAATGTTGATTAAGTGAATATTTCAGATTGCAGTGTTAATTCCATTAGACATTTTTGACATTTGTATACTTTCTCCTAACTATTAAATTGACAACAAAAATTATTAAATGAATAAAAATAGTAAAGAATTTTTAAAAGCTTTCAACTTTTTTCACATCATATTAATAAATAAATAGACAATGAAAAATGCTATAAATGACAGTTAATTAAGGTTATATTAACTAAAAGCTTAATTATGTTAAATTTTTCATATGATTATGATAAATTTTACCATGACACAAATAGGATGCATAGATTTTTCAGCTTATATGACTTGATTAAAATTGGTAAAGCATTATACTTATTATTTCTTTTTAATAATAATATTTATCAATTTTTAATTAACTTTTATGCATTTTAAAAACTGAGAAACTAGCTGTTAGAGATGTAAATAACTAAGACAAAGACCCAGAATGCCAAAAAAAAAAGATTTCATAATTCAATTCTTACAAAATTAAAATGAAATATGTATGCATATTAATAAGTTTACGAATATTCAGGGAACTGTTCAATCATAAATTTTTTTAAAAAATCCATTGTCTACAGTAACATATGCAACACATACAAAAAGTTAGACTCAATATTTAATCTTATTATTAAGATCTTGAAACTTAATACCATAGAAATTTGATACTATTCTAATAATATTAAATTAAACCTTACTTTGGTTCAAAATAAGTATATACAGTTACAGCTAAATATAATCTAAAATTTCAAACAATGTATGATGTTAATTTACAGATCAGCTATTGTAATACACAAACTGTAAATAAATAAAAGATTAAAATAAATTATTTATAATTAAGAATAAACAATTATCCAAATTATATAGTCTAATTTATGCAGTAAAATAATTTTTCAGATTAACTATTAAGTATGAGAAATACAATTGCAATTACTATTTATTTTTCAACTAGTATACCAATCAATTATAAATATACTCAATATTTCAACTGGCTAATTGAAACATAGATCAACACGACAATAGTAAGAAAAAATGGTGGTCCACCAAAATTTTATTATTTTTGTAATTTGAAAGAGATTTCTAATAAAGGGAAGTTAATGTCTAACATAGGTATCATAGGCTCATACTACCCACTTCTTGTTTACAACACAAAAGAATTCACAAACGCCCACATCATGAAAGCACATTACCAACCAACTTTTTAAAGTGACTCAATGCAAAAATTTAAGTATGGATGATCTGAAGTAACTTTTGACCATTTTAGTTTCAGTACAATAATTTTTAAACAGTTCAGCTTATAACTTCGTCAAAAGGTTAACACTTAAATTCATTATCACGCAAAGCATATTCAAGTCTTTAAACAAATAAAATTTGAACGTAAAGCTAAAAATTTAACTATTCAGTGGCTGAACTCAGAAGTAAAAATATTGAAACATTTAAATTTGCATATACTTTTTATATTCATTAAAATCTAAGAAGCATTCAGTTCTATTTTATAATTAATTTGTAACTACAATATGAAAACTTACAAAAAGGTTTCACTAATTCAATTTATTAACAAACTGAATATCTTTATATACACCGTATCACTTTCATGCACAAAGATAAGAATATAATGAATTCAGGACTGCAAACTACTATGTTTTTTGCAAAATGTTTTATTGATATAGATAACTAAAACTTTCAGAATTCTGGGAGTTTTGCAAACATCTTAAAAACATCACCGCCACTTTCGGGTCGGCCCACCTCCTGGAGAAATTAAAACAAACACATGAAAGAACAGGACCAATTTAAAGAGTATAACTTGTAGCCATCCCAGGCAAATCTCTACTAGTCTTTCTTTTTTAAATAATAAATAAATTTTGTAAGCTTAAAATCTTTTAGGCATCGTGACAGTTGTAGCTGGTGCAATGGATCCTGACACTGAAATATCCCTAAATGTAGATTTATAAAAGACAAAATAACTATCGAATTTTTTAAAAAAAATTCTATAATAGTTTGCATGTTGAATGTGTCAAGAACTAGAAAAACATACCTCTATTGAAATAAAAATGAAATATGCTGTTTTCCAAATCATTTCTGAAAAAAAAAATTTATTTAGAAATTATACAACTACAAAATATATGTACGCTATTAACTAGGTAGTAATATCAAACTTTTAAGTATCAACTGCATTTTTTTTAAAATGATATTTTAGTTTTACTGAAACTTCAGGGTACCAACAGTTAATAAAATATCATTAAAACTAAATGCTTTAAAATTTTTAAAATAAAATTAAACATTAAAAATAACAAAAGAATTTGAGATTAACACTTAATATATAATGCGAAGTTTACAAATATTATATACAACTAAATAAACAATTAATTTGTTAATAACGGTGATATTAGTGAGAATTTATGTAAAAAACATTTGGACAAAGCGATTCAATCAAAGTTTCATTAAGAAACCCAGGAAAAAAACATTAAAAATACTTTCCTCTCATGCAATGAAGTCTATATATCGTTACCCTAACCTGTGCATGCACAAGCAAAGCAGTAATAACTCAAGAACGTAATATATGTCTTGATAACTTAAAATATAAACACTATTCATACTCAAGCGTACGTTTTAAGATTTCTGTAACTAACAAAGATGCAAATAAAAGCAGGAAATAAAGAGAAAAATGCACTTACTAAAATATACCGCCATTCTTTCCACGATGCTCGATGTCCGGACCGGATGTAAACAAGTGTGATTGGCTGTAAAGTTCAGACAGAGAAACGGAAAGAACTAGAAAAACTGTGCTATATAGCTCAGGTAGCGTGATATGGATTTAACGAACTAATTCATCGATTCGTGGTAGCTTGATATAGAATTTACGAACTACTAAAAGTCGATTCTCGTCTTTTGCGTGGTTCCCATTCGTTTCTGAATTAATCGCTCTTTTTCGCTTTTATAGATTCAATTGAATTGAATTAACTATATAGTTATAAAACAAATTTATTAATTTCATTCAAAAAAAGTTTATTTTGTTTTATGATTTAAATTTATTAATTACAAATTTCTAAAACGGACTGAAATTTATAAATTTATGAAGGAGAGGTTTATGTTTGAAGGAAAAAATTTGAGATTTTATATCAATTTTTAATTTATGAAAACATATTTCTTTTGCTACGAAGTTGTTTGAAACCTAAACTAATTAATTTATTTCGCCAATTGATAAGTTAGTTTCGGTTGGGAGTAACATTGTTCTAGAATAAATTCAAATATAATAAATAAATAAAAACAATTTATAATAAAATTTAAAGTGATACAATTATGTCATCATGTCATCATGACTTTGAATAAAATAAATTTTGTAAATCAAAAAATAAATAAGTAAATAAATAATAAACGTATAAAAACACAATCTATTAGTATTAAATTTCTTTTATTAGAAAATTACTTACATTTAAATGATTTTAAGCAGAATTTAAAATAATTAAAATGTGTTAAAATTTTACTCAAAAACTTCCTTTTCTTCAAAATTATAAAATGATTTTAATATTTTTAAATATGTATTTTTTTAATTAATGTACATAGAAAATGTACGCTATAACCGCCTTTGATATATACGTTAAGAATTCTTATACAAATCTAAGAAGTTAATTATTTGAAAGAAGTATATAATTTAAATAAATAAATAAAATAAACGAAGTTTGAAAATGTCAAAACCGTTAGATTTTCAGAACAATATGTACTTACTAAGAATGAAGCTATATTTTAAAACTACTTTAAAACTCCCAGTATGTTTGAAAACTGGTATCAAAATTTCCAGTGCGATTTTATATCTAGTATCAAAATTTCCAGTATGATCCATACTGGTTAAATTTCTGATATAGTGCCATACTGGTTTTACACATTCCAGTATGGCACTATACTGGTTTTAAAATTTTCCGTATGGTGTTATACTGGTTCTGAAATTTCCAGTATGGTGCTATACTGGTTCTGAAATTTCCAGTATGGTGCCATACTGGTTTTGAAATTTCCAGTATGGTATTATACCAGGTTTTAAATTTCCAGTATGGTCATACTGGTTCTGGTATCATTTTTACTGGTTTTTGATACTGGTTTTACGATTTTTTTCCAATAGGGAAGTCGACTGCAGCGCCAATCGCTTACAGCGTTATAAATTATGATAAGAGCACCGAAACAATCTCAGTTCAATGATAAATTGATTAAACTTGTTCGATAAACTAGCGTCCCTAGTAAAGAAGTATGATAGATGTCTAATTTTGGGTGTCTTCTTTAAGCATTTCGGCTTTAAAAATAATGTAGTTAGCATCTGAGCTTTTTTGAATAATTGCGTATTAAAAGTCATGAATATTTCTAAGAAAGTTTTTAATTTAAAGTTTCTGTGTATGTCCTTATTTCTGATGAAATAGGGACCACTCATTTTTTCTAAATAATAATTGTTTTGGAATAAATAGAGTTTTTTGGTTTGTGCTTTACTAACATTGTACCAGGCAGGGGATGCATAGGTAATTATTGACTTAATATAAGTAACATAAATGTAGCGTTTAATTTTTTTTAAGAGACATTTTAGAATATGGATCACGTAGGCATTTTAATTTATTAAAAACTCCGAAGGCTTTAGCAATTATTTAATTTATATGATCGTTTCAGTTCAGATTTTTATTAATTGTTAGGCTCAAATATGTCCCTTCATCTAGTATAGGTATTTATTTCCGAAAAATGTTATTAAATTAAAACTTTTGTCTATTACGGTAAATTGACTATCATTTTTTTAATTATTTATAGGACAATGCAACGCTTGTTGGCGAAATTCAGCGGCTATGGTCAAAGCATATAATATTATTCAGGTTGTTAGTGATCCAAAAAAGAGAAAAATATTGTAGTAACGAAAAACAATGAAACAACATCAGTAACGAAACGAAAAGCATATAAGATGTATGAAGTAAAGAAATATACCAACCTGAAAAACTGGTGGTCCATATTTATGAATATCAAGTGATATTTTTTTCTTTTAATATCCACATCAAATTTTTTAAAAAAGCTTATTGTTTTATTGGTACACCATACATTTGCAGATTTGGGTGTTTAATTAAGGCTTTTAAGCATCTGTCAATTAGAACGACAAATAGCATAATTCAGGTATGACGATACATCCAGATTTGCAGAAGGTGGGATTCGAACCACTACCTCCATGCTACAGAGCGTTTGGCGCGTGATTCCGCATCACCAGAAAGGCTCCATTGCATTGTTCAATCATCATCGTTAAAATTTATTTGGGCTCCTGAAGTCATTTACTGCCTTCTGCCCACTCAGAAAATTTTACTTTTAAGGAGGTACTTTCTGGTAACTGGAATGCAAATCAGAGTGAAAAGAAAAATTCAATTCTTTGTATTCTAAATAAAGATGCATCGAAACAAAAATAAGCTGTCATTGATCTGAACTTCATGTCTTTCTTCAAGTTTTTAAATGTAAAAATTCTTCTGGCATCAGAATTTAAAGATTTTTCAAAACCTTTGCAATAAAGCTTTGCAATATAATGATCTAAATAATCAATGTTGAGTTAGTGATGTAAATTCTTACTTTGGATAAACCATATTGCTAGTGTTATTTTTCGGTGAACTTTATTCTGGCATCTTTTGAATTTTTCTAGGAAAGATGGGTAATGAGTTGCCTATCTGAAATTTTCAATCAAAATTAGATGCGCCGCAAAGGGGTTGTCAGAGAAAAGAAAAAAATTGTTTTTCTGTGGGGCGAAAAGTCTATGGCCACCAAATCTTGGTATCCATGACTACATTTATCATTTGTCTTACAGTTTCTGAGAGTGAAGATGAAGTAAACAGTGCGGATTCGTTTATAATTAAAAGCTTAGTACATTAACTTTTACTCTATTCTTTTAAGAACTCTAAATTTAAGAGATTTCAGGCGTAAAAGTCTAATTTAGTGTTGAAAACACTCAGGTAGACACGAATATTTCACTCTTTTGAAAAACAAGCTAGAAAGAAACTGATTTTATAGCAATTTTTTTCCTTTCCCATTTAAAATCCTTCTCTATTTTATAGACCTGTACTATGTACTACTAAAGACCTGTACTACTTACTATGAAGTATTTAAGTGCATTTTAAATTAAAAACAAAATTTGTAGAATTTTATTAATAACTTTTTATCATCAACAAAGACTCCTTATATAACGTTCAGAAAATAAGCAAATAACAGACATTTGTTAAAAATTTACATAAATCAAAAAACTATCATTGAATTAATGGAAATACATTCAAATTGTTTCGTTTAATGCGCGTCATCCTGACGAAATAGCTCGAGTTGAAAAAATTTAAGACGACTAATATTTAATCTTACGAATTTCCAGCATTAGTTAAACTATTTTAAAAAATTATTTATATTTCATCAGTGTTTATTTATCTATTTTTTTTACAAATAGAATTTCCCCTTGTTGAAAATCATACCAATGAAATGAATAAACACAAAATCAAAAACATTCAAAAAGTTAAAGTAAATTCGTTTTATAATGTATATATTCAAAGCAGATATTTATTAAGATGATAAAAATGGGTAACAAATTCGATGTTAAAATAAATCATGATGTATAACAATTTATTTAAAGCAAACGGAACTAACTAAACTAACTCGATCAAGGCAAACGAGAATGGCTAGTAAGAAAAATGACGCCACAAATATAAAAAATTGTGAAGTGCTTTTAATTTGATATTTGACTAAGAAGGACTTGAGAATGATTTAAAGTTACTATAATTTTTCAAAAGAAAAGTGTGAAATTCGTTACTTGTCAGTTATCAAACATAGTTTTGTTATCTTTGCTGTTATTTTTTTTTTTAAATTTCATAATATTACTATAAAATTTGATTCATTTGCATGTTACTTATTAAGTACTTAATATTCGAAATTCTTACATGTACCATTTTCTTTCTCAAAATCGCCATGTGTTTCGCGACAAAATAAATAATACAGCTAATAATATGTTTTTTTATGCTCAGAGCTGCTAAAATCATAGGCTTGGACCAGGCACTAATTAACTAACACATCTTAAATAGACCCCTTTTACCCTAAAAATTGTTTCTTAGTAATTCAGAAACCTGTTATTAAATCAAAATTTATTCAGAATATATTTTATTTCCAACATACTTTATTAAATCATATTAAATACTGCTTTTTTGTCATTATAATTTGTTAACATTTATATTAAGTTCTACAGTGAATTTTTTTTTTCACTTAATGATTCAATAATAATTTTTCAATTTTTAATTTAATTTCAAATAAACAAAACAACCACAACGTCAACCCTAATTTTAATGTTAGCGCTCCACAAAATTATAGTCACACACAATTTTTTTTTAAATTTTAAGTAACTAAAATACTTTTATCAATATTTTCTTTTTTAAAACTTTAAAATGTACTACACACTAGATCTAACAGTAGTTTTCAATTATCATCATTATTTATTCCGATTTCGAATCTCTAGAAAAAAGTATTCGTGTACTTCTTTGTCAGTTAGAAAAAGAAAATAATTTGTAGATTTGGTTCTACACCTAAAGAGGTGTAGAACCAAATATATTATGGTGTTTAAATAAATTTCTATTGCTTTATTTTTTTTTTATTAAAAATTCAAAATATTGGACAAAATAACTTTACAACCACTGAAACTTTTGGTCACCAGAAAATTAGTTTCGTCACCAGAGAGTGTTGCCTTAGAGGGTGGTAAATTGAACAAAAATATTCTTGGGGACAGCTGGAAAGAAACTATTTATATTTTTTATAATTTATATCGATACTAGCATTAGCTTAATTATTATATTCTCGTTATAATATTTTAGCACATAACTATTGACAAAAATAATACTTTAAGAAAGAGAACACTTATCTAGGAAAAAAAGCAAAATATTTCCTTACTCATTGCACCGAAATTAAGGAATAAAAATTTCTCAATTATACCAGCAATCGCTATGGAATATAATCGAATTCAAGTTTGCAACGGCTCTCAGTAGTGTTTTCAATAGTCACTTTGCGATTAATTATTTTCACGTTGATTAACTATCATTAAACCTAAACAATGCTCTCTGAATATTACTACCAGCAGCCCTGACATTTTAGAGCTTTCAGAGACAATTTATAATTGCATATTGCTACAAAAAATTAATAATAAATAAGAAAGATTAGACTTGTGAGTATTTTATTAATAACCCAAATTGATTAAGTTATGAGGTTGTATCGTCCACATTTATAATCTAATGGATATTTAACTAGGTTTCATTGCTCGTGATTTTGCGTTTTAATAGAAGAACCGTGGAATTTTAACGAAATCTTTTTTTTTAAAAAAGAAGTATTTGAAAAATCTCTCAGTTTTTTTTTTTTTTTTTGATATTATTCAAAATATTTAGATAGGATGACAGGCATTTTCTATGGATTTCTAGTAAATTCAAATGTAAGAATACTTTTTAGATATTCTCAAAAAATCAATCCAACATTGAAAACCAATGAAACCAATATCTTCAATACCAACACGGTATAATTTTGCTGCAACCTTAAAGATACTAAATTGAACATATTACAGTTCAAATTGAGACACTGTGTTGCGTAATTAAGTTATAGAAGTACCATAAGAGTACCATATTAAAATTTTGGAACCATGTTAACAAACTTTAACGATATCATGGTGCAACATTCTCCAAAATTTCTAACAATGTAATGGGACACGTGAACATCTCACTCATAAGCCAGAATATGAATTAAAATTCTAAAAGTATACGATTATTACATAATGATAAAATAATTCATAGATTTGATAAAGAGGAAAAACATTTTTTTTTTCTGATTTCATGTAAGATACTCTAAAAAAGTGCAATTGTTTACTCTTTTTAACAAAGTTTTCAAATATGCTAGTTCTTAAGAGTATATATTTAGCATTTTATAATAACATTTGTTCTAGAATGCTTTTTTTCCTTTCTCAGCAAGCATGCTGTACGATATAGTTAGAATGCTGCTCGCTCTAATGCTATATCGCTTCAATTTCTATTCAGATATGCTGTAGTTACAGTATTGAAAAATTAGATTTCTTAAAATAAATTTAAATGTTTTACTGCATATTTATAGCAATGAATTCCCAATAAATTAGTAAGGTGGGTTGGAATTCTCATTAAAATTAAAATAATAGAAATATAACAAGTTTTTAGCAGCGGAATAAGAATAATTCTTTTAAACTCTTACCTCAAAAAGAGATAAATCCAAAAAGATCACTTATCCAAGCTCTAGCACTCACTCCATAATTATATATTCTCAAGTGATGTTATTTTTACTCTCAAGTGCAGTCCAATTCCGAAACCAGGGAAAATTGAGATAAAAAAAAAATATATAGATAGATATATATATTTATGGAAGGAACTTAAAAACGACGTGAAAGTTAGGTGTAAGGGAAAAATAATAATTCAGTTGCTTTAGCTGCGTTTAAGTTGAAGTTGTGCGTAAGGCCATAAATTGTTGTTTGACCGCTTGAAACGATGATTACAAAGCTCGTGACGTCACAAACCTTCATACTTTTGTTTTATTTTTTTCATTCTTTTATTTATCGTCTGCTGTTTTTCAATAAAATTTGCTATTGATTGATTATGACGAGTGCTTTATTAAATTACAGTTAGCGTTAAAATTCTTTTCAAAAATTTTTGCAAGTTGACATTAAGTGTACAAACGAATGCGGCTTAGACACGCAAATCATTGATATTTTTGAATTTATGATTTTCAGCTAGAATTTACAATTTCCTTTCAATGTAGTCGCTGCGTAGAATCATTTATTTTATTATTTGTTTCTTAATTTTTGTAAAATAATTTTTAAACAAATTTAAAAATAATTATGCGCCGAAAATGTTTTAATAGTAGAATGAATATTAGAGACAAACATTTAAAATTGATTATAAAAAGACAAAAGAATTGAACTTTTTAGAACAATCAAAATCGTTTGCTTTATTAATCGTTTTCTGTTAAAGAATTAAGATATATTTTATCATAATTATTTGTGAAAAAATTTCGATTTCATATATCTTGCAAACCCGAGTTATTTTAAAAATTATTCCGTATTAAATGTAGTGATAGCACAACTTCATTAGTTCCATTTGCTTAGGCAATAAAAAAAGGTACGTATGAATAATTTGATTTTCTGGTAAGGCAAAGATTATTGTTGTTTTATTATCAATATTTTATGCACAGTTGCCAACTCTTCTGGTTAAATAGGAAGATATTATTTTAATATTTAAAGTTGGTGGAACAATTTATGCTTTAGTATTTTAATCTTGATTTATACCCCTTTGCAGGGCACAAAAATATTTTCCAAAATTTTAGTTAAAAAGAAATAAGAGCTATTAAAATTATGATCTGCATATATAAAATTAAACAATTTCTTTTATCTTTACTTTTTTTCTAAATTTAAAGTGGATGTTTAAAAAAAAAAGCATTGTTTGAGAAAAATTTTTTATAATTTTAGTGGTTCATATTATTGTTAAAAGTAACTGAGACAATTTCTTTCCACCGTCTTTGAAAGGATGAATTCTCGGCTAAAAATAGAGGTCACCTATATGAAAAATACCTATACGAAAAACACCTATAAAAAAACACTTATATGAAAAAAGTGAGGGTTTATATAATTGTTTATACCATCTGAATATTTTTTTCTGTTGCTTTTTTTAACCTTTAAAAACAATTCTGTGATTGACTCAGATCTATTTGCAAATATTTATATTTTTTAATATATTATGGTAGATAAAACTAACTTGTTTCTGCCAAATGAATCCCGAAAATGAAATACTTGTGCTATCCCTTTTTTTTTTAAAAAAAAAAAAGGAAGTATCATTTTAAAAGATGCTAATCACAAAGAGGTTAACAAATTCGAAGCAAATAAGGATACTGATCACCATTATATATATTTAATCAAACCAAGTATATTATAGATCAAATAATTATTTAATCCAAATTTAAGTCGGCGCTGCCAATTTTCGGAAGAATTAAAATACTGAAGGAAACAACATTTCATCTCTTTTTAGGAGGAACAAACTATCCGCGAATATAACTTTCTTTACCAGTTGCATTTCTGCCAACGTTTAATCCTTTTGAGGATGATTTTTCTTAAATGATAATAAAATTGAAATTGAATCAGTTATATACAGAATTGTAGTTTTAATATGTAAAAGTTTAAAACGCTCCATGGTATGATTATCATTATTCCATATTCATGTTTAGTTTATTTATATGCAGTGGTAATCAAAATCATTTAAAAATAAATTTATAAATATAAGAGCTATACTTACTCACTTTACTTACAAAAATTGGGCACCTGGGCCGCGTAGAAGGCCCATATCCCATTCATCTTGTAATGTTACAGAAAAAATATAATAAAAAACAGTTTGAGTTCAGCAGTCTATGGGGTGGCTGGTGCATAATAGCTATGCAGAGGTAATTGTCTAAACAGAAATATTTTAGTTGTTAATAAAGAGTGGTAGCCACTAATGGTTATCTATATATTAATAGGCTAGCAATATTTTGTCTCGCTAAAAACTCCCAAACTACGCAACAGAATTCAACAAATAAGGTGTCGTTTTAAAGGTATTGTTATGTAGATGTGCAATAAGGTCTTAAATTATGAAAATTCCTTTAATTAATTAATAAAATTAATAATTTAGTTTCAACCAATGAGAATTCAGCAAATCATTTTTCGGGTGGTTCGCATAAGCATTGTTTCCGTAAGCATCGTTTGATTTAAAGCATTTCTGAATTAATAGATTGATAAACAAAAATAAGAGTGGATAAAAAAAAACGGAACTGAATTTCTTAAAAAAAGAATTCAATATCTTTAGTTCCTTTGATAAATTTTTAGTTTCATGATAAATTTTTTGTTTCGTTACAATAGAATGTCAATGGCATCGTGCGAATATTCAAACCAAAACAAACTTTCTACAAACAATTATTTTGATTTGAGATTTAAAACGATATCTTAGTATATGTTAAGAGAATAATTTTAACTTATGTAGAAAAACTGTTTTCTGCCAGGAAAAGACAATTATTGCGAAGCAATCATCGGGGTTGGTGAGCGGCAGCGAACAGGGGGCTTAGCCCCCTAGTATTTTTTTAAAGAAGGTAGAAATTTTATGCTTTTAATACCAATACTTTTTATTTTGCGAAAATTGGAAGTCCGGTTAAGCAAAATGTAAAAATCTTTTGCTTAAAAATATCAATGTAATGCAATAGGAAGAATGAGTGCAAATGTTGGCAACTATGCTTCATATTTTCCAAAAATCAACAGTTCTGGTTCAGGTGTGTTAATGGAATCTAAAAAAATTCTGTTTATACAGTTCTCAGTGCAATTGGGTACTTGCACTACAAGAAGGAGACAACCAATAACCACGCATGTGGCCTATGACGTCAGAACCAGCTAATATTTTCAGCAATAAGGACAAAAAGTTGAGTTAAGTCTCTCTACATAACTTAAAATATTAATTAACGTTAAGATAATTAAATAGAGCAGTATAGCGCATCGAATTTGTTGAAATATAATTTTTTCAAGTCTACTTCTTTTACTTATCTTAGATTAATTATTTGTTTATGTATTTCATTGTAATCGTGATATATTTTTGTTTTGTGTACCTGGCAACCTCGATGCATAATAACTTTGTTTTTGTTCTACATGGCTTAGTCTCTGTCTTTGTGTAAATATATAGTGGTAGAATTGAAATCTTTGTGAAAGAATCTTAGAATATAGCCTATGTTACTTAAGAGAATTGGTGCTTAACGGGCTTGGCTTACTCGAAATAGAATGGAAAGAACAGTTGGTAACATATAAGCAAATACCACGTCCCAACAACCAATCCGGATTGAGATACCCACACTACGTCACTTGCAGGTATCCCATTGTTGTATCACTAACACAAGAAAGAACGGGCACAAATGCTGGCAGCTAAGCTTTCTAGTTTCCGAAAATCTTAGTGCTTCTTCTGACTGTCCGATTGATAAAGAACGTGTGTAACGGTCAGCAGCAATGGTTCATATTTACCGAAAGTCAACAGTAATCCATAACACTTGGTTTAACAATAAAATTAATATATCTTAAATGATAAACCACTTTTTCATTAAAAATCATTTAGCATTTTATTATAAATGATATTCTGTTCAGTATAGGATCAGATTACATTCGAAGAAAACTTTCAAGTCAATTTATAAATGCAGAATAAAATTAGAAGAAGAAAAAAACAATCAAGGATTGAGCATAGTTTTCTAACATTACTCAAAGGGTTTTTAAAGACCATTGAAAAGTATACACAGGAAGGAAAAAATTTTTTATATTTTTTTCTTTTGTTGCTATATATACATAATACGACGTAACAATAAAAATCGTGGCCGTTATTTTATTGTAATTATTGATTATTAAATTTCTGTGAGCATTTTATTTAATTTAATACAGCGATTTCAAACGTTTTGTGTGAAACAATGCATAAATGTTTGAGGTAACAATAGAATTGTTTCTGTGACTACCTAAAAGACTCACAAAAATAAATTACCACTTTTGGTGTAACACAATAGAATGACTTAATGTGAAATAAAATTATAATCCACTCCAGTAAAACTATCTATGAGAGAGAGTGATGACAGAAAATGTTTCAAATGAAATACAACGGATATTAGCATTAAGTTCTTATACTCTTTTTAAAAACTACATGCATTCCTTTGAAATTTTGAGCTATTTGACAGTCTAAATAAACTACAAAGTTGTTCCCAAATCTTCTGCAGGATTTTTTTTTTAAATAAATTAATTTAAAAACTTAAAAGAATGATGTATTTAATTTTTTACTTATCTCTAAATATACCTCAACATTAAAATTTCTAAGTTTTTAGGGAAAAAAATCATTTGTGCTTTAATTTGCCTACAGCATATTTCGCTATTAACATATAAAAAAAATTACTACATGTTTTTAATATTTTTTGGTGGATTTTCTTAAAATTATATGTTGAAGCTCAAAAAGAAATTTCTGCTTACTGAAGTTAAATTGAAGTAAAATATTGTAATATACATATTTTGATTTTTGCGGAGAGTATTTTCTTGGATATATATTTAGAGATGCCATCTGCTCCGCTTTCTTTAAAAGTTTTAATAAATTGGTTGCGAATTAAATAGTAAAACTTGTTGAATAAGGATAACTACACCTAATTTTTGAAAGTGTCACCACGAAATAACTGCAAATAAGTTGTGTTTCATTTAGCACTTAATGAAAAATAACCATTAATGAAAAATACTAAACTAAAAATTACTTAAATTTCGTTACCACTAGAAAATATTTTTTTTACAGAGTGGAGCAAATCGGCGTCTCTCTATATGGCTTTAAAATTGAAAATAAATTGGTCATAAAATAACAGAAGAGCCTCTGAATTACTTCAACTTTAATGACAACTAAATTAACAGGCAACTAATAGTAAACTAATGACAACTAACAAGAACTTGAAATTTACTTTCTGATTTTTAAATGTTTGAATCATTTTTATTTAGGGGTGTACAAAATTACTTTAAACTAAATTTTCTAAACCCAGAATCAAATCTTAAAACAGAAAATTTGATACAACTAGAAAAGGTTCGCCATTGGAACCATTTCAAATCAAATTTACTACACTCAGAATCAAATATTAAAGCAAAAATATTGTTTTACCTGAAGGATGAACTACTAGAAGGAAAAAAATGTATAAAAGTAAATTATTTCTATTAATATTACATTAAAAAACAAATTTTTAAAAAAATATTTAAAATGTTCTTAAATAATGGTTTTGCAACTGTTTTTCAGTCAGTTTGTTAAAATTATATTTTTGATTATTAAATTTTCAACGCATTAGATGGATTTTAAAAACGAAGAAAATTTAGCTACAGAAAAGCTTATGATGCTACTATCGCAAACAAATAAGTAAAATTTAAATAGGCTATAAATTTCAACATCTTTGTAATCTATCTATTTTTGCTTTTGTTATTTTTCAATTAACTCGTTTATATAATAGGGAGAACTCGCAAATTTACGTCAAATTCCATACTCTACCATACGTAAGATTTGAAACAATTGATTTTAATTTTGATTAATAGATTTGAAGCAACTTTGCTTTAAAGATCGTTACGTTTTGCTAGTGCAGATTTACAAGCATTCTTCATATACATTGATTGTTGTTTTCTGTTTAACCTGTCTTGAAATTCATGTTCCAGATAGATCCAAAAGAACGCTGGTACAAAATGAAAATGGAGGATTCGTTATTACAAAATGTTGAATCGAGTGATTTTATAACAAGTAGTAGTTTATATAATATATATATATATATATATATATATATATATATATATATATATATATATATATATATATATATATATATATATATATATATATATATATATATATATATATATATATATATATGTAACATAAAAAGCTTCTATTAATCTTTTTATGTTAGTTTCTTCGTTATAAAACAACTCCTAATTTATTACTAATTAATTTCAAATCGAAACACTTTATCATACTTATAAAAAGCCACATCCTGTTTCTAAATCTATTTTTGGCCCAACTATGCATAAATTTAAATAAAGACATTACTCCCTTTAAGCTTCGTGGGAATCGAGTGATCTATTTAATTAACCAATAGTAATTTCTAAGATTTCCCTCTTTCCCTAAATTGAAACATTTTACGGATTTACTTTGCAAGATTTTCCCTAACATATAACCGAGAAGCGCAACTTTTCGTGCTCACTCTCATGACTGCTCCGACTAATAATAAACATATATATATATATATATATATATATATATATATATTGCCAAATTGTTCCGGCGTATCAATACGAGTGGTAGTTTTTTGATGCATGATTCTTAGTTTAGTAAATTCGATTTACAGGGTTTTTACTCAACGCTACTCCTAAATATTTCAAAGGCTTATGTGATACGTCCATTTATTACAGCTAAGCCACATTGAACCTTTTAAAAAGTTGCCAAAATTAACCGAAAAATCTGAAAATTTAAGTTTGTAGTTTTCTACCGTTTTTTAAACTTTTTGTCGAATTCCGAACAGATGTCATCTCTGTGAATGTAACATAAAAGTGCGAAATCTCCCTAATTTATATATATTAAAAAAAAATATATTACGGCTCAAATTCGCAATAATTTTAATAATTCGTGAAAATAGAATTGTGTGTACAAGAGTTAAATTAAAATCCTTCAAAACCTTGAATTGTTTTTAAAGAAGTTACTAAATTAAAAGTTCTCGAAAGAATTTAAAAGACTACCTTGGTATTGAGGCTAAATTGTTTTAGAATTATCATTCACCATGAGTATTAATATACCGATACGTGTTCACATTCTCCAATTTAAATACCTCAAGGTACTAAAAAGTAATTCTCCCTCACCGGTCATTACCCTTTCTATCACTTTCACTGAACGTCTTGCCTAACGGAGATTAATGTTTGACATTGACCTGATGTCTTGCCAGATATTGACCTCACTTCCGAAGAACGCTTGTAGTTCATACTAATCACCTGTTACTTTTGCTCCTATTTAATAGATTTCGTACTATTGAGTACTGTTGCGCTGACACAGATGCTAAGATGTTCTATTTAGGGGAGGAAAAAAAAATTAGCAAAATTTCTGTTTTTAATATTTGATTCTAAGTTTAACGAATTTGATTTAAAATGATTTAGCCCACCAAAAAAAAATTCATTTCATTTATTCGAACACCTATTTAAGTAGCCTTTTTTTTTTCTAGATAACTCGTAATGAATTTTTTAAAATATTTCCGGAATTAACCGAAATTTTGTTTGATTCTCTATTTGAAACAGCCAACACGGATGTACTAGCTCTTTGCATTGTTTATTGTGGCAGTAAAATAAAATTAAGTAAGCAATTATTCTTCAACATTTTCCTCACTAAAAAGCATCGCAAAACTAAAGCTGCCAACTTTTTAGCTTTCCGATACAAAAATTGACAGTTGTAGACAAATTATTTTGATCTTTCCCCTACCAGCAGTTAATATTATTGTCAAATGCTAACTAAACACTTTATGAGTTGCGATTTATTTTGTGTGTTTTAATGGCAGAACACATTTTAATAAACCAAAAATCAAATATGAAAGCTTCATCTTCAATACCATTTTAAATATAAAAATAAAATCATCCACAAAATACAAAAAAAAATTGGCGCATATATAACATATTTCACCTATATATTTATACGCATATATATGCAGGCGTATGTGTTCATTACAAATGCAGCTTATGCCTTCGTCAAGTTGAAAAACAGCACAAATTAAGGAAAGACATCCTAAACATACATCCAGAGTTACGGTGGGATGCGAACTCGCCACCTCCACGCTTCAGAACGCTGGATGGTTCAGCGAGATCTCGGCCAGCCAGGTCCCGATAAATATACCTTCCAACTACTACTGAATCTCCGTTTTTTTTTTCCTTCTGTTTCCTTTTTAATGTTTTTGACAGCAAATTTGAAGTGTTAATATTTTAATAAATTATAATTAGCAGAATTTTGTCTGATCGTAATCTTGTAAAAATTCCTCGGCCAGCCAGGTCCCGATAAATATACCTTCCAACTACTACTGAATCTCCGTTTTTTTTTTCCTTCTATTTCCTTTTTAATGCTTTTGACAGCAAATTTGAAGTGTTAATATTTTAATAAATTATAATTAGCAGAATTTTGTCTGATCGTAATCTTGTAAAAATTAAATTTATTTTTTAAATTTATGTTCTACCTCATTACTACTAGAAGAAAAATTTTGTTAAAACCTCTAATGTTGGAAGGTATGGATAATAATCAAGTCGTTCATATATATATATATATATATATATATATATATATATATATATATATATATATATATATATATATATATATATATATATATATATATATATATATATATATATATATATATATATATATTAATATATATATATATATATATATATATATATATATATATATTAATATATATATATATATATATATATATATATTAATATATACAGTAAAACCTCGCTACAACAATATTTTGCGGACCAAATAAGAATATTGTTGTAGAGGGATATATTGTTATATCGAGGGCCCACATAATTCTGGGACGCAATGAGATTTTTTGAAATTTAATGTTATATATTCCTTAACTATAAATATATTTATATATTATCGAAAAAATTTATTTGCATAGTGTTTATTACGGTTAAGCATTAAAAACAATGGATATAAATACAGAACATAAGATTGTAAACTTACCTTAAAAAAACATTTTTATTGAAAAAAATCAGATATTTTTGTTTGTTTATTCATTTTTCTGACTGTTAAGTCAACCAACAAAGTATGCATAGAGTCCAATGCCCGAAAATGATTTTCATTTGTAAATGGAAGACTTGAGAAAAATGTCTTTAGAGATTTTACGGATTGAAGAGCTTCATGGGGTGACAATACGGACTGTGATACACATGGATCATCATCACCATCTTCTTCCTCATCATTACTTTCCATTTAATCCGTAATTTCAGAGAGAATCTCTTCATCACTAACTCCTGCGAAAATTGTGAGATCGTCATCCGCAGTTAAATAGTCCTCCACGTTAACACCATATGTTTTACCCATTTTTTCCTCAAGTTGGGATAAAGATTTTTGAAGATTCAAAACTAATTCTTGATTATCTGAAGGATCACTGTCTGTGGAATTTTCTTCACTATTAGAAACAATTTCATCTTCCAAGACACACAAACCGGCCTTTATCCAACAATTTTGAATAGTTTTTTCTGTTACCTCCCACCAACTACCAGCAATAATATCACATGCTTCCTTGACATTCACAGTTTTAAAAGGATCTTCTACTTTATTTTCGATGTTGACAAGTATCGATTCAACCAAACGCTTCCTGTAGTATCCTTTGAAACACTTGATTTATGCCCATGTCGAGTGGCTGCAAAATCGAAGTGCAGTTGGTCGGGAAATAAACAATTTCGACGTTGTGTAGTTTTGGAATCGAGGTGTGAGCGGTGCAGTTATCAATTAATAAAGCAATTTTTCTCTTCCTCTTTTTCATTTCTTTATCTAACATCAACAACCATTCAGAAAAAAACTTAGAAGTCATCCAAGCTTTTTTATTGGCTTTATATTCCACTGGAAGACTTTTCTCATTCTTGAAACACCTCGGCTTCAATGATTTGCCGATAACAAGAGGTTGAATCTTGTGTGTCCCTGTGCTATTGGCACACAGAAGAACAGTCAATCTCTGCTTTGATTTTTTTCCGCCGTAACATTTTTCACCCTTAAATGCCAATGTTCGATCGGGAAGGAGTTGAAAAAACAGCCCAGCTTCATCTGCGTTATAAACGTTCTCTGGTTTATACTTTTGAAGAATATCTGTCATCTTCTCTTGCTTCCATTCATTTGCTTCGTTAATCGGAGCAGATTTTTTCTCTCCGTGAACTTCCTGGAAAGTTATTCCATGTCGATCCCGAAAACGCATTAGCCAACCATTGCTAGCTTTAAAAGTTTCGTTCCCTAGCATTACTGCGAATTTACGTGCTTGTGTGCATAACAAGGAACCATTTATCGGGATATTTGTTGCTCTCATCTCTTGAAACCATTTTAAGACGGCAGCATCAATGTTTTCATTAGTTGCGACTTTTAGTCGTTTACGCTTTGGATTAATTAAATTTGAACTTACAGTATCTTCGATCTGTTTTCTTTTCTTTAGAAACGTTGCAACTGTAGATTGAGATAATCCGTATTTTCTAGCTGCATCAATCTGTTTCATTCCATCATCAATATCTTTAATAACGTTAAGTTTATCTTGAAATGAAAGTTGCTTTCTCCCTGCCATTACACTAGTAAAAAATATCCAATACACTGAAGACTCACCAAGCTGAAAATGTTAGCAGCACTAAATGCGAAAAGTTCTGATCGTAGAATTTGCGCTAGCTCATGAAAACACCAGGTGTAGTTTAAATCAGGGATTAAGTGACAGTGATGAACGATGACCAATGGTCAGTATACATTTTTTTCTCCTCCTCAATTTCAATAAACGTGCTCCACCCACCTTCTACAGAAACAGTACCTTCTCAGGGTCGCAGGTGTTACTGTGATGTGTGTGGTCATTTATGACTCATGATGTTACAATGGTGATTTCTTAAGAACTGAAGGAGGCAATTCTAAAACATGAAGCTCTTAGGGTGGTCTAAGTACCTCAACAGTGGGGGAATGAAATTTGAATACAAAAGCCATTCTCTGATGTGCAAAGAAATAACAGTGGGGTGAAAGATCATAACCAGCAGTGACCCTTTTATCAGAAAAGATGAAAAAAATGGTAAAAGATGACAGAAAGGCATTTTACATTATTTGAAAACCAGTAAAAAAAAATGGAAAATAATGTTGATATTTGAAAAAAAATCGTTTTACAGAGGTTTACTGCTTCAGAGAATATCGTTATATTGAGAGGAAGATAACATTAATCCATATGCAAGTTTGGCGGGACCACGGAACATTATGGTAATAGAGGCAGTTATTGTTGTATCGGATATCGCAGTAGCGAGAGTTCACTGTATATATATATATATATATATATATATATATATATATATATATATATTAATATATATATATATATATATATATATATATATATGTAGTGCATCCTCTCGCATTTCCTGCATAACTTTCGAGCCGAGTCTTTCCATACTTTTTATGAATCATTTATTGCGAAAAATAGTTAAGAAAAATCTATTTACAAATTATATACATAGAGCAGAGCTCCTGGACACAAGTTTACAGTACCATTCTCAAAAGATAAGTGCGCACTTTTTTACGTGTACCATATAATTATTCGTTCATGCCATGTGATCTATAATATTCAGACTTCTTTGTTAGAATTGGCGCCACAAGATCATATAATTTTAATGGGAATTCGGCTTCATTAAGATATTTTACTGCGTAGTATGGACTCATTTTATAAATAAAGATTTCATCGCTATTCAATGAAACTTAATATATACGCGAAGAGCTTAGTTACTTATGAGAAAGAGATTATTTAATGTTCTCATCAATCAGAAAAGCTTTTCTGCATAATTCTTTTAAGTTTAGTTTCAAAATCCTTTTAATTTTATTAAGCTAGTATTTTAGATGTTACATATATATATATATATATTTGATTTCATAAAATTCCGTGGTGGTCGAAATCGTTCTAAATCAAATGTTGAAGTAGAATTTTTTTTTAATTTGTGGGGAAAATAAAGTCTGTCTGTAATTTAACGAAAAGTCTTACGAGAGCTGTCAGAACAGTTAGTATCCATGTTGGATGCTACACATACAATAAGCGCAGGGATATCAACATACAATAATTACATACAGAAAACGCAGCGTCACGTAAACCTTCGAGTTTAAGGTTTATATGTCGACTGCATTACTAATAAAATTGATTTATGTTTTCTTGAACAAAAGAAAACCTAAATAAATTTTTATCAGTACTTCTTTCATTATGCAAAACACCAAAAACTGATGAAAGCTCATTGAATCGTAAAAACAATAATATTGAATCTTCTTATTCATTGTCGTGAAGATGAAATAAATCAGTATCGTGTAGTAAAGTATGATGAAAAACAAATGAATAATTTGAAAGAATGAAAAGTGCAATTGTTGTATTTTGGAATTACGAAAAATTTAATCCTCCAGTTCTTTTGCTTACATCACGTAAAATTTTGCAACAGCGAAATAAGTGAGCTTTAGATAATCATTTTCTCATGTGATAAAAATCAAAAATGCTGTTTAAATGATTTCCTCGTATTCAGTTTAAACCTCAAATGACTTACTCAAAATATTTCTTTTAAGTACTTGGAATTCATTAGCAAAGTCAGACCTACATTTTAAATATATATCTACATTTCTACTGACGTATTGAGCGGGAAAAAAATATTTTCTGAGGAAAATTTTTATTGAGGAATTGTATCGAACAAAGGGTATGAAAAAAATTCATTTGTGAATGATGAATAATTATTGACCTTGGATTTATATATTAGAATAAACAGGTTGATTTAAGACACTTATTAAAAGTTTTTTAAACCTGTTTTCAACAACGTAAAAACAGAAGAGATTTGCAATTTTCAAATTTACAATTTAAAAATATTATAAAATATTGTTTAAAAATTCATGTAAAATTATTATTGATTAAATTATTGATATAAAATGAGGAATAATTATCGACCTTGGATTTACATTAGAACAAACAGGTTGGTTTAAAACACTTCTTAAAATGTTATTAAACTCATTTTATAACAATGTAACAAATGAATGGCTTTTCAATTTACAAATCAACCAATTCAAAATGACATAAAATATTGTTTAAAAGTTCATAAAAATCATTATAGATTAAATTATTGATATAAAATGAGGGATAATTATCGACCTTGGATTTTTATTAGAATTAACAGGTTTTCTTTAAGATACTTCTTAAAAATTTCATTACACGGGTTTTTTAACAACTTTACTACCATACTACATCTACAATACTACATCTACATACTTTACTACAATACTACATCTACATACTCTGATCACATACTATAACAAATTGGCATCTTTATAATTAGTTTTTGATTTGAGGATAGCAAACATTAATATTTATTTTGGTTATTTTTGAAAAATTATTCTTTTAGTTTATTATAATTGGAAAATTCAGTTGTAGGTCGGAGATTACGCTAGCACAACATGGCATGTGATTACTCATTTTCAAAAAGTATAGTTCCATTTATAGGAAGAAAAAAAAGCAAAGAGTGTTTGCAAAGCAGACTTTAAGAATAAGACCATTTGTCAAATTATTCCCTTATATTTAATGCAAACCAATTTCTAATTCAAAACCATTTTGAACGTTCAAGTAAATTAAGTTCTCCAGCAAAGTTCGTCTCCTTAAAGTCGTGAAGTAGTTACTACATTTCCAAAGTAGTTTGTAATCACTACATTTAAAAAAAAGCAGTTGTAGTTGCAGTTAACTTTATTTGTAACAAAGTTGTAGTTGTAGCAAACTACAAAAATGATGTAGTTTTTCAGACCACTGCGTAATAGTAACTAAATTTCTTTTAGCTCTAATTTATTAGACGGATCACAAATTTCTAAGACCACAAACAAATAAATCTGACCGATTGCTGCTTACTTTTTCAGTAATATGACATAATCGAGGTTTTAATATTATGTATTTAATTCACACATTATTGCAACCAGTCATAAAAACTAAGAAAAAGACTATCCTATCGTCTCCTGTACAAAACTTGCATCTTTTTTATACAACTTCTCTAACACTCAAACTACTGACGTGATGAATGGGCAAATGCTACTCTGGATCCCAGCACCATTTAACAAGTGAAGTGAAGTGAAAGCAGAAAAGGTTTCCAGTACCATCGCTGTCAGCATATCGTAAATGATTCAGTTTAAACAATAAGACCATTAAATCACCCATTAAACGCTAAAACTCTCGTTCTGTAGCGCATATCTGTGTATTGGGTACCTGCAAACAACGTCACGCGTGGTAAATCGCGACATTTGTGTATTCCACGATTCGGCAGCCAATCAGGTTCAATAGACACACTTGATGTCTCTTGCATGTATCCAGTTAAATCTGATTCGAAAATTGATTCGGCGTGATAATAAACTAAACCTTATAGTTGTAACATTAACACCCCATGCACAACCACGTGATTCGACACAACAATGCAATTTCATCAGTAAATTTTCTCGACTTGCAAGAACCCAATTAGGTATAAGCAGCTATATTTTGCAAGTGCAATATTTGTTTTTAAATTAAAGTGTTAGTCACATTAGAAATAATCAACTGATCTTAAGCATTAATTTCTAAGCAGTTAATTTTAAACCACCCTCAACCCCCAAAAAAGTATTTTTTACATTACATTTTGTTTAACAAATGTATTGACAGCGGGGAACGGATTAATACTTCAACAAGCAAACTGTTGAATTGTCAAAAAAAAAATACTAACTCCACATTTTAGTCAGATTAAATAAGTACCGCATAAATTGCATTTTCATAGCAACATATGACTCACTATCATGAAATGCTTTAAGATTAATAGCTCGCATTTGTCAGTGAATATGCAGGATATCAAAAAGAAGGATGCAATGTTTTTCAAGCTACAAATAAATTTTATTCCATTTTTTTTTTTTTTTTTTTTTTTTTTTGGACTGTAATAAAAATGCTACAAAAAGGAACTACAAAAGAAAGGAAAATGACAATGTACAGGAAAGAAATACATAGCCTGATCGAAGCAAGTCACGAAAAAAAAAGTAAACAGTAATTTCTAGAACAATCTTTGACAATGCATAAAAATAGCAATTACTTGTCGGCGATCAAACAAGTACTATAAACTGGGGTTACATTGGCCTAACGATTGGATAAATACATTAATTTTCACGGTTGTCGATGAAAGTATGAAAAGGAAATTTTTAATCTTAAAAAGTAAAAGAGACTGTCTTTGAATGATGCCTTTGAGAATTCACATGTTGTTGTAATGGCTGCATATATAATCGGTTTTAGAAAAGGAAGGAGCAAGTTAGTTGCACTTTCCGGAGCAGCAATTCCGATTGAAAATTTTAGTCAGGCAGGACATTCGCAAATGCAGGGATGCCACGGGCGACTAAAAATGTGGGGACTAATAAACAGCAAAAATCTATTAAGAGAAATATAATTCGAAACTTTTTTTTTCAGTGTACAATTGTAAAGGAAATGCAAAGAATCTTTTTCGCTTTAAATATGAATAATTTGTAATGTAAGTTATGGTGGTTGTTTTGATTGAATTACTAATTATATAAAATAATTTTATAGTCACACGTGACATCCCTGTACAAATGCGACCTTCCACAGTATACATTCTAAGTGCAGCAACATACAACTCTTTGTTGTTTAAAGAATAGCGGTGGCTAAACGTTTAAAAGTAATTACTTTTACATTTCTAGTGGTTTGTAACATTAGTTCAATTTGCGTTGCCCGACTAGCTACTCTGCACTGAAAAGGTTTTAAAAAAAGTGCTGTAAAACTAAGTCTAACAGTGACAAACTAAAAAATAATATATGTTGAATTTAGTAAAAACAATCATTTGCATTTAAAAACAATGATAGATTACACTTTTCGAAAACATAGGTCATTTCATTTCGTATTCATGGTACACAACTTCCCTCCATCTTGGCTGGAGATGTTTTTTTTTAATAAATAAAACGGTAGTAATAGGCCTAAACTTAACTTTATTTTCTTAAATTAATGTATTACCAACAATGAAATTAAGTTTTTCGAGAAACACTTTCTGTTTCCAATTTGTTTATAATTATTCTTGCAATCTATTGGCTCATCTCTAGCCACTTATGAACATGTTAATTGAATATTTGTTATTTTTTACCAATCTTAATTAATCAACAATTTAACCCATTAACTCTCAACCACAAATATTGTAAAATTATAAAACTATGCAAATTTTTTTGAGGCCCCTACGTTATACATGGCTAGCAACAACTTTTCTTGTACGATCATCGATAAAGCTATTACTTAAGAGGACGCCATAACACGGGAGAAACTTTTCATCGCAAATTCTCTTTCACCTCTATAACTAATTTAAAATTTAAAATATAAAAACGTGAGTTCACGCAAATCTGAATCAAATACTGAAAAAAAAAAAGATTTTAAAACATAAAAATGAAAACTTAGTATTACGTAATAGGGCAGTTATCTTTATTTTTACTTGTATTTTGATATTTGATATTTTTTTTCTTCATTAATTGTAACTTCATGACTTACTCTATGCTTGCCTGAATTCACTTTTTCTATACTTTAATTTTTAAGTTAGTAATGAAGATGAAACAGAATTTGCGATGAAAAGATTCTCCCGTTGTGTAGCGTCCTCTTAAGTGATAGTAAATAAAAATTAAAAAATATAATGAGAAAAAACGAAGCTTTTCTTCCTTGCCAATATTTAAAATTGTAATTGCCTAACTAATAGATTTCTTACACACATATACATAATATATTGATTTGTAATAGTTGCTAAAAAAAATTGAGAATAAAAAAAATATATGCATTAAGTCTTAAACGTTGCTACCACTAAGAAACATTTTGCTTAACGACCTTACAATTACATGATTTCTCAGAAAAGTATACCACCACTTTTTAATTTTTTGAAAGTGTGATCTAACATTTTAACCCTTTATTTACTAATTTAATATTGTTTAGTGGCGTGAATCTGCATGAATTAAAAAATTTGTAATACTTACTTATAAATCAAATGGCTAGTTTAGTATTTTATAAGACAGTAAGTTTATTCATCGCCTCCGATAACTGAAAGCCACCTGTTTCTCAAAGGTAGTCCGATCAGACCACCAGACAAGTAAACCAGTTTACACAATGACCACAGAATATCCAGTAAAAACGAAAAAGAAGCAAATTTACTTCTTAAAATCTGTTTAATTAGTGATTATGATTGGTTCGTCTTATTTATTTGGTGACCACAACATTTATCAATTTTATGAATATTAAAGTAAGATAAATTTGTATCAGGTCTTTTAATAATAGATATTCGGTGCATAGGCACAGTTGGTTCACTTTCCAAACAATCTGCGCAGACTACTAGTAAAAGAAACCGAGTTAAGGTTTATTACAAAAATTTGCTATTCAAACATAAATATTTAAATACGATTAACTCGTTGCAATCGGGTCGCGTAAGAATATGTTTTTTGAAATTTCTGCGATCCATACAAAAGTTTAAAAAGTCGTAGCAAAACTACTTAGCTTCAGCTCTGTTATACAAAAAAAATTATCCATTCGTGATTGCTACAAATATAAATGATTTAGTTATCAGTAATACAATCATTCGTGTTGTAATTTTTTATTTTTTATTTTTTTAATTGAAGTTGTTGCTATATAGTGATAAGTTTGCTCCAATTTTTATGAAATTTTGCTACTACGTTTTAAAAATTTTATTCTATAACAACAATATTACATTTTCCGGAAAAGTTTCCCGCATGTAATGTGTTAATACTTTTTAAGAGAAATGAGTGAAAAGGAGCCGTGGTTGCTCAGGGAATAGAGCACTCGTTCTCAATAACGTGACCCGCGTTCGAACTCCAGCGAAAACTGGTCTATACGAATTCTGCTCCCGGCTCTCATCGATCTCATTGCTCACGTAAAATATCCTCAGTGGTAGACGGGTCATGTATTAGAGTCCCCTTGCCGTTGGGCTAACCATGGGAAGTTTCCGTGGTTTTCCACAGTTCCATCAAAAAGTCCTCCACGAAGACGAACTTCTCCCAATACTTGATCCAGGAGTTCCCTTCTCTTCTGGATTGGGTTCAAAATAGGCTACGAAATTGAACACTACCAGCCATGAACTCAAAAATTGGATCGACTGTTCAACGACAGTTATTAATTATAAATAAATAAATAACAATGAGTGAAAAGGGAATAAATTTGTTAATTTTTAACCACTTTTTACTTTTTATTTATATTATCCGATGATTTTTTTTTTTTTTGCAACATGAGAGTGGAATTTATTGGACACACTTTAAAACTGCTTTGATTGGAAGCTATGAATATGTTGTTACAATACGTTTACAATTAAACTAAGTTTAGATTTTAAATTTATAAAAAAAAAATTATTATAATTATATTAAGTTTGAAACATACGTTTTGCTTCTCCAAAATAATCATGAGCAGTAAAATCATATTATATTACTATTATTCTTATCTGTAAGATAAATACAAGTTTTTATCTTTTTGAAAGAGTAAGTGAAAGTTTTGGCGATAAATACGGGTTAATTAAACTTTACTAGGTATTTTGAATTCAGACTTACTCTTACAGGTTGATCACATGAGCGACATAAATGCGCTTTTAAACATAGATATGAGCACAAAAGACAATTTGGGCAACTTCCGATGAGAGGATGCATTTTTAGTGCAGGTAGAATATACCGGAAAGTGTCGGTTTCCGCAGTGAAAATACAGAAAAAGTCACGTACTTCCTAACTTCGATTTTTGCTATTTAAAGGGATGTATTAATTATTTTCTTTTGATAAATATTCCGTTGCTGTAAATTTGCAAGATTTTTAGGGTGTTACTAGTTGGCAACTATGATCTTGATCGGTGGGTCAACAGGGAAGAATTTTCTTAGTGGTATTAACACTTATTTTTAATGTATAAATCTTTGATTCAGAAATTTAAAAAAAAAATTATCCTCCATGTTTAACTTTCATATATAATACATATCCATGTATATATTATCCCCCATAAAATTTATCCACCATGTTAAATCAAGAATTCAAACATATGTACATGAGTTTTATTAATTCGACAGCTATTGCTTTAAGAGTTGGTCCGTAATCTCATATTTAGCAGGACAGTCCAGGATAGGCCAAGGCTTGTCCTGGTTCTTGTGGGTTGAAAAATCATCCACGCTATCCTGAAAGAGTAGGTATAGTAGCTAAATTTAAAAAAAATAATATATTTTTAAGCATATATATTTTTAATCATATCTATCAATAGTTTTTTAAAATTTGAAATTTAAAGTATCCCAAATCATTTTAAACAATGTAATTTTATATGACAATATACAATTATGAATAACAAAATTAATCGAATAATTTCAGAATAATAAAATTTCAAAAAAGTCAGAATTGTGAAGTTTCTTTTTAATGAAGTTCTTGTTTTGAAATTCTGCAATATCATCTCTTTTCCAAAAATTTGAAATGTGCATATGTAATTTTAGAACAAAATGTAACTATTTACATTTTAATACAGTGGTTGGACAAAAGTATGGAAATAATTCTATTCCAATTCTATGTAAACTCTTTTCTTTTCTTTCTTTTTTTTTTTTTTTTTTGCAGCCAGGTGTTTCTGAAGACTTTACACAATAAAACTGTTGTCACATTTTGAAAAATCATGCTTGAAGCTTTTACAAATTACGTCATATTCACCCGTGCAAACTTCTGGATCGACTAAAATGAGAGGAGGTTAGTAACTCAGGGTACCCATGATCTGGAAAAAATAATTAAGTGGGTAGCTAAGATTTTTCAAGACTACTGAAAAATGTTTAAATTTTTCTTTCACTTGTTAATTAGGTAATTATTCCAGGGATACTTTTTTGACCCATATATATTTCCATTAAATTAAATATTCATTTTTTATTAGTTAATTATTCCAGAGCTACTTTTTTAGACCCATATATATTTCCCTTAAATTAAATATTCATTTTTATTTGTTAATTAGGAAATTATACCAGAGCTTCCTTTTTAGACCCGTATATAATTCCTTTGAATTAAATATTCATTTTTATTTGTTAATTAGGAAATTATTCCAGAGCTTCCTTTTTAGACCCGTATATAATTCCTTTGAATTAAATATTCATTTTTATTTGTTAATTAGGAAATTATTCCAGAGCTTCCTTTTTAGACCCGTATATAATTCCTTTGAATTAAATATTCATTTTTATTTGTTAATTAGGAAATTATACCAGAGCTTCCTTTTTAGACCCGTATATAATTCCTTTGAATTAAATATTCATTTTTATTTGTTAATTAGGAAATTATTCCAGAGCTTCCTTTTTAGACCCGTATATAATTCCTTTGAATTAAATATTCATTTTTATTTGTTAATTAGGAAATTATTCCAGAGCTTCCTTTTTAGACCCGTATATAATTCCTTTGAATTAAATATTCATTTTTATTTGTTAATTAGGAAATTATACCAGAGCTTCCTTTTTAGACCCGTATATAATTCCTTTGAATTAAATATTCATTTTTATTTGTTAATTAGGAAATTATTCCAGAGCTTCCTTTTTAGACCCGTATATAATTCCTTTGAATTAAATATTCATTTTTATTTGTTAATTAGGAAATTATACCAGAGCTTCCTTTTTAGACCCGTATATAATTCCTTTGAATTAAATATTCATTTTTATTTGTTAATTAGGAAATTATTCCAGAGCTGCTTTTTTAGACCCATATATATGATTCCTTTGAATTAAATATTCATTTTTATTTGTTCATTAGGAAGTTATTCCAGAGCTATTTTTATAGACCTATATATACTTCCTTTAAATTAAATATTAAATTTTATCTTAAAACATCTAGACTTATCAAATTTTTCCTACCACTTTTAAAAACTTTCAAACTGTCAAAGATTTCTGTTCTCCGAATATTACTTTGACCGCAGTAAGTTTTCGTATGTTATTAAATTATATATATATATATATATATATATATATACATATTCATCCTATTAATTTGAAACAATCATTCCTTTTCGCGCTCATTGTGCCACTTTATAGAAAAACACACTGTATATTAGTGTGTTAGGTTTTTGTTTTTCTTATGAAAATTGATAGCGCAACAGGAGCGGGCCAGTTGTCTTGACCATACAACAAATCATTCTGTATCTTTTTACATTCTAAATGATGTGCGAGTGAAGTAAGTCAAAGAGGGGAAAAAATCTCCTAGCTTACTCCAATGTATAAACTGCCAGCAAGATTTGATTAATTCTTAAACTATACCATCAACTTCTGGTATTGCGACAAATGAACAGGACATCCCTATTGAAGTAACCACTGATTGTATTCTTAACTGAAAATTCCATTCTAGCTCATGAATCATTTCTTAATAATAAACAAATTTTTTCATTTCAGTATCTCTTCTTAATGCAATGAAGTGAGGACTAAAAACAACAAATATCCGTTTAAACGATGATATTTTTACTACTAGTTTCAAACAAAATAGTTTAGTTCCATTAAATTTTATTAGTATATATATATATATATATATATATATATATATATATATATATATATATATATAACGTTATTTTTAAACATTAATTGGCTACACTCTTTAATTTCTGATAGGACGCTGTGGTTGCTCAATATTATAAATAAAACACCTTGAAAAATTGAGATTTTATTGTATGAAAATTTTGAAATGGAACAAATCGGGGAAAAAACAAAAGTGACTTTTAAACTTGTGTAATAACAGTTAGTAATTAATTAATATAGTAAATAGTAGTAAATGAAAAATAGGTTTACCCAACTTTTATAGAGAAAATTTTTGCAACAAATCTTGTGATCATCGCCAGATCTAGAATTAAAGTTTGAAACATCTGTTTACCAAAGGATTTCGTAATTTAAGCATTAAAACACAGTTAATTAAGTTCCCTTAATAGTTTTTTTGACGCCTGTCGATTCAGGTTTTAGATTTTTAAAAAGATAATACAAAAATAAAAATAATTTCATAGCATCTAATGAAATATTATTTTTGTATCTTGATGCAAATAATCATGGCCGTGATAAAGCACTCAAATGTTGACGGGTAATTGTCGAATAAGACCAGTTTGACAAGTTTTTAACTTATTTGGCTTCAGAAACAAAATAACAAAACCAGAAATTAACCCACAACTAAATTATGAGAAACAGGCAAATGCTACACTTGCTCTCTATTGTAATTTTAACCTCATATCAGCTCAGCCGATGACGGGAAACTCAATTATTTCATTGTTGGCAATTATTCTGGAAAAGCAAGAGATTCATAACAAAAAAGATATCAGCGTCGCACCTCTTTTAGAACGCTTTCGAATCTTCGTTTTATATAAGCTTTCAAAAGAAAAGGGAAAAGTCATTTTTTAATTACTAGATTTCACTTTCCGGCGGTAAACAATTATATCCAACAAAATTCTTCATTCTGGTCTATAAAAATTTTACATTGAGATTTCTAATTTTAAATAAATGCTTGTCACTACATTTTATAAAAACAGAGGTATGTTCATCCGAATAAATTGAACTCAAATAATTCATTTACACGTAAAGTGCTTCTGAAGTTCGAGATTACTTAAAATATTTATTATGCTTATATTTCATAAATAACAGAATATTTCCTTATAAAATTCTAAAGGTTAATTTATTATCAAAGGAATATTCACAAGACTTTTAACAATAGTTTCCACTTATAAAGATGCGTAATTTTTTGAGTTAAAAATTTTGGTCTAACAAAATATATGTGTGATTGCAAAAAAAGTATTAATATAATAAAAACCATCCGAAACATAATTTGAATTCATTTCTTTTATTTTTACTCTTTAACAATACTGCATTTAAAAATAATCATTCACAGCATTATTTCATGAGAAAAAATTTTTTTAACTACTCAACATATCAGATATTAGATTTTGTAAAAGCACTCCCACTAAATGCCAAAGGGGTCATGGAGGTACTCCATAATTTCATGAC
This sequence comes from Parasteatoda lunata, assembly GCA_949128135.1. Lineage (NCBI taxonomy): Eukaryota > Metazoa > Arthropoda > Arachnida > Araneae > Theridiidae > Parasteatoda > Parasteatoda lunata. The sequence goes on from OX421973.1 coordinate 83,958,887, forward strand.
CGACAGCACCCTAGAGAACCTGGTATCTATCGATTTGAAGCAAAGAATAGAACCCTGGTTAAGGAGACCAAACTTCTCTAACCCATTTTAAGTCAAGTACAGAAATTTTATAAAATAGTATTATTTTTATTAAGACACAAAAAGTTTCGTGCATGAAAAATAATTTATTTAAGAAACAAAATGGTGAGTATATGCACCATTGACCAAATCAACTGGCAAACCATTTGGTTAAACTCTAGCTTTTTTGTAATTTTTTTTAAAAATTTTATTTACAGAACTTGCAACTGTTATTCATCATAAAAACATATGGTGAATCACATGTGAGACATTTATCCATTTCCAAAATGTCGAATTTTTTGATAACCATTTCCAACTTCCAAAAAAGAAACTCATATTTTGAAAATTTTTCAACAAAAAATGTCTACTCCAATTGAATCGCTAATATTTTATAGATAGCTTTAAAACCTTTAAAAATAGCAGAAAATTAAAATTCGGAAAAAATATACTTCACAGTGTTAATAAAAAAATTCTTGAAATGGTGCGTTTACACATCTTCGGCCTAAAACGGGTTAAATGTCATTGCAACTTTGATTTTGTGAAAGATAAAATATTACAACATGAAGAAAACTCTGCAGGGTAGAGGAATTTTTACTAGAAATAATTGTAAGAGACTTTAAAAAAAAAACTATTTTACTTGAAACTCAATTCATGTTTACTCTTTCAGCTCATTCTATGATTATTCACCTTCATATTTATTTCAAATATTTTTCATATTCTGTCAAAAAAATCATAAATAAATAAAAAGATGCGTGCAATTTTCTAAAATTTTTTGTGCCATGACCAGTGACTGCTGTGTCCTATTAAAAATGAAATGTTGACAGGAGACTCATATTTTTTGCTTAGTTTTCGATGAAACAAGATATTTTAACTAAAACAGCATTTTAAACATTTGCACAATTATATTTAGGTCTAAAAATTACAAACGATGTTAACTTTAAAATAAGCTAATAAATTATTAGCTTTAAATGAAACTAAATCTTTTGTAAATTAAAGTAAATTGGTTATTACTTTTACATTTTTATAAAATGCTGAAAACCACCTGACTATTACTTGTTTCAGTAGACCTATGGGTATTTTGGTTAAAAAATTACATAAATGTATCAAAACAGGATGAGTAAGGATTAAAGGACACAGGAATATTTATTTTCGTAACATTTTCTTATTTGAACAAAACATGGAGTGTAAATTATAGTGCAAAAATTAAAAGAAAAATACGATATAATGCTATATAATTTTTATTATCAAAAATAAAAAATCAACAATTAGCTGGAAAAACGACACAGTGGTAGAGATATCATGACATTGTCAGAATATTTGATTTATTACAAATTAATTCAAAACACTATTTAATGTTAAATTGTATACATTAAGGCTGCATGCGTAGAGCACCATCCAATCTAATGACACAACCATTCAACATTGGATTCTCAATCATAGATTGCACTAAGTGGGCATATTCATCAGGATTACCAAGTCTTTTAGGGAAAGGAACATCCTTGGCTAACTCTTGCCGTACTTTTTCGGGAAGACCCCTTAGCAGAGGCGTGTCAAACAAACCTATAAATGACATGTTAAAGAAAAATTATAGAAAATTAAAACTGAGTTTATTTTTAATCAATATTGATTTTAAGAATGAAAATTTTTATATTTAAATGCATAGTTCAACCCTTTATAAAGTTGTAGGAAATATGCTTGCCACAAACTTATTAGATAGGAAACTATTTTCATATTCAGGAATCACGCAACCATCAGTTGATAACTTCTGAAAATTCAAATAGAAAATACCTATGTTTACAAAAAATGGGAGTAACAGTAAAGGTTTAGGATGCAGAATAAAAGCCAATGATTGGGAACCATTTTCTCTAGTGTATTACACATTCAAGTTCGTTTGTAGTTATAAACACAGCCTATAAATTAGGCTAAATATAAGAAGATATATCATTAAAAAATGCCCTGGATATTTGAAAGTAAGGCATATATTTACTGTTGATTAATTAATTGTATATATATGTTAGATTCAATCTTAATCTATGATTCAAGAATTCATTTTTAGCATTTGTAAGAAATCTTATAAAGAATGCATTCGAGAACTACGGCATGTAGCATGTAAAATTAATTTAATTGTATAGAAAACCATGAAATTGTTCAAAATAAAACGATATTAAAATAATAATTAAGAATCTCTTTATTTTCATTCCTACTTATTCAATAAGCTTTAAAAATTGACTTTTTTTCACAAAAATAATAAAATAAATTTCAAAAAGAAAAATTCTGTCAGTTTAGCAGACTATAGTTATAGTTATAGCAGTTATGGCGATTTCTTTGCATCAGAATGTTTTTTCAATATACCTGCTGATTACATAAAAAATTAATTTATGCTTGGCAATAATGAATATTTAACATTTTCTTTGAAATTATTTTATTACTATTTTTATTATTTTTTTCTCAGTAACTTCACATAAAAATTATATGAAATACTATTTTAAATGATCATATACATAGATTTTAGGAAGGATACTAAGAAAACATTTTTTTTCATTGGGTAATTTTTAAATGCAAACGCATTATTTAAAATTTCTCTTCAGTATGTTTTTTTCTCCCCATTAGAAGAATAGTACTATATTTCAATTGTAAAATAAAGAAAAATAATAGGTTGAAATTATACTGCATTTTTATTTTAAACAAAACTGAATATGAATAATGAGATATGATTAATTGATATTTGACCTCCTGCTAAATGATTATTCATTGTACTCATTCATATATACTCATTCACTTTATTAAAAAAATGAACACTCGAAATTTTAAGACTGAAATCCATGGCAAGAATGTTAAAAAAATAAGTAACAAAATTAGAATTGTAATAAAAATATTTATATTCATACTTCAAAATTAATTATTTTTACAAATTCTCGGCAAGCAGGAAAGATATTCTATTTTTACCATGTAAAGACACAGAAAATTATATGAACAAAATTTAATTACTTAACAAGGGACAGGGTGTTAATATATTTAAAAAAAAATTGCTTTTACAATTATCAAAAAGAAAAAGAAAAGAAACTATTTTCAATGAGCTTTGAAGAAAATATTAAATCCCGATATACAACCAAATATGCAAAAAATGCATTTATCATTAACATCTTAAATATTTTGAAATAATTTTTGTTTTACTTTATAATATAAATAGGTTTCATTATCACTAGTAACTGAAATATGAATTTTAAAAATTTAAGTAATTTTTTAGAAACACATTTCAATAAATAAAAGTTGTAACAAAATCTATACCAAAAATATTAATTACTTAAATAATAGGTAAGAGAATTGTGTTTAGATAATTCTCTACAGATTACATTAAAGAACTCTTTGTCTACCTCAAGAGGATCCTAAATAGAAACAAAATCTACTACTTACCCTAAAAAAAAAACAGTTAAAAAAATCACAAAAAATTGAAACAAAATCAAAAAATATATTTGTAACAAGAACAAAAATCAGCAGTGCATTATTAAATTAAAATGGTTTAGATATTATAAAAATGTACTAAAAACTCACCAAAATTGTAAAAATTAACCTGAAAAAATAGTGCAATAATAAGAAAATAGTGCAATAATACTGATTATAAAATTAAATTCTTCAAAAGTTCTAAAAAAGTATAAAAATAGCAAAAAGTTCACAAATTTTGAGCACGAAATGCTATAACATGTTTAAAAAAATAACATTCTTCATAACTTATAAAAATCTTTTATGAAATTTTTTTGAAAAAGTATTAAAAATTACCTGGAGCAATAGTACAACAGCGAATGCCTTCACATTCTAGGTCTCTAGCTAAAGGGAGAGTCATGCCCACTATTCCACCTTTACTGGCCGAATAAGCTATTTGTCCCCGCTGACCATCATAGGCAGCAACACTGGCTGTATTGATAATAACACCTTTTTGGCCATCTTCATCTGGCTGATTTTTAGACATCAGTCCTACAGCCAGCCGAGTCACATTAAATGTTCCAATTGTATTCACCTACATCAAGACAAAGCATAAAAAGGAAATGAAAAGTATGAAGAAGGGTTGGCATGATTTAAATCGCTATGTTATCAATCACTTATCACTTTAAATCGCATTATCAAATTTACTCAGTCCGGATTTTCTCTATCCATTTGCATGTTAAATTATCACTTTCAGTGAACACTACATCGTTTATAATTACCACGGTTTCCAAGAATATTCATTAGGTATTCAGATGGAACCTGTTCTTTTCTTTTGAGAAAAAAAAGTCACTAATGAATCAGTTGACATTTTATGCCCTGCTTGCTTACATAAAGTTTGAGGATAGCAGAAAACAAACTAATTTAACATCACAACTGAATATCAACATTTTGAATTGTTATGACAGAATACCAAAAATGAGTCAATGCAATGTTGCAACACAGTTATACATATATCAACCTTTAATTTGAAAAATATAGAAAAACGGTGATGATCTTATAAGAAAAGTAAAACAAAATTAAACGAAGGAAAGTGCAAATGAAATAAAACTGGTCAAGTAAAAAAGAGTTATAAAAGCTCATGTTCGAGAACATGATGGTCCAGTAAACGGATCGCTAATGCAACAGAAAGTGGAAAACTTAGCTACTTATATGGGCTAAAAAGACTTTGTTGCAACAAAGTATTGGTTCAAAGGTTGGAGAAATGCAAAAACACTTTTCAATAGAATTAATTGCAAATCAAAAATACTGACAAGTCATGCATGGAAGATTGGGTACAAGAAAAGTTCTTAAAACTACCTGCCTCATATTCACCAGAAAACATGTACAATGCAAATGAAACTGCTTTTATATTCAAAGTACTACCGGAATAAACATATTATTCCATAATGGAAGCTCAAAAAGATCTAAAATTTCAAAAGAACATGTTAGTTTGCAGTGCTGCATCAGTGCATTTAAAAAGAAAAATCACATTTTGCTATTCGTTTATTATTATTAATCGGTTAATGTTAACAAAATCATTTTGCCTGGAAATAATCACATGAAATGTAGAGTATTATAATATAATTTAGAAAAAAATATTAAGTACAATAACAGATTAAATTACATCAACTAAAATTATTTAAAATGTTCTTTTCAACAAGGCCCCACTTCAAATTTTCTGTTAGTCAAATATTTTATGGCCAAGTAATAAAATTTAGAAAAATATGAAGTACAGTACAGATTAAATTGCATAAACTAAAATAAAACTTCAATCATACAAAAGGGCATAAGAGAAACACTTAAAGGGAACTGAAAACAAAAACAAATTAAATTTGATAAGATTTCATAAAAATAGAAATTCTCAATAAAGGTAATATTTAAACTTCTTTGTTGATAATTTAACAAGAACTAAGAAACTATTCTTAACAGTTAAACAAAATACAGTAATACCTTAGCATATCATTCCCACATCTTTCATTCCCCGGTATGTATCGACTTGTTTTAATGGTCCCGTCACTGTTGTTATTCTCATACTGTTAAGAATAACTTTTTAGGTCATTTTTGAAACAAGCAGATTCCTGCATCCATTGTTAGGAATTTCTATCGAAATTTAAAAATTTTTTTTTCTTCAGTTATTTTACTATAAGAAGAAAAAAATAGTAACTCCTCATGCAAATGATGCAAAAGAAAATGAGGATTAGTTTCAGTTTGGGAAAAACTGCTCAAAAGACATGTTCAACATTCATGCAAAAAAGTTTAAAATAAGTAGATGAAAAAGTTTAAACGTTTGCTGTCGACTTATGAAAAGATTACAGAAAGCCGAAGAGATACAAAATTCCTGATTATTTTAAATAAATGTATTTATTCATCTTCCTTTTGCATAATAAATATTCATGCATTAAGTACATAATTTGTCATTTAAAACTTTTATACCAATTATAAATTAAATTATTTACATCTCTATTACTTTTCATACATTTTCAAATCATTACTTGGTAATTTATGTTGACCTTCATTCATCATTTTCTCATGTATCTTGTTTAGATATAATTACAGTAGAATTATTGAAATAAAAGTATTTTCTATTCTCAGAAAGGAAAAAAAAAAACTTACACTAAGAACTTTCGTAAAATCTTCTAAAGAATGTGGAACACCTTTTTTAAAGTTGTAAGTTTTACTAGCAACACCTATTCCTGCACAATTTACTGCAACATCTAGTTTATGAAATCTGGTTTTCGCTATGTTTAAAGCTTCCAAAACATCCTTCTCCTTTGTCACCTAAAAATATACAATTCATCAAAATCGAACAATTTCTTAAAGCAATGATTGTTGATAAATAAGTAACAATAATTGCAGAAATTAAAAAAGAGCCAAAGGACTAGTAACTAAAAGATGTTACTAGTCCTAAAACATTTTCACTCAGTGATTCAACAAGACTTTGGAAATTATTATTGATCCTAAGGTCTCAGAATTTCCAACTTTCTGAGATCTTTTTTTAATATAGATAAGTTCCTATTGAAAATAATATAACACATTCTAAATTTTCAAAATTCTATAAGAATTTTTTTTTTTTTAAAAATTGCACTTTGAATGATTTCTCAAAAACTAAAAAAATTAAAGAGGAGAAAAAGTAGTCTTTAAGTTGGGAAAAAATTATCTGTAATGTTGAACAGAGGATATATTCTCTATCTATTCACCTATCTATTACTATACACATTTTTAAGGGTTCAATCTATTTATAGACAAAACAAGGAATTTCATATCAACAGAAGAAATATATTTGAAATCAAGAATTTCAGTTTGAACTGATCCAACTCTTTTTTTAAGGAAAAGCACCAGCGTAATATGAGTGTTCGTATTATTTTCATTTATCCTAAGAATTACACATCCCAGAGGACCTCAAAACTTTTGTTGCGCATCCTAACTACCATTTTTGCCATCTATTGAACGTGAGCAGAATCACTGTCACTGGTCTGTTTACAAGTTTCTATTAGATTCTTTTTTAAATAAATGGTTAATAAATTAAATTTAAATGAAAAAAGGTAATAAAAAGAATGTGTAATATGTTCTCCATTATTATAAAATATTCTACCTAATGACAAAAAACCAACTATAAAGAAAAAAAATTACTCAATTTTTTAAGAACCAATTATTTTGTTGAATTTGTAATAACTTCAAATCTTCAACAGAAAGAAAAATAAAAGATTAATCTCATAAAATTGATAATGTGCTGCTGTCAGTTGTAACGAATCTTCAGGGGAAAAAACCCTATCACAAACGTTTTTTTTTCCCTAGGGTTTTGGAGATGTGTTCATACATTTAGTAAACAAAATATGTAATTAAATTTTGTTGTTGTTACTTATGCTACTTGCCAATATCAACAAGCCTACATGGGAATCAATTGACTTTTTAAAGTAGAGGGTGCATTTCATGCTTTTTCCAATGATGCCATCAATGGCCAAGAAAATTAAGCCACACACGTCACAGCCCTATTGACAGGTAGGACCCAATTTGGGTTTTTTTATTATAATTTTACAGTGTTGAGCATAATCTTGTATCTATTTACAATTTAAAAACTCCTTACAAAAGTTTTTTGCAATAACAGGATCCTATTTGCACAAATTCACAAAAGCAGGAAAACCTGGTTGAAAAAATGTGACTCAATGCTTATTTTATATTCAAAAATTATGAATAGTTTTTTCACAATTTTACAAAAACAGGACCTTTCACAAAATGTCTGGACAGACCCCTGCTCTTAACTATCTATTAACTGTCTGCCCCTTCCCAAATTATACAATTTTTAAATGATTTTTTTTTTTTTTTTTTTTTTTTTTTTTTTGAAGGAAAAAAACAAAAACAAATTTGGTTCAATCTAACTAACTCTGACCAGAGTAATTGTTATCAGGAATAAATTACACGAATATGAAAAGTACAAAAAAATTTAACTAGCTAATAATTACATCAATTGCAGCAAAAGCACATTTATCTCCCAATTCTTCAGCAATTTTATGACCATTTGACGTGGGTAAGTCACAAATCACAACTGATGCTCCTTTCTGAATCAGGCGACGGGTTGTGGCTTCTCCAAGCCCAGATGCTCCACCAGTTACGAGAGCTACCAAGCCCTATAGAAATAAAATAAAAAAATATTGAATATAATAACTTTAATGAAAATTGAACATAATTTATAAAAAATAGTTAGACAAAAATATTGTTTTTAAACATTTATGTATATCATGAAAGCAACACTTTCTTTGAAGTATATGCCAAAAAAATGAAAAAACAGCCCACATTGCAGTGAAGGATAAGAAAACAACAGTCAAAACCATTTATGACTAGAAAATTAGTAATCAGGGCAATGTGGTTGTAAAATTAGAATGCTTTTTGAACCACATTTGGTGGAAATGCGTACGAAAAAAAATTTCATAAAATGCAAGAATGCACTTTAAAACTGAGTTACTTTTCATTGCCTAACATTTACATGCAAAGAGAGATATTTAAGCTTGTTTAGAATTCTCCCCCCCCCCTTTTGTTGTTGTTGCTCGATCTTGTAATTAACTTTTACAGCACTCAATATTTTATGACTGACACTCTGATAGCAAAAGCAAAACTGTTTAATAACACAAATGACTAGTACTAATCTTCTTCCTTGCACTTTTTTCAATATTTATAATTATTTGTTTGATCACTAACAATTTCACAAAATGTCACTTAATTTTCAGCAGCATTGAAATTAATATTATAACTTTTTGAAATCTTTAATATTTTCCTACAGTTATTCAACTGTTTTAAAAATTTAGTTTATTTCCCTTCGTAGAGAGAATTTTACATTTACTCTTCTTCAAATATATGTCAATAAAATGACAGAAACAATAAGAATAAAGAGCAATGATCCACAAACATTTGGTAATGAAAATAATTGAATAATGAATTTAGTCATTTATATTTAGTCCATGGTCCATAATTTACAATTGCTATAGGCTACTGAAAATTCAGCGGATGGTGAGTAAACTTTGTCTACTAAAATGCTGTATTTCAAATCAAACTATTATACTTTTCTCAGAATTAACAATTTTCAGTTAACAAATAGTGAAAATGGAGAGTAATTAATTTTGAGACTGAGACTTTTTGAGACTGTAGACCTAGATTGTAGACATATATTTATATAAACACTGCTTGCTTAGTAATGTCCTACGTTCCTATTATTCCGAAGAGAAAATTCCTGAATTTGGGATAGAGGAGATAAAGAAAAATTCCTAGAATTAAACTCAAAATCCCTTTATTAAACAAGTGGATGATAAATAAATAATCCCAAGAAACTGAAGAGACAAGATATTACAGGGTATAAGTGAATGTTGTGTGGGCAGAGAGGGTAAAATTCAAGTTTATATTTCAGGGCTTTTAACAAAGCAAAAATAAAGGAGCTTTAAGGACTTTTTTTGAAAAAATTAAGTACTTTTATTTAAACAATTATGGGTGTTAAAAATAGTATAATAATTATTTGTCATCAAATATGCATGTACCCTTGGAGATAGAGCTAATTATTTACCTTTCTAAGAACAATTTTATTATATTACAAGTACTGATATAACTGTATTTAATTTATTATGAACTGCTTTATTTTTAGTGCAATTGAGAATTTTAAAAAATGTCACAGTTTTTTTAAAAATTTTAAGTTACTTATTACACATTGAAACATACAGAATTATTAAATTCTGCACATTTTAGAAATAGTTGCCTTTAAAGACTGAAGTTCAAAAACTTTTTCTATTACTTCTGTTCTATAAACACATGCACCAACAATAGAATTGAGTTTCTTGAACTTTGTCAATATCGCCTTTCTTTGCCTTTGTCAATGTGGGTACCTTAAAACTGACAACAACAAAAAAAGCTCTCCAACATGCAAAATCTTGCTCCCCCACACTCTATTCTATGCTTTCAGAATGTTTCACACGGGGATGCATTTTGGCAAAAGGAAGAATATTTCAATACAAGAATCACAGCAAAGGCATGCTTTCTTCCCTTTACCTGTAGGCTAAGCCCTCGCTCACTCACACATCCCTTCTTGTATCATAAAATGCTCTACCCTCGTTGCAGAATCTCATTCTTGACAAAAGAAAGTCAAAATTTTTGCTTTAAAATTTCTTAATTGTCTAAATCCACTAGTGATACTGAAAATTAAGGACTTTTAAAAACCTTGAACTAAAAATAAGTACTTTTAAAGGCTCTAATTTTCCAACACAAAAATTAGAATTTTTAAAGACCAAAAAGAGTGTTTGCTTTAATAACATTAACTCACGTTTTAAGCTCCAGACTACCACATTTTTGTGCTATTCTAGCAGTGATCACAGCTTTGTGCGAAACAACCTTTAGCAGTAACAATAAACTGAGGACAGCTAATATACTCTTTGAAGACTGATACACTTGATAATTTTACCAGAATTTCTATAAATTGATTCCCGCAACAAAGTTTGGAGTAAGACTTTAATTAGACACATGGTCTTTGAGTGTCAAAATGTAGAGGTAAACAAATATGAAGTGTTAAAAGTATGGGAACATTTTTGATGTCTTAATTTTTTGATATTTTATAATATGAGGATAACACTGTAACCATTGAAACTATCTTTATTAAACTAATATCAGCCTTTCTTTAGCAATAAACATGATTTAGATTTTTATTTTCTGCACTCTTTATGGTTTTGATCACTAAAGTTCTTTATTCTACATTTGTTAATATTTAAAAAATTCTTTATATTTTTTGTAAAAATAGTGAGTAAAAATTTCAGTCTAACTTAGAGTTTAGAAATGAAAGTTCTTAGCCTTAGCTAGTCGTTATAATTACTATATAAATGTGGAATTTACATCTAATCATTTTATAAACTATACGTAAATGTGAAAGTAATCGAATCATTTCAAGTACTAAATATAAAAGTGAAATTAAACTCTAGTTATTTTATTTTGAATATAGATCTTTTTAGGAATTGTAGTGTCAATTCAGAATTTCCAATTTGTCTGTAATCTTATAATAGTGCATGATTCACTTCAGAAACTTTACTAATTGCTTAGCCCACTTTCCACAGCTTATTTAGTTGTTAAAAGTAGCATTTTTATGGCTTATATTTTTTTCAAGAAGACTTCAAATCTGCATATTTTTATGATTTTAGCCAGAAATGACAAAAAACATTTTATACTGCATTTAAGAAATTTGAAAAAAAAAACAATTTCTTAAGTGCTTTTGATAAGAATAAAATTTTCACATGAGTCAGAAACAAGTTTCATATATTTTAAACGTTCATAGCTCTCAAAATAGTCTGGAATATTCAACGAAACGATTTTCAAGAAAATTATAAAAATTTCCTCGCTCATTCCTGTTTTTAGCAGGACTTGGTTCTATCAGTAAAAGGGGCCAAAAAAAAAAAAAAAAAACAATTATTACATATTTTCAGCCTTTGATCATAAACACTTTTTAGTCATCTTCAAGTATGTTACAGATCTCTAATATTTAAAGTGGTAGTATATTTTACTATTTAATATTAGAACTAAAATGATATTTAATAACAATACCACAATATTTAAATAATTGAATGAATTATATAAGGATCAAATGAATTATATAAAAAATCGCGGAAACAAGTAGATATTGTTAAGAGCTGAAAAAAGTAGGAACATATTTGATAACTTATGTTTCTTCACTAACCACTTAAAGTACTATTAAGAGCTAAAACTTCCGGGTTGGTAGGTCTCATATTGCAAAAACCATGCTTTCATTTTTATGCCTTCGTTCATTTGTACACAATAAATGGAAAAAAATAAATACACCCTTGAACAGCGGTCTCGTTTAATATTTACTCACCTTAATCACTCTAATAGAACCTGACATAGTACTAAATGTATAACAAAAAATATCAATAGACGATCATTAGAGATTTGTGTTATTGCATAATGAATCATAAAAATATTTTGTCAACGCCTCCGCCTCACTACTTCTGTTCACTTTAATACCCGATTGAAAATCATAAACTTAACGTAAACGGCAACCAACACTCCGAAATTCAGGATGGCAGCGCTAAATTATGTCACCTGGAAATAAGATCGGTTCCATGTTTCAACCCACCTCTTTTTTTCTCTCTCTTCTTCTTCTCAGTTATATGGGAATATTCTACGCTATTTTTTCCTTCCATAGCATTTTTCACATTTAAGTGTGAAAAATTTTAACATTTCCATTGCGATTTCCTTAAGAACTATGTTTTATGCAGTTTTGAGTTCCATATAATTCCCTAAAAGTCTTTAATCTATTTGAATATCAAGAAAGAAAGTAACTTACTAACTTCTCCTATAACTGTCCACACGTTTTTGGTGAAAGCATGCAAAGTGTTACCATATATAGAGAGTTCTGCTCTGTGCCATCTGTAGCTTGTTTCAATCGTCAATACTTTATTTTACAATTTGTGAAAACACAACTTCCAGTACAAAATATAAAACTGGAATCTCTACTTCTACATCTAAATAAGGGCAAGATAAAACAATACATGTTTATGCCTACTGTTTATGCTCTATTCAGATCCTGATTTAGAAATGCGGGGGCCCTGGATACAGATTTGTTAGGGGGCCCCCTGATCGTGACTTTAAAACAAATTTACATGTTGCTTAGCTACGAAGTGTTTCTAAATTACAAGTAATATTTTTTAAATAACTTTAACATGAGTAAATTACTATATATTAGTAAATTTTAGCTTATATTTATTTCAAGTTTTCGTTAACTCATAATTTTAATGTATAATTCTTAAAGGAAAACACAAAAAGAATTGTAACATTCAGAAATGCGGCTCTTGCACTGCCGATTGACATCAAAAAAAATAGAGAAATCAAGTTTTCATGAGAATTTTTTACCAGTCAGGTTCTGATTCGACGACGATCAGAAGTGCGTGATCCTCTGATTAGTAGGGTCGAACTTGATCTAATCTAGAGCCACTGAAGTAGACAGGCCGACTTATCATTTATTTTGGAGCAAAAGCTTTTCCCCCAACAATGAAGAGCTATAAGATTTGGTAACTTATCGCTAGAAACGACGTTAACCTCAACTATCACATTTTCATAACATTTATTTAAATAAGTAATACATAAATAAGGAATACAATTTAAATATATATATAGCTATATGTTATTCATTGCTAGATAGAAATAGTTTTTACACATTTTTGGTTCTTTAATAATAAAAACTAAGCAACTGGAGAAGAATTAGACTATACTAGATTCAAGTTTATCTAAATCTGATCCAGGTTTTGGGCAGCCTATTTCTTTCAATCTTTTCTGAGGAATTTTTTCGGAATTTTGAAACTTGTTAGAATAGCATCAGGTCTTAACTTATTGTGACCATCTTTTGTATTTATTTCTAGTTGAAATTCTTCAAAATGATCCTGCAAAAATAGAATACGTTTTTTTTTTTTTTTTTTTTTTTTTTTTTCATAATTAAATGAAATCACAATAAAAAAAATTTAGAGCTTACAATTTTTAAACATACTGTCATGAAATTTTCTAACAGAAAAACTAATTATTTCAGCAATTTAACACAAGAATTTCAAAGAAAAAAAAAAACATTGGTAGATCCAAAAATAGTAAAAGATCGCATATTAAATAAATTTCTTATGATAACAAGAAATGTAAACAAATCGTTTGAACTTTAGGAGATATATTACCATAAATAACTAAAAAGCAAACTTAAATTAGCCAAGATTTAGAAAGTAACTATTTGATCTTAGTGAAATAAAACAGAATACAATAAAAAACAGGTAAATATTTGTTTTTAACAAAAAGAAATACTTATAAGTAAATGCAAAACTTGACGATTCTGAAATAAGTTTGGCGAATACTTTATTCAGCCTATCTCTTGCTTTCATTTTTTAGTTTTATTGCACATAAGCAGTTAAAATTGTTAAATAAATCAATAAATATTGTTTATTAAGCAGTTTGTTTATTGCTTATTAAGTATTTGCACATAAGCAGTTTTTTTAAATATTGTTAATATTGTTCAATAAGTCATATTTTAAATAAGTATATACTTAAAAAATACAATTTTCAATGAATATTCCTATATTTGGCACATATAGTTAAAACTGTAAAATTCAAGTAACCCTGCAAGTTATTCGCTTAGTTGTTTTTTTTTTTTTTTTTGTTTTTTGTTTTTGTTTTAAATAGACGAAAACAAACATTTAAAAAAAATTCTAACAACTTAATATCGTTTATATACTACATATATAAGTAAATAAATCTAATAAATTATAAATAAATGAGTATTTACCTCACATAAGAGAGCTCCAGTTCCAGACTGCCAATTGGATCTTCTGCAATTTATTATCCATTTCTTCTTTCTTTTCACATTTGAAAGAAATCTGAACATACGAAAGCCTTTTTTTTTTTTTTAACTGTTTGTGCAATTTACTGCCGCACAACCACCTATATCAATAATTTTATGTATCCAAATAGTCTTCAAACTCTCTCGCTAATACTATCATATCCTTAACTTGCGAACTTGTTTGCTCCAATATAGTTGATAGGCCAGCTCTGATAGTATAGGAGCCTTAATCTAATAAAAAAAATCTGATTAACAGAAAAGTTAAGAAAATTTGATTTCGTCCAAGAAAATAAAGATCAACATAAAATCTCAGTCAAAAAATTTGGCAATAATTTTTGAAAGTCTGACACAGGACACATTTTGTTCTCACAGTTTTACGACCTGTGGAAGAATTAAATTAGCAGTAAAAAAATTAGATTATATTTCAAAAGTTTCTAAAAATTTCCCAGTTATTTTTTTTAAATTAGAAAGTAAGATTTGAATGGTAAGGGGTTTTCCACAAATTTAATTTTTTACTATTAATTAAGATTTATTAAAAATGACATCGCATTATGTTTTATTTCCTATAACCGTCTCATCTTGCAGTCTGGATCATCATTTGAGAATATTATCATCTGTTATTCAATTTTGTTTTAAAATACAAAATGGTATTCGGGGAAAACCCCTTTCATTGAGAGTTTTAAATACAACAAGTACAAAAGCTATTAAAAAATTTGCTAGAAACTTTTTGCATTTTCAAGACATTCTAATCGGACTTTTTCCATAAATTACCAAATGTTTTCTGCGTACTCATATATAAAGCTTTTTTTAATACTCATATATAAAGAGTAAATACTTATATATAAAGCTTTTGTTATGATTTCTTTTCAAATTTTAAAATTTAATTTCTATTATTAATTAAAATTACTCAAAAATTTTGTTTAATTTCATTGAATATTTCAGCAGTTATAAGTAAAAAAAATCCTTTCTTTATAGAAATGTCCACATCTTCATGAATATTTAAGCTAGGTCAACTAGATTTCGCAGTTATTGCATGTAATAGCCAATATAATTTACATAAGTACAAGCATATATTGTTTGGCATTCAAAAACATTCTTTTGCGTTCGTAATTTATTGCCGGTCCCTCAAACCTCTAAAAGCTTTTAATTTTATTGAAATGTATAAAAAATTTCATGACCTATACTTCTAAAGTATTTCTTGAGAAATATGGAAAAAAAATTAGTTTGTGAAGTGATTTCATTATTTTATCCAAACCTTGCAGGAGCCAATATCAAATAAATCGAATTCTCAATAGACACCACACAAATTATTTCACATTTTGTAACGTAGAAAATTTGACTAGTAAATGAACTTATAAGCAAAACTTTAATATTTGCTTCAATCTCTTAAATATTGAACCACAGTGGTGACGAAGTATCATTGGGAAAAACTGGGATTTTACTTTTGTCGGTGGCTTGAAGCTCACTCAGGCCAACTCCTCTAAACTCTCTGCAATTTTATCTACTCAAAATTATATAGTTTCTTAACTTATCCCGCGTCTATTATTAAATACTATTAGTAATGTAATAAAAAACTAACAGCAGTAAAATATTATTTTTTGCAGCAACACACTTTTGAAAAGTCGAAGAATCTTCAGCTTTATTCAGAATTTCGAATTAATTTTGAAGTCATTAATCTTTGAAGTTAAAATTACAAATTTTTTCAACAGAACTTCGTAAACTGACAATGTCATAGAGCTTGTGATGAAGATCCCTAATCAGAAAAATAAATAAATATTAATAGCTTCTCAATCTTGCCCGAGAATAATATTTAACAATTTTTTATAGAAATAACCACATAACACACACTTAAATTTATTAACCAACATTCAAATTTATTTTCGGAACAGAATAATGACACTAATACACACAGCTGCATCTATTCAATAATGGATTTACAACTTTAAAACATAATGCTATTTCAAAGTAATAAAATATTTTGTCACTGAATTATGGCTGCATACGGAGTGCACCGTCGATGCGAATAGTGCAACCATTCAGCATTGGATTCTCTATAATGCTCTGAACCAAATGTGCATATTCATCAGGATAACCATATCTTTTGGGAAAAGGAATTTCATTCACTAATCGAGCATGAACTTTATCTGGAAAAACCATCGTTAACGGGGTGGTAAATGGACCTAATAAATAAGAAAACCAACATAAATTTTAGAAAACGCTTGAGTCCGTCAGCTTAAAATGTATGATAATATATGTTTATAAGACATAACCCTTTTTAAATTCCCCATCCTGTTTTCGAGCATGACTATCACAATCTCATTGTAATATCCAAGGTTTTGGAATCTCGGTTTTGTGTGCAATAGCAATAATTACCTTTTCCAGAAAGTACGGGCTTAGCATAAATTTTGAATACGTTTTGTTTTCTCATTTTTACTGGGTTAAAGAAACTACTTTTATTATTTCCTTCCCTCTCTTCTTTTTTTTTTTTTTTTTTTTTTTTAACTTGGAGAATATTCTGATTTTGTCAACTGCGACCGTATGTTGTACATTGTAATTAAAGAAATATATCTTCTTCTATCTTATATATTCCTTATCTTCTTGTTGCTTAAAGAAAAGTGGTTGATAACAAGTATGAAATAAACTTAATTATGTTTATGCTGCTTCATAAATTACGAAGGTGAGGGGAAAAAAACTTGATATGTTTCGAGTAATCAACATAGGCGCCCATTCTGAAGACTCACCAGACGGCAATGAAGAAAACAAAACAGGTTTGAAAAAAAAAAAAAAAACTAAAATTGCCAATAAAATAGAAGTTAATAACGAAACTAGAAAAATCCGCTGTAGCTGAAGGGCAAATGTACCAGAAACCGTTGAATGTTTAGAGAGGAAGTTTTGGCCATCTTATTTCATTTTTAATTTTTATTTATTTTTTTTTTTTGAAAATAAAGGTAACAAAGCATTGATTCGGGTGATGATAGTTAACTGTACTATAATGTATCTCAAAATGTAATATTTGCTAAATTTAACGGATGTATGGATTTAACACGAAACATCTAAATACATTTTTTAATATAATGATAGAATTAAACTCGTATTAAAATGAAGTATTAATCTTTCGCGAAGGCTCAATCTTATATATACCAATTAAGTGCAATATTTTAAATTTACGGAATCGGATATAAAAATGTATTTCCTTTATACATGCTTTATTTTTAATAAAATTAGAATCTTGACTCTCAAAATGTGGTGAGTCATTCTGGAATATAATAATTTGGGTAGAAGAAGGGCCGGACGCTAGGATCCCTAACACTGTATAAGTCGACGTAATTATCGGCAACAAAAACCAAGATGTAAAGAGCTCAATCAACTAGTCCTCAAAGAATAAACATTTAAAAATATGAGATAACAAACTACACAAAAAAATGAAATTAACATTTTAAGGGATCGTAATTTTCGATCACTACTCTCTTGACAAAATTGTTTTGGGACAATATTTTCCAGATATCGGTTGCAAGTCCCACTCCTCCCCCATACATTTTAAGGGTCAATAATCGAAGTCTGTCGAAACAATGGCATACTCGTTCAGAGACAGTACGTTTTATATCTGATTTCCTAACTTAAAATATATTTTGCTCAATTCAATTAGCATATTTAAGATTAGGCTTTTGAACCATTAAAAAACCGTATAACAAAACTTGAACAATCTGGTCACAAGATCAAAAGTTATTAACGTGTTCCATTTTTAATTTTACGTACTGAATAGGATCGCAAAAAAGAATTATATTTAGTTTTGTAATTACTTAATCAAGACTTTTTTTTGGGGGGGGGGGGAGGGGGGCACTTTGGCTGTATCGAGCACATAATTGTCAAATTGGGATTCGGCGTCAGTGAGCTTTCATCATTTCAACAGAAAATTTCTACAAAAATTTATTTGTCCTAATGACTCGTGGAAGCATCTGAAAATTATTCTACCATAAGAAAATATAGCCCTGAAATGAATATGAATTGAAGAGAAGATGTAATGAGATTCACCTGGGGCTATAGTACAGCAACGAATACCATCGGATGCTATATCTCTAGCTATAGGAAGAGTCATCCCCACTATTCCACCTTTACTGGCAGAATATGCTACTTGTCCACACTGACCTTCAAATGCGGCAATACTTGCTGTATTGATAATTATTCCTTTTTGTCCATCTTCATCAGGTTGATTCCTACCCATAAGACCAACAGCCAGTCGAATTACATTGAATGTTCCAATTGTGTTTACCTATAAGTACAATATAATACATTCATTATTTGTAAGTTTAAAAAAAATTAAAATTGAATGTTTAAAAAATTATGCAAACATTTTCCTTCTTCTTTATTTAAGAGTTTCATAATGTCGACTTTTTCGTCTACGGATATAACTTTTCTTTTCAACATTTTTAAATAGCTCTGAGTAAAAACCACGCTTTTAATTGAGGTTAAACGACGGAAATGAACTTTTCTTACTTGAGACAACTATTTGAATACTTCTCTGAAAGAATTTAAATCCCTTCAAAAAAATTTTTTTTCTTTTATTCTGTAAATAAGAGAATATATGCTGACTTTTGAATATCCAGAATGGCTGGTATTCCATCAATTTCTGACGGTTGCATCGGTTTTTGATAAATTGGAATGATAACTCAATTATTCAACGAGGCACCGAAACATATTTTACAGTTATTGTGCACCAAAATACCTTCAATAGTTTTTAACAAATGATAGTGTACTATATTTTCTTTCTGAAACTATTCCATGCTTTTAAAATTATTTTCTCGTTAAGTCCGATAAGAAATTAAAAAATTTCCCATTAAAAGAGTACAATATCTAATACAATTATAACATTGTACCAAGCAATTCATTCCACTTCACTCGTTAAATCAAGAATTTCGTTAAATATGGTTTCTTACATGCCGTCTGCAACAACATTTGTCAAAAGTGAGTAAAAAAAGAATAAAGCTTATACTTTTTGCCTCAATTTTCGAAGAGTTCTAGGTCCATCAATACTATCTGGAACAGCAAATTTCGATTGAAAATGTTAACCAGGCAGCACATCAGCTAATGTGACTGACCTAGATTCTGATTTTAACTGAGTAAAATATCTAGTCCCTCTGACCATTCACCCTGATCTTAATCTATGCAGTGGCTGGAATTCAAAAGGGGTATTCTTGATGGCAGATGACCGTTAAATTATGACTATGTAGTTATATGAACTGTGGTGATATAGGAAGTATGTACATTAAAATTGAAGAGACATACCTTAGCTCGTTGTTATTTAAAGAATATTGGTTCCTAAAAATCCTTGAATTTAGAATTACAACTTTAGTGGTTAGTAACATTCGTTTAGAGTTGCTAGACAGGCTACATTACTCCGGAAAGGGTTGAGAATGGTTCCATTCGGCCCCACAAGACTTTGTGATCAAGGTATTTAAATCACCCAGTAACTGTAATATGTTACTGCATTGTTTTAGTAACCCAGATCTGATTGTAAATATTATTTAATTATTTTGGTATGCAGCAGCTAACTTTTCAAATCCGTTAATGGATTTTTCGTAATCTTTATCAATTATAACAGCAGCTCCGAGTTTTAAGAGTTGTTGCACTTTTTTCTAAGTAAACATAAATTTACTCCAGGGCTTCCACGAGAAAAAAATTGTTCAGTGGTTTAAATTTAGAATTCTATAAGAAATCGTTTTCTGTAGAAAAATTACGGTGAATAACATATTCATGCTGTTAAAATCTCAACAAAGTGTTTCGAAATTACCGCCTTTAAATTTCTTGTCGACTATGAAATCAAAAATCGCTAATAAAATTAAATGATAGTTAAATCGCTTTTTAAATTAAATGCACTTTAAGGTGCCCAGATTAATATTTAAACGAATATGAAACGAGAACAATAGCAGAATCTGTCGAGTCACTATTTAGTAAGGAAGGATTAAGACCATCAAAATCTATTTGATTGCCTGGTGAAACTTGAAATTTTTTTATTAGTCTTATTAACTCTTCTCTGTTTTATTGGGCAATCTAAGAGATTTTAATGTTATTAATCCCAACTTCTCGAATAGTGATTTGTCAGATTTCAATAGTTTTTGCTTTAAAATTTTTTTTAGCTCAAATATTACTTTGCAACTCCTAAAATTTTTTTTATTTTTTGTCCTTAATTTTTTGAGAGAATCAAAAAGAAATATAATTTTATGATGATGATTACGAAACACTTAGCATAAAGTGATTTTAAGAAAAATAAAAATCCAATAAACAAACTTACATTGACAATTTTTGAAAATTGTTCGAGAGAATGAGCGAACCCTTTTCGAAAGTTGTACGTTTTGCATCCGATACTGATACCGGCACAATTGACTGCAACATCTAATTTGGAAAAATTAGTTTTTGCTATATCTAAAGCTTTTAGGACATCTTTTTCTTTTGTTACCTAAAGAAAATGAATTACACTTTAAAATCAAAATTTGCTTTAAAAACTTTTTATGCTTGAAACTTACCATATGTTTCAAAATATTGAATTTATCTCAATTATGCAATAACAAGACACAATGGAATACCTCCAAGTGACGTTGTGTGGGCATCTCGATCCTGATTGGTCGTTGAAGCGGGGCATTTGCTTACATAAGGCAAGTCCGTCAAGAATATAAATTCTCTTAAGTGACACATTCTATATTATTACACAAAGATTCCTTCAGAATTTCAATTCTTTCATAATATATTTCTTACTTAATACAAAGACATGCATGAAGCCATGTAGAGCATAAACAAACTAATTATGCATCAAAGTTGCCCGGTAAACAAAATAAAAATATTTTACGGTTATAAGAAAATACATAAACAAATAATAAATCCTAAGTTAAAGATATAGACGAGAAAGAATTATATTTCAACAAATTCGATGTTCGATGCGGCGCTGTATTTAATTAACTTCCCGTTAATTAACATTCTAACGTGAACTAAATGTTCATTACGTGCTAACGTGAACTAAATGTACATTAATTAACATTTAGTTCAACTTTAACACTCAATTTTGCTTATAAACGATCAGCTGGCACTGGCGTCATAGGTCACGTGTGTGGGTATCCGTGATCTTCTTGAAGAGCAAGTACCCAGTTAAAAGTAGGAATCATAAGAAAAGGGTGAGAAGAATTTATGATTAAAGTGTAGAGAGCAAATATTTACCGTGACGAAAAAGCTTTATGCTTCAACCTTTGGTTTTTAATTTAATAAATTGCATTTAAAATTATTTTAATAACTGAAGTACATAACTAATTAAAACATGCTTACAAAAAAAAAAATTAATAGCCCTAATGTGATGTTTTTAACCTTTTCTAGACGGGCGAGTCATAAATATATTCGTATGGAATCAGAAACAGGATGGAAAAAAATTAAAAGCAGTAGCTTAAGTTTGGGTATGGCTAATTTGACAGCTTTATTTTTGCTTTCACTTTAAATCTAATATATCCAATCTATGTTTGTTAAAAGTGTAATTATATAATTTTTAATTTGATTTAAGTCTTGGTGATAGAAATAAATAAAACTATTATTACTCCGCCAACAAATAAACTGCTATAAAAAATAGTTTGGCTACCAGTTTTATCTTTTTTACAGGGATTGTCGCCACCCTGAGAATACATATATGACTCGCCCGTCTCGAAGAGGTTAAGAGCTGGAGAAATTAAAGTTTTTTTTTTTTTTTTTTGTGGCATATATTGTTATTTTGCTACAACCTTAAGTATTATAATATTTATAAATATAATGTTTCGTGAAATATGTGTACGATAGAGGGCCGTAATGACCTCAGACGCCGAGTTCCACTACAATGAACGAACGAATGTGTACGATACAAAATTGCATAATTTTTATGTTATTTTGCATAAATATAATACCTGGCTGGGTACCCAGAACCAGCCAGGTTATAAATTTAAATTTAATCGGGTACCCGGAGCCGGTCGGGTTACAAACAAAATTTTTGAAAAATTTTAGTGTCCATCTCTAGATAAGAATAGTGGGGCCATTTATTGGACAGAAAATGAGACCAAAAATATAAATAAAATAAACAAGTTGGAACAAAAGGCAGCATATTCCCCTAATATATGTATCAAGAATAGAAAAAAAAAAAAAAAAAAAACAAGAAATAAATGCTCACTAAGTAAAAATATTTATTTTAAAACAATGTGTAAAAAATAGGAATGTACACTTTAATCAAGTTTCCATCCTATTCTTTTGGTGACTAATGTTTTTCTGAAATTGGTGTAGACGACTAAAAAAAAAAAAAAAAAAAAAAAAAAGAATGACTGCACAACTATGATCACTTAGAGCTTTTTCCAAGAATAAAAAGATTTTTTTTTTTTTTTTTACCACAAAGCTTTTTATTTCTCAACTTTTTGTATATTTTTTTATTCTTTTAAAATTGAAAATTTTCAGTCTGAGAAAGTTAAAAACAAAAACTTTTAAAAGGGTTCATTTACGCTGCAAAAATAAGTGTCAGAATGGCAATGAAAAATAATTTAATTAAACAGAAGAGCTTTTTATGCTGGAGCTTCTTAAATTGATTTCACTCACTAAGTGCTACACCTGCCTGTAAGATCATACAGCAAATTTCGCTGGATGCGCAGTCCATCCAGCATAAAGTGACTCCTCAAATCACAAGAACCCTCATCGAAATCATTGGGCAGCCGCAATAAAGTGACAGAATCACGATGGTTGGTTGGTTGGTTCCAATGCCACTTGCCATATTAGCAAGCCTGCTTTGGTGAAACCTAGCAGATTTAGGGCAGAGGGTGCGCGTCATGTTTTTCAGTGGCGCCATCTATGGCCAAGTATTCGACTTCTGCCACATCATACGTCACACCTGGTTATAAGGCGGGCCCATTCATACATCCATTCATTCATCCACAGATCGTAATTTTGACCTGAATCAGAGAACGATCGATCTCCAATCCAGTACCCCCAGAGGTTTTGATTTGTTATGGGAACACGGAGGGCTTTGCGACTCGACAGAATTTTTAAGTGCATCCATCACCAACTACACGGGGAGTCTTCGGCCGGCGGGGTTCGAACCCACGATTTCTGGGATATGGACCCAGCGCCCTACCTACCAGGCTATCCCGGCCCCCAGAATCACGATGATTCCAGTCACTGCCTGCTTTGCTGTGACACATTCGGTTAAAAGGAAGTTCCGTTTCACCGTCAGATATGACAAATGCTTCTTCCAATTAAAAAAACTATCAATCATTTCTTCCCAGCGAACATTAAGACGTTTTTAGTTATTTCTTTTCCTGTTACAGTTTAACTGGATAGTGCACCGACCTGGTTCAATAATTTTACTTCAACTGACAAAAATTTTCGTAAACTGAAGTTATTCAACTTATCATAATATTGTTGTAACTTTTTAGAACATTAGAACATAGCTCAAATCTCAGTGTGCTGAGGCGAAGCGGCATTAACTGATTAGTTGGATTTCTGAAAAACATAATGTGGCATGGGAAGAGAGGGGTTGCCAAGCACCAAATAGTACAGTCATGAGTAAGAAACCAGTCGATTTAACATATGATGAAATCGATCGGAAATTAAACATAACTGAGATTAAAAGAGATTAAAATATGATAATATTTACAGGGATCAGAATAATATTAACATTTACGCTAGTGTAATAAAATAAGAAATAGTAGAGGAAATATAATACAACTATTTACATATCTACAGAATAAAATATTACAGAATAATAAATAATAAAAAAAAAAAAAGACTGCGTCAAAGATTAAAGCAATATAAGCAATAGATGGTCCGGCATTGTTGTAGCTTTTGAAATTAATGATGATAAAATCCAAAATTTTATCTTCTGTAATGGTAATATTCAATGATCATTTCTAATTTGGAAGTTGAACAATTTTCTTTCACTAAAGTCATCTCTTAAAAATTTGAAGAAAAGAAATCAAATTAAAGGAGAAAGAAATACAACAAGCACAAGAAAACTATAAAAGTGAACAAGCTTCAGATTGCCAGATTTTAAAAATATGATGGCAAATAAGGAAAATCACCGGTATCATGCCAGATATTTTAAACTTGCTGAATATCCAAATCCGTCACCGATCTTTCCACTTCGATGATTTCGGTGTAATTCCCGATCGTCACCGAGCCAGTCACGGTCATCCGAATAACCTCGATTGTGGTCTCCCATCAACTCACCGCTTTGTACCCATCATCAAATAACTACAAGATCTCATCAAGAATGAAGAAGTCATAAATTTTCTTAAACACAGCATACAGACAGCACTGGGCCCATGTCCAAGAGGTCGTGGGTTCGATCCCTGCCGTCCGAAAACTCCCCGTGGATTAAATGGGGACTGAAGCACGTTAAATCTGTCGAATCACCAAGTCCTCCATGTTCCCATAACAAATCAATACCTCTGGGGGTATTGATCCAGGAGTTTCCTTGTCTTCTGGATTGGTTCAAAATTACAAGGCTACGAAGTTGAACATTAGTAGTCGTAAACCCATAATTTGTCTCGGCTATTCAACGACGGTTATATAAAAAAATCCCTCATACAGGGGGATGCCCCTGAATAGTCATAACTCCACTACCTCTTTATGCCATTCCCCATCACTCAAAACTTCGAACACTTTTTGTTAAACCATTTCACATTCGGAGCTCGGCTCTGACCTAAAGAACTCTACACCCTGGTGAATGTGGTTTAGCTCAGCACAGGGCTGGTTCACAGATAAAGTACTTATGTATTGATAATCATTTGATATAATGACTAATAAACCCCGTCATCTGATATAATAAAAGCTGTAAAGCTATATGTACTACATATAGCTTTCATTACATCAGATGAAGGAGTGAAGTTCTCAAACTGATACCCAGTACCAGTAACCAGGGCAACAAACTGTTTGTATTTGTTTAAGTAATAAAAGGAATTTTGAAACTTAACAATATTAGCAACGGTGTTTTTATTTTTTTTATTTTTAAGTACCTACTTACCCAGCCTGCAAAGACCTTTTATGAATTTAAACTGATTTTTCATTTTAAATAATTACTTTTGATTTTTCTTCCACAAGCATAAAAAAAAAAAAAAATTCAAAATCTAATTGGCGATAAATTAAAAATTCAATGTCTTTTTTATTTATTTAAAAGAAAACACCTAAATTATACTTACGTCAGTGGCAGCAAAGGCACATTTTTCTCCGAGTTCTTCAGCAAGTTCATGGCCATTTGAAGCAGGTAAATCACAAATAACTACTGAAGCTCCTTGCTGAACCAAACGTCTTACAGTAGCTTCACCTAAACCAGATCCTCCACCAGTTACAAGTGCAACTAAACCCTATTTCAATATAGTGAAAGTTAAACATTTGAACTCCAATGTTCCATTTTAACTAATTGATTCTTATAATTTATTTTCGTTAAACAAGACATCTACATCTACCAAAATATATTAATAACATGAAAATCAATATTATGTTCTGAAATCAAGTAATTGCTAAATTTTTAAACCAAAATAGTGGCTAAAGAAATTAAATATCTATTTAAATTAAGTCACAAATGCATAACCACTTTTTCATATAGGCACATTTATCATAACGGCAAAATGGGAGT
The DNA here is from genome assembly GCA_949128135.1 of Parasteatoda lunata. Taxonomy (NCBI): domain Eukaryota; kingdom Metazoa; phylum Arthropoda; class Arachnida; order Araneae; family Theridiidae; genus Parasteatoda; species Parasteatoda lunata. The sequence goes on from OX421973.1 coordinate 83,984,881, forward strand.
CTGGCTGGTAGATGTTTAAAAAATTAATATTAAAAAAATTAATAATAAAATGAAAATTATTTCAAAATCTTTAATAAAACCTTTGATAAGTGTTCAACAAATCAAATCTATTCTGATTAAGATGCTTTATAGTAGATGCGCGTAATATACTTAGAAAATATTGGAAATATTTTAATATCATTAATTAAATTATTTATGCGTAGTGACAGTCAAAATAAATATAAATCAACTTTATTAAACCAAGATAATAAAAAAAAAGGATAATAAAGTATATATTTGGTTACCACTTTAAATATAAAAAGGAAATTTCCCACCAGAATCGAGTAATTCGACAGCTTTTGCGTTTACCTTTAAACCATTCCTCGCTGACAACGGGAAATGTAACTAAAAATAATTGCTATCTCCTGCTAAAATATTATATTGATGTTAGTTAATTTAAATTATTCTTCTTATCGAAAAAAAAAAAAAAAAAAACTTACTTTTATAGCTCGAATTGAATTTGACATCCTTAAAGTTATCCTTAGTTTGATATGTCTTAGAGTTTGCCGTTACACTAAATGTTTTATATGATTCGATCTTTATTGAGAGAGTTTACTTTTGAATTTAATTGTAACGCTGAATCAACAAATACTGCATCAGAAAAAAATGGAAGAAAAATGTTCATGTATGTTTGCTAAGGTATTCTCATAATATATTTCTCTAATAGTTAATACTATTATATAGCAGCCGATTTTAGGCCGCTTTTTGCTGGAAATAATTTTTTATTGACGTGATAGTAAAATTAGAGTTTTTAAATTTATTTTTGATTAATTAAATTTTATTTAAATGATTCTAACCATCGTGACACATAATTAATAATTAAAGATATATATAAATACTCTGAAAATAATGCTGTAGATTAATTATGTGCTGTCAAATTAAAAAATAGAAACTATGACTTCTTGTCTTGCTTCTGCGGCCCCTATTCCATTCATCGTGGAGTATTTGTCATTTTGTTTGGTTTCGTTGAGATAAGCAGGCAATGTGTTTGCTGTCAAGGGGATTCAAGCACTTTGCTTGAAGAAATAATAATAATGAAAATGAAACGGAGCTCTAAACTATGTGTGACTTGAGTTTTGGATACTGGATGATGATCAAAGTGGGGAAACGCTTGATAGAACTTGCAATATTGTAGTTGTTGAAGCTGATGTTATAGGTGGATGAAATCTGTGATAAGAAATTTGTTAAAGCTTTAATTTATTTTGATGATTGTGATATGAGGCCTCGAATGTAAAGTAAGCGGCTCTGTACTTTATGTCTTTTTTGTAGTATTCAAAGTTAAATGTCTGGTTAAAGTTAGCTGCATAACATTTTTTTGGCCTTGTCGAAGAAATCTGCATATAATTTGAAGATCTTGACTTACTTACTTACTTACTTTATTTAACAAAAGCTGGGCACCTGGGTCGTGCAGAAGACCAATATCCCATTCATCATGAAATTACAGAAAATTAAATAATCATATAAACAGTTTATATACAGAGTCTCTGGGGTGACTGATATTGTAGAGCAAGCACCTTGCTTGATTAACCGAAAATAAAAGTGAAACTAAATCTAAGCAACTTGCTGTTGTAAAGATGGCTGTGAATTTATTGTCAACATGAGGTATCAGGTTCGGATTTCAAGGCTGGTATTGAAGTGGAGGCTGTTGAGGTTGATGTTTTGAACTATTGCTACGAACTATTGATGTAAGAGTTGGAGATTTTTATTTATGTTGGTAGTTTTGGTATGAGGCGTCAGAGGTGAAGTGTGCAGTTAAGGCCTTGATTTCTTCAAACTGATATGACTAAGCACGGTCTGGAAACTGTTTTTAAGTGGTAGCTACATTTAAGAGAATATACATAATTTGAATTATTCATATATGATAAAAATATTTTCGTTTATCGTCATATGGAAACTTCAAAACTGATTTTATAAAAGTAAATTAGTTTTATGAAATTTTAAGCAGTCTTGAGAAAAATTCGTCACCCCTCTTTCATTTCTACAGGCTGTGGTTACACTTTATTTGGTGAAATACCCTAATGGGTACTTTGGGTCTGAAGAGGATGAAGAGCTTAAGAAGTAGTAACAATAAGAGAGATGTCAACTGCTCCGGATTGATTCAAGAAAAGATTTAAAAAAACGGTAGAGAGCCACATGCTGAAATTTGCAGAATTACGTTTAATTTTTCCAATATTTTATACGTTTTAACACTGTTGAAAAGTGGTGTATTATTGAGAAGAAGTGGTGAGTAAGAACCCTATAAATCGAGTTTACTGAACCAAGAATTATATATTAAAAGACTACAACTAGAAAATATTTATCCGCTGTCGGGAGAAAGTTGGCATCGCTGGACGTAGCTCGATCATTTAATACGTTTGTGATCAACTACTGCTGTTAAGGTTTAATTTAAATTTATTACCACTGTTTCATTTTTTGGACCCGTGGGCATTTCTAAAACCTTTCAATTTTAAATTCTAGGGACTATTGCGTGTATTTTGTTGAAATGAAATAAAAATAGAAAAAGATTTTAGTGCTGTGGATGGTGTTTTCAGTGGAAATGTAAACAATAACAATCTCGAGCTGTATGCCTGCTCTTGTTCCGGTTAGAAAGTTTGCAGCTGCTTACTACATGTTATTCTGCGAGGCGATATTTTCAAACGGATAATTTTGTTTTCAATAAAAGAAATATATTAGATAATTTTTGAGCTCAAATCTGCCGTATTTCATAAGATATTAATGTTATTTATGTAATTCTGGTGAGTTTGAAGTGAAAATTTGTTTTAGTTATTTATGGATATATTGTTAAAAAAAGGTGACATGGTTGCTAGATTTTGAATAACTCGCTTTTTTGGCAGTCTTGATTTGGCCTCTTTCCATTTGTTTATTACTGTTTGTTCTTGTTGCAAACTGTGCACCATCTTACATTAGTGTTAGCATATTGTTCGAGGAGCAAGATTGAGTTTAGTAATAAGTATTCAAATACTACGTATGCAGGAATCTTAAAACACAATGATCACGTTGTGAGCCAAATGGCTTTAAAATACACCGGAAACAGTAACCCGGAAGTATAAGCGGCATACAGCTTGCCACGCTCCCTAGTGTCGAAAACACCATCAATACGTTCAAACTTTAGTGTAAGGGGAATTTGTGAAAAGGGCATTCTCTGTGGTAATAGAAGAAATTAATGCCCCGACATAAAGTTTAACTTTAACTATCACATATGTGTAGTGGCTTTTGAAGCTATGGAATCGTTATATCTTTCAAACTATACAATTATAATAATTTTTTTTTATTGTGATGATGTACTATCTACAAATTATGTATTCCTGAAATCCACTTAATGTCCTTAAAAACTAGAAATATGTGCAGAGTGTCAAAGATTTCAATTTTTTCTTAAATTCGTAATTGTTGCCTTATAAAAAAATATATGGCTAGCAAAAATAAATAAAATAATTTTCAGCAACTAAGCTAAATATTTTTTTAAATTGCTGGCCTCAAAAGCTTTTATGGAAAAATGCACCATGATTTCGTCCCGCAGTGGACTGGACCTTAAAGACACGGTTCCCAGTAGAACACCGAAGTCAAGCATCACTGCAGTCAGTATGTAGGTGGGTGACCATTTTGATCAGCCTACAAAAGGACCGAGGATATGCGGTATCGGTCCTCGTTAAACTGTTCTACCGCGAAGTGCTCAACTTCGAACAGGTCGTTGGGCTACCGCAGCAGAGGAGCCATCCCTTCTGCAAAGGATCAAAATGGTAATGGCATGTCTTCCGATCATCCTCAGAGATGTTTTCCAGACCGTCATCGATAGCCCATTGCGCAGCTCCAGTGTGACGCAAACAAACAACAACAACACTATGATTTCATGATGAACAAGACTCATCGTTTTATTATAATACTAGCTGAATACCCGTTCTTCGTATGGGGAAAAAAAATTAAGCATCCATAAACATCAGTACTGAACAATACTACAAAATTACGCATAAAACGGTAACACAAATGATAGAGCTAAAATAATTCCAATTTTTCTTTTGTTTTTATTTTTACTGCCCTTTTCAGTGGCTTTACGTTATAAGATTAAGCAAAGCACGCATTTGGTAGTTCATCCCATCAAATTAAAGATTTACTGTCTTCAGTATCGTTTTATTTAATTTTTATTTTATCCGTCGTTGAATAGCCGAGACCCAATTTAGGGTTTACGACTTCTAATGTTCAACTCAGTAGCCTTGTAATTTTGAAGTCAATCCAGAAGACAAGGGAACTCCTGGATCGAGTGAGGCATAATTCTGTTGCTGGAGGCAACTCATGATTTAAAATTTACCACAATAAAGCTACTTTTTCCTGAGCGTATATCTCCGATGGGCCGTAAAAAATCTAACATAAAAATGAAAATATTAGTGCGGCTGCAATCTCTAAATTTATTTATAAAATACTTCGTACCTTAAGAGTATATTTAGTACCTATTAAAACTGCATCAATTACCATGATACCAGTAGTACTGTTTGTCTACGATAGGTACTCTGACAGACATTCGTCTGGAGGTGTGGCGGTGACTATGGTAACGAAGTATGACTAATTCAAGTAGGGGTGCGGGTCCCTCTTTAAGACTGGTTTTGGCGAGAGAAAATGAGACCTCTTTCTTCGGTCTATTGTGTTAGCTCTAGAGTGAAGAGAAATAATTATTCGCGTCTGAAACATCGTTTAGATCGTTCGATTTTCTCTTTTTTAAAAGAGTCAAAATTTTAATAGCGAAAGCACCCAAAATTTGATATTATAATTTTTACATTTTTTGTTGTTTTTTAAAAAGTATATATTATACAAAACAATAGCCCAAACCCATTTTTTTTTTATTTAATTTATTTAACAAGATATTAACATTTAAATTTTAAATCTCTTTTTAATTAAAAAATAAATATCTAAGGATAGAATGAATGGATTTTTAAAAAAAATGTATCTCATTTTTACGGGTAAATAATAGAAGTTTTTGATAAAATAATTATAATAAAACAAAGGTTTAAAAATTTTAATTTTTATTGCAAAATTAAGTTGTAAAATGAAAAACAAAACTTTTGTTAATGTCATACAAAGTTCAATCAAAACCCATTTTAAAGTAAATTTTATTCTGAACAAAATGGCTTTAAAAAAAAAAATGGATCGCAATTCCATAAAAAGTTATAGCTTTTTTTCGCGAAACGCTGCACCGCGGCGCGCTCTGCCACTTCACTCCGCTGATCGCTCAATCGCGCTGTATCAGTTGATTTGGAGGGAATTTAAAAACCTCAACTAAAGTGTCACAAAATAACAAACATTACATCAAATAATAAATATATAATTTTAGGTGAATAATATTATGAATAATTAGTTATTTATAATTTATTTACATAATTTTTGAGAGTTCAAACTTGGAACTAACTATTTTATCAAAAACTTCAATTATTTCCGCGTAAAATGAGATACAATTTTTTGAAATCCATTTATTCTATCCTTAGATATTTATTTTTTAATAAAAAAGAGCTTTAAAATTTAATTGTTAACATCTTGTAAAATAAATTAAATAAAAAAAATTGTTTTGGGCTATTGTTTTGTAAAATATATACTTTTCAAAAAACAACAAAAAATGTAAAAATTATGATATCAAATTTTGGGTGTAACCGCTATTAAATTTGGACTCAATGACAAATTAAAATTTTTATTTTTATGTAATGATTGATAAATAGGATATGTATGGAAATTGTATAAAATTGTTTAAAGCAAGCTCAATGTTTTATTAATAAATAACTCATCTATAAATTTATCATGATAGTAAATTGGTTATTAAGAAAAAAAAATATAAAAAAAATTTGCTAATAAAAAACTGTTAGAATTACTTTTTTTAACAAATAGTGAGAAAAACTATACAGGTTACATTAAAATACGAGTAAGAAAACGTAATTTAAGCAAAAAAAAACTTAGATAATTTCAGATGGTTTGATGGGTGCTGATAAAAATCATCGTTGATAGTTTTAGATTTCATCCTATTTGCGGTAACTTGCTTTCAGTTTAAAAAAAAAAAGTAAAAAAAAATAATAAAAACAAAGATATTTAATATTTTTTCGTTACATATAACGTGAACTACACTATTTTCAACAAAAGTTTTATCTCCTTTTAAAATCAGAGTTAATAAGGTAGAGAGTTTAAGCACTTCACTTTTTCCAGAAAACTCAAATAATAAAAGAAATGAACTGCTTTAAAAAATGTGCAATTTTAGAAATTAAACCATCTAACAATCAATGAACATTCATAATAAATAACGTAAAATTAAAAAGTAACATTAAAAAAACCTGCTCTACCCTTAATATCAGAATTTGTTCACTTTTTTTCTTCTTTTTTTTCCTTTGTATATAAAAAATAGCAACCAATTGAGTAAAGAGAATCATTTTAAGTAAGAAAGAAATATCCATGCGAATCTTTAAAAAAGTTATTGAATCAGATTAAATAAGTCTCCTACTGGTGGCTGAGTCAGCCAATCTGGTATACTTCCCATACAAGCTATCATCGAAGCTACCCTCCCTAAAATGCCCTCTTCTTGTTTCCATAGCACCAGACTGTCGCAGACTTTGTGGCGGTCAGAGTACCTATCGTAGACAAACAGTACCTAGTACCAAAATTTATTACTAAAATTTATTGGTGTCAATCATTGGTGCAAGGCGACATTTAACACTTGCTTAAGCTTATTAGTACCATTTGTCCATTGATTTTGCTTTTTAGTACATAGCTTGTTTATTACAGTTAGTAACTTTTACCAAAATTAATTATCATTGACGTCAATAATAACATTAGAGTTTTATTACGTTTCTTCTCAAAGAATTAGTACTATTAATTTCATCAAAACTTTTTTTTTAATTTCAATTACTGTTCATTTTAAATAATTAAGTTTTATAGTAACATGTTTTAAAAGCATAACTATAAGCAAAACTAACACGTGGTTTCAAATAACGTGCTATCAGGATCACCTTGATCATTCAGTTAACCTGGTGTAACTAATAAAAAATAAGTAATACAGAATGCGCAATAAAATAACGTCATATGATCGTTAAAATATTTGACAAAGCTGATTCGTTTATAGTTTACTTTAAGACAAATGGCTTGCGCTATGTCAATGAGAAAATTCTATTATATAAATGTCTCTAAATTCAAAATTTAGTTTTTTTAAAATTAAAAAAAAAAAACTCGGGTTGCTTTATTAGTTTACAATTCTACACATTTTGCTTCCAGCTGAATATCGTATTTTTTGAGCCTATGGTTAGCCCGCAATCCGATATACAGACACACGAATTCTGTATTTTATTTTATGTTTCGATAGATGGAAAGAGTTTTTTAGCACAAGACTCGCAGCAATAAAGATCCATTTTTCTAGGCGGTGATGGGAAGTGCGTAATCCGTATACAGTGAGAAGGAACCAAGGGTGTACGGTGAGGGTCCTCATTAAGCTATTCTACCGTAAAGTACTCTACATCACACGCAGATCGTCGAGCTTTTCTTGTTCTCTGCATTCCCCTATTTTTTTTTTTTTATTTCTTTTTTATCAACAGTGTACCTTTTCTAAAAGTACCTTATTAGGTTTTATTCTTTCCAGATCCAATACTCCAGTCCAGATCCATTTCCAGATCGAGTCCAATACTGGAATGTTGAATTCGTATTGCAAACAGAAAGTTTTAATTTTCATAAATACTGATTACGATAATTTAGAAAGGATAATTTTTAATAAAGAAACTAATTTTAAATAACAGTCAACATGTTTTAAACGCTTCAAAAATAGGCGCCTATTTTCAAGACATGCCACACGTAAATGAGAAGAAACAAAAATGATTTGAAACATGAAAGTCCCGCAGTGGACTGATCGTAAAGACACGGTTCCCAGTAGAACACCGAAGTTAAGCATCACTGCGGTCAGCAAGCGGGTATGTGACCTCTTTGATTAGCCTACAAAATGACCAAGGGTGTGCGGTATCGGCCCTCGTTAAACTGTTCTACTGTAAAGTGCTCGACTTCGAGTGCAGGTTGTCGGCCTACCAAATCAGGGGAGCCATCCCCTCTACAGAAGATTAAAATTGCGATGGCATGTCTTCGGATCATCCTTTAAGGAATGTTTCCCAGACCGTCGCCAAAAGCCCATTGTGCAGCTCTAGTGCGACGTAAATAAAGTATCTACCTACCTATCTGAAATATAAAAAAAAGAAAGTAATTCTTGATAATCAGAATCACTGTCTACTGAGACAAACGCATCCTCACCATATCTTTTTCACTATGAGAATTCTCATGGTGAAAAAGATATGGTGACGATACAGGGAGAGGAGGAAGGCGGATATATGTCCTTCTCAAGGATTAAAAATTTCTAAAATTCCTCCTCAGTAAAACTTTCAGGGATCATCATGCATTTAAATTCCACTTAGTTGAAAGCAAGAAAGGGATAAAAATGACTAATATTTTTGCAGATTTAACAGAGGAAAAAAAAAAAAAAAAATTATGCATGAACCTTAGAGAAGTTTTGTGACTATATGTATAATTTAATTTCCTCCTCCTCAAAAATTGAATCTTCGCGATGCCCATACTGAGTAGCTCTGTGTATGATAAAAATTCTCATTTCATGATAGTTACTGCCATAAATTATCATTTGAAGAAATATTTTGCTTACCGCCAGCAAATGTTTCGTCAAGTTGTTGCCAATAATAAGAAAAAAAAAAAAAAAATTAAGGTCAACCAAAAATTGGACCATTTTTTGGGTAGTTGAGAGTGCACAAATTTCACTTGGAGTCTGATGATAATACAAACTAAAATTATTTTCTAAATGTTGCGAGCAATAATTATCTCCTTATCACCAATCAAAATTTCAATGCTCTAAACGAACACATAATTTAAAAAATAATAATAATAATAAAAAAACAGGATGGAAATTTTAAAAACTATTTTTTTCAGGCAGTACTCCTCATTAGTTTCAAATTGTGACATATTCTACTTTTTAAAACAGAAAGCTCTATTATTTAATTACGATTTTAAAGCAAAATACAGTGTAATTTTTTTATTTAAAAAAAAAAATTTCTTCCCTGGAATAACTTTAAACTATTTTTTATTCGATAGATAAATTGGTTTAGTGTGTGTTAACAGAAATGTTTATTTTTTAAGGGTTAGCATATCCATCGTATAGAACAAATAATTAAACTTTGAAATGTATTTAAATTTTAATTATGACATTTGCAAGTAAAACTTCCCAATGGAAAATATTATGACTTCAGATTTCATCTACCAATTATTGCTCTTTTCGGTTTAAAAAATCCAGTTCTTAAATAAATTTTGCTATGAAATAAATATTCATTACTTTTTTTCCTGTCTAGTAATTGGTTTCAGTATTTTACAAAAGAATTAATTAAACTTGTCTCACTTGAATATAAATTTAAGGAATGATAAAATTAAACTTAACATTTCAAACAATGACGCAAAAATAATTTATAATACAGCATAATGTAATTCCTTTTTTTTTTAAGGACATAGTTCATTTCTATTTAATTTTTTTTATTGAAATGTAAAAATTTATGTTGCAATTCTTGTTTTTAAAAAACATACAGGATACTTACAAAAAAAAAGTAAGCATTAAATATCTTAAGAAAAAAAAAAGTCTATCCTCTCCAGAGCCATTGATCTTATTACCAGAAATTCCCCACACTTATTATACCATAACGAATTTATTTGGCTATGTCAAAATTTTTGAACGCTCATTTTTCAGAATTTTCACTGGATGGCAGTAGGCTACATTGCCTACTCATGCTCAATTGGTGCTGCCATCTATTAGCGTTTGATTAAAACATTTTTCGAACAATACAAGGAAATTTGTTTCTGTTGATATATATTTAAACTTCACGGGCCAGTGTTGCCAGATTGGGCAACAAGTAGCGGATTGGGCTATTTTTAAAAGTTCCTGCTACTGAAAATCGAATTTGGGTTACTCATTATTTTTCGAACGCTGCAAATCTTAAAAATGAGCTATTTTTTCTTACAGAAATAAAAAATTTTTTTTTTTCCCTTCCCATTATAAAATGATTCTGAAAAGCCTGTAGTTTCTTTATCTTTTTTAAAAAGGACATTTTTACTTCTTTTGGTTGAAAACGCATCCGCTTTAGTTTTGGATTCTTGATTTGTTTTGCTGCGCACAGAGTTTAGAATCTTTCCATATCTATGTTTCAAATCGTAGACTCGTGAAATGGCAAAGAAATATATATAAAAAAATATAAAAAATACACGCCGAGTATGATGGTAAAAAAATCTTTAACCTTTAACTCCGACCATTATTAATCGTTTATCTTCTGGAAAAATCACATGACCTATAATAGGAGTAAAAACGAAATATTGAATTTGACGAAATTTTTAACGCAATGCATTGATAATTTAACTATATATATATATAACGTATTTTTTTGGGCTACAAAATGCTTGAATCCGCTAAGTTTGAAGCTCCCATTTGCTACTTTTTAATCTTATATTCTGGCAGCAACACCGTCACAGGCTACAAACTGAGAGTCAAAAGACCATATCTGGCCAGCTGCACAGGCCTGTTTTAAATAATCATAAACTGCACAATCAATAACACAAGAAAAGATAGATCAGATTATTAAAATTTCCACTTTAATAATTAAATTCTCACTAAAAATAATTAGTTTTTTTAAACAAACCATGTTATTTTAGATTTAACAGTACTTAAATTAAAACGAAGAGTATAATTTTTTAACCGTTTCAATCTTTATCAAATCGAGAAGAGACTGACCATATTTAATAAAAAAATCTATCATCATTTAGATATTTTATAAAAAATGAAGTTATTATGTTTTTACTAGTGTTCCAAGCTTTTTTTAAAAATTAACTATTAGTAAATGTACTCCTTCATTTCTTGATACATCAATTAAAAAAAATTATTCGACACACTATTTATTACAGAACCATTCTTACATAGAATGTTTTGAGTTGGCAAAAAGTGAAATTGATACTATTGATATAAAACAAAATGTTGATATAAACTACTATTGATATAAACACTTTGCTCAAATGTTGTATCACATGAATGTGAACTATTTTAAATAGCTGCTAAACAACACTTGACATCCTCTCTTGAAATTAATTTACTTTCAATCACTTTGTCACAATTCAATTGTCAGAAACATTTGAATTGTATACATTTTTATCCAGTATAAAGAAAGCTATATTATTGAATGATTAAATATGATTTTTGAAGGGGTATATGTCATTGTAAGTGCACATTGAAAATTAATTTCATATTGAACTTATTCAAAAGACCATCATGAAAACATAAGCACTAGAGGAATAAAGTTACTGTCCCTCAAGATAAAATACAAGTTTATTTCAATGAACTTTTTACATGAAACTTCCTCTCATGGCTTAGTAACTAAATTACAAGAGGAAGATAGTTATCTAAGGAGCCTTTTATATATAATTTAGACTGATGATGTGTTACAAAATAACCTGTAGACACCAGCAAGAACTATAGATCTGTATTGTATGTACTTAAAAAAAAATTATATATGGATCAGTGTTGTTAAAACAACAGGATATTCTCTCAGAAAAAACCTACTATGACTAGATTTTATATTTAGCTTTTAGAGGTTTAACATGTGTTCCTTTTTTTTAGAAATTTAACATTTTTTTCCCCCAAAGCTTTTTTGTGTCATTGAAAATATTTTCAAAGGTTTCACATTTCAAATAAATATTCCAATCCGTCAAAGAAGTCACCTTCACATGCATTTAATTTGGCTATCAAAGTACTGCCATACAATTGAAAAAATTAACGCAAGCGACAAAAAATTCAAAATTTAGAATCTCTGTATGATAAACTTCATGCTGCAAAAACAATTTATTCAAAAATAGATTTTGTTTTATCAGTTTTCTGATATTCTATTTTAGCATTCAGAGCATTACCAAAAGAAAGAAAAAGTTGTCAAGCCACTTTTCTCGGAATCAATCAGGATGGCACTTGCATTGTTTTTTCGATTGCATGGCAGAGGAGTCATTTCCTCAGTGAAGGATGAATATTGTGAAATGTTTGTCGTTAGATCATCCTCAGGGATGTTTCAAAGAGCATCACCAATAGCTTAATAAGCAGTATTAGAGCAAATTAAATGAGAGCTCATCTACTAATTATCAACAATTTTAATGACTAATTATTAGAAAACTTCTGATCTAGTGTTGATTAAAAGCTACAAAAAACTTCTAAAAGCACAGCAAAAGAGCACAAATAACATCATATAAGCTTTTGTATAAATAAAAATTATTTTATATTAAATACAAAATAAAGTAGAATGCAAATAGATTATTATTTTTTAAAAAAATTATGAGAATAAAATTTGTAATAATTAGTACTTTTTAAAAGGAATTAAATAATATTTTTACATTAGTGCTTCTAATACAACTTCAAGTTTCAAATTTGAAAAACCTATTAAAAATTCAGTTTAATTCTTTGAAAAAAAGTTTGTTCAAAATTTGACAAATTACTACAGCTAAATCACAGTTCTTTCTTCTTCTTGAAAAGAAAAAAAAAAAAAAAAAATCACATTTACTATCATTTATGAACAAGTATTGCAGTAAATAACTTATTTACATGAAATGCACAGCTAAAATAGCTGCACAATCATAAATGAAAAAGATAAAAACTATATGTGAATTGTTTTCTTCATATCGTTCCTTAATAGCTTATGCAGCATAAATAACTTTTTTAAATTTTTTTTTTTTATCAAAATGACGAATAGGTATACATTTATACTACTGTTCAAAAAGAATGTTCTGTTTAATCACACTACATGAATATATGTATCTTTTGAATGAACATGAGAGTGCTTTTTTAATTGAAATTTTAATGCAAAAGTTTTATCACACATGCTACAAGAAAAAGGCTTTTGTCCAGTATGAACAAGAAAATGAGTTCTTAAATTTACTCTAAAATTAAACCTTTTATAACACACACTACATGAATATGGCTTTTTTCCTGAATGAATAATACTGTGTTGCTTTAAAGAGGACTTCAGTGCAAAAGTCTTATTGCAGACACTACACGAATAAGGCTTTTCTCCTGTGTGAATAACAAAGTGCTTCTTCACGGAGACTTTGTAAGAAAATGTCTTATCACACACGCTACAAGAATACTTCTCCGTATGAACAAGAGAATGTCTATCTAAATCATATTTACTTGCAAAAGCTTTAGAACACACATTACATGAATAAGGTTTCTCTGTAATGTGAACTAGACGATGGTGCTTATCTAAATGTGCCTTTTGTGTAAAAATTTTTTCGCACATATTACAAGGATAAGGCTTCTCTCCAGTATGAACGCGAGCGTGTCTTTTTAAATTGCTATTTCTAGAAAATGTTCGATTGCATATGCTGCAAGAATATAATTTTTCTTCCGCATTATGGGCACGGACATGCTGGTTGAAATTGCTCTTATTTATAAAACTTTTATCACAAACGTTACACGAATAAGGTTTATCTTTGGAATGAGCAAGAGAATGTTTATTTAAATCATCTTCACATGTGAAACTTTTATCACACACACTACATGAATAAGGCTTGTCTTCTGCATGAACACGAGAATGTTTATTCAAATTGCCTTTTTTTGCAAATTTCTTATTGCATACAGTGCACAAATAAGGCTTTATGTCTCTAGCAGTATGAACACGATAATGCTCATTTAAATTGCTCTTACGTATAAAACTTTTGCTACATATACTGCATGAGAAAGGTTTCTCTGTCATATGAATGCGATAATGTACGTGTAAATCGCCTCTTCGTCTAAAATTTTTGTTACATGTGCTGCATGAAAAAGGTCTCTCTCCACTATGAATAAGAGAATGTTGAACTAAATTTTTCTTTTTTGTAAATGTTTTATGGCACTCATTGCATGAATAAGGCTTGGCTGCAGATGGACAGCAAGAACTATCTTTGGTTGCAAGTGAATTATCACAATCATTTGTAGTTTCATTTTCAGTGGTTTCCATCTTACAAAAAAAAAAAAAAAAATACTGCTATTTAGTATGAAAACGAAACTGTAGAGCTAATTAATTTTAAAGGATATTTCTGTAACGGTATATATTCACGTTAACTACAATTGCCAAGTTGTAGTAATCTCTTACCTTGCAGCAAAAAAATTAAAAAAAAAAAAAACTTCCGAGTATGACCCCTTTTAGGTTGCGTTTTTTAAAGTTTTTGTTTAGTTCCACTGTCTGGAAGTCGCCAAGCCTTAACGTTTATTTTGGCGTAGATACCGAAGCGAAAATCTTCCTGAATATTCAGTTGTAATAGATTGTTATACAATGATTAGCTGTAAGTCTAATTTTTCTTACATGTAAATGGTTTATGTCACACTCAACAAAAATAAGGTACATCGCCAAAATGAATCAAACAGTTGATATTAAAATCACTATTCCGATAAAAATATTTATCACACATTCAAGAATATGATTTCTTTCCAAAACGAATGGAAAAGTGCTTTTCTAAAATTTTTTTTAGACTAATTTTTATCGCACATATTGCATAAATTTTGTCATAGACATAAAAGTAACCCTTTTTTTTTTCAGTTTAATGCACATAAGTAAATATGTTTCTTAGCAAATGTTTTGTTTTACTACAAACAATGTTGTCTCTTTAAATAAAAATTACTTATAATGTTTTCTTCATGAACGCTAAGTCATTAATGCATCCTACTAAATGAATCTGAGCAGAAATTGAAAAACAGAAATATCGAAAACATGGAAACTGATCGAAAATATCGTAGTTAATTTCCCTATTTCTGTCCTTAAAAGGGTTTTAACTGGTTTATAAGCCTGTCCAATATATAAACTAAGATAACTAAGCCCTCGGCCTGCTTGGTTTTAAAAATTTCAATTATACGATTTCAAGAGATGGCAATACTATGGTTTGTTTTGTCTTCTGCTATTTTTCGTGAAAATTTTTCGCGGTAATTTATAAGTTCTTGATTGAGTTCCTCCTTAACCGGATTTCATTGCTATTTACGCCAATTTGAAATCCCTCACCAATTTAAACATTTGCTTAGTTTTCAATTGTACAGGACGAATACATAGTTTAATAATTTTTTGTCAACTTTTACTTCTGAGTTGTAAAACTGTTGAAAACTGTACTAATAGTTTAATATATTGTATGTCCTTTTCATATTTCTACGTTGTATTACATTTGTATAAGTTATTTCTGCTTTGTGTTTCATGCTAAATGAGATTGTTTTTGGATGGTAAGCAATTATGGTCCAAAACGCTCGAACAAAAAGAAGTGGAGAAAAAAAAAAAAAAAATCGAAAGCTACAAATAGCGTATTATTGCTAAGTTATAATTTAATCAGGGTGTATTTTTGTTTGAAATCTAATCTCTAATTTCGTGTGTTTATTTTTCGAGTTTTACAAAGCCAAGAGACACGTATATTTTGAACAAACAGCTCGATTGTAATACCTGTAAATTAACCCACGAGAACGCACATCGTAAAAAGTTACAGGAGCTGACACGCGGGGGGTATCTCATACCTCAATATTTGAAATTCGATACAAATAGCGTTATTAATTTATCATAACTAAATAGAACTTGAGTGATTAGAGAAATGATTTAAAAATAAGTTTATAAACAATTAAAATTCGTTTATTTGAAAATTGTAATAAAATAAACATACCACTATTTTTAAATACATAACTAATATAAAACATGCACCATAAACAAATCGTGTGTTTGTAGCATGTATTTATTGTGTAGTTTTTTAAAAAAAATTTTTGGAATTTTCTTCCATTTTTACTTTGTCAATCAAATGTCATGGACTCATTTGAAATTGTACTTTGTCAATCAAATGTCATGGACTCATTTGAAACAGATAGCTTTCTTTGGTATGCAGTGTTTTTTTTTAAAATTTTTTATAACCGCCGTTGAACAGTCTACCCAATTTCTGGGTTTACCACTACTAATGTTCAACTCCATAGCCTTGTAATTTTGAACCAATCCAGAAGACAAGGAAACTCCTGGATCAATACCCCCAGAGGTATTGATTTGTTATGGGAACATGGAGGACTTTGTGACTCGACAGATTTATGTACATCAGTCACCATGTACTCACGAAGAGTCTTTGGCCGTCCGGGATCGAACCCAAGACCTCTTGGACATGGTATCAAAAATGCTTAAAACATGTTTTTTTATTCAATATTCATAAATAAAAAAACACTTTAAAGCAAGAGTTTAAAATGAAATGGCCTTAACTGTAGTTATGTTGTCATTTAATTTTCTCAGATATCATATAAAAATATCTTTCTTGAGTTACATCTCTTATGAGTTTACAAAGTAGAAAAAATCAGATACTTAATGCATTACAAAATTTCCCCTTCACAAAATTAGGAATATTCAACTTTTTGGGCTGGGTTATGATACAATCCACAAGCATCACACGGGTTAAATGATAAAGGTATAAGCTGTACGTTATTTAGGGAAAAGGAAAAAATATTGTTTTAATTTTGTCATTGTTGACATGTATTAACTAGATCTTGTACAGGGTCTTAGCTAGGATTTCATTTTGGTAGGAGTTTACATTTTAGTTTATTGTTTCACTAAATAAGACTTTGAATCATATTTTCTTTCTTTACTTCTTAAATTACATTTTTATAAATTATTTTAACTGATTTGTTTATCACTTTTTACCAACTCACATTCTTCAGCCTGAAGACCTTTGAAGCATAACATTCCGGATATATCAGATTTAATTCATCATATGTAGCTTAAAACTTATGTTTTATTTCAAAAATGATATAATTACAATTATCTCATAAAATAGCTAAAAATGTATCGGGTCTACACATTTTTATTTTGTTAGATATATTGTTTCTGGTGATCACAGCAAAATCTTCAAATCAAATGATATTAACTCTCTTTCACCTCATAGGGAGGGTGATACTGATAACCATAACTATGGGTTTACACAGAGTTTTACCATATTTTGTTAATCTTGACTATGGCAATGTACAAATTAGAGACATGAATTTATCGAACAAAGTTTCTCTATTTAACAACACAGAAAACTGGTTTGTTGTAGAGCAAAGCAACCAGTTTTCGCATGAAACTGATGTTTGGTTCTATTGTTAAACAATTGATCCAAAATTTCATTTTGTTATGGTTATAAAATTTGTAACTATATTTTTGTATGTTTATTAAGTGATTCTTATTTTCTTTCAGTTAAAAAAGAAGCATAAAATGGCTCAGACCAGTAAATGGGGAACATGGCTTAAAAATGTAACCAAGAATCTTCTTTTTAGTGTGCCTGTTGTTGTTGTATTTTTGGATAATGTGGGATATGTTGCCAAAGTAGAAGGTATATCAATGCAAGTAAGAAATACCACAAATTTTTTTAAAAATCTATTATATAGTATCTATTTGTTTGTAAAAATATGTATTTTTAGTGAGTTGAAATCAGTTTTGTAATGTATACTAGCTTGGTCATGTAATGGTACATTGCTTACAACATTCGAACACTAGTTACTGCTACAGACAGGGATATATCTTAAAAATTTATGAATTTTAATTTTTGTGCTAGGTGCATTAGTTTAACTTGGTACTCTCTAAAGTTCAGCCATCATATAGCCTGACATGCCAGGCATCTGGCCCACAATACTTTAAAACTTACGTTGTATTTTAAAACTTACTGAATGTATAAATCTTTCACAATAATAATTAAAAAATATTTAATAACTGATCTACATTATAAAATTGAATATTAAAAATGGAATTATGGATATCTATCTTGCTCTCCAAATGAAAATTTGAGGATATTTTAAAATTGCAGGCTTGAAATAAAATGTACATATGTTGGCATAATTTGCTAGTTAGTGGGCCAATATATCAAAATACTAATTTTTTTTTATAAGGAGGAAGACAAGGGTTTGGTGCCAATTTGCATTATTTTTATCTTTGATATATTCATCATAAAAGCTATTGATAAATAATTATATAATATAATAAACTATCTAAATTTCTATTATATATAATTGAGTTAGCACACAATTTTTCATTAGCACTTGAAAAGTACTATGCATTTCTTATTTGTTAAACACATTGCCTTGATAGCTAAAAGGTAAAAACTATATAGATGCATATGCACGAAAAAAGATACAGATTTGTTTTGTTAAGAGCTTAGTAGTAAGAGAAGTTCACATTTGTATTAACATATTTTACTTACTTTAAAATTGTTTTTATTAAAATAAAAAGGGATTGAAGTTCCTAAGCCTCTCTTTTTCTTTATTGCTTGAACATAATTATTTGCTCTTAGATTGGTTGCCTTGCTTACCATACTTTAAAATATGTAAAGCAGAGTTATAAAGAAAAATAATCTCATTTAATATTCAAAATTTTACAAAACACATGAAATTAACTAAAGGAAGGATTAAGAATTTTGCACACATTATATATTTGTAAATGCAGTTTCAATATTTACTTTAATTACTTATCTTTTCAACTACGTCAAAAATTTTAAATACTATAAACATTTCTGAAATTACATTTTTTTTATTTGAACTATTCTTATATTTTCATTGCATCTGTTTACAGATGAGCCCTAAAATTACACAAATTGGATTTGAAACCTCACTTGCTCTTTTGAATGTAATTAATACAATCAATCAGAGTGAATTTTTTTTTTGTATGAAACCGGGCACAAGTTTTTTTTTTTTTTCTTGTGAAAAAAAAAAAATTGGATTCATTAAATTAACGTATTTTTTGTTATTTGATTAGCAGATATCTAATCAAAGGAAGGTTGCTTAATAAGATATCTATACACGCATCTTGCATGTCTATATCCTTAAGACTGAATTGTTAAATAATATCTTTTCAACCTGGCAATCTGTTTCTTATTAAGTTTTCCGAATTAAAATTTAAAAAGGCATTTAAAATTCTTCAGAAATTAGGACAAGAAGTTTTTGTGAAATCTGGTCCTTAAGAATTATATTTGAATAAAGAGGTTTTTTCCTAAGAGCAACATCACAAGCGAATAGAGCATTTAGATTTTTTTGTGACATCAAAACATTTGTTTAAATTCAAGATCCGTGATATCATGGTTCAACTGTAAAATAAAATGTTGACTTTTATATTTACTATAACAATTATTTTAATTTTATATAGCCTGCTTTGAATCCTGAGGAAGAGAAAACAAATGATTATGTGTTGCTTAATAAGTGGGTGATGCGCAAGTTTGAAGTTAAGCCTGGTGATATAGTAGCATTAACGTAAGTCGTGTTTTATTTTTTATTTACTTATGCTTTGTTTTCTAACCCTATTATTCAATTGGCAGTTTTGTTTGTACGCATTCCATAATTAATGTTCTTTAATTATAAATTCATGAATTGTTTTTTAATTGAACATGTTATTTACCCTTTTAATTAACATGTTATTTACCCTTTGTTACCCTTTTAATTAACATGTTATTCACCCTTTGTTACCCTTTTAATTAACATGTTATTTACCCTTTTAGTCAAGTCCTTTTTTCTCACTATAGATGCTTTACAAAAGCAGTTTTTCATGTGTTAGGTCCACTTTCATTGTCAAATACAGAAGAACTATGATTATCTGAAGCTGTTTAATCTGAATACCTGTTAAACCAAAGTAGATTCAAAAAATTTATTTTTGAAAATATATATTAAAAAAGATTTTACTACCTCTATAATCAAAATGTTTTGATTATTTAAAGTAGGTTTGATATGGATAACAGGAAACAAGTTTAATCATTCCACTCAGGTGTAATCCTTTTATCTCAGTCTGTCACAATTTATTTCGAGCGATTGAGTCCTTTGTGCATAGATTGTACACGAGAAAAGGCAACAAATTGTTACCTCCTTGATTGTGGTTAATGTTTATTTTGGGATTTTTCCTGCTTTCACAAGATTAAGTCTTGTATTAAAAAGAATTGAAAGGAGTAAAAATGGAAAAACTGATTAATATGAAATTTTAATTTTCTAACATAATATTTTTTTCTAATTTTATTAAAATTTGCCTTGATTTAGTTCGATAAGAGGCTTTCTAATTAAATACTCTTTTTATTGAATAAATACATAGAATTGATTATTTTATGTGAGTAGCAAATAAAGGTTTTGTTATTTGTTTTGAGAAAGAAATCAAAAAGTTATAATTTTTGTTGCGTCATCCATTCCCCCCCCCCATTATTATTAGTGTGGTTTTGTTTGCCTATTCTAGTTTTTATTTTTGCTTAAAAGAAGCATATTTTGTTATCTGTGCAAGGAAAATATAGTATCCTAGTGCAGTGATTATTCTTTTCACATGTTATAGCACATCAAATATGCCAAAAATCGTAGACCGGACACAAAAATAAAGTTAGGTTACCTAATTTTCGTAAGCAGAAAAAATTGGGATAAGCACCACAGAATTGTTCTGATGTAGAAAAAAGTTTGCAAAAGCTGTTTTCAGTTCCGAATTATCACCAGAAGTATAAACTAATTATCTGAATATCATATTACATTCTTGCTTTTCTTTGATGCAGTTGTGTGAGTTTTTGAATGTATATGAAAGAATTCTTTCATCGCAACTCTTTTCTTATTTGTCTATCATTAAATGCAATAAATATAAATGCACATATTAATTAAGCACACCGGACAAAAAAATTAGTCACCCTTAGAGAAATCATGAAAAAAAACCATTTAACAACGTGTAACATCACCTCTGGATTTGATAACCGCCTGGATTCGATTAGGTTCAGAAGGTTTTGCAGGTATGTCGAATCTAGTTTAATCCACTTGCTGAGGATTTGATCTCACAAATCCACCAAATTGCAAGGATGCTGATTTTGATGTCTTACCCGTTGTTCTAACATGTCCACACAAATTCGTACTGGGGTTCAAAGAAGGTGATCTTGCAGGCCAGTTGAGATGTAATTGAGTGTCTAAGTGTTCATGAAACCAGTCACATATTCTTCCAGCCCGATGATATTTGCTGTTGTCATCTTGAAAAATAGGGGTATCAACAGCATACTCCTCATGAAGATGTTCACTGAAAGGTAATACCTGATCTTTCAGAGTGTTCAAATGAACATGTTGGTTCATTTTAGTGGCCACCTCAGTGAGGAGACTTAATCCTTAATAAAAAAGACACCCCAAAATATGATAGACTCACCTCCGTCTTGAACCTAACCTTGCACACAACCAGGATGAAATACTTAATCTGATCTTCGGTGCACTAGACGGCTTGCGTCATTCGAAAAAAGACAAAAACGTGTTTCGTCTCACCATATTACATTCTGCCAGTTAGCTACTGTTCACGTTCGGTGACTTCTCACCCACTGAAATAGCGCAGCTTTATGTGCCTGTGTGAGTAATGGTCGCTTAGGTCAAACTGTGACTTTATATTTGCTTGACCCTCTGTGAGTTAAAAGATTCATTTACGAATGCACCACTAAGGAAATTTTGATATATTTGATTTTGATTACTTATTTTTACTTTTTGATTAAATATTTTTGATTTTGATTACTAAGAAGAATTTGCAAATGCATTTTTAATTAATTTATTTTTACTTTAAAATTAAATAAGGAAAATAATTTTTCGAAACAACTGGCATTCCGCTCAGCAACTGAGTAGTGATTGAAGTGTTTTGGCTAAATTTTTTTGTATTACTTAGAAAAGTTACAATTTACTATTTATTATGTTTTTGTTTGATTGATAATTTTCTTATTTTTAATTATTGAAATTTCCATGATCTTGCAGTTGATATTTATTCCAACAGTTAAGTCTGATTACTGCAATTATACATTGCTGCATTTTTTTTTTTAAATGTCTAATATTTCTATTTGAGTATGCAAAACTGAAATAATTTCTTATTTAAATTAACTAAATTAGACATATAAGTAACAATCTGTATTTTACTTTGGATAACTTTCAATTTCTTCCTACTTAAACTAATGTTCAATAGGACAGGTGAATAGGTACTATTTATCTTAGTAGAAATTGATCTTCTGGGAGATATTTTTTAATTTTTAAGTATGGTAACATCACTCTAGCATTGTATTGCCATTTACTTGGGATGTGGTGGTATTGCCTTGTGGTGGTATCTAGTATTGCCTTGAATATCTGTTTACATTTCCAAACAGTTGGTTGATTAAAATTTTTTTTTCTTTTGTTTTAAAATTCACTCACTTCAATGATTTTGTCTTAATGTAGTTATCACTTACATTTCATTTTCATTCTATTGATTTCAGTCTGTAGAATACCAATATTTTAGAGTCATGGTGGCTCAAGGGATAGAGTGCTTGCCTCCCAATGAGGTGACTCCCAATGAGATAATAAATAAATAAAATTAGAGACTGAAAGTAGATAAGAGTGACTTGAAATTTTTAAATTATGTTTTCCCATTAGCTGCGTGTAAATTAATTTGCTGTGATAAACATATTTTAATTATATTCATTTAGTTTTTTATTTATTTCAATAACATTGCTGTTAAAATTTATTCAATACTTAGTTATTGTACATCAATAATTAAAAATACCAGTGCCGAAAATTAGTGCAGAAGTTTGAAATTATTATTTTTTCTATAATGTATTCTGAACGAAACTAATTTACTCTTTATTGCATATTTAACTAACAAAGTGCCTCCACATCTTTAAAATTCTAGGATGTGTAGCTTGAACAAAAATGACTATGCTTTTATTTTTTAGTTCATAATAATTAAATAATAATTTTTGAAACATTTTAGTTAGAAATATTTATTGTTTTAGTTATATTATTGATTTTAAACAATATTATTTATACATTTTACTGATGATTTGAGGGGTAAATATGATCAAATAAATTCGATTTTTAATTTTTTTTTTTTTTAAAAAAGCACCATTTTTGCCTGTCTTTCATGTAGTAAAATTCGCAAATATAAAAGATCCTTAAAAACTTTACATAAGAAATTTATATATTTTTTAAAATTTAGGTTAAATTTTATCCAATGATTCTAAAAAAATTGGAATAAATCCTCATAAGAATGTTTTAAAAATGTATCTCAACAAACCCCTATCTGTTTGTTTACTTGCTGTTTTAAAAAAGAAAAAGAAAATTTAGATGAAAAATAATTTGGAAATGCTGTAATACTCAAAGTGCTTTTATAATCTTCAGCAATTGCTGCCTTGCTGGAAGTTTTCTGCTACTACCGGGTTTATAAAGAGTTATTTAGAGACGTTTAATATTAATATAACATGATTTTTTTTACATGGGTGTCTTTTGCATGGGAATCTTGAGTATAGGTCCATATGTTTTTGTTTTTTTTAATAGTCAGAAATCTCTATAAGTCTCTTAATATTTCAGACAAAAAACAAATATTTTCATGAATCTTCATTGATTTAAATTCAGTTTCCTTAAAGATAAGTGAAGAAACAATAAAAAAAAAATCTTTTTGCAGATATTTTTAATAAATTGAATTTTTTGATTTTTGTGTGTGATTTAGAGAACTGTTGTAGCAACGTTTTGTGATTTCGTCTCCCCTATGAAAATTTGATGTCTGTGACATCTATGATTTAGTTTATTTATACATTTTGATACATACTTTGTATTTTTATTTACGTCACACTAGAGCTGCACAATGGGCTATTGGCTGGGAAGCTTCCCTGTGGACAATGTGAAATAATATGCAGTGGTTTCTCAAGGCAATACTCATTTTAAAATATCCATATCCCCCCCCCCTTATATTGAATAGTGTAAAAAAAAATTTAAATAAACAATTAGCACTTATTGGATAGGCGGAAATCTTTTTATAAAGGTTTTAGTTTATTCTTTTAAAGAGGCGTAGTAGCTTTATTGCTATTTATATTTAAAAAGTTGATTCCTTTTTGTTACCAAGCATATTTTTTCTCTTTAAAATGCATATAGTATACTTTTAAATCATTCTGATTTAACTCATTTTATTAAAGCAAGCTTTATCGTAGCTTTGTCAAAACAAGCCAGTGAAAATAATAGTTTCAATTCCTTTAAGTTCATATCAATTAAAACTTTTTTATTTTCAAATTTTTAGCAATTTTTAAAAATTTATAAAAATGCGAGCAAAATTTTTGTGTTTAAATTGTAATTAATAATGCATACATATTTCAAATTTAAAACAAAAGAAAAAAATTCTATGAAAGGTTAGGAAATTTAAAAGAAAGTGAAAACAGCCAATTCAATGACTTGTTTCTGAGTTTACTCTTTGCATAATTTGAAAAAATGTGATTTTGAAAACAAACTTAAATAAATATAATTTCAGAGGTAGAGTAATTTTAAACCAACCAAAATCTGTTTCTTTTAAAATGCTGTGTAGTCAGTAATATTATTTTAAATTGTTTTTAATTTCTAGTTTTAGTTGTAAACATTTTATTTATTTATTTATTTTTTTGATATCTGATGAAACTCATCTTCCCTAAAATTCCAAATTTTTACTTAAAATTCAAAAAAGTTTTTATGCATACAGTGATTTACAATTCGAAATATTTTATTCAATATATAATATATTTTATTAAATATTGTTTAATAAATATGGATTATTCAATATATACTTTTAGTTATTCTTTACTTATAGTTTATCAAATAAAACTGATATATGCCATAATCATTTATGAAATCATGTAATAAAAAGGAAGTTTATCTTTTCTCACATTTAAATATTATTATTTTTTAAATAAAATAAAATGTATCAAGACGTTTAAAAAACTTTTCCAATTCCGTTAAATTTTTCTAGCTGAAAATGGGAATTCAGAGTTACTCTAAGCCAGTGTTTCTCAAATGGTGTTCAGCAGGTCCCTAGGTTTCCTTGTACAAGTAAAATGGGTTCCGTGACTTAGTACGTTTTATAACAGTGAGGAGTTTAGAAACCTCAGATTATATTTAAATCAACCTATAATTTATAATTTATTTAATCTTCCGGTTGCTTTTGTGAAATTATTTAAAGTAAAATGCCAATGAAATTGAAGTGACATTTTTAGATGAAAATATAATATTTTTAATAATAATATATTGAACAACTTATGAAAAGAACAAGCATTTATAAAATATTACATTGGTATTTCCTTTCACGCTTTTTAAATAAAAATAAATTAATTAAAATGAAATAAAATAAATTCGTTTCCCTAATAATCATTTTCAACATTTATAGCAGTTCTTTTAAGTACCATAATTTTTATTATTTTATTCATTTTCAGATTATGTATATGCACCTAAGACAAATTCATATCTAGACTAAATTGAGCACGAGGACTACAAATTTAACTGTTATATATAAAACCTAGTTTAAGATGCTTAAATGATAAAACAATGAAAAATCTTCATTCCACTAATTAAAGATTTAAAAATAGTCTTCTATTGGGCATAACGTTCACAATTACTTTAATAAACTTTATTTATGAAGTTGGGTTTCGTCGGAAGAAGATTGATTATTTAGGGTAGCGTAGTAAAGAAAAAAAAAAAAAAAAAATTGGGTATCTCTTCTCTAAGCTACGGTATTAGTAACTACTTAGAATAATAGATGTCGCCACTATGTGTTTTACACCGATAGTCTGTTTTAAACATGGTTTTCTGCCTTTATTGCAGGAGGGGGGGGGGAATTTATAGTAAAGAAATAAATTTAAAAGGAAATCAATACCGACGATGCCACTCTTTATTAATTTTATTAATTTCATTGAACATGTTTGAATTAAAATGATATGAAGCGATTTTTTAATCTTAAGCAGGTACAAATAGTTTGTACTTTCATAAAAGAGTTTTATTTGTTGTTTAAAAAAATAAGTAAATAAATCTATAGTTTTAGTGAAGGTGTATAAGTATAGTAAAGCAGCTACAGGATAGTGGGTCCATGAAGTAGCTCTTGGAACCTTTACTATTGCAATTTGTGAATTACTAATGTTTGTGTTTTGAGATATTACATAGCAATTCAAGATTGCATGAAGGGCTGTATTGGTTTTGTGTCATTTTAAATTGTTTTCCACCTCTATGGTGTCCCGCAGTGGACTGATCGTTAAGACACGGTTCCCAGCAGATCACCGAAGTCAAGCATCACTGGCTGCGGTCAGTTTGCGGGTGGGTGACCCCTTGGATCAGTCTGCGTTGGGACCGAGGGTGTGCGGTATTGGTCCTCGTTAAACTGTTCTACCGTAAAGTGCTCAACTTCGCGTGCAGGTCGTTGGGCTACCGAAGCAGGGGTGCTATCCCCTCTGCAGAGTATCAAAATTGTGATGGCATGTCTTCGGATCATCCCCAGGGATGTTTCCCAGACCGTCGCCAATAGCCCATTGTGCAGCTCTAGTGCGACGTAAATTAACTACACACACACCACCTCTATGGTATCAAACAATATCATTCACTTGTCACCTCCACCGAATTCTAAATGACATCCAGAACCAGAGCCATTAAATGATTGCAGTTTGCAGTCATCATTGATTCTATGCTTTGTTTGTTGTCTATTTGATAACCAGTTTGGACTAAAATTTCTGATTTTCAAGCCTTATTTGTAGACCCTTGATCAGATTAAAATCTTTTATTGTATTTATTGCATCTTAAGTTTTCTGGGAATTCTGCTTAAATTTTATTTCAGTGGATTTAGTGTTGGTTTTTTTTAATTTAATTTTTAATTTATTTATTTTTTTATTTATAATTTTTTTTTAATTATTCATCAATAATTCGATATAGTATTTCTCCCCCCACTAGAGAGGTTTATAGGGTTTACAGCGCTCAGAGGGAGACAAATTCAACTTTTTCGCTCCCTTGCAATTCGTTGTCAGGTTAATTATTGGGTCATGCTTTTTAAAACCATTTTTTAAGTATTGGATTATTTATAAACTGAAATCAAAATGTAAATTGTACATTGAAAAATTGTTTCAATCTTTAAATGTTTTCTTTCAAGCAACTTAACTTGATAATTTCAGAAATCATTCGATTTTGTAAAAATTCATTAATTGCAGTATCCATTACACTTAGGATGTTTTTGATCACGTTTCTAGTTTTTTATTAACTGAATAATAAGCGTTTATTCTGAAGTGAATTTTTCATTCAATTTGTCACCCTTTTGTAAAAAATAGATTTTTAAAAATGATCTTACTTACAGTGAGAATTACAAAAATAGTAGACATCGTGTTAAATATTTAAGCAAATATTAAGTAATTATTTATAAATATTTAAGCAAATCTGATTAAAAAAAATAAGCAAACTAAGAAACTTAATTTGGCTCATCAGTAGCAAATGGAACAAATAGTGTTTCAGGGAGGAAACTTTTTCTTCTCAAATTAATTTCTGATTTTGTTATAAGAGGCTGTACCCGGGAGCTGATGTCCACTCTTGCCCATCTTTAGCTTGCCACTACCCCGAACGTTCCTCTTCGGACATTTCCTATCCTCAATGTTCGGAGATAATCAGCTTGGTAATCAGCTAGGTTCGGAGACAACCAAGATAATCTGCTTGGTTGAAAAATCTCGACAAATTGGCGATTTTTAAAGAAGTTTGATAACTTTTAAAATATTAAGGCCATTCTCCTGTTCTAAAGTCCCTGATAGTTATTTATTTCAAGATGGTATATGTAGTTTAAAATTAATGCTTTTCTTTAAGCGTAAAACACTTAATAAACTTTTAGTTTTTTTTTTTTTTTAAATCAGTTTTATTTTCCTTGGCTAAAGAGCTTTGAACAACGCAGTTAAAAACTGAAATTTCTAAATTCATTTCGAAAACAAATACGTTACATAAATTTTCAGCGACTCTCAAAGAGTTTTATATTGTTGACTTGTATACTTAATCGTATGATAGATTGGTAATTAACTAATTCACTGCAGTTTCATAAATTGTGAACTCAATTACATTGTGGTATTAAAACCTTTATATCTTCCTTTTAACGACGCGAACAACTATTATTTAAAGCATTAAAAAGCAATTTACCGAAGATGTGTCTCATTTTTTAAGAAACTTTTGGACAACTTTTGTAATAATGATATTGGGTAATGATCATAAACTGTAAAAAAGATAAATAATAAAAAAAAATAAAGAAAATGCTGATGTATTTACTGTATTTTCTGAAGCTCTCCCCCCAATAACTATTTTATAGCGCCTGCCCTTAATCTTTTAGCTCTTTGTAAGTGTACAGAGGTTTTTGTTTCCTTGCGTTCTTTTTATTGCCCCTCTTAAATTTAGTATCTTACCTTATCTGGGCCGTAAAACCAGCCCGCATTGGACAACTATAACTCTCCAACTCAGTAAGACCACTCTTTTTCTTTTGTTTATATTTAACATGAGGTTGAAAATTAAAAGTTACTCCCCAGACAAGAAATATCTTGCAAAATTATGTGTCGGTAAAGTATTAGGGCAATTAAATAGCCTCGAACAAAGGGTTGCTGGGATTAAATCCCATTGTACTTCGTTTGATGGCTTGAAGTAATTATAGCTGTTTATTTCTAAAAAAAAAGATTTAATGCCGTTTGTGCGATTAAGAAAATGAACGTAAATGAAAAAAATACTTATACGTTTTCTTTGTTTTTACATATTTTTTTCCAGTGTGGATATTGCCCTTTTTTTTGCATTCTTAATGTTTTATGTTGTATTTGTTTAATTTATTATTTTTGAATAATTTGTTTTTGTACGTAATTTGATTTTTTTTTTTTTTTTTTTTTTTTTTTTTTTTTTGGCGAATCTTTGATTTATGGACTAGTAGTACGAATCGGTGATCGGGGGAAGATTTAAAGTAGACAGTTAGGTCTGCTGTGTCTTCGAACGTATGCCTCAGATTTCTTAAGATTTATTCAGAATTGCTGATTTATATAAAGAAAAGCGCGCAAAAAAACAAGGAAAAAAAATGGACCACTTTTAATAACTTTTGATCTAAAAAAGTCGCTTATTTAAAATTTGATTTCGCAGGAACTACAGATCTGATTACTCTCAAATTTTGTGTTTTGCCATGTAAAATTAGATACTTTAAAATAATGTAAAAAATGTGTGCCTGACACTTCAAAGATTTTTTCGACTATTATGAAATAAAATAATAAATATTTACTAAAATTTATTTTTTGCATGAAATTGTCTTTGAATAAACAAATTTTATAACTGTGTGCAAAAAAAATTTCCAATTCGTTTGAAAATTTTTCGAAGTACGTATAAATTTAACATTAGGGGATTTAAACTTTGGATCGCTCTCTTAACCAAACTATTAGGACCATATTTCCCAGATCGCAGCAACCCCTCTATTTTGGGGGTCAGAAATCCTAATTCGTTAAAAGAAAAGACTTGCTTATTAAGGGAAAGAACGTTTTTCTGTAATTTCGTAACTTAAAATATCGTCTGCACTAATTAATTAACATTTTTATGTTAACCCTTTTGGAACCATTGAGAGGGAGACCTAGAACGTGAAGATCCGATCATTAGATCAAAAGTTATTCAGGGTGATCCGTTTTTTTCTTCCTTGGCACACCGTGCACACATACACATTAAAATTATGCTTTATTAGTATAAATAAAGTCTAAATATACTCAGAAAATTCAGTTATCGAGAGCAGAATAAAATAATAAATAAATAATAATAATAAAAAAAAGACACTTGAATAACTTTTGATCGGATTTTCCCGCACTGAAATTCATTAAGAGAACCACCGGATAAGTACCATCGGATAAGTGCTTCATGGCAAATCTGCTTTACATGCATTAGCAATTTAAAGTATAGAAAAAAGTGAATTCAAGTAAACCAAGAAATTACAAATGCTGATTTTTTAAATTTTTTTTTAAAATATCAAACAGCAAACGTATTATTGTAGAATTACTTCCTACCCTGTAATCCTAAGTCTATCCTTCCGCAGTAAAGCATCTTTTTAAAATTCGAGTGGTAGACCTTGAATGTGCAAACGAAATCAGTTACAAATCCCATTTTTCCTAAATAGACATAACTAATTTTTGATAAAGTTTCATTTACCTCATTTTTAACCGAATTTTGAAATTTTTTCTTCTAAATGTTGGGGATAGCTGCTTCCCAGAAAATATTGTTCCAAGAAAATTACTCGGGAGAACAGCTTGGAAGTTAGAACTCTCTGTTATTAAATTTTCCTTTTACGTATTTCACCACATCTCTAATTATACTTAAGCTAATAAAAAATTTTCTTCTTGCTGTTGCAAAATTTGTTTATCCATGGGTAACTTCTATTAAATTAATCTTGTTTTTAAAATTTTTATATCTTTTTAAACTCTAAAATTTTTATTCATAAAATAAAATTTTGATTGCTAGCGGCTAAGTTGATACTCAGCAATAAAATATTTTTTTTAAAATCAAATATTTAAATTTTTATTTTTCGGGAACTATTCGACTGGTCTCGTTCAAATTTTAAACTTTGTCATTTAAAATTACTAAATATCTGAAAATGTAATAATCCGTATACCTTACTATTCAAAGCTTTTTCAATGATTAATACAATGAAAAATGGATTGATACAGTGTGCTTTTATGCTCACGGTATGCCTATATCTTAAACAGTATGCATATTTATTTAGTATATATATTTGACGGGCAATTAGATACCAACCATTGTATGCTAGGAAATTTTGATAGCTTTGTATTTTGATTAATATTTAACTGAAATTCTTATTTTACCCTTATATTTGGTTATAGAAGATTATCTTTTACTTCTGGTGAATCGAGTTCTACGTTACGTTATTTATATAATCGATATATATGATGTTGCCTAACCGTTTATTTATTTCCGAATTGACAATGCGAATTAACGATGCATTTTGTGGATAAGTAAATTCGAATATTCGCATATGCGAATATTGATAATGTGCACTATCGATTGGATACCTGCAAGTGACGTCATCGTTGGTAAATGGCGGCATTTGTCGATTCAGAAACCAATTAGCTTCGACACTCTGACGTGGCGTCGCTTACAGGTATCCAATTAAGTCTGACATAAATCACATGGTTAGGCCTAATCACTTCACTTCTTCTCGAGTTGCAAGCACCCAATTCTTTAACGGGGATAAAAAATATGTTGAACATATTAATTAAAATAAATATTTGATATTTTAAGTATGAAGACGTTAAAATAACAAGAGATAAAAAAATTCATGCCAAAGCTTAGATGGTTTAGTCATGTTCTAAGTATCAGAGAAAGTCGTCCCTAAAAAAAAGGCAATAAAAAGCAAAAGCAAATTCCATCCGAAAATGGTGGATGTCGTCCCCAAGGATAACCGGGAAAAAGATGGATGGATCATATCAAAGATGACCTCCAAGCTTTTTCCTGCTGTGATTGACTGGAAAAACAAAAACAAAATCCAGAAAATAGAGATGTTCCATAGAATAGTGAAGAAATAATCGAATGCTATGCTAGTTGAAGTTGTAGTATTTATTTGAGTTTAAAAGTTATTTATTTATAATTTAGTGTAATCTTAGTTACAAAGAAAAATTTGACATTCAGAGTTTTCTTAGAAAATATGGTAAAAATAGTTTTCAAATTATTCACACCTTAAAATTTTTGCCACAGAATAATTTTTATCTGTAATAGTCTGATCTGTCTGATCCGTTATAGTCTGAAT
Organism: Parasteatoda lunata; assembly: GCA_949128135.1. NCBI lineage: Eukaryota > Metazoa > Arthropoda > Arachnida > Araneae > Theridiidae > Parasteatoda > Parasteatoda lunata. The sequence goes on from OX421973.1 coordinate 84,016,467, forward strand.
AATCTGATCTGCCTTATTTCGTCGAAAGATGGTTTTTGGAAGTGAGCAAAGTTAACAAAAGAAAATTGATTTCATTAATGGATTATTTTTTATATCTTTTTCTACATTTCAGTTATAAGTTTTTTTATTCTTGAATAAAGTAAGACGTATTAAAGTACTTTTAGAGTAAGAGGTTATTGTACAGTAGTTTGTTAACTATGCAAAATTTGATTGATAATTTTAATTCTTTTAAATCTTGATGGAGAATTTCCTACATTTTATCATTAGATAACATTCAGAAAGCTTTTAAATGTCTTTTTTTATACAAATTTTTTAAAAGAAATATGCAGAAATAGCTATTCAATTTTCGCGTTATTTACTATTTGCATGGAATAATTTTTTACCAAAATATTTTTATTTTTACATTCCTTAAAATTAATTTACATTCATTAAAAATTTATTCTTTAAAATAAAAAATAGAATATTTTATTATTTCAGTAAAATGATTCTATAAATAGCATAGTTTTTAAAACAGTTTTTTTTTAACTGTTAAGTTTATTTTTGTTTACTTCCCAGAAGTTGTCTTTTAATCAATTTACTTTTCAATCGAAAATAACTTTGCAACTTTAACTTTGCCCAACAAGTTTTTGATTTTTTTTTTACTGAAAAAGAATATATCGAAAAAACATTTCAATACCATAAATCAACTTTCTAAGTTCTTCCCCCAAGTCTAGAAATAATTTTCCTTTTTTTAATTGATGCATGATTTTACAAGTTTTTTTTCTAGAAGTATAAAACTGGGCGAAGTAACCTCAGTTGACGATATAATGATATCTAAGCTGTAGTTACTTCACTTACCTGTCCACTGGAAATTCATCAATGATCAAGCAGTTACAGATGCAACCAACGTCCAATACAAATAGGGCGAACGGAAATTGATTGAATGATAATGTAACACTGATCTAGGTCAGCCTCTGACTTAAACATCTCTCTATATTTTAAAATATTTCTGTATCAGTAAAAATGTCTTTGTCAAAAGCAAACACATATACTTTTTAAGTTTTAGACAGAAGACAATATTTTTCGATATGCTGATGATTTTTAAGGTCTTGCCTCACTTAAATGTTATTTGCTTCTGTAGTTTGGATTAATTGTTTTACTAATTCATTTTGTTTGTTTAATCAATTGGGTTATAAGTTCGGAATTTTTACTTTTTTCTTATGTTATTTCTCTTATTTCGAAGCAATTTTTCTTCCGAAAAAAATTTGAGAATATGTATCATTGTTAGGTTATTTTACACACTTTCAAAAGAATTTGTGTGCCAAGAATGGCAACGTTCAACAATTTGTGTTATTTCTTCCGATGATTGTGAGCTGAATCGGAATCTGGGAATTAAAGATAATTCGTATTCTGTTCAGTTTTCCCAATTATTTGTTCTTGCTTGCTTTAGTCTATAATTTTGGAACTTCACGGATTTGTTTTGTTTGGAGCACTTTCAGAATTGTTATAAGATTTAGGTGACTTTGATTTTTCTTTTTTGAAGTTATGAATATTTATGCTTGATGACAATTCATATTAAGTATCTTTGTATTAAAAAATAATTCGTAAGCATGAAATTCCTCGTTAAGTCGTTAAATTTGGGTTGAAATCTGAAAAGGCTTATTTCCCCTTGTGTTTATTTTCGTAAACACGCATTTTAAGCCCTGTTCATTTTCGTAAATACGTATTACAAGTTTTTTTTTCCATTTTCGTAATCACACATTTTGAGCTTTGTCTATTTTCGTAAACACGAATTTCGAGCTATGTACCGGCATAAAAACTCACGGGCGAACTGTAAAGAGATTTTAAAATATTCCTTTATCACACTGAATAATTTGTATTTGGATATGAACCTTTCCGGTGTGATTAAGCTTTTAGGTTCTAATCCTTCAAGCACACTTTAATTAAATCTTCTCAATCATGATAATATGAAGCATCCTTCTCATATTGTGATCCAAAAATAGCTTAGTTGTTGTGAGACAAGAAAACTACTGCATCAAATACGATGAAATTTGGTAGTTTATTGTAACATCGATCGTGAAGAAGATAGTGACGAATCTTGAGTTAAATTATTAAAAAATGCAAATTAGAACCTTTTTTAAATATTAAGAAGCACCTTTGGTTGCGAATTTCTTATTTTTGCTAACAAGAGGAAATAAAAATTAGTTTAAAAAAACAAAACAAAAAACAACATTACATCCGGTCAAAAAGCTCCCTTTAAATCTGGTAACAAAAACCTCGAAAATTTTGAAAGTTATTAAATTGGAGAGGTTTACATTTTGCGATGAAGAAAAACAATGCAAATGTAGATTTTTGCCTTTTGCTTATTTTTGTTGACAAAAGGAGGAAGTTTTAAAAGATGACCAGTAAAAGAGACTATTTTAAACGACCCTTACAAAAATTTTGGAAAACTAATACAAACAGTGAAATAAAATTGAAACAAAGGAAACAAAATAGCGAAAGTAAATTCAGAGTTAACAAACATAATCGTTTTAGTACTATAATAAATCAGCTTCTTCAAAGCAAAACACAAGAAATAGAAATACTTTATTATACCGAAACGATCGTTTTTAGGTGCTACACTGAGGTGACAAAGTCATGAGATATCTCTTAATATCGTGTCGGACCTCCTCTAGCTTTACGAAGTGCAGCAACTCGACGTGGCATGAACTCAACAAGTAGTCGAAACTCTGTTGCAGGAATATTCAACCATGCAGCCTCAATAAATGTCCATAATTGCAAAGTTGCGGGTGCGGGATTTTGTGCACGAATTGACTTCTCGATTATATTTCATAAATTATCGATGAGATTCATATCAGGTGATTCAGGATGCCAAATCTTCCGCTAGAATTGTCCAGAATGGTTTTTAAACCAGTCGCAGACAATTAAGGCATGGTGGCATGGCGCATTGTCATCCATAAAAATTCAATCGTTGTTTGGTTACATGTCGATGAATGGTTGCAACTGGTCTTCAAGTAATTGAACGTATAACCATTTACAGTCAATGATTTATGCAATCGGACCATAGAACCCAGTCCATGCCATGAAAAAGCAGCCCAAAACATTATGTAGCTACCACCAGAAGATTACCCAGTGTCTTGTTGAAAACTTAGGTTCATGGCTTCGTGGGTTCTGCGCTACACTCGAGCTCTTCCATCAGCTTTGACCAGCTAAAATCGTGACTCATCTGACCAAGCTACTATTTTCCAGTCGTCTTGTCCAACCAATATGGTCACAAGCCCAGGAGAGTTGTTGAACATGATATCGCACTGTTAGTAAAGGCACTCAAAACTGTCCTCTGCTGCCATATCCCAATACAGCCTAATTTTGTCGCAGTGTCCGAACGGACGCGTCCATTTCACGTCTTGCATTGATGCGTGCGGTTACTTTAGCAATTTTACTTGTCTGTTAACACTGACTATTCTAAGCATACGTCGGCACTGTCGGTCATTAAGTACACGCGGTTGGCCTATACGTTGTCCATGGTGGGAGAGTATGTCCAAAATTCGATGTTTTAGGCACATTTTTGACACTGTAGTTCTGGGAGTATTGAATTCCCTCATAATTTCCGAAATGGAATGTCTCATGCGTTTAACTCCTACTACTATTCCATGTTCAAGGTCTGTTAATTCTCGTCTTGCGGTGATAATTACATCAGAAACATTCTCAGACTTATAACTTAAACACAAATTAAAATTCTCCCAGTGCACTACTCATATATGCATTTTGTAAGCGATGCTACTGCCATATCTATATTTACACATCGCTATGCTATCCCATGACTTTTGCCACCTCAGTGCATTATCGAAACGATCGGTTGTAGGTTCTTCATTATATTACTGAAACGATCGTATATAGATGCTTCACCATGGTATCGAACCGAAACAATCGCATGCTTGTTTTTTTTTTAACGTACTCTTTTTCTTGTTGCTTTTGTTTCATTCCATATGCAGCACATATTTTACCATTTCTTTATTTGGATTATTGTAAATTGTTAAGAAAAATTATAAGTTTTAGTATATATATATATATATATATATATATATATATATATATATATATATATATATATATATATGAAAATTTTCGTATTGCATCGTTGCAAAGTTCATTAAAATAATCCTTTTCTCAAAAGCTTCTACTGTGTTGTTTCCTCTTAATGTAACATATTTAACCATCGTGTTTCTAGTAGGTTTTTTTTTTATCTCTTTGAATTGTGTAATGATAGTGATGCTCACCGCTTTCCAACTCTATTGTCTTTCTTGCAAGGTTCATTCACACATCGCATTCAAAATCACCATTAGATAAATCCTTTGTGAAAACTTTGTTGAAGTTAAAACTTTCCCCCCAAAAAAGTTTAACAAAGAGAAGAGACTAATGATAGAAGCTCATTCGCGATATCCTTTGTTACATTTATAATGATTATTTTTTTTTTTAGAGGATGCTAAATTGTTCTAACAGTTTTGGAACTAAACCCAATTCATTATGGAATCAAACGTCAACTTATAAATGTGTTTAATTAAATATTTGTACTTAAATTAATCCAAACTTGTAAAAATATTATATGAATGTCAGATTGGAAATGATGTTAAATATTTGATGTGCTTTTTGGGACATAACTTTACAGTATAAAAGCATATTTTTCTAAAAGAAGTTTAATGTAGTTTTATTAGCAATAATTTTTCATTCTATTCGTTTCATAGGTTGTAAGAGTGCAAGTGAGATTTGAAAATCATTTAGTTTAACTTTCAAATAAGCATGCAAAAGGTAGAATTTTTTTTTGTATTAAATTTTAAACAATGCTTTTAATTTGCTTCTGCATTTGTTTTTTAATTTAACTAAACTACATTTTGCAGTAGATAGTGATGAAGCGATCCCTAAACATTTGAATTTTAATCTTAAGGTTTCAATCTTAAGGTATCTTTGAATCTTCAATCTTAAGGCATTAAATGTCTGCCCCCCCCTTTTTCATTTTTTTCTTTTTTTTTTAAATGAAAACAATAGAAAATGTTTGTGTGGAATATTATTAAAAATATTTATTAAATGCTGTTAAAAAATTTGATACCTGCAAGTGACGCCATCATTGGTAAATCGTGGCATTTGTCGATTCAGAAGCCAATCAGACTCGACACGTACACTTGATGTCGCTTACAGGTATTCAATTAAATCTGATTTGAATGACATGGTTAGGCATAATTACTTCGCTTCTTCTCGAGTTTAAGTACCCAATTGTATAAGCGTTACTATATGGTGTTGCATAAATAGCTAATGATTTAAATATCTATTAAAGGAAAGTGGAAGGAGATATGCAGAAATTGTACAATTTGCTGAGTGCTGCTTCGGAAACATCTCACTATTTCTCAAAATATGCGGAATCACTTTTTATTTTAAATTTTAAAATTAGTTACAAAGAAAAAAAATTGTAATAGATATTACGCGTTTTAAAATAGCCGTCAATTGTTGGATTTTTTTTTCTGTCATCAGTGCTATCTATTGACGAACTTTGTAATTAATTTTGAAAGTTGTTGAGAATTAGTTTCTTAAAAAGAACGTTATAAACCTTGTATATCTATGTTATTCCGTTTTCCTTGAATTTTCAATTGATCAATTATTTTTGGAACATATGGTTAAAATAAGGAACTTGTTTTGAAGCAGTAAAAATTTAACTCAAAGTATTGAGATTAAATTAATTTTTTTAAAGTGTAAATAATTAAAATTATATTGCAAAGTGTTCAAACTATAGTTCTGTGTACCTAGTGTATATGTATTGTTTAAACTAAATTGTAATAAAATGGTTCCTTTTATAATTTTTTCCAAAATAATTGCGAGAAATAGATAAATCTTTGACTTTCCTCACATTATCGTAAATTATGCTTGTTGCCAAAACTTTTATTTTACATTTCCTTTTAAAAATTTGTAAGAATATTAAGAAGTTTTAACATTTTAATATCAAAAACTATTAAAAAAATATTGACAAAACTGCATTTAAAGAAATGGAAAAAAAAAATTCTTATAAAAATACTGATTTGTTTAAAAGCAATAGTACATTCCTAAACAACTAAACATATTTTTAAAAGTTTATATAATCGTAATTGTTTTAATTTGCATTTAATTTTATTTCAATTATATTTGATCTGTCTAACGATTTTTGTGCTTGAAGTAAGCATCTAAATTATTTTTGTTTTCTTATATTGTAATTTTTAATGTGTAACAATTTGGTTTAGTATGGCATATTTTGATTTAATATGACAAGTTTGTTATGTGGTTTTTAAATGTGTAAAGTTTAACCTACTATTTATTATAAAAGGTTTCCTGGCAGGCATTATGATTTGTTTTTATTGTTTAAACAGAAATTAAAAAAAGTTGGTTATTGTTTTTACAAATAAGTCTCAATATTTTTCTTAAATAATAATGTAAAACAAATAAAAGGTGTATTTATTAATCGGAACATATTACATTTTGCTGGCCATTTTTGCTCCAGTATACATACATAAATTACGGAATTTTTCGAAAATATATTTCAATACATAACATTTTATACATAAACATGATTAGCTGCCTGTTTATCGTAGATTCTTCACTCATGAAATTTGATTAAGAAATTCATTTAACTTTTAAAAATTTATAATGTATAACAATATTTCTTATATATTAAATAATTTGAGATTAAATACCTCAATAATTTTTTATCTCACAAACAACGTTTGAAACAACTTTTGATGTGAATATTCACCATTGAAAAATAAAATTTCACTATACAGTACAAGCTTCAGCTAATGTACAAACATTTTAACAAAACATCTAAACGAAATTATTTTAATATGTGTTTGCGCTACTTTAGCTTTTTCTAAAAAGTTCTAATGTGATTCAAATGTTCTTTTTTTAAAAACTTACTCTTTCAAGGGAATCATTTCCGCTGTCCAGATAGAAATTCATCATAGTAATTCATCATAGTAATGATCTAGAGATGATTGAGCGTTGCCTAGCAACGGCAAAGAGATGAATAATAAAAAATTTTTGATATTGATTGCAAAATTTTGCTGCAAGGTATTCTTACCGACTGTTTTAACAATATCCTCCCCGAAAACTCAGAAATAATATTGCCAAAAACATTTACAAAAGAAAAAAATACTAAAATAAAAATAAAAAAACTAACTTCATGATGCTCTAATTAATGATGACTCAAACTAGCTTAAGTTTTTTTAAAAATTCTTTTTGTCCTCTTATTGCTTCAAATTTTTGCTAAGTTGTCAATATTTTTCCCTAAAATATGCACCAAAATAATAGTAAAAATAATAATAAACATTGTTTATCTGTAGAAAGAACTCCCTTCGCCACAAAGTCTAAAGTCTCTGTTGCTATGGAAACAAGAAATAACACGTTTCAGAGAGGGGACCTCACTCGGCCCTGATTCCCCTTATCTCGCCCACTTGACCCAAAATATGTCTTAAATATTGACATAATTACCCTACTTGAAATAGTTGAATCTCGTAACCATAGTCACCGACGCTGTCTAAACGAATGACGAGGTGAGTTCTTTCCATAGATAGAAAAAGGCATAGGCTATATATGCCTTTTTCAAAGTTACCTGGTGCGAAAATTTTACTCTACGTCTGAGAGCAAATTCCCCGTTTCGATAACCCTGCATTATCGTTGCTAGGCAATGAGTTTGTTTAAGAGAAACATCATTTAACAACGGATAGCGTTCCCTTGTTGCACTGGTAGTCTAAAGTAATTCTTTATATAAAGCATTTACATACAATGGCGCTTTAGCTTGGGCTATTTTAAGGACGTGGCATTTATGCGTTTTCATGCTCTATATTATACTTCACTATAATATTTGTTCACGATCCTACATGTGACATCAGTGGACTATGTAGATTTTCCATAGGTATTTGAGCCATATTGCTTACCAGTGATTTTTCAGGTGTGTCGTATTGTCTTTGGCGATATTTCCTGGCGGCAACTGTGACGACACACACGACTACCATCATGGTGGTGATGATACCCAGAACTGCAGCAACAGCGACATTGCTAGTGTGGTGTATGCCCTGCATCATGAAGCTTTCATCTTTAGTGCGGGCTGAAGTGCAAGAAAATTGCACGTACTGTCTGTCTTCTTTACTTTTGACGCCGATGCAGAATTTATAAGTACTTTTTGGCTGAAGATTGTTTATGGTGTACGAGCGAAAGAACTGACTCACTGTTACTGATTGGTATTCTTTTTTCGTATTCGTGCCATTTTCCCTTCGATATATTATTTCATACTCAGGGAAGGAATTTCTAGCTGTACCATTCCACACGACTGTAACGAAAGTGGACGCTATACCCAAAGCAAAAATGTTAATGTCTATATTTTCAACGATTAAGTTAGTGACGGCTACAACTTCACCCATTGGGTTTTCTGCTATGCAAGTATACGTTCCCGAATCTTTGGGCTTTATGTGATATAGCTCCAGGCTGCCAGTGTTCTTAAACTGGATATGAATATCATTGGACGTTTGGTTAAGGACAGCGCCATTCGGTAAAATCCAGTGGATATTTGGGACGGGTATGCCGTGTGCTCTGCATTGAAAGATGTGTTTTTCTCCTATCTTTTTATCCACCGTAATGTTGGAGGGTCCCACAAGAAAAGGTTGGCACGTCTCAGGTATTTGCGAGGCCTTCAAGTCTTTTATCGGGGTTTTGTGAAACTCTGAAGGTTGATCACACGTCATGATGTCTGTATTGAGTATCTCAATTCTACTTGCATTGCTACATAACATTTCGTGTATCCATTTTATGTTGCAGTCACATAGAAGGGGGTTATCATAAAGACTTATTTGCAAAGGTTTTAGAAACGTTTTGATTACATCTCGGCTGATGGCTGTTAAGTTGCTACCGTGTAGGGACAAGATCCTTAGGTTCGGGACATTTATGAATGCGTGGGAGTCCACAAACTGAAGCTTCGTGTTGTGGTGTAAATGCAAAGTTTTTAGGTATGGTAAATCCCAAAAGGCACCTCGGTCAATAAGAGTCAAATCTGCAATGTTTTCCACAAAAGCTTCTTCGAGTGTTAGGTGGACAAAATCACCCGTGTGCAGCTGTGGAAAAAAGTTTCCTCCTAATTTCAGGATTTTAAGATTTTTAGTTGCCTGGAGAGACGTTGATGGTACTTTGAAGAGTTGATTATCCTCGATATAAAGGGAAGTTAGATTCTCCAGTCCATCGAATGCGTGGTCGCTGACGCCGCGAATTTTGTTACCGCTAAGTGAAAGCTTTCGGAGATTACCCAGTGCCGTAAAAGAGCCGCTGTTAATGTAAGAAATGTGATTGTTTTCAAGGTGCAATTCCTCCAGTTTTGGAAGTTCCTTGAACCATTCTGGAAATATGGCGTTCAATTGATTGTGATCAAGGTTCAAGCGACGTAGTTCTCGCAATCCATCAAAAACATGCTCTTCAATGAATTTTATCTGTACATGTGTCATGACCAGTATGCGCAATCGATGGATACCTCTAAAAACTCCGTTAAAAACTGTCCTGAAGTCATTATAGGACAAATTAAGAACTTGTAAATTAGTAAAGTTGTGGAAAATAAGACCTCGGCCGAGTTGTTTGATTTGATTGTGGGACAAGTCTAGCAACAAAAGACTACTTAGTGGAGGTAGTTGATTGTAGAGATCTGTCAGATTGTTGCTTTGTAGGACTAGAGCATTCGTATCTGGCGGTATTCCTTCTGGGACAGAAGTTAGGCGATGTTTGGTACAGTTGGTGGTCTTCAAACTCACGTTACCGAGGAAACTGAAGATGTGAGAGGAGCAGCTGCAGGAACTTGGGCATGGGGCTACTGGCGTGGTGACTGTAGTGGCAATTGCTTGATGGAGAAGCGGTGGCAGCAGGAAGAGCAGATGTATCAAAAATGGATCTTTCATTTCGGACCACGACTGCGGTCCATACTCTGTTCACAGGACATAGCTTTTCAATCCATTGTTGAAATTATCAACTGTTGCCTGAAATAAAGTGTTAAATTTTAGTAATAATATTTAATACAGTTATTATGGTTCTTATCTATTTTGCAATTTTCATTTTAATGAAACTCTGTACACATTTTAGTATGGATCCAAAAATGTTAAGTTCGGCGAAAGTTTTAGACAGAGAAATTTTATATTGTAATAATAACGTAGAGCATATGAGAAATTATCATAAACAAAGGAAATTCAAGTTTAATAGGACATAATTTTTTTTAAAAAAGTAAAGAAATTTCTTGCCCAGATTTTGTGTTGGTTTTTCTATTAAACAAAACAATGAAAAGCTTTAAATTTTTAAAATTAGTACATTTGTTTTGTTTAAAAAAAAACTTTTCTTAAAATATCTAACAAAAGTAAATCTGAAATTTTTTGTTCTTGTCTATTAAGGCTGTTTTTATTTCTAATGGTAGTTGTAAAATTAAGTTCAGTTAAATGGGGATTATGAAGTAAGTTTATTGAAATTTGTGAAATGAAGTAAATTTGTTAGTGATGGAATAGCGATTCAATAGTCTCATTGTTTTGAAATCTGCTATAATTTAAATTTTTTTTTTTTAAATGTTTAAAATTTTTACGTTGTATAACATTTACTTATAAAGCATCTACACAAAATCTTTATTTGTTGCTATAAAACCTATTCTAACCTGGAGTAAACTTGAACGTTTTCTCATCACAATTTGAATCCACACTTAAAAACTGTAGTGTCAGTTCCCCAGTCTGAAATCTTTATGAATTTTTTTTTTTTATGCATTTTTCTATTCCTGAAAACTGCCCTGAAACATGACTGGAAAGTTTCACCCCTATTCTTAATTTTGTAAAATGTGAAAATATTAAATTGGTAACAAATAAGAAAGCAGGTCCACTTGAGATCTAGCTCAGCACCTCAGATTGCGCATTAGTTGATGAACTAGTTTGTTAGAGAGCATTTAAGGTGAATATAAATGTTCAGTCACCAGATTGATGTATTTGAAATAGTACAACGTACATCATTACGATTTTTATAGGCAGAAACACCAGAATATGTCCACATATTCTGGTGTTTACTGTTTTTGGCGAACACTTTCCAGGACTTTTCCAAGTGAGAAAATTGAGTAAGAGTTTCTGTGAATAATCAAATTTGTCAAGACCCCAAAAAGCAAATCACACGTTCTCTTATGAATTCATTACTGCTATTATTTCTATTAACTATTTCATAATCAGCCAATGCTGAATAGTGAAATAGTTCGAATTAATCAAAAAGTTACAACTTGTGACTTTTGTATGTAGCATTGCCTGACACAGATGCAATTACCTTTAGTTATGTGCAATCTAAGAATAACTGAAGATGTTAACACCCAAGTTCATTGTTCAGGGAAAGTTTATTATTTTAGTAACATTTGAAGTCGAATTACTCTATTGTGATTAAAGTCAAAGCCATAAACTTAAAACATGTGCAATCATTAGTCGCATGTGAATTATCCCTGTGATTGAACTTTATAAACAATCAACATGCAGGTTTTAAATTGAGAAACTAAATATAACTTAATGTAAAATATGAAGCAGACAAATGTTGAATTGAAACTGTATAAGTGGAAATAGAGATATAAATGGATACGCAAACAATTATATTTTTATAAGTATTTTTTATGTTGCTGTTTTTTAATGTAAGTTGCTATTGCATGCCGAATTTTGAAAAATCATTCTACCTTATCCAGTAATGTAATATTTGTTGACAATTGGGTACTTGCAGCTCGAGAGGAAGTGAAGTGATTTGCTTAACCATGTGATTTAAATCACATTTAATTGAATACCTGTAAGCGCGTGTGTGTCGAATCTCATTGGTTTCTGAATCGACGAATGCCACGATTTACCTACGATGACGTCACTTGCAAGCATCCAATTGTGAATCTCATATTAAAATACAATTCAACGGTATAGAAATGAGGAAAAAATATTGATTGTTAATCTCTGTGCAGAAATATACATTTAAGAATGAGTTTCATCTAGTCGCTGCTTGATTTAGTTACATGCAATATAGTTTTTGTGTTTACTTTAAAATAATATAAAAAGTCAATCACATTCTTTAATTGTGTTTTTTTTTTTTTTTTTTTTTTTTTTTTTTTTTTTTTTTTTAATAAATTTCTACTAGTATGTAAATTCTTCTTGAAGACATTTTCTTTATTATTGAAATTTTTATTGTTTGGAAGATTTTAATTTTAATTTTATTATAAAAATGCAAGAATGGGTATCTTTCAAGAATATTTCTACTTCATCACAATACTGAATTATTAATTATAGTTTCGAATCGAACAGAAATAAGCAACTGCTTCCGTGCGCATTTTAAAATTACAGATGCCATTTTTCAAAATGCATGAATCTTATTTTAAAGAATAATTGTTGCAATTATAATGCAGTTTAAGAATTAATTAATCATTCATTATTTTTGTTATATTTAACTGTATTTTATATTGACTATCAATAATAAAAACTGCTTGTTTTTGAGTTATCAATTATTAAGTTGATTGATGGAATTCACGAATTCCCAACCGTTCTCCGTTTAGCTTTTTTTTCTCTTTTTTTTTGTTGTCTGTACTCATTATCTTTTCAGTTAAATTTTCTTTCGTTGATTTTCCTTCGTAATCCCTCACCATCAGTGCTCTTAATTATGTAAAAGTCGACTTCTTTTAATTACAAAAATGCCCTTTCCCTTTTAGTCGCTAGATAAAACTTAATTAGGCTCACGTGAAGGGTAAATATAACGAGATAGTAGAGCATTTAAAGTGTAGTTTTTGAGATGATTTAAGTATGAAATTAAAGCACCAGAGAAGAGGCAAAAGCATTTTTTTTTTCGAGGAGAGAAAATTATCTAAGCTTTTTTAATTAATAATGCAAAACGCGATTAAATAGAACTCTCGTGCCGGGCATAATTCAAACTCATGAATATGATATGGTGTTGCAATCCCTTTTTAAATAGGGTTTGGGCGATAACAAAGAACTCAGCATTTTTTGGTATTTTTAATAAAATTATTCCATTTGCTTAGTATAATTAAATAAAAAGATTTTTTTTTTACTGCTTAGCCAATGTTTTTTGTATTACTGAAGACGTTGAAATATTTACCCTCATCAAAGAAGCTTTTAAAAATAAACGAGAACAAATTATATAATTTTTACCTCGTATAAAAAAGTTATTCTTTAATTCTGGCAATTTTTTTTCTTTCGTTTGCTAAATAACAACGCTTATTTCAGTTTTGTTAATAAAATTTAACTGTGCTCTTAGGGTTGAATTTAACAGGGAAACAAATGCTAGTGCTCTAATGTATTTGGTTTCCTGGATGCGAGGTTATTGCCAATACTTTGATGAAAAATAGTAACTCCAATGTTTGAATAAGAGATCTATGCCAACACTTGAAAGAAAGATCCTTGCCAATGTTTGGGAGAAAGAGAACTGCCAAAGTTTGGAAGAAGGATTCTTCCAAACATTTGCAGTTTGACGCACACGCATGACGTCGCTTACAATTCAATCTGATTTTCAAGCACATGGTTAGACATAATCACTTCACTTCTTCTCGAGTTGCAAGTACCTAATTTAAAATGTTTCCGATTAATACTGAGTTAAATGATGAAAAATAATAAATAATCAATAAAATTTTTTTTTGTATGTCTTTGGATGAACTAGTTTTATAATTGTGTGGAATAAGTTTTCGATTCGCTTATAAGTATTGAATTATCGCGGAACTAATCAGGGAAATTGATATGAAATGACCTAAAATTTTGATTGCTCTTCTGACTTAATTATTGGGGCGATATTTTACATATGGCAACTAAACCCATATTTTAATGGTTAAGAATCTAAAAAGGGCATGTTTTTAACAGCGTTTTTTTAAAAATTTAAATCGATTCTCTGCTTCGCGGCAAAAAAAAAAATTTATATATATTCATTAAAATTAATTTTCGTTCGCATTGCACTTAGAGAAAAAACTTAAAATTTACCAATAGTTGAATTTGTAGAATGTTTAAATTATTTGTTTTTATTAAATCATTAGAGCAACCCCACTATATACCGTAATTTTTAGCCATTCAAGTGGTAAACATTTTTAACAACCATATTTTTCTTTTCTATATATTCAAGTATTTGGGTTAAAAAAAGTACTAAATAATAATTGAGGTTTGAATAAAATGAAAAATAAAAAAATTTCGCAACCGCATAATAATTTTAGAAGAAAAAGTATATTCTCCGCGCATAACTAAATTCGCAAAGAGTTCTTAAACTAAGTAATCTACCGAAATCATTCCGTATTCAGTTTCGAGGCACAATAAATTTTGTGAAAGTCGTAAAAAGTGCGTAATCCTTTTCTTACCTACGAGCCTTAAAATAAGATAAAATATTTTATTTATGTATACAGCGTGCAACACTATTACTTTGCGAAGTGAAAACTTCATTTTCTTAAAAGGTTCTACTTGTTCATGTAATAAATAAAGCGATTCTTTTATGAATAATAAGAACGGTGTTAAGAATATGTATTTTGTTGTCATAATTTTAAAGTAAAATATTTTCCGATTATTATTTAGTTAAAAAAATACAAATAGAGTTTCCAGCTTTTGTTTATCTTATTTTTTTTCCTTCCTTTTATGAACATAAACTTTGACGTGGATTAAATAATTGACTTTAAAGCTTTCCGAATCGATCAAGTCCTTACGTTGAAGTGCTTTTACAAGTAGTGCTTAAATCTTTTTATCTATTCGAGGTAAGTAATTGATGGAAATAATACAATTATGGAGGATGCACCTATATTTTAGATGCCTTGAAATGAAGCATTTTTTTTTAAATAGTATTTATTTATTGATATTTACTTATAAAAAATCACATGTTGACAAATTCTAGCATAAAAATCCTTTCAATTAAGAAGACTCGTATTTAATTATTTATTTAATAGCAGTTTTGCTACAGCAAATTTTACTTCATTACACTTCACACCATGATAAATGTCCTTTTGATCAAAATGTATGTATTAGTATGTTTTTTTGCTGCTTTATATTTGTTTAACTATGCACCATTTTCCCAAGTCCTCATTCTATCTTGGCAACTTTATTACACGTAAAGGAAAGGCTCGCATTGCCAAACCGTCACCAACTTAAGGTTAGTTTTTGTTATCTTAGCGGCTTTTGGCGATAAAAACCTTATCTATCTACCCGAAGTTTCTTGTCTAAATGCATTGGGAAGCGAGGTATACGAAAATTCTATAGAATCGTTGTGAATTAACTCTTACAATTAACGCAATGGAGTATTTTGGTTTTGATGTATGAATCAAGTAATTTTTTAACATAGAGTTATGTATTTTTATGCTAAGTTCAGGAAAAAAACGTTTAAATTTGTTATATAGTGTTATAAAAGTTAATAAGAGCAATTTTCGTTCGTGGTGTTTAAAAACTTGATTTAGTTAAGTTAGCTTTTAGTATGATCTGATTTTTACGTAAAGCTGCAGTATTTCTGGTTTGGTATGCCAAAAATAGGCTTCATTTGTGCTAGTTTTTAACTCTAAGTTAGTACTTCCTCTGAATAAATATACCTTCTTTACTTCGCTCAATATAGTTCATTAAAAACCATCGAAGGTGCATAATCGAACTTAACAAACACATTTCTTTAAACATTTAAAAAAAAAAAAAAACTATTGATGTCAAATAATGTATTTCTTGATCAGAGGGCATTTGCCCTCTTTCCCTCCCATTCACTTATTCGTAATGTCTGTGAAATGTCTTCAAAAAGTCTGCAGATATTTAAAAGAAAAATTAAGTCTTCAAAAGGACTATGAAATGTCTATGACAAAACTGCAGATACTTTCAAGAAAAAATAAAATCTTCAAAATAACTGAAGATTTTTGAAGGAGTTCATAAAAAAAGAAAAAAAAAAAAAAAAAAAAAAAAAGACTTTTTTTGAAGAAATTAAGATAGTTTTTAGTGGAGTTAAATTCTTATGCCATTGGGGGAGGGGAAAAAACAATTTTGGAAGATCTGAAAATGTTTGTGAAATACGTCAACCGTTTTATTTTGTTACGTTGTGTAGTATTTAAAATCTAAATGACGTTGATTGGATAGAGGAAATGTTGGTTTAAGAGTTCATTATTATAAAATTAAAATAAACTACAAACTTAGAAATTCATAATTTGCATTTAGTAGATAGATAGGTTTGTGTAAGAAATGTATAAATGAGTGTATCTTTCACAAGCAGAGCTATTTAATAAAAATCTTCAAATAATATAAATATTTACAGTGCCATCACTTAACCTCACACTATTATAATAAAATTCAGGAAAACAAGCTGAAAAGTTTTAAAAAAAATTTTTTAGCTAAAATTTTTTTGACCTGAGATGTATTTTAAATGAAAGAATGTAATGCAACTAAACCATGGTAGTTACTTTCTGAAATTGGGGAGACCGAAAAGTAATTTTTTTTCCAGAGTTGGCAAGATTTAAGACAGAATGGATTAATCCACAGTTGAAACCGTCCTGTCCAAAACCCCTTTGTCCAAAACTGTCTTAAACTGTCCAAAATCTATTTACTCAAATTATGTTACAATAAAAAAAAAAAAAAAAAAAAATACAGTGAAAAATAAAATGTTAATTTTTGAACAAAAAAACAAAATGAGGACAGGTTTTTTGTTTTATTTTATTTAAAAAGTTTATTATCGTCATTGCATTATTTATCCTTATGCAAAAACATAATTTATTAGTATTAAAAGCACGTTTAAAAGTTAGGATATTTAAAGGTGTTCATTTTTGTTGTTGAATGAACTGTGGAGCTTCAAAAATTATAAAATTTTTTCCTATTATATTATTTTGCTTTAATAAGTTAAAGCAAATTGTATAAAAAGTATCAAATATTTATTAATACATGTAATTATGTGGTGTATAATGGTTACACATATAGAATTTTTACCTTTTACCAAAGTTCAAGGTTTTGGACACTTTAAGACAGTTTAGGACAGTTTTAGTCAGTTTAAAGGACAGTTTAAGACCGTGTCCTCTGTCCAAAATCAGTTTAGGACGTCCAAAACCCAAACCCTTTTTCCCCTACATTAAATTTGAAAAAAAAAAAAAAATCATATTTTTTAACAAGTGTTCTTTTTTATTATTAATCTTTGATGTATTCCCCTCATTATTTACAACCTTTTATAAATATAGTGGGCAAATTTCCAATGAAGTAGCGATAAAAATTAAGCAGTTTATTTATTTTTTGTTTATATATATTTTTTTTCTCAGAACATTTGTTTGCACATCATAAAATTTTAAAAAATTTTTACCACTAAATACTGTAAAAAAATACTAAGTACTAAAAAAAATACTGTAGCGATCGAAACAAATGAAAATCCGGTATGGTAAGTGAGGCCTTTAGTCCTTTCTCATTATTTTGTTACAGGATTTCGTCTTCCAGACCATTTAAAATTACCAGATTAATATTTCCCTAACATAGCATTACATAACATAGCATTACCCTTAGATTAATATTACTCTCCGATATTTTAAATTTTTTTATTAATTTCCCATAATAGCCAAGTAAATAAATAACTGCTGCTTTTATGACCTAGTTACTTACTTGACTCTACATAAGTTATATTATGGTTTCAGGTCATGAAAATACTATGTAAATGTTATATATAATGTCTTAAAACGAAAACTCATTCGCAGTAAAATAAAACATCCCATTTTTAATGAAAGGGTTCTAGTGCTATTATTATTTATTTATTGTTATTTTTTTTTTAAAGTTAACTATTGATCGCCAACCATTGCATTGTGTGATTTCCATTTAAATTATTTTTGCTTCTCTTCACTTCATCAGTTTGGGATACATTATGCAAATCAACGTCTGAAGAGTTTTCGAACTAAGTATTTTTTTCTTCCTTCGTCCTTATCGATTATGTCAGAAACCACACGCATTATCAAAAACCACCATTTGCTGATCTTCCCTCATTAAACGGAATGAACTCTTGGGGAAGGAAAAAAAAAACTGTTTCATCTGAGTTTATTCAGCTACTTCGGAATCGGTTTCTTTTCATAGATTGATAGAATATATTTACTGTTAGTGATGTATGAAAAGCGTCACGTGTGACGTCCACTAAAGGTATGATTTTTTCCCACAACAGTTAGTTACGTTTATAAATTTAAGTTTGGTTAGTGATATAGATAGTGGTAGAGAAATTTGATTTAATCTGTAACAATTTATGTTATTTATTGATTTAGGTACTTTTTTTTTTTAATGGTGAAGACTAAAATTTATAAAATCAGTAATTAATTACATTTGCATTTTAAATTACATTTTACTGTTGTCTTAAACATTTACATTTGAAAGTTGACTAAAAAATTTACACAATAAAAAAAAAGAAGGGAAAAAAAAGAAAAGAAAAAAACAAGGGTTGCATAATTTTCTAATATCGGTTGTGGAAATTTTGGATGATGTTGGAAATTTATAAAAAAAATAATACGCTTGTCGGTTTTCGTTTTAGATGCAAAAAAAAAAAAAAAAAAAAAAAAAAAAATTATATATATATATATATATATATTTTATTCTTTTTTACCGATTTAAATTTTTTTTCTTAATTTTATGTCCTTTTTAGTTTAATTTTACATAGTTGTAATATAGCAAAGCAAATAATAGCTGCTTTTATGACCTAGTTACTCACTTGACTCTACGTAAGTTATGTTATGGTTTCAGGAAAGGAAATATATATATATATACATATATTAAAAAGTGGTCAAAACTCCGATTGGAAGTGAATTCTGTTAGCAATGGTCAGGTGAAGAATGAAACTTGTATATTCATCTTCTACAGAGCTTCTGTTGAAGTTTGGGCACACTAGCTAGTCACAAAGAGATCGACATTTCGATTTAAAAATGCTCCCACAAACTAATAAATCCAGAGACGAGTTACGGGGACGCTATACCGCGGGAGAAATGTTGCATTTCAAATTTTGTTTCAACTCCATAACTGATTTAAAGTATAAAAAAAATGGGTTCAGACAGACCTATGATATAATCCCCTCATTATCGATTAAACTATGAAGATTATGGATTAAACTATGATTAAACTATCAATTGCTGAAAAAGAAATTTAAAATTGTCAAAATGCAAACAAATTATTGGAAGAGAACTTCCCCATTGCGCAATCGTCTCATAATTTGTCTTCGGAGCCGGGATAACCTGGCTGGTAGGGCGTTGGACCCATGTCCGAAAAGTCGTGAGTTTGATCTCCGCGGCTGAAGACTCCCTACAAACAAAATGATGACCGATGTTCACTAAATCGGGGTCACAAAGTCCTCCAAGTTCCCATAACAAATCAATACCTCTGGAGTACTGGATTGGAGATTGATCTTTTTCTGGTTCAGGTCAAAATTACGATATGCGGTTGGATTGATTGTGTGTGAATGTGTTCTCCCTGTTAAACGGGATGTGACGTATGAATGTTGTCTCTGGATCATCCTCAGTATTGTTTCCCTGACCGTCGTTAATAGCCCATTGTGCAGCTCTAGTGCGACGTGAATAAAAGCACCAAGTACTATAATTTATTTTCATTTCGATATATTTCATCATTTGAAACTTCGTGATTTACTCTATAAGTTTGCGTAAACTCACTTTTCCTATATTTTAAATTAGTTATGGAGGCGTCTATGAATGGAATTTGCGATGAAAAGTTTCTCTCACTGTATAGCGTCTTCTTAAGTAGGCATGAAAATGTGAAAATAATATTGCGGCTACCATTTATAGTGCGGGGATGCATATAGTTTTTCTACGGTAAGAACTCACCCCGCCACTAAGTCTAAGGCCGTATGCTGCTATGAAAACAAGAATAGCGCATTTTTGGGAGGGTAGTTTCTCTTCACTCAAGGTTTAACACAATAGACCGACGAAAAAGATTCCCTTTTTCTCTCCAACCCGAGCCAAAACTTGTCCTAAACAATGACCCCACACCCCTACTTAATGTTTTAGAACATTTAAACTTTAAAAAATTTAGCAACATATTTAATACTTTACCGATAGATTAACCATTTTTCGATGAAATAAGTAGCTAAAAAGTAGAATGGGATGATTTTTTTATACGTTAATTGACACATGTGATAACCAGTAGGTAATCGATAAAATAGCGGATTTAATACTTCAACTTAACAAGCATAGTTTCTAAGTACATTAATAAACAATTAAGTACGTTAATTGACACATTCAGTTATTAATATGTGATAATCAGTAAGCATTCTATCAAAAAGCGGATTTAATAATTCAACTTAACAAGCATAGTTTCTACCTACGTTAATTGAAACAAGTAAGTGCGTTAATTAGCACATTCAGTTATTTCATGTGACAACCCGTAAGCATTCTCTAAAATAGCGGATTTAATACTTCAACTAAACAAGTATAGTTTCTTAAACTTTTATCCAAAGTGTCGTTAGTTTGGGTTTCGTAAGTTCTTTTACCACTGGTTAAATACGGAATTGGTAAATTTCAACCCTACTTCATTAATAGCGGTTCAAATAGTTATATTTATACACTTTTTTTTAAAATATCAGAATTACTAAAACTGTGTGCTTAAGGAGTCAAGAAGTGATAAGGAACAATATTTGCTGTCTGGATCGTCAAAGATACAGCAATAAAAGCAACAATGCCCTTGAAACTCAATTTCATTATTGAATATTGTTTACCGAATATAATGTTCAAAGATTAATAACATTATAATAAATCTTTTTTTTTTAATATATATTGCTGAAACATTTGTTTCCGCTTACATTGTTCCAATTATGTGGCTAGACGATTCTTTTATAAGATAATAGAAGCTCAGTCAATTTTTCAATCGGATGCAATTTTTTTTTCCATTTTTATTTATTCATAGTAACTACTTTTGCTAACATTAAGGAAAAAATAAACCTTTCCATTATCCTTAATCAGAATATATCTATCCATTATTTTTTTTTATTGTTTTTCAGATTTTTTTATCGTTTTTTTTTTTTTTTTTTTTTTTTTTTTTTTTTTTTTTTTTTGTACTCCCAATGGTCTAATAAAGAAGAGAGGGTGAGGGGGTCATGGAGGGCTTTATTGAAAGCCCTTTTCCGGAATAGTCTGTTGTTAAAAATGGATTGTGAGTCACGTTTCCGGGATCAGTTAAGATTTCGCCATTTCTCTTGTCCCACATTTCAGATAAACGTCTTCTTTTCTTCCTGCTCAACAAAGATCCCTAATAAAGTTGAGAAGAGAAGCTTTTTATTCCCCCCCCCTCCAAAGAAAAAGTGCATTTTCCAGTTAAAACAATTTTTCAAACTTTTTTTATATTTAAAACGAAGTATTTTTTATATACAGACAGGTCGAGCACCGCTATAGCACAGACGCAGTAACGAGTCCACTATAAATGATGGTTTATTGTATATAAAATCTTTGAAATAATATTCTGTTGTTGAAAATAGTGATTGCAATAGCTCATAATTTTTTTTTTTTTTTCAATTATTAGCTAATTAAATATGTAGAGTCTCTCCCTTGTAGCAAATTTCTTCATATAACGAAATTTTTAATTGAACGTTAACGTTCAAAATATTCTTCAAGTAACGAAGTGGCAGTCTAACTGTAACAAATTTTTTAGATGTTTACATTTTCAGTTTTTGTCATTTTTGGAAGTTTTTAGATATTTCTTTTTTATTTTCTTTATTTGTGAAGAAAGTTGCAATTAAAAGTTGTAATTTCTGTGCAACCAATTTGCTCTCTCATTTTTTTATTTATTTACAATCTCAACCATTATTGATTCCAGTGAAAAAAAGAAAACTTAAACTCATGCTTAACTTTATTTTTAATTAAAAGTTGTAATTATGTACTGTTTTTTGAGCTTTTTCCATGAGGCTACAAATTTTGTAACATTTATAAAATAACATCAAAAAAGAAAATTTGAGTTCATTTAAAACGAACGACCACTTTCTCAGCTATTCATTACAAGCGCATGAAACAACATTAGTTGAATAACAATTTGAACGGAACCAACTGAAAACGTTTACTATAAACGAGTATTCACTGTATTTCGGGTTTATTATTGCGGGCTTAGATTATATTTTGTTTATAATTTTTTTTATATTTCCACTCTTTTTACAGAAATGATGTTATTTGTATTTTAAAAATAATAATAATCAGATAACAATGTTATAATAAAGTAACACCATCAATCATCATTTAATAATAATCAGTTCAACAAATCTCTATCAGAACTAGCGTTAGGACTGGATGGGTTACTTGGCATCAAATTCTAATTCCAGGTCTCCCATGTTAACCCATGGTGAGTTATTTGGATATTAATTCCCTATTTATTATGTCCCTAATCAATATTTGGAACGTCTTTGGTTTCATTTTATTAATTAAAATGTATCTTATTGAGCCTAGATACTAAATTTTAATTTTTAATATTTTTAAAAAATCTTTTCAAAGTTTATATAGTAGCTCTACTTGACAAAAGTAAAAAAGAGTACCCATTAAACCTTAAAAATGTAAATTTTTTTTAATACAATGTGTACTCCTCATGTTTAATACTTAGACAACAGATTCGAGTTTGTTTTTCTTTGCTTCTACTTTAGAAATGTTTTCTGAAAAAAATACTTTCCTGTAAATTCAAAATGCAAAATTCAGATAGTATTTACTTTTAGCAAATGTTTTCAGAAATGTTTTTTTTTTTTGTGTAGTTTAAACACGTGAGATTGAATCCGCTTTTTACTAAACTAATTTTCTAATTTTATTTTAACATACTAAAATTTCCTAGCTGCCACTATTTGACAGCTTATGATGTTGTTTATCTTTTTATATTGTAAGGTTTTACTTTCTTTAGATATAAATTACCCTTTTCCTTTTATGATTTTTAATGAGTGTAAATGTTGGGTCAAAACTCCAGGAATCAACTTTAATCTGATCGAGTTATTACACTGAAGAAACTAAAAAAGTATAACTTTTACTATAATTGTGTCTAATAAAATATCAAATATGTAATTACTTATTAAAAAATTTAATAAATTTGAACTGAAATTTTTAAAGGAATTTTGTTTACAAACTGATCTATAAATTCTCTTTTATCCGCATTTGTAATTTTAAATTTAAAGTATCGGAAACAGATAAACCAAGAGTAACTTTGAGTTTCAAATGTTGAATTTTTTTCCCCCAAACATGAAATGGCAAACTTATACGGGCCGAATATTAAGCCTAATTAGTTTGCAATTTTTTTTTCTTTTTTTGAAAAAACAAAATCAGCATTTGAAACTCAAAGGTACTCTTGGTTTATATGTTTTCTATACTTTAAACTTTTTTATACTTTTTATATTTTCTTTTCTATACTTTTGAAGAAAAAAAAATATTTCATCATTTGAAACGTCTGAGTTTATGATTAATCTTAACTTAATTTTTTCCATACGTAAAATTTTAAATTTCTGATCCAATTAAGATTCAAGAACTTTAATACATCAATAATTCAAAATGGAAAAAAAAAAAAAAAATCAAGTTTGAATAAAAATTTGATTTTGATTTTTTCCCCTCTCATTTTGCTGATTTTCGTTAATGCTATTGATCCTATTACTTAAATTTCACTATAAGAATTTTCTTAAGTTTTGATTTTTTATTTCAAAAATCATTAGCATTTGAAGTTTTTCTCCAAGTCATGTGTTTTATCCATTAATGTAAATCTATCCTAAATTAATTAAAATAAACTAATCTCAAATTAATGTTTAGTCTGTCTTCGTATTTTTAACAAAAAATATGTAAAACATTGTAGATTTTACATGTTAAATTCAAAAGCATTTATATAAAATTTTGAATTTAATATGTAAAGTCTGTCATGGTTTTAAAATTTAAATTCAAAAGCGTCTTACTTTTTTTTTGTTAAAAAGTTTCCAACTTTTAAAAATAATGAAAAATAAATGTTTTATCTCAAATTAATTTCAAAAATTTAAATCTAATTTAAACATTTTATTTTTGAATAAATACAATATGGTTGAGATGAATATATTTTGAATGTATATTGTTTATATTTGAATATTTTTAATATTTGAATTCTTTTAGTTGTAAGAACTTGGGATTGTCAAATCTTGCCTCACATGCTTATTTTCGATAAATCAATAAGTAGATGTAATAACTCTTTATAAACCGTAGAAGTCTCTTTTTAAATAATGTTTACTGGAATTCGTTATTCAATTTTGAACTGAATTTTCTAGTTTTATTTTATTGGTTGGTAGTGCTTTGCAGGTTACACAGGTTTATGGAATATGGCATTAGGTAATTTACAAAATCCTTTTATCAAATATTTACTGTAAAAAATTTGGGACAAAACATTTATGTAATTGTATAAATATCTTAAAATTGCAGTAAGTGTCAAACTACGGCAAACAGCGTTAAAGAGCACAAAAATTTTATTAAAATAAAATATTATTTTGTGCTCTTTAACGTTATTTGCCGTAGTTTGTATTTTAGCACAAAGGTCGCCCACCTGTCTATTTATTTTTGCAGTAAGTGTCGTTTTAATGCTTATAATCGCGAGTATCGAATTTTAATACTATGTCTTATTTAATGCTATGTTTTATTTACTATTAAGTATAAGGTAAAATACTTGTGTTTTTTTTTTCTTCTAGAAATTTATATAAAATAATTATTTTATTGCAGTAGAAAGTTAATAAATTGATAAATTTTTAATTAATTATCTAACGTAAAGTACTTTAAGTTTTCTATTTTCTACATATGATATGCATACGTATGAAATTAAAACAATTATTATTTTTAAGTTTCTACTTGATCTTATGTAAAATAACTTAATATCGGATCTATCAAGCTTAACTTTATGTATAAAAAAAGATAAACTTAACCAAAAGTTGCATAGATTCAATATGAGTCTATATAATTATATTATAATCAAATAAATAGAATAATAGAGATCTAAATTGATATAATATAATTGTTAGAGTCAAATGAATTTAGACATTCGATTCTAATAGTTATGTTAAATTAAATCTCTAAAGTGTTTCAATAAGTCGTAAACGTAAATGTTCAACATGTTATAAAAATTATTTTCGTAGGCCATCTTATTAAATAATTAAACTTTTTTCATAGTTGCTTTATTATTTATTATTTGTTAAAGAATTTTTAGACCTATTTCTAAATTAGTATTCGTTTCGTTTTTAAATGTAATATGTATTTTTTATAAATTTAATTTCATATTATTATATGATATTAAGACTTTATGCTGCAAAATTGCACGTATCTTCATTTCTTTTATGATTTTCTCATTCTCATCCCCAATTTTTCGTTTTGGTAAATTTGGTAAAATGGTTTAAACCAACTTATGGTTAACCGTTAATAAACAATATAGGTTTTCACCATTCAAACCAATATAGATGTCAAACATCCAATCTTGCTGCTTGAATTTTTCATGTTTGCTTCGATAATAACTTAAAATTTGGTACAAAGTCTAAAAATTAAAAGAAAAAAACATTCGTTTTAAATATTTTATAGTTAAAAGATTAAGTACTGAAAAATAATGAGTGAAATTTCTTGCCTGTATTAAAATATTTTAAAAGAAAAAAATTCAGCTGTTTTAAGAAAAATATATTTTTCAATCCGTGACAATAATTATGGAATACATTCAGGATGGCAGCGTTTATTTTAACTTTACTTTTTATTAACAACTACTCGTATGCTAATTTTATTAAAAAAAGTACTTAGTTGTACCTTATAAATTTGAATTAATAGTTGAAATTTATTAACTATACGATAATATTTCAGACTGCAATTTAGAACGTGAAGAATTTTAATTTTGTCGCCAATTTTTAGTCGTGCATTAAGTGGCCTCCTTCCTTTTTTTAATTTTTTTATTATTTTTTTTTATAGATAATAAAACTTTTCTTGAATTTCATATTTTTTTTTTAATTTCTGTATTTAATATTTCACATCAATTTGTTAAAATAACATTAAAATAAATAAAATTTTCTATAAAGGTATAAATAATTCCATCATAGGTAATGTTGATTTTTAATATTGTTTCAATATTGCTTCTAGTATCGACGACCAGAAGTCGAAAAATGAGTTAAATTTTTATTTTAGGAACTAGAAAGGTTAAGTACGTATAGAAACACCAGGAAAATGTTTACAAAAACATCTTCATACTTCCATCTTATTGGTATTAAGAAGTAAATTAATGTTCTCTGTTTATAATCGAGTATAAATAGTTCATAAACATCGAAATTTGAATGTTTAAAAACATTAAAATGTTTTCTAATAAAGACCTTATTCGAATACATGCCTTTTTAAATGTTTTTGCCTATATCTTTAGGTACCAATTCTTACAAACTTTATTGAAACCATTAACACTTTTCTATTATCTTTTTTTGTGATTAAAAATATGCTTGCAATTCATCAAAATCTTTATGTTTAATTTTTGATTTGTTTCATTCGAACCAGCTAAGCATTTATTTTTACCAAGATTTAAATTCATCCGTAAGTTCTTAAATATCCCTCATCGTTATTTTTATGTCCTTTTCTTTTAAATTTTTACATACTTGTTAACTTATACTCTTGGCCTAGATGATTCTCCTGCTTTCAATTGAAATTGAAGGCAGGAGGATTTTTTTATATTATATTGATCACACCATTAATAATTATCATGCATTTCTATGCATGTTTAATTTTTGTGATAGTCAAATTATTTTGAATTAAATTTATAAATATAAGAATTAAATGGACAAACATAAATTTTTCCAATGCACGAATAACTACGATTTAATTCAATGAGATAGCTTCAAAAATGATGATGGTACAATGTTTGATATGTGGGATGTTAAGTCTATCTTGTGTTCATTATTGCATTGATTGACGAAAATATAAACAGAAAACATAAAAATGAAACGTTTGTTTAACAATCTAATATGCTATTTAAGTAACTAAATATATAAAACATAACATAAGTTTTTTACGTTAATGATTGAATATTTTTAACGTATGAATAAATGTAATTTGAATTGCACGTAAAATATTAAGATCGACTTTGAAACGTAAAGGAGGCCGAAAACAATTTTTTTTCTCTATCAACTTACTGCCGAAAACTTTTATATGGTAGGTAAAAAATAATACCAACATTTTCTTTAAATAAAAATTTATTTTTCTGATTTAGTATACCTCTGAAAGAGACACTGAACACAAAATTGTGCAATTTTTCGAAAAATGATTTATTTAGCTGAAATTTTTTATATAATTTTGTTTTATTACTACAATTGTGTATTATATATGTTTTTGTCAAAACTGTAATCTAATGTGCTCTAATGAGAATAAGGGCATGCTGATAGAAATGCATTATTTTCCTGTTTTTTTTCTATCCCTACAATTTACAAACATGTTTTCATAACGTATTGTTTATAACGTGCTACTATATTATATAGATAATATATAATTTCATAACGTGCTAATATATTTTAATTATTTTTTAAAGAATAAAAGAGTAGCTAATTTATGTAATAATAGTGTAATAATGATAAAGTAGTAATAATAATGTGGTAATAATTAATATCTATGTATGATCGGGAAATATTTTGGATTAAAAACTTGTGAGAACATTTTTGTTTTTATTAACCTGTACAACTTTTATACGTTATAACATTAGGTGGAGGAGATATGTCTTTAGCCAGCCTTAATATATAGCATATCTGTACACAATCCTTAGTTAAATATTTTATAAATATTTATAATAAGTATTTATTTATTGATATGTTTTAATATGTTTTAACAGCTGATCATGGTTTTATACATCGTTTTAAGATTATTATTTTTCTTTTAACTGTGACATTAAATGTGTGTTAATTTTATTTTAACAGTTGATTATGGTTTTAAATAACCTTTTATATTTATTATTAAAATTTTAACATTAACATTAAATATGTGCTAATATATTTCAATAGTTGATGAGGTTTTAAATATCCTTTTAATGTTATTATTCAATTTTTAACATTGACATTAAAAGTGCGCTATTAAATTTCAACTGTTGATTATGGTGTTAGTTACATCAGATGCTTCCTTCAATTTGCATATGAAATGCAGCATCAACTTGTGTCTAAAATATTTGCAAATATATTCATAATTTCATTGCAAATTAAGGTTACCTTTTAATTACTTTTAAGTAAGTGACAAACTTCTGCAAACATGAATTGAATTAATTTCTTATACTATTTTTTTATTCAAATTATTTGAAATTATTAAAATAAATTTCAAAAATGAGAAAATATGAACTTCCCCCCTCCAAAATTGAGCTTTTAAAAGAGCACCACATCCCCCCTGGACTTAACAAACTCTTTGAACAACTGTGACCTAAATAATTCAAGAAACTAGTCTATAATTTATTAAATTTCTTTTGCCAGATATCCGGCAAAACAGACTCATGCACGATTGACAAAGGTCAGCTCTCACCTGATAGATATTTATTCCTGTCAACTACTATGACTCTTTCGCACACTTTTCAATAATACGAAAATATTTTTTCTCAGTCCGGCAGATGTATTCCCGGACTCCCGGATGGATGAGCAACAATCCGGTTCACGCGTTCGCTGAGGATCGTCTTCTAGCTGAATGATGAGAGTCTGCACGAACAGTCAAACAGCGCTTGCGCCCTTTGTTTCTGCGGCGCCCCTGTGCCGTCCCCAATCGGTCTCTCTTAAGTAGCTTTTGAATTTTGAGTTGAGAATATAAGATTATTGCATCCATTCGTCTTCACCGTTTAAAAGAAGCAATGTTTGTTTAGCGCCTAGAATTGATTGTTTGTTGTTCGTAATGTATACATTATGTGAACGATAAACAGTAGATCTATTAGCTTAAGTGCTGCTTGTTTTGGGAAATAGATCATAAATAATAAATTTTGTGAAACCGATTTTATGCATATTGTTGAAAACTTATAAATGGGTTTTGGAGATTTACTAAAGAAAAATAAATATTCGGGTTTTCTCAACTATAGATTTTCTAAATTTTTTTTCTTCTTTTTTTTTCCTTTTTTATCTACCTTTTTGAATATTTTACACCTCAAGATTTTAATCAGAAAAAAGATTTCCTTCGAATTATTTTTACCTGTTGATTTTATTTTTAGATCATAAAACAATGCTAATTTATTTACTATTTTTGTTTTTGTTTATGAGTTTTTTTTAAATTTACAGTCGAACTTCTATTTAACGAAGTTTCTAAATTCTGATAATAAGTTCGTTATATGGAAAAATCGTTCAATAGAAAATCGCCTTTTAAAATGCTTAAACAACACAAAACATGTTTTAAATCCATAAACATTAGACATAATTTAAAAAGCAACTGATACACTTATCTTGTAAACTAGTATCTATTATTTATTTTATAAATCTTAGCCATAAAAGAAATCTACATAGAAAGCAAAACATTATCCAGTGTTACACTGTCATGCTACATACATTTTCAACTAAAAACAGCTAAATTTATGCATAAAATTTTGACTGTATTTATTTGCTGTATAAAATTGTAACTGCAAACTAATTTTAAATTGGGAAAGTGGAAGTTAAGTGGATCTCAAAGAAAAATTCGTTAAATAGAAAATTCACTTCGCTATTTGGAAGTTATTTTACGTAGAAATTTCCAAGATGTTCTTGGTTCCTCAAAAAAAAAAATCGCAAAATAGAGAAATTCGCAAAATGGAAGTTCGTTAAATAGAAGTCCGACTGATGAGTTTAATGAGTTTTTTTAGTTAAAGTTCTGAATTTAAGTTGTCGTGTCCAATCTTTTTTCTAACTTGTTTGTTTTTTTATTTATAACGTAATAAGAAACAATTGTTTTCGATTGCTAACTAATTAAAAGTAATAACTATTTAACTATAATATAAGTTCTGCTTGATATCCGCACACCCACCACTTCTTAACTCTGGGCATCAACCTAACCTCGTTATTTAATTCTCGATCTCTTAATGGCTATGGTTGGAACGCCACGTAATGTTGTTCCCAATCATATGACAAGTTTAGCACCTGAGCTTTCTCCAAACATCCTCACCACACCAACGAGAGGAGTTTCTGTCACGACAGATTTAACATATAACTTTTTACGTATACATGTTGTTTTGTCAACCACCACCTTTCCACGAAGCTATATATAAATCAACATTTTGCACTTATGATTCTAAATCATTTGCAATTCTATTTAAATCTTTTGCGATTTTTCCGAATTTGATTTTTACAAGGTACCGTTACTTGTTGTTTACATTACGCTTTGATCATGAAAAATATCCCTAAATTCAATATGGAAATTAACTCTTCAATGATAGTGTTAATATAAAAACCCTGTCATTTTTTTAAAACTTTAAAAGCCTTTTCTGAATTGCGCTATTTTTAGATATAATACTATAGGTTTATGTTTTGTTTTTGGTGTCTGAATAGGAAGTGATTCTAACTGTACCATATAGGTTTATGTTTTGTTTTTGATGTCTGAAAAGGAAGTGAGACTAACTGTACCATATAGGTTTATGTTTTGTTTTTGATGTCTGAAAAGGAAGTGAGACTAACTGTACCATATAGGTTTATGTTTTGTTTTTGATGTCTGAAAAGGAAGTGAGACTAACTGTACCATATAGGTTTATGTTTTGTTTTTGATGTCTGAAAAGGAAGTGAGACTAACTGTACCATATACAGGGTTTGTCCGGAAAGTAATAGGACTGAGTTGATTTTAAAAAATTTATTGACCCAATCGTTACAATTCTTTAAAGACTTTCAAAATAGGCTCCTTCTGCGTCGATGCAGCGCTGCCAGCGCGATTTCCAAGCATTGAAAGCGCCACGGAAAGCATTCTCCGGAATAGCCTTGAGAGCCGCGGTGCATGCTGCTTGGATCCCCTCTGTCGTCTCAAAATGCTTGCCTTTCATCGGCCTTTTCAGGCGAGGAAACAAAAAAAAGTCCGGGGGGCCACATCTGGGCTGTAGGGCGGCTGCGGAAGCGTTGGGATGCCGGCCTTGGTCAGGTAGCTGTTCACAAGAAAGGCGGTGTGAGCCGTGGCTTTGCGTGGTGCAACTTCCAGTCGGCTGCGATGTCTTGTCGGACCCCACTGACCCTTGAGTCTCTTGAGCACTTCCACGTAAAACTTGGCGTTGATACTTTGTCCAGACGGAACAAATTCATGGTGGACGATGCCTTTGATGTCAAAAAAGACAATGAGCATCGTTTTCACTTTGGATTTGCTTATTCTTCCCTTTTTTGGGCGAGGAGACGCCGGCGTGTGATATTCGGAAGTTTGCCTCTTTGTCTCAGGATCATACTCAAAGATCCATGACTCGTCACCTGTGATTACGTTATTCAAAAATTGGGGGTCACTTTCACACATGTTCAAATTTTCTTGGCACACTTCCACTCGCCGCAATTTCTGGTCGTCAGTGAGCACTTTTGGGACCATCTTCGCGCACACCTTGCGCATGTTCAAATGCTCCGTCACAATGTCATGAACCACAGATTATGGTAAATTTAACATCTGGGCAATTAAGCGAATACTTAGTCGACGGTCTGAGTTCAAAACTTCGCGCACACGAGTCACATTGTCGGTGTTTGTCGAAGTCGAAGGTCTTCCAGCACGGTGTTCATCGACGATCTCTTTCCGGCCGTCCAAAAAGGCCTGATGCCACCGAAACACACCACTTCTTGCTAAAGCAACATCTGGGTAAGCCTGCTTGATCATATCAAACGTCTCTGTCGCAGATTTACCGAGTTTCACACAGAATTTAATCGCGCTACCTCTGCTCTAACGAACGCTGCATTTTCGGCTTGCACCACTCACAGAAACACGTCGCGCGAAAATGCCTGTCCTGACTCTCCAGGTACTCGGAGACAACTGAACAGCCGCTCGTTCGTTAGCTAGGAACGCCCTCTACCGAATCCAGTCGGTGCGCGCACGCTCCGAAGTACAGTCGTGGCGGAAGAAAATCAGTCCTAATACTTTCCAGACAAACCATGTAGGTTTATGTTTTGTTTTTGATGTCTGAAAAGGAAGTAAGACTGACTGTACCATATAGGTTTATGTTTTGTTTTTGATGTCTGAAAAGGAAGTGAGACTAACTGTACCATATAGGTTTATGTTTTGTTTTTGATGTCTGAAAAGGAAGTGAGACTAACTGTACCATGTAGGTTTATGTTTTGTTTTTGATGTCTGAAAAGGAAGTGATTCTAACTGTACCATATAGGTTTATGTTTTGTTTTTGATGTCTGAAAAGGAAGTGAACTGGACCATATAGGTTTATGTTTTGTTTTTGATGTCTGAAAAAGAAGTGTTACTAAGTTTACCATAAAGAATTCTCTTTTGGGGCGGGGGGGGGGGTTTAAAAATGCTATTTTAAGTCCCCAAACCTTCTGAAAAATGTTTTTAGTATCTTTAAATAAGTTCCATTGATGTAGAAAAGTAAAGGGTTGAGACCGCTTCCACCAATTCACATCAGGTTTAAAATTCAAACTAATCTGAAAATTACTTTCATTCGTTCTCATCAAGTTTTTAATAATTTTGTTGCATAGATACTTTTGGAATTGACATTTAAGTTTTATTTTAACTTCAAGTTTCACGCCCTTTAATTACACCAATGATAATTTTTTTTTTAGGTAGTGGTATCCGCAATCTGAGAAATATGGTCCCAATAGTTTGGTCAGGAGAGCAGTTCAAAATTTGGATCCCTTTACGCTATTTTTACTTTTTGCGAATTACGCCATATCTCGAGAACTTTTTTAAGCGAATTGGAAAAATGTTCGCCCACTGTTATAAAATTCGTTGCAAAATATAACTTTTAGTAAATATTTATTATTTTATTTAATAATACTCGAAAAATATTAATTGTAAGGTATATAATTTATTTTAAGGAAGGCAATTTTAAATGGCGAAATACAAAATTTGAGTTAAATCGGTCGAATAGTTTTGGAGAAATCGAATTTAAAACATGGCGTAGTTTTAAATTAGTTTTCTCAGGAACTATTCGACCGATTTTGTTTAAATTTTGTACCCCCAAAGTTTTGGAGATCAGAAATCTGAATCTTTTAAAAAAAGTTTGTTTATTCAGTGAAAGTACGTTTTTGTGCCTGATTTCGTAACTTGAAATGTCGTATACACTAACTAATTAGCATGTTTGAGGTCACCTTTTCAAACATTTAAGATTCAGTTCGAGAACGCACAGATCCGATCATTAGATCAAAAGTTATTCAAGGGGATTCGTTTTTTATTTTGCACACTGTGCATTTCGGCAAAAAATGGACTAAAAATGTCATTAAAAAATGAAGCTTGAAAAGAAAAACTAATTACAGTTTTGAAATAAGCAATACGAAAGTATCTAAAACCTATTAAAAAAATTCATGCAACAGAAAAGAAATTTTTTTCTCCAGCGTTATTCAGATGATTTTCTTTTTAAATAAGTCCAGTGAATTTCTTTGTTTATGATCCACGTTTCACTTGCAATGCATTTTCTCAAGTTTTGTTTATGCCTGATCAAATTTAATTTCTGTTGTGTTCTCAGCTTATTGAAGTGTCTACCAGTTAATAAATTTTTT
Source organism: Parasteatoda lunata (assembly GCA_949128135.1). Taxonomy (NCBI): domain Eukaryota; kingdom Metazoa; phylum Arthropoda; class Arachnida; order Araneae; family Theridiidae; genus Parasteatoda; species Parasteatoda lunata. Next base: position 84,050,013 of record OX421973.1, read on the forward strand.
TAATTAAAACATTTTTATCTGCCAGTTTATTTTTTTTCATTCTGTTATTGTGTCTAGTTATAGTCATTGGGTTGTTCTAATTTTCCATTGATGAAATCATTACTACAATTTAGTTTTATTCCCGTTTACTGGGATAGAGAAATTTTGACTTTAAAATTTTAAGAAAAGTTTAATGTATTGTTTTTCGTGTTACATATTGTGCTCTTGCTTTAAGTTGTAAAGATACACGAAGAACGTCCCATTCCTACCAATGGATTCGTATATGGATCCATTTGTCGTAGATTTTATTACACAATAAAGTATTTTACTTCATTATTTTATCGTTTTGACTTATATCCTACTCTCATATTTGGAAAACTAAGAAAACAAGTTTGGACTAATATCGACGCCAAATTAAAAGATTCTGCGCCTATGCCTTAATCCCTCACGACATAGATTTCTCGACGTTTCAGCAACGGCTTAAAGGGGGGTGGATGTCCAATTAAGGCTTATTCTCTACACTCGTCACGTAAGGCGTAAAGATTTAGGAAAAGCCTTGTTTGTTGGGCACTCTTTGCTTTTCCTTGTTTCGCTTTATTCGCCAGAAAATCTCAGCATTGGGAATTTCTTCCTTTTTCTCCTCCTCCCCACTTCTCTTTATTCTTTCTGAGAAAGCACATCTTCGGCTTTTTCCAATTTCGAGCTGTTCCAATTTGGCGTTAGAACGTTGTAGTTGTCATTGATTAGAGTTGCTGACGACGACTCTTCGTGTCGACGTGTTTAAACAAGTTGTGTTTCGCTAAAATGAGGAGCTAGTTTTGTTCTGTGTTGAAATCGAGGAGATGTGGTTTGTTTATTGGCTATTGCAGCTGAGATTTCGCCTTGCTTCGCTTTGTGAGCAAGTTTTTTTTTTTTTTTTTTTTTTTTTTGAGAAAGCGAAATTTACGTTTCAGTGTATAAGTTTTGGTTTGTTTAACTTGAATCGAAAGTTATTTTACAAACTATTTTCTATGAATAATTTTCAAATTCATGCAAAAACGCTTCTTTGTTTCATTGTTCTTGTAATCTATTTTTCTTTATAAATAGCTTCAAAATTAACCAAAATTTGAAGTTTCTGTTTCTGATTATTTATCATTTTGATATCAAATGAATTATTATTCAAACAGAAATGGCTCTGCTGCTCCCTTGATGAGATATTCTGAATCTCACGGGAGAGGAAAGTTTCGTTGAAATTTGAAAATCTATACGAAATGCTCAATATTTTTTTTAAACTTTGGTGTTTAACCCTTAACGATTCAGACCAACTAACCAAGAGTAATCGTTTCTACATAGTCTTTCGATTATATTTTATCACCGACGATCGATTGGAAGGAATTTTCGTTTTTAATTTCACTTTTTTGTTATCCAGTTCGAAAGCAAGAGGACTTCCGTAATAACTTACAACCAGTTTTGGTTAACTGTTAATAAACAATATTAGTTTAAAGCAATATTTATGTCAAAAAGTCAAATGTGATGTTTGGATGTTTTATTTTTCTCCATTCTGCTTTTAAATCTCGTACAATTTTACGTTAGGTACAATGGCTAATAAGAAAAATCTTGAGAAATATTTTATCAGTAGAAAACTGAGCTCGGAAAAATAAGGAGTAAGCATTCTTGTTTACATTTAAATATTCAAGACAAAGAAACAAGACAAATTCCTTTTTAAGTTGCTTGAAAAGAGAAACCACGAGAACCTCCTACAGTTATACTAAACTTTTATGACTATAGAACTGTAATAAATTATTTATCACTGGAGGAATTTCACCTCACCACTGTTACCGGTATTGTACAGTGCCTCCCCCCCCTAAAAAAACGGATCACACTAAATAACTTTTGATATAATGATCGGATCTTCACGTTCTAGGACTCATTCTTAATGGTTTGAAGGGGTGACCTCAAATAAACTAATTAATAAGTTCCGACGATATTTATTTTAAGTTACGAAATCAGACACGAAAACGTACTTCCTCTGAATAAACAAAATTTTTTTTCAAAAGATTTGGATTTCTGACTCTCAAAATATAGGGGGAAGCCGCAGTCTAGGAAATATGGTCCCAATATTTTGGTCTGCAGACCTCTCCAAAGTGTGAACTCATTGATGTTAATTTTATTTTTTGCGTATTTCGCTATTTCTGGAGAACTTTTGAAGCGAAATGAAAAATTTTTGCACACATTTACATAGATCGTTTATCCAAAGATAATTCCATGCCAAAAATTTTTTAGTAGATATTTATTTTTTATTATTTTATTTAATTATTTTCGAAAAAATGTTGAAGTGTAAGGTATACAAATTTGTTGCTTCTTTTCAAAGAATATAATTTTACATGGCAAATTACAAAATTTGAGCAAAATCAGCTGAATAGTTGCTGAATAATTGAATTTCAAATTCGATTTTGATCAAATTTTGTATTTTGCCATATAAAATTATATTCTTTAACATGATGCAAAAATTTGTATACCATGCAATTCAAATTTTTTTCGACCATTATTAAATAAAATAATAAATATTAACTGAAACTTATTTTTTCCACGATATAAAAATCAAGTAACTAATAAGTTAAAATGCATCCATTAACATGATTTTGGAAGCACTTTCGCTAAAGAAAATGACATTTGAGGAGCAAAGCTATAACTTTAAACTACATGTGCCATCTTGCCGCGAAGGATTATCTTGGCTTTAGAACGGACAAAACACTTAAATATTTTAAAAGTTATTATTTCCCCCATCATATTTGGCGACATTCTTCCACGAAGATGAAAATTATCAAAATCAATGTCTTTTTCTTATTTTTTCCCTGTGATTTATGAGCCCCGATAATGCATTATTGGCGTAAGTTTTTAAATATTTAAAAAATTAGACCACCAACGCTTTTCATTTTTTCAAAACTGTGGCTTTTTTTCATTTTGACGTTTTGCGACATTTTCAGAATTAGCATGAGAAAAACTGACTGAATTTGACTTAACGTTCATGAATAATTGTTGCGAATTTACAACAGTTACGAAAACAGCATATTATTCGCAAAAAAGTATCATTTCATGCGACAGCAGAAACTTCGAAAAACCACCGGAAACATTCTCTCCTCTTTTATTTTTTATTATTTTTATTTTAGAGAAATCATTTAAAGTGCAAATTACAATTAATTTACTATACATTAATTTCAATTACAAATTAATTTTAAATAATTCCTAACATACAACACATCAATATAGTTCTTAATTAACAATTTTGTACCAGTTTTATATAACTACAGTTTTTGAAAAACATCAATTCTAATAAAAACCGGCTTTTTTTTATAGTTTTAACCGGATATTTTAATTTTTTAAGTAGTAAAAAAGAACAAAAACGATTGACTTTTCTTAGCTTGGCTGTAGTTAGGCTATCCTACTGATCAGTAATTATAAGACTGTGGAACAAATATTTTTTTTTTGTTTTCTGTTACATGAAATTTTAAAACATATCTTAGTTACTTTGATGTAACTATAGCAAACCTATAATCGGTTTCTCTCTACAAGATATAGTTTTTATTCAATTTAATAATATATTCCTAACCAAAATACTAAGTATCTCCACGTCTCTCTCAAATAGGGAATGGCAGGAAGAAGGGGATAATACATTTCAGTTTATGATGGCATATGTTTTTTTTTTATTTTTTATTTATTTATTTATTTATTTATTTTTTTTTTTTTGTCTGAACTGTTTATGTAAGTATAGAAACCAGTGTTTCCCAATGTGGTCATATGGACCCCCAGGGGTCCGTGAAAAATAAAAACTGATTTAGGGGTCCCTGAACAACGTCAGGGGGTCCGCGTGAGGTTTAATATAAAATAATAAAATTGTGATTGGTTTTTATTATTATGGGAATAGAGATAAATAAAATAGTAGGGATTTTTACGTACTAAGTAAACTATAAATAAAGGTGGGTGCTTATAATTATTAACAGTGGTTTGTTACAAATTAAACGGTTGAATTAAAAATTTTCTTATATCTTTTGTTCCATTTTTAAGAGATAACAGTATGAATGAGTCGAAGAAAAAACGCCGAAAATACAGTGTTGAATATTTGAAGTATGTCTTTATTTCTTCACCAGGAAATAGTACTTTACCAATGTGTCTTCCATCTAATAAAACTATAACAAGTGATTCAATGAAACATTCCAAGCTTAATGAACAATTAATAAAAATCCATAGTGACAAAAAAGATAAAGATTTAACTATTTTTCAAACAGTCAAAGAAAAATATCTGAAAACACCGTCACTTCAGCAACATCTAAGCGAGATGACGATGGATTGCATGTTTCTCATAGTTTCGCATGTTTCTATACATTACATGATTGCAAAGTCCGGAAAGCCTCACACTATTGAAGAACCTATTTTACTAGCTGTAAGTGAGATAATACTCACCGGGTTGCACAAACTAGCTTTTAACATTGTAAAAAGAATTCCACTGAGTAATAATAATGTACAAAGAAGGATTGACAAAGTATCTCAGTGCGTAGAAAATTCTTTATGTGAGTACTTAAACTATCGAAATTTTCTATACAGCTTGACGAGTCAACTTATTCAGGAAACGAAGCTTTTACTCTTAGCTTATGTAAGATTTGTAAAAGAATAAAAATTTTACCAAGAATTGTTATTTGCTACATGTTTGGAATGCGATACGAAAAGTGAAACGCTATTGACTGAATTAAAAGCTATACCCTTGACTAATATTATTTCTGTAGCTACTGACGGTGCTCCGGCAATGGTAGGGAGATCCAAGGTTTTCTGGTTGACTTAAAACAAGCTGCAGCGAATGTATTTTCAGTACATTTGCCAAACTTAACGAAACTAATTTGAAACTGCAAGATGAACAATTAAATTTAATCAAAACTAAAATCGTAAAACTGCGTTTGTTGCAAAACTTTTTCTGTATAAGTAAAACTTGGGAAGTGTTCTCTCAGTTTCAGTGCCGTAATGAACCTCATCACACACACACAAAAAAAAAATAATAATAAATAAATGATTAAAAATTATTACACACAAACATTGAGCCGGACATAAATACACTCTTAAAATCTCATCACGTTCATCAAAGTCATTAATTTTTTTATTTTATTTTAAACAAAAGATATAATTTCAATAAATAGTTCTCCAACAAATTTTTTGTTTTTTTTTAAATTTGTAATTTTTATACCGTACATATATGCAGTTCAATTGGGGGCCCGTGGGCAAGTTTTGACAATAAAAGGGGTCCATGGGTCAAAAAAGTTTGGGAACCACTGATATAAACCAATACGTTCTTTTTAAGGATGTTGTACATTCTGACAAAACATAAAAACCAAACTAAAAATATCATTTTAAAACATATCTGTAGCTTTTCGAACAAAACTAATTTCAGATTTGAAATCCCCACCCTCGAAGTAGGTAAGATCAAGTAGTTGTATAATCGCAACGAAAAATTTGTTTCCCATTGTAATTTAACGGAAAGAAAAATGATTCGAGTAAAAATATACAAGAAAGAAATTTTTTTTGTTTGTCATCATTTTTTTAAATTCCTTTGTTGAATTTAATATCGAAATTAAAATAAAAACATAAATTTAGTTAATATAGCGAGACGTCAAAAAAAATTCTGAACTGAAAACCGTTAGCTAAAATTTCGGTTATTGTTTCTCTCACTTATTGGTTTGGTTTATTTTTACTGCAATAGAGGGAGCTTCTTGTCTAAGACCATTATTCATCCTTAGAACAAAGTTGATGGAGAAATTGTGGGAGTTATAAAGTAATTGAGTTATAATTATTTTATGCTATATTGCGAAGAACATCAATTTTTGCTTTTTTTATGCTGTCATAAAATTTAGATTTAATTTAATTTTATTTCATTATCTTTAAGTTTACAGCTTAAATTTTGCGAATAAAAAAATTACAGGAAAAAATTTAACTGGCTTATAATAAGAACAAAGTATCATTTAAAAAAATGTGGGATGAAAAGCACATGCTATTTATAAATTTTTTAATATTTTATAATTATTTTTTTGCACTTGGTTTTCCTACATACTTGTTTCTAAAGAACGTGTTTTTAAAAGAAGTCATTTAAATTTCTACTACAAATATTCCAGAAAACTATGAAGCAATCTTGGTGCTATTTTTTTATGTGACGTAAAAAATTAAATAAAGTCTAGTAATTATTTTGAAACTATTTAATGTAAAGGAAGAAATATTTTAAATTATGAATTTGTTCTTGGTGTATGCACATGCTGAAAATGAATAAAATAAACTGAATAATGGCATTGGTTTTAGTTTTAAAAAATTATTTTCAAAATTGTTTAAAAATGAATGTGGGAGAATTAACATAGATGTATGCAAATTAACATAAATTAACATAGAATAATTAACATAAATGTATGCAAAATAAAATATTTTTAAAATATTTTGATATGTATACTGTGCCAAAGCTAATAACTATTATTTCGTTATTTCTTTAATTTTTTTCTTTCTTTAATTTAAGCATTTTGCTTTTATTTTTTATCGAAAAGAATTTAACATTTTTTCTTTCATTTATTTTTATCTCCGCTTTCTTTTCTTATTTTAGTTGTTTCCAGACGAGTTGAATTTTGTATCGGTACATTCATCATGTGATTCGGTTGGGGCAACCATAAATTAACTTTTTGTCTTTTCAAATCGAAAGTAATGCAACAATTGGTTGTCGGTGAGGTTATTCGATCCCTACTTTATCTATAAAGCTAATGAATTTTCCTTCTTCCCTTTTATCAATCAGACGATAAGGCTCTCTTCCCTTGCATTAAACGATGACTGGTGTACGTTAAATCTGTCTGGTTACAAAGTCCTCCAAGTTCCCATAACAAATCGATACCTCTGGGAGTGCTGAATTGGAGATTGATCGTTTTCTGAATTAGGTCAAAATTACGATCTCTGGATGAATGAATGGGTTCGCCCTGTAAAACGGGCTATGACGTGTGTGTGGGTAAAATCATATTCTTGGCCATAGATGGCGCCACTAAAAAACAAGAAACGTAACCTCTGCCTTAATCGCGCTTGATTTCCCAAGCAGGCTTGCTGGCATGGCAAATAGGCAATAGAAACAACAACTTAAAATTTGGAGAAGGCTTCGGCCTACCTGGCCTATCCCCGCTCATTAATGGCATAGCGTCGCTGTTTGCCATGATTTTTTTTTATATATTTTTAATTATTATTAAAATTTTCTCTTTTAAGCTACTATGTATTTTAGATGTGTAAGGATTTAATAATGAGAGTCTACTTATTGATCAGTATATCTAAAGTTTGGAAATGTTTTGTAATTAATTTTGTTCAGGACTGAGAGCAATAATTTTGTTTTCTTTGTTGGAGGAACTCCTGACAGCCTATGGTAATGCATAGGCAATTTCGTTTTGTTTGGAGTATATATTAGTTCAGGATTTTGAAATGTGTTTTATAATATCTCTTTGTTTTGCATTTTATAATAAGAAAAACATTTATTTTATCCAATGTCCCAATCATTAATTTAGTTGATTGTTAATTTTTGATAATTGTATTATTTAATTAATTTTCATAATTCAACATATTTATTAATTTAAACCAATTGATTAATTCAGCAGGATATGCGCCGCATCGACTAAGTTATTCGGCCACGATTCATTGTACCTACATTATTTTAATCATAAAGATAATTACTCCTGATCACGTGCATTAAACTTGCTTCATTTCATTTTAATTTAATTTAATTACTTCTACCTAATGACTTCCTTGAACACTTAATTTACCAGTCTTTTATTTTGAAATATATTTTTCTTTACTCCCCCCCCCGTTTCTGTAACAACAAATATAAATCTTTATCACACATACATGCATGCCAACTTAGAATCTTTTCAAGTCTTATAAAAATCTTAAAAAAAAAAAAAGAAAAAGAAAAAAAAAAAGGAATTTTTTTCAAGTTTTCTTAGAATTCTCTGAAAATCTTTTCTAACAATTCTGAAGCCTATAAAATTATTGGAATATTAAGTTTTCCACTGGGGAATTAAAAATTTCAAGCCTCTTCAAAGTTCGAAAACATTGCTCGATTTATTTGCTCTGATCGTTTATTTTTTCTTTTCTTTTAGCGTTGAAATGTGTTCTCTGTGCGAGTAAGAGAAGCAGGATAAGGTTCTCTTAATGAGATTTCATTTTTGACATTTTTTCATTCAACATCAACAACATCGGGGAAAATGCTGTTGTCAGAAGATTCGAACGTTCTCTGTATGTTTTGTAGAAATCCCATTTAAATTTCTTCTTCATCCTCTTTGCTGTAAACAAATGAGGGTAGGGGAAACAGTAGGGGACATAAAAGCAGACGCTGGGTTCAGAAGAAGTAAAAAATTCGGAAAGATGGAATACGGCTGTCTTTCTTTTATTTCTTTACCGTATATATCCTCTTCTTACAAAATAGAAAGATTTTTAAATCCGCAACTTCTTTTGATCGACGTCGCCCCAGATCTTATTCAGCGCATATTTTTTTGTATAAAAGTCCCTCCAAAAATGATTTTTAGAAGAAGGGAGGGATTATTCAAATATATGATCTTGTTGAGAGAGGGAAACGAAAAACCGATTTTTGCAATATTTCCCCTACAGATAGATTTATATTTTGACTTTTTATCGAAAAGAGATTTTCACTTAATAAGGACCTGTCAAATAAGATGCAACTTTTATTTTGTTTCTTTCATTTAAAAGCCGAATCTACGAAATCCCAGCGGCTTTTGGTTGAAGATTTGTGAGCAAAAGGAATCGCATTTTTTTTCCCTCTACGTCTCTATTTTATGTTATGTTATAGTTTGGTATACAAAATATTCTCAAGTTAAGGTATAGTGTGAAGAGAGTATATCCCTATTAGGGTAATCTAGAATAAATACAAAACATAAATAGGTATTTTAAGAATGTTCAAAATTCAAATCGCCCATTAGCAAGGAATATTTTTTTTTTACCGATGCCCACCCGAATATCGACTTTCGTCATTCGGTAATCAGAAGGGCATACTTGTTGACCTTGTTGTCACACTAAGAAGGACATATAATACACAGAAGAGAAGAACATCCATGCCTTATCCGGGACCTTTCTGACTTGATGACCTCAAGTCATCCCTGACCACCATAGAAGCCAGTCGACTAGGAATGTTGACAGTTTGACGTGTTATGATTAAAATTTAAATTTTAATTTAAAGTTAAAATTTCTAAGATTAAAATGTTTTAGATTTTTCAAAGGGAAAAGAGACCGGAAATTGATTTGGGAAACTTAGTGTAAGAGTTTTCATTCAGAAACAGAACAAAATGAGTTTTGCTCCGTTAAAAGCTTAATTTGTTCTGCACATGACTCGAAATTGGATTTATATTTTGATGGAGTTTTTAATTAACGTTGAATTAAATTTATCATAAAGCGAATTCGCCCAAACTTTTGAAGACGTGGTATGTAAAGTAAATACACGAATGATTCGCGGTATGGGAAACATTATTCAATTCTTGATAAAACACAATGATTCTCAGGCACCGTTGTGCTTTATAACTTATGTAATTTGCCAACTAATTGTAAGTTTAAAATCGTCAAGTTGCGCACAAAGTGAAATAAAAGAGAATAAAATTAATATAATTGAAAGGATGTTATTTTCAATTAAATATTCCAATTGTACAATAACTATTCCCTTTTGTTTGCGAATTTGAAACAATGGAGTTAGGAGTATTTTTCTAAGGGAATATTAGGTAGGTTGGAGTAATTGTCATTAGGGTTGTTTACCTTCGAATAAATTTTCATCAACTAAAGCAAAAATAATGAAATATATATTGATTATTGATATATAAGGATTATTGATGATTACAAATATATTGATTTTATTCGTTTTTTTTTATTTTGCTTTGTGCGCATCTTGACGATATTAAACTTAGAATTAGTTGGAAAAGCATTTTAATTATAAAGCACAGCTATCCCTGAGAATTTTTATATTTTGTCGCAACTTAATCAAGAATTAAATAATGTTTCCCATGCCGGAGGAGGGAACTAATTTGTTTCAGTTTGATGCGTTATAGTAGTTTAAAACTTTTATAATGCAATGAATAAAAATCTAACCTGGTTCTTAAAATTTTTTTTGAAGTCACTTTTGATAGCTATTTTTTTATTCATCATTATTTTTGACTTAACAAAATTCTAGGATGTGAATGTAACATTATTTGTAAGATTTACTTGAAAACTATAGATATCAACTCATATCCAAAAACTTATTAAAAGTTCAATTTTCACTCACAAAATATAAAATATACAGCATTGCACCTCAAATAAAGTGAGAGTAACAAACAGAATAATTTTAGATGTAGTAGAGCTGTGCAGCGGTTAAAACAGTTGTAGTAGTAATAGCCGTGCAACAGTATTTATAATTAATGAGAATGTTCAAAAAACGAAATTGCTGGACATATTTAAATATCACACTGTTAGTATTTTCATTCTAAAATTACGGTAAAGTAACCGGCAGCAGTGCGTCTACCAGGGCTGATTGCGCTCTGGAAAAGATCTGGATCTCCAGATTTTTCACTAACAGTGATCCGGAAGTTTCCGGAGATCGAAGGTCCAGACGTTTCAAAATATCATTGATCACAGAAGTTTCCGGAGATCAAATTTTCAAAGGTTGAACTTAAAAACACAGTTTATTTTATGTGTTTTTAAGGGAGAGTCAGATACTTTATAAGCTTATATTCAGGATTATTTATGAGCTGATTTTTTTTATCAGTAAATAGTTATTATAATCACAGAGTAAAGTAAAAAAGTATATTCAAGTAAAAAAGGCATGTTTGTACATTTTAATTACTTCTGCAGGTCATCATAGGTATGTGTAAAATTTTAAATATATTTTAAGCAAACTAAGAAATATTGAGAAAAAGGAAAAAATACCTTGTTCAAATTTTTTTGCTAATTTCTCAATATAAATGTTTTTTTTTTCTTCTTAACATAAGAAATTTTCCGGAATTTTGACTTGGGCTCACAATCACCCCTGGTCTACCTGATTAACTATAAAATTTACGATAAAAAACATTATTTACGTTTACGGTTTTGTAATTGTTCACAACTGGTATGATTATAATCAAGAATACAAAATTATACGGATTTTTTTACCATTTACAACTAGAATGGTTTCACAACTGTAAAAAGGAAATTTATGGGTATAGGAGGTAGACTTTTCGTTAGGTAATGGGCATTAGAAAGTGCAGACTCGAAAGCCAGTTCTGTCGATTATGAGATTGGCAGATTAGCCCTCTCGGTTATAATATGCACGCAATTGCAAGAAACTAAGTGGTTTAGTTTAGTTGGTGTGATAAAATTCTGGTTGTTTATCCGTATTGAGTGAAAGCAATTAATTAAGGGTTTTCTCACAGTTAACAGTTTGATACCGTCTTGTTTATGGATCTTTGACTGTTTTGTTTCAGTATGGCAAAATAACAAATAAAATTTTTCCGAGAAATTTATAACAGTGCATGACAAATCAAAGCTGTTTTTTTTTGTCTGACTTCATAGTTTATATTTATAGTTAATTAGCTTTTAAATCAATGCTAACTGCATTTTTATACGAAAAATCGGATCATTAGTTGAAAAGTTACTCAAGGTCTATATTTTTCTAATTTTATTTTACTATCTACGTCCGCAAAAAGATAAAATTTTTTTTATTTTTATGTCTTTGTCTGAAGCAATCATGTGTGTTTAATCGGATTAAGTGCTTTACCATTAAAAAGCTGAGCATAATAAAATTGCTCGACTAGCTTCAATTCTTTTCTTCAAACTCGATAAAGTTTCGAATTATTAAAATGTTCCTTCAAGGTATAAAATAAGAATATTCTTCATTGCTATTCTGTGTCCACGAAGTAAAATTCAGATTGTTGTTATCGGTAAATTGCAGACACTTGTGCTATAGAATGATAAAATGTATATTATAACTAATGGTTGTGTTCTCAAGTGCATTATATTATTTACGCTTATCATTATTAAACCTATCAAGCTGATTATTGTTAGTTAAAATCCTTAGTGTTCAGAAATTAATTTTTTTGAAGGATTTATTTTACTTGTTTAGAGTGTAAATTTTAGAAATCGGTTAATTCTATTCTTCTATTCTTTTTTAAATGAATTGTTTTACAGAGGTTTTATGACCTACGTTACAACTATTTTAGAGTTAATTAATGCAGCGGTTATAAATTTTTTCCAGCTAGGGAACCCTAAACGATCGAACTTTTTTTGGTGGAACCCTGACTTTTAAAAAACGTTATGAGAAAATTGTAAAGTTGCTAACAGAAAAAAAAAAACATAATTAATTCAGAAACATTTAATGTGAATGAATTATTTTAAAATACTAACAATAAGTCTCTTAGGCAGTTGAATTCGCAAGTCCGCAGCGGCTTCGTTATTGCTGCATAAGTTAAAATTGAATAAAATAAGCTGATTATTAAGCTGGTTTTTGTAAAAGAACTATTATAAATTGTGAGTAGTGTTATCAAAGAAAAATAATTCTTATTATTGAATTTGTTTATTTTATTTTGAATTTGTAAGTTCGATGAGAAATACTGATGCATTCATTTGTAAATGCATATACTTTTAGTAAATTACTCAATATATTGTTATAGGAATAAAAATTTTTTTTATTGCAATTTTGCATAATTAATTTTATAAAAGTAACCTTAATATTAAAAAATAATGATTGATTATTGGTTGGATACAAATACAGTCAAACCTCGCTATAGTGAACTCCCGGATATAGGGAACGAAATGTTCGGTCCCGTGCTTTGCTATACACGTACAATGCTATTTTTTGTGGATATAGTGAACGAAAAAAGTGAGGAAGTTGGATATAATGAACTTTTGTATGTTTTCGACTGATTTTTAAAAAATTTTTGTAATAATTTTGAAATTTGTACTTCAAAATAAATACATATACCGATTTTTAAAACCATCTATAGAGGGGAATGGAGCGATAAGCATTTTTTCTCTTGTTTGCTTCTTTTATCTGATTCTCCTATCCCTAAACAAACCAAGCAGGTGTTTCCAACCCAAGCAAATGATGCACCTGTAAGGTGTCAGTGGGATCAATATGCATTTTTTGTCAGAGGGAATGAGTAATTATTCATTATTGGTCAAAGGGTTGGACACTAATATGTGTTGATAAGGCCCTCAATTCAATTCCCTTCAGTTCAGTTAAAAAAATCCTGCCAACAAGAGTCTCAAATTATAATATGGCGAGCAGTAAACGTAAAACGTTCTCCATTGAAGATAAAATGGGCAGAATCAGAAAAATTGAAAATGGTTACAATCAAGCTGATATTTGCAGGGAATATAAACTATACAAATCTGCAGTTTGTAACATATGGAAAAATAGGCAATTAATATTTTCTGCTCGTGAAAAAATTTAGATGGCAGAAAAAAAGTTGACAAAAGCAGATCACAAAGATGTCGAAGAAGCATTACTGAAGTGGTTCACCATTCGAAGAAGCCTCAACCTTCCCGTATCTGGACAAATGTCGATAAATTTGCCAAGCGATTTTATGAGAATACTTTTATGTGCTCGAATAGCTGGTTAGGCAGGTTTAAAAAGCGGAATAACAGAAATTTAGGAAAAATTATTTGAGAATCGTGAAGTGTTCACAAGACGAACACTTGTACACAAGACGAACACTTGTACAGAAGACGAAGAGTAGTGAAATTCTTTTAATTTTTTGCTTTTACATAATATTTTTCAGTCATTTATTTGAATAATGTATAATAAAAGGAGGAGTTTGGGAACAATTAGTTAAATTGCCTGCGTAACGGATATAGTGAACTCCCGGTTATAGTGAACCAAAATTTCGGTCCCTTGAAGTTTCACTATAGCGGGGTTTGACTGTATATTAAAAGTTTCTAAAATCTTACTGGTTTAAAAAAAGTCCCAACTCTCGGTACCCTGGGGGTCCGCGAACCGCTGTACTAGTGTACTGATATAGAATGCTTTCACTCCATTACTTTTGTCCTATAATAGCCTATTTAAAAATATTCAATAGTGAATTTTCAACTTATCGCGCGAATTCATAATTAGGAATATGCTCATTAAAATAAGCATAAATTGTGTAGGCTTTTTCATTGTTAAACGAAATTTTATTTTAAATTGTTATGAATCATGGGTATGTAAAGGAACATTCATCATATGAATCCCGTCGAATAATATATCATAAATATTTTAAAGAATTATCATAAAAATGTGTATTGAAAATCTGTGATAAATATTTTAACATATTGCTCAAGAAATAAATTTAGCAAAATATATATATATAAAACCTATTTATAAATGGTTATAAAATAAATTAAGTAGAAAGTCCATCATAAATGCTTTAATGAATCGCCATGAAATAAAATGTGTAAAAAATTTCCTTAAAAATTTAATTATTAATTTTAATAAATTAATTCTGATGCAAAATCAATCATTAATTTTTAGGGGAGTGTCGGGTACCCCCACCCACTGTCAATTTCATATGTATAGAAAATTTTTTCAAGTCAATGGGCCATCGGACATTAATTGTTATATTAAAAAAAGATTATTTTCTAAGTTTCAAGTATTTATGCAGCTGGTAACATGGTAAACAATAGTTTTGAAAATATGTTGAATACAGTAGTCAAATTTTTTAAATTTCTATTTTTTTAAGTTAAACTATACTTTTTTTGGGTAATTCTTTTTGCATTATTTTATTAGATGATAAAACAATAGAAACATACAAAAAATATTGATTATTACTCAATATTATACGGAAATATAATCGGGCGGGGCAATATATCGGGCGGGGCTACCCGACTCTCCCCTAAATAAATTGTAATGAAAGGAATTAGAGAAAAATCCTAGAAAAATATATTTATTACTTGTAATAAAATGAAGTAAGTAGCAAAATTAACCTTAAATGTTTGTGAATAAATTGTTATCAAATAAAATGTGTTAAAAAAATCTTAAAAATTTTATTATTATTTCTAATAAATTAATTATAATGCAAAATATGTCATAAATGTTTGAAAGAATTGCAAACAAAAAAATTGTGTAGAACAATTTATGAAAATATATTTATTAATTGTAATTATATATTTATTAATTATATTAAATATATCTATTAATTGTAGCAAAATACGCCATAAATGTTTAAATTAATTGTCATCAAATAAAATATGTAGTAGAAGTTCGTCATAAATATTTGAATGAGATCTAGTAATAAAAAAATTGTATTTAAAAGTCTGTTCTAAATATTTGAATGAATTCACACTAAACAAAAAACCTGTTAATTAATTTTTATAAAATTTATTATATAGCAAAACCAATGATAAATTTTTGAAGGAAATGTGTTGGAAAATTTATAAAAATATGCTTATTCATTGTAATAAAATGAATTAAGAGGCAAAATTTATTACAAAAATTTTAATGAATTGTTTTTGGAAATTTATCATAAATATTCATTTGAGTTAGCGTCTAATGTATCCATATCAGATATTTGAACTAATTGTCATTAAATGAATTATGACGAAAAAATATTTGGAAATACCTGATTAAATTGTCTTAAAATGAATGTATAAGAAAATTCCCCATAGATATTTTCATTTTTAACATAGCGGTAACTTAATTAAATTTTATACACGAAATATCTAAACCTGATATATCTGATTGTGTCTAATTAAGTTAGTAATATATATTAAAATTCTACTCGTTTCTTTGCAGAAAACTCTCCATTTATGAAATTGGTTTCGAACTAAGGGTTTTCTGGGACTCCCGCCATAATCACGTATACAGAATTGTAATTACATTTATTATATTCTGACAGGGACACTTCCAAAAGTTAGGGACACTGATATAATTAGTTTCGGAAAATGCGATCGCTGCGTTTCGGTGATTGAGTTATAGCAAATGAATTATCCCTTTAATTTTGATCGTAGAAACTTGTCTGGACATGCATCTCAACACTTTTACTATTCCTGTTCTTTATTTTAGTAATTGCAATTCTCCTATTCTCTGAATATCTATTAAAATTTTATTTGTTACCAAGGTTGCTTCGTACACTAACGCCCATGATTGCTTGCTGTGATTTTTTATTTCTTTAACATGTTGTCGCACACTTTTAATTTGACGGTCGTGCTCAGAAACACATTTTTTTAAATTGTTTATGATTGCCATATGAAATTGATTGTCAGTCTTATATTTCGAAGTGAAAAAATTATCACGTTTTGTCACAGTTTTTCTATGAAAACTCTTGACGGCTGTAACTGTCATTTGCTCATCGTGACATTTTTTTCAATACCCCTTAAAGAAAATAACAACTGATTTGCTATCTGGAATGATTTGTTATATATTTTTTTCGATGTATTACTAAATAATGAAACAAATAAATGTATTAATTCACTTCCTTCCAATAATGTTCCTCTTTTGTATTAATTAAAATGTGCAGGACCAGGGTGTCTATTGGTCACGAAAATTTTCGTGACCTTTATTCCAAATACGTCGATTTTCAAGGTTATTTGAGCTAACTAATTTTTAAGGTACGATTTCTCCAACAAATCTGATATTGAAGATTAAAAATACTGCGAGGACGGCACCAAAACTCGGACGGCTATAGCCGTCATTCCTGGCAATGTGTTAAACAGCATGTTTCATTAAAATTAAAAATTATTCAATTACAAAAATTTTCGTTTCGTTGCATTCCAAAGATTTAATTTCAGATTCTATTGTAGTAATATTTAAAATTTGTTGGAATAGTTAGAAAGTTTGTTGTTTGCATAATGTTCATATCGAGTTCAGAACTTTAACTTGATATTCTATAATAATATAATTACTACTTTAAAAACATGTTTAGCGTGTTTTTTCTGGAAGTTTTTATGAGATTTAATATCGTATTCGCATGCGCAGGAACGCAAAGAAAATGTTTTTAAAACTATCTCTGGTTAGTTTCGAAGTATATGCCTTATGTTATGTCAGATTTATTGAGTAAAGGGCTGCGAAAATAATAGGTTGAACTCCGACCCACCCCAGGGGGGTATACGGAGATAAAAGTAAAATTATCACAATAAACATTTCTCTAAAAACTAAAATTACGATAAAATTTTGCCAAATGACAGTGGTGGTGATCAGTTAAAAATGTATAAACCATAACACTTGACAATTTAAAAACATGTTTTAAAGACAATGAAATCCAATGGTGCCGGTGTAAATGTCGAGAATTAAATGATTACAATAGTAGGGAACAAGAGATAAAAAATCTCAAAACTAAAATCAATGAAATCTAAAAGTCCTAAGTGTACAGTGGCGTGCCAACTTCTTTTTGACTGGGGGGGCGAGCCAATGCTAATTCAGAAACTTTGTCCGATCTAGTATTTTAAAATAAGTTGTATTATTTTAATATTGTAATTTATCTAATTGTAAATATTTATAATTATTTCCGTTGTTTATGACGACTATTACATTCACACCAACAAATTAGTTAACAAAAAATGATTTATCGATCGGAAATAAATTTTAAAAAAGTGCACTAAAATTTAAAAAATGTAATTAATTAATTTTGTAATTTTACTCCTTTAAATTTATTAATGCTGAGCAAGACATTTTATAGATACATATTAACCCTTTAATGGGTCATTTATTTCTAGTAAAGGTAAAGTAAAGTATTTTTGGAATTGAAAGTGATATAAGAATAGTAATTGATATAAGAAAAAATGACCCATTTAGATTATAAAAATTAATCTAAATTTTAATGTTATTATTACTATTTTTGGTGGTATGTATATTTATCACGACCTATTAGAAACTTAATGAGTTTTACTTTTAGTTGTTTATAAAATAAATTTTATAAAAACTACAAACTTCAGAAGGAATTATGTATTTTATAATTTATATACGTTTTCTTAAACGTATATAAGGGTTAACGTAAGGGTTAATCATAATGACATAAAATGCTTTTTCGCTTCTCAAAAACATATTGAATCCAGAGTAATTTGTGATTTACATTTTGATTCTGGCTTAGATTTTAATTTAATCATGAATATAAGTTTTTAGTAAACAAAAAAGGAGAATGAACTTTATCATATTAATTTAATTTTAATGATAAAGCACAAGGTATAAAAAAATTACAGCAAATGAAGAACGTAAAAGAGATTGATTTCTCAAATTGAATCTTATTTTAAAATTACTTTGAATTTTAACAAATCTTCTGATTTTTCTGGTTTATTCCAAGGTAAAAATTGTAAATATATTAAAAGAAAAAGAAAATATACAATTTAAAACATATAAATATGCAGTAATTCAATGAAGTAGAATAAACTTTATCATATTAATTAAATCTTCATGGTAAAGGAAAAGGGCTGAAAAAATTATAACAAATGAAGAAATTTTCATTAATTAATTATAAAATTGTAACCAAAATTTTATTGCATATTTGAGGTTATATGGCTGTTATTTTTTTTAATCTGAACAATGTAATATTATTTTTCGAATTATAGCTATTCGAAACAAAATTGGATAGCGAAAAAGACTAATTAAAATTTTAAAAATCTTTTGAAAAACCTAATAATATTGGGAAATTATGTTATATATTTTTAAAATATTTAAAAAAAATTCAAGTATAAATTTAATGAAATATATTTAAAGAATTTAAATTATTCTAACAAAATATAGAGAAAACAATTGAAAAAAATATCATTAATATAAACAACGTAAAAGCTAAAATCCGATAAAAATGAAATCTAAAAAAATATTTACAATTAAAAAAAATCTTTAAAATTTGTTGTACTTTTAAAATTTAGTACATAGTTTTTATGAAGACTTATTATTTCATTAATTAGAATTAAGTGTTACGGGTTATAAAATTAATCACAAAAATGAACAAAAAGTCCCATTTAGCTTAAAAATATTTGAAAAATAACAAGGACTAAGGAATAAAAATTATTATAAGAAAAATTGAAAATCCGAAGAAAAAAATGTTATTAAAAATAACTAACAAAAAATCAAAGTAAACTACGAAATTTGAAAATTAAAATGTGAGGAAAATGCATTTCAATTATACCTGACTAAATATAAAAAGTAAATAAAGTGAGACAAAAATCGTATTTACTACGACAAGTATACTGACAAAAAATGCATTAAACTATGTCTGACGCACAAAAAAAGGAATGAATTAAAAGATTACTGAGCAACCTTAGAATCGTCAGCCCTGTTAATAACTGAAAATTATAAATCGCAAACATGAAAAGGCTCTGACTAAATTGTTGGGACAATTTTTTTTCCTTCCAGATTGCGGCTCTTGACTCTTAATATTGTCTACTCTTACACTGCTCTAATTATTTCGCATACTGAAAGTTAGGCTCTCGAACCATTCAAGTTGAGTCCTGTGAAAATCCGATTGTTTGATCTAAGAATGTTCGCTTTGTTTATTTATTTGCGCTCAATATATTGTTTGATTTTGCTATAAAATAGAAAGCTTTAACCACTTGCTCGTTCACGTACATAAATAAGGCGAATCGTGATTATTTGAAGTACCTGCACTGCACAGAATCACAAATTAAAAGTGCGTGAGCGAGCGAGATATTACGCGAAAGAGCTAAACCTCTCTACTAACGTTTATGCTTGAACGAAATAATAATTTGTGTTTGGCACGGTTTAACCGCTTCTGTACATGTTCCGTAAATTTTCACATTTAACTGACCAATTAGAATGTGAAAATTCTTTTATCTTTGTTTTTATCACTTTTTGTAAAAAAATGTGATGCAAAAGAAAAACTAACTATAAATTACTACTAAATGGATATTCAATTATTTCAATAACATTTTATATAATTGAACAATGTTTTAAACTTTTTTTTAAGAATTGGGTGTCAATATCGGCTATGAATTTTTGTTTGCTTCTTCAAAATGAACTATTGTTACAATTATTAATTTTAGTTAAGATTCCTCAAAATTGTCAGGAAATCGCATGAACAATTGGAACTTAAGGCGAGGATTTTCATTTTGAGCGTTCCAGGAAAGTAATTACTAGAACAGAAATTTATACTAAATGTATTTGTTATAAAATCGAGGATGGCTCCTGATTTCTAGTTTGCCTAGGGACTTCTTTTTTCTCTTTCAGTCGAAATCTTAAAGAAATTATCAATTTTTTTTCTTTGATGCATATTTCTATCTTACTGATGCATGATCTTTGATGCATACTTCTTCATTTTTGTATATTTTAGCTTTCCGAAATTATTTTTTAGAAATAACTTTTTTTTGTACATAAATTTTAAAATTCTAAAAAACTTACTGAAATTAACTTTTAACTGGACTAAATATTATAGTTTTATTATTTTACGTAAACTAAATGAAAAACAAATAAGTTATAGAACTTATAAAATTGGATATGATGAATTTGAAAACTGGTGATAAAAACAACATGAGACGTATGTTATTTATTTTAATTGATGATAAAAACAACAAACACATAAACAATAATCTTAACAGCAAAAGAGTTCTATTGATATTGTCTATCAAAGAAAAAAAAATTAAAAGAAGCTATTAAGGATATAGTCCATCAAATAAAACAAATATATTTTGATTCAGATAATTATTATTATACGGCATACAGAAAGCCAGATATGAAGGAATTAATAAGTCAGAAACTGAAAACTGTATTTCGAAGGTTTTATAACATATAAAAAAAAAAGGATTTTATATAAAACTAACACTTTGATAAAAGTATATCTCGGTCGATATATAATATGGTTACCATATGACGTATGAGATAAAATGATATAGCAAAATTATAAAAGAATAATAACATTTGTAGCTGATTTAATTCATGAAGTCATTACTTAATATTATTTTTTAACTTAATTTTTTAGACAATTTTAGTAAGTATCTGTATTGTTATATTGATTTTAAAGTTTTATAACTGGCGCATACATCCCTTGCTATGAAAGCTTCAAACTTAAAATTAAATAAATAATCATAAAGTCTTTAATAAATTATCATTAGTCAATAAGGTAATTATAATGCAAGTCATGAAGTTTCAGTTTTATAACAATTCTTGAATATTCCGCAGTTATATCTTGGACATCGAGGTAAAAATAAAGTTGCGTTACTCCAGTGTGTACGGGGTCCTAAAAATATGGCTATATTTTAAAAAAGAATCATTTCAGAATATTTTGCCTATTATATATATATATTATATAATATATTCACGTCGTCATGCAACTATATATGACAAACAATCATGACACAGGACTATTTATTCATTTGAAATTCCAAAGCAAATTAGTATATAAAGAAAAACGTCATACAACTTCTTTCCTAAGTAAAAAAACTAAAAACATTTTTTAATGACTTATTATTTTGACAATGAATATTATTTGCTTTCGGATTTTTAAAGAGAAGAATAAAATTTTTTAAAAAAATGTGGAAAAATAAAATTTAGGCAGTTTTATGTGTAGGGTTTTTCTCATCTTGTTCCAGTTTCATTTATCTGGATTTAAATCAAAATTGGAAACGGAAAATAAAAATATTCAATTGGTAAAGAGAAATATTCACATAAGAAATTTTAAGTTACAATAGTGTTGATCGGATTAATTTTTTATCCTCTATCAACAGCATTTATAATTTCAACATTAAAATTTTCAAAAATTAATAATCATATATAATGGTTATCATATAAGAAAAAATAAAATGGTAAATTTAAAAATTAGAAAAAGGAAAAAAAACACCCTCCAGAGCTGATATAATGCATTCTCTATCATGTTATTTTCCTGTTTTAGGAATAAACAGTTTTTCGGTCATTTTTATTTATTTATATTAAATATATTAAACTACAATATATATTACTTTTGTGTAATAAAAGCAAAAGATTCGAAATTAATTTCAATAAAATAAGGACAAAGATGATCTTAAAGAACCGATATTAAAATGTATCTCTTAAAAGTCAAAAGAATGATCGAAAATACAAAATCAAATTTTTTATTTCAACGTACTTTATTTATTATTTTTTATTGACTGTGATTTTTAAAAAAAAAGTTAAAGGTTGATTTTTATTTATGAATCAAAATAAACTTGTTTAAAAGCAAAAAGAATTCAAAATATTATTTTACAATTAAAAAATAAACAAATTCATAATATAAATTAATAGCAAAATCCATACACAATAAACAGTAAACGGTATAATCATGACCTAATCCACTATATAAATGAATTTGTTTTACGATTATAATAAAAACATTAATAATACATTAATAAAGGAAATTGTTGAATATCGAGGGATTATTTTAAACCAATTTTCATCAGTGGAGGATGCCTTTTATTACTCTTTCCAGGGAAGGGTAAAAGAGATGAAACTATTTTAGTTTTCTAAACATTTCTATATATTTTATATGCAATGCGTTTTTTGAGAAGTATTTTGTTTTTAAAATTGTTTTTATTTCGTTTAATTACGCATATAGAAAGTTATCATTTGTAAAAATATGTCTTCGGCTTAAGAAGAAAAAAATAAAATTTTTTTTTCTAAAATTACCAATTTTAGAAGAAGAAAAAGACATTATTCACCCTTTAATAAAATTTCAGAGGAAAATAAAATTTTTGATTTCAAAAATTGCTTTAAAGTAGAAATAAATGGTATTTGTTTCTAAAATTACCAATTTAACTTAACTTTATTTTCACGAATGGCTAAATTTCAGAAGGGGCGAAGCACATTATTCGTCCCCTCAATTTAAATTCACTATTAAATAAAGTTTTTTATTTCGAAAATAACTTAAAAGTAGAAAAAATGGTTCTTTTTTTCTAAAGTTATCAATTCAACTTGACATTATTTTCACAAATGGTTAAATTTCAGAAGGAGCGAAGCATATTATTCGACGTCCTTCAAATAAAATTCAGAGAAAAATGAAGTTTTATATTTTGAAAATAGCTTCAAAGTAGAAAAAAATAGGACTTTTTAAAAAATTACCAATTTAATTTGGCTTCTTTCTCATGAATGTCTAAATTTCATAAGGGGCTAAGCACACTATTGGCCCCTTCAGTTAAATTTCAGAATAAATAGTGTTTTCTTTTTTCAAAAAAGCGATAATTTTAAAGTTGAAGAATAAAATTACTTTTTAAATTACAATTTTAAAGTTTTATATTTTTTCTAAAATTACCCATTTAACTTAACTTTATTTTCACGAATGGCATATTATTCACCCCCCAATTAAATTAAATTCATTTCTTCGCCCCTTCAATTTAGATGAAAAAAAATTTTTTTTTCCTCCAAGTTCACTAATTTAATTTGACTTCATTTTTGTGAAAATCTAATTTTAAGAAGGGGCGAAACGCATTATTCGCCCCCTCAATTAAATTAAATTAATTCATTAATTCGCCCCCTCAATTTAGTTCGAAAAAAAAAAGGCTTTTTTTCCTCTAAGTTTACTAATTTAAATTGACTTCCTTTTTGCGAATGTCTAAATTTCAGAAGGGGCGAAACGCATTTATTAGTCCTTTTATTAAATATTAGAGAAAAATAAAGTTTTCCTTTTGAAAAATAGCTTCAAAGTTGAATAAAAGAGCCTACCTCTTATTTTAATTTCAGAGGAAAATATCTTCAAAGTTCAATTAAAAATGTTTTTTTTTTCTAAAATTTTACTTTTTTACTATTTATTGATTGGAACTACTTGATTTTATTTTCTCGAATGATTAAATTTCAGGAGGGGCGAAACATATTGTTTGCTCCCTCACTAAAATTTCAGAGGGGGCGACTGCCCCCTCTGCCCCCCCGGCTGGCACGCCACTGTAAGTGTAAGTGTCTAAAGTAAAAGTCTGATTATAAGTCGATGAAATCTAAAATCAAAAGTAGATAAAATTTCAAAATGAAAGGCTAAAAGTTGATTAGTAAAAATAAACGATGACATGCACTATTGTTGATTCATGACTGGGGTCAGTTGATCTGGGGCTAAAATGTCCTCGAGAGTTTGTTTAATTATTTGAGTCACAATTTTCCTGCAGGTCAATATAGCAAAGAATTGATGTTCCTCTTCGCAGTTATTCATGTGGGTTCCACGAAGTGCCCGGAATCTTGGACAGTGCTTAATTAAATGTTTAATGTCCTGTCTCAGGACATTATTAAGGGCTGCGAAAAGTCAGAATTTGTTGTTGTTTACCAGTGTCTGGTGTGGTTTTGTGTGCTTACAGTATTTTGAGTCGATATGTTTTTGTTTCAGACAGTAAATTCTAAACACAATTTTTACTTATGAATAAATTTCACTGTATTCAAGCTACATGTTTTCAATAAGATGGCTCTTCTCCGCATATAACAGAAGACTTCGAAGATTTGCTCAGAAATCATTTACTAACTCTTCCTAACTCAAGAGATTGTCGAATCGGTTTGGTGGTTGATTTTTTCCGTCTCTTTTACACTTTAGATTACAGAGATGTTGAAGATCTAGACTACAGAGATCGACCAAAAACCATAGAAGAGCTAGAAGCAGTAATAAAAAGTTCGATTACCGCAAGTTCAATCTGGTTATCACGAATTTAGAGCAGAGACTACGTGTCGCCGACTTTTCATGTTGCAAATATTTTTCTTAAATTTCTTTACTCTCTTTTACGAATTAATAAATTGAAATAAAAAAAAATTTTCTTTTAAAAATTAGTTTAATATTCTTTCTTTACACTCCTTGAGGTATCCTACAAATTGTGATTCTTTTTTCGTAAATAAAATGAGTTCATATATTTTAATGAGCTGAAAGTTTTAGCAAATTTAGTCCCATATGTAGTCATTAAGATATCATACTGCCAAAAATAACCTTCAGTTACTTTTTGATGTTCCATACATTTTATGCTACTAAGATCGTTAAACCTAACAATCTTGGAGCTTTTTTTGGTTCAATTTTTCTAACGAAATAGCTTCAACTAGATGCGAGAGACTTCTTCAAATTTCAGAAAGTGGGATGCAATTTTTTCTCTTTTGTTGCATGAATTTACATAAGATCAACATTTTTCAACTTTTGTTGCGATCGTAAAACTTTGAGGCTCTTTGATGTGAGGGATCAGAACAGTTTTAAGACCAGGAAAAGTCACGGAGGGACTATAAATGCTGATTGAACTGTGAAATTCCGAAACAAAACAAATTTAACTAGTCGGAAGATCTTAACTGGGCCAACAGAAACATCTGCAAAGAAAGAAAAAAAAAATTTCCGTTCAAACTCTTCACTATTTCAAGATTATCATCTGGATCTTTCATTTTTTTTTCTCTCCATAGTTTATGACGTTTATTCTGATCTCTTTTTTTCTCCCCTTTCTGCTGTGGTTATTACTCTCCTATTCGTGAGTTCCTCATCATCTTTTGAAGGCACAAAAAAGTTCTTTTTTTTTCCATCTTTTTTGGAACGAAAAAGTTGTGAAAGAAGAAGGAAATAAAGTGAGGGAAATAAAAAATAAAAAAAACTGGAAAGATGAACCAGAAGCTTTTCGAAACTCCTTTTCCGGAGAAAGACAACTTCGCGGTTTTTCAATGATAGCTCCGGATTAAGTAGACAGGCGGAGCAGTTCTCTCCGCAGATTACTTTCCTTCTTTCATTCCGCATTTTCTCCCGAAAACTTCCATTTTGTATGCTTTTCCACGACTTCAAAAGCGTTAAAGAAAATGTATTCCTAAATTTTTCTTTCTTTTTTTTATTGCATTCTACAGCGTTTGATTGAATTAAATTTTGCCATTTTCCCATGGAGCGGTGATGTTTGCATATAAGAACATTTTCTTTCCAATGTTTGCCATCTGCGTTTGGCTTCAGTACTTGAAGTATTAGAATGTAACTAAAGGTTTGCGAACAAATACCAAGGCTATAAAAAAGAATTGTTTCGTGAAGAAAAGTTACGTAACAATAGTTGACATATTCTCTAACGAAGATTATTTTGACGTATTAAAATACTTTATTTGATTTTTGGCTCCCGTGATAAAAAGGAAGCTGTGGTGGAATTGAAAAATTTAAACCATTTTATTAGGTGAAACATGTTGCAAACATTACGTTTCTTTCATTTTTCTTTGTTTGAATTTGTTTTTAAAATTTCTCACTTCAGCAAATAGTTTGTTTAAAATATGAACTAACTTTGTGCATACTCAAAATATTGTTTGCAAAAAAACCTACGGTGAAACTGGTGTATAATGGCATATTGATTCTGCTTTTAAAAAAATCTGGTGAAATGTACCATAAGCGAAAAAAAGAACGTACCACTCTACAACTAAAAACATACATGTATTTTACAACAGTTTTTGCGAGTAGTTTTCTAAATAAATGCGAGTAGTTTTCTAAATAATCTTCTTCTTCAGCACGACAGCCCCTTTACAGGCCTTGGCTGCCTCAACTACACGTAGCCTCCAACGCCTCCAGTCCAAGGCGACTTTTTTCCTTTTTTCTTTTGAAATTACTTGACAAATAATCGACCATAATCAGTATTTTTTATCAATCATTAAAGAGAATTTTATAACCGTCGTTGAACTGCAGACCTTATTTTTTGGCTTTACAACTAATATTGTTCAACGCCATAGCCTTGTAATTTTGAACCCAATCCAGAAGACAAGGGAACTCCTGGATCAAGTATTGGTGCAAATTTGCCTTCGTGGAAGACTTTTTGATGAAACTAACCCGCATTTACGCTACATGGATAGGAAGACCACGAGAACCTCCCACGGTTAGCCTGATGGCAAGGGGACTCTGACCCATGATCCGTCTACCACTGAGGATATTTCATGTCAGCACTGTGGTGGGTGCAAGCCGGATGCGGAATTCGTATCGACTGGGATTCGAACCCGGTTCGCCGCATTGGAAGGCGAACGCTCTATCCCCTGAGCCATCGCGGCTCTATTAAAGAGAATTGATATTTACTTGACTATAATCAGTTTGCAATTAAATATAATCAGTTTGCAATTAAATCCCATACGAAGCACTCATATTTCACCTATACGCTTCATGTAAACAAACCGTCATATTTGCAGAGATTAACTACAGCCTTTGAAGTTTGCAAGAAAACTCGTTTTGGTATTAACTTGAAATATCAAGCACATAAAATTTTTGAAGTTTTTCTGGATCAAATTTGAATAGGTATTACACAGTGTAGATATATTTATATGTTCCAGTAAGTTTCATCTCAAGTCTGATTTTAGATTTACTGCTCATTCTAAAGTTTTTAAGAACTATACGAAATCTGCTATTACAGTTTAAAAATAAAAAAAAATTAAAAAAAAGACAGGTTCACATGTTTTTTTTATTAAAAACGTTTTTGAATATCCCGATTTCAATACAGCATTTTCCCACCCACATAACTTAAACATTTGTTTGAATAATCCTTTAAAGATTTGCTATACCCCCATGACTATAACAAATAAATTTATCACAAGGAACTAAATTAATTTTTCTTAACCGATTTAACTGGAAAATAAAGTGTGGTAATTTTTGAAAAGAGATAGTTTTATTTAAATAAAAACTAAAATTTTTTAATTTAATTTAATTTTTTTATATTCTCAAAGTTGCATTTTTGAAAGGCTCAAAAAATTAACTATTTACTCAGAACTTTAAAGTTTTAAAAGATAAAATAATTATTAAAAGAATTAAATATACAAAAAGGGCTAAAATCATTGAATTCAACTCTAGAAAAATAAATATATTTTTAACATGGTTTATGCCTTTAAATTCCCCGAGACGTCACGCATATTTGATGGGGGATTTTCTTAAGTCACTTTAAAATAAAATTTTGATCTACCATACTCTTCAAGCATTTTACTTTATTCCAAACATTCCATAAAGAACGTAAGAGCGGGAAGAAAAAAAAACGAACTTAAAATAACTCTGAAATTTTCAAAGAAAACTTGAAGTGGTCACAAGGAAGGATTTAGTTGGAAAAAGCGCAACCTTTTTTTTCTTTTTTTCCTCCGTCTATTTTCCTTTCTTTCTTTCTTCATTTTCGTTGAAGATGAAGAGAAAATGTCGAGGAAGGAGTGGATAGAGCTGCAGACTTTGGTGCATAAAGGGGGGACGATAGAACATTCCTCCGAAGAAATATGTTCCATTCGCAAGAATATGACAGCTTGCGGAGGTGGACTTTCGAGGAGCTGAAAGGAACTCCAACTTTGAAAAGGACAAAGAAAAAAAAAAAAAATAGGAGCTTGCTTGGACAAAGTATATATTTATGAACCTCGTATATCATTTAAAGAGGAGAGCCATGGCGACGAAAAAATGTACATAAATATATAGATCTTCTTTTACTGTGGGAACTGAAGCTAGAGCAGTGCTGTCTGGCGATCATTCCCTTAAAGACTATATTTTTACACATGTGACAGTTTTAATGGTTGCTGTGCAAATTTTTCAATCGCTTCTAGAGTATTAAAGTTATTTATGTTATTTTTGTGTTCAGTCACGTGATCAAAGAATTACTGGATATAGATGATGTTCTTTTGCGGTCAATGTTGCGGAAGTTAATGTTTGAGTTATGGAGTTTTGTTAGTTGTACTTATTTGCTATTTTCGGTTGCCATTTTTGCGTTGGGCTTCGAAAACTACATGAACTCTTCAATATTTTTAACTGGGACATACAATATGTTATTTTTTTGTATTTGTATATGTTTTATGTATGTTTCATTATCTTTATTCAAATTTATAATTCCAAGTCTATTTGTTTTACTTCGAGCCAGTATTTGGCCACTAATCATCAAATTCGTTTGAATAGAAAATCAGAATGCTAGTTTGATAAAACAAAAAAGTAGATACGAGTTTATAATGATCGATTTGTATCAACGAATATTTAATATTTGAATCAGCTAATCTTCTTCACATCAGTTTATTCGAGTCACTTTTTTCAAATGAACATATTTGAGAATTGAAAGCTTCGAATTAACTGGTTAATAATTGGTTTCTAAATCTTAATATCAAAGTTATTTTAAGTCATTCAGTTCTATAACCAAGTTTAAACCAACAAGGAGAGAAAAGCACGTGCCTATAACAATTGTAAAAAAGTGAAATGTGCTAACTCGCTTAATGAATTTTTTCTTTTTTTCTTTCTGTGCTATGTTCTTTTGGCTCGCATGCAATGTTTTTCGCCAAGAAAATTAAATATGTGATTTAATTTAGGTAGTAACCAACTATGGCTTACAAAAGATTGAATTAAATTATTTAATTATGAACATTTCGCCTTAGCAACGTGGAGATGAAGTAATTTTAGGGTACTTCTCCGTTTCGGGGGGTCGTAAACAACAACATCTTGCATTTGGTTCCTATATAAATTATTTGTATTAAAATATTAGTTACCTTTAATTAAAATCAAAATCTGAAACATTAAGCATTAATGATGGCAGTTTTATAGCTGGATAAAAATCTCAAGTGCTTCTAATCATCATCTTTCACCTCCATGGGGCAATCAAACAGGTTTTCTTATTTTTAATCTTATCTTAATCATCATTAATGATATGTCTGGTTCGGATAAGTTGGTTGATTGCTTTTTCTTGTGCAAACATTAATTTTCTACCCGATATTTCTATTCTTTTACAGAAATTTTACTAATATATTTTGAAAGCTGGTAAAGCTCTGTAAAAAAAGAAACTTTTTTGTTTTTACTTCACAAACATAATAAAGTTGTGCAACGAATTTTATTAATTGAAATGTTTTCTTTTTCATGGAAAGTTAAAACTATGGTTTTAGAGAACTTTTTATATATTATACCAATATTTGTTAAATTATTCTAATCTAAATTAGGTCTGGAAGTCTGCAAATTAATTAAACTCAATGGAATATTTATTTTGCTCGCAGAATATAGATTGAAAAAAAAATGTAAAAAGAGTTAAGAGAATTCGTGAAGTATGATGATGAAATTTCAGCTATGTATCTTCGTTTGCATGTTGATTTGATCATAAATCATATTTCTTTAGGATTTCAGTTTTAATCAGCAAACTCTTCTTATAATGTTTGCCGATCGTTTCTACGCACAGCACTGAATTTGCATATCAAATATTTATTTTTCTATTTTTTTTAAACTCTTTGTTAAACATTAGCTCAGGATTATTACAAAATAATGAGATCAGTTCAATTGGGGCATGCGTCTTCTAATCTGATAAAAATTCTCTGTTCGAAAAATTCCTGGTGGATAGACAAATAAGCCTCGGGTGTTGTTTGAACTTTAACTTTGGGGGAAAAAAGAATAGTGATAACCATTTTTAATGCAAGAATAAAATAGTTGAGATTTTTTCGTGTTCGTGAAATAAAAGCGTTAGTGACAGGTTAACGTGCTGGACAAATCATTATCAACTCGACGCGTTGACTCTTTTTATTTGAGTACTTCTCGTTTTTCTTTTTTATCTTTCCTTTTTCAAGAGCCCATTGTCTTGAGTCAAAGATGTTGATTACTGTCTTAATAAATTACCATTATTGCTTAGGCTTAATGTCTTCGAATGGAGGAGCTATCGATTTTCCTATCAATGCTATTGTTCTCTATTTTGCTGACTAAAGCATTTAATTATGCTGGTTAATAGCTTTTTACTTATGTTTATTCTAAAATAAATTTAGGAAAACGGAAGACAATTTTATTGTAGTTTATGGTTGCGTTTTTTCTGCTTGTACTAGTTAAAGAAACTGACTTCAATACGCATTATAATGCATACAGTAATATATTTCTGTATATAAAAACTTGGGATTTGTATATATATATATATATATATATATATATATATATATATATATATATATATATATATATATATATGTAGGGGAAGGTAGGGCAAGATGGACCGCTTAGGAAACTTGGTTCAAAAAATAGTAAACTAGAGCAATTTTATATCTTTTATATTGTAAACATATAGTGGGAACATTGCTCTTACATATCTCATACAGAAAATAAATAAATAATAAAGTTCAATAATAATAACTTAACATAAACAAAATTTGAACATTGTTCCATCTTGCCCGGGCAAGATGGGACACATAATTACATTTCAAAAATCACTGAAATTAATGTCAGAATAAAAGAATAATCGACAAAAAAACGTTCCTAAACATCACAGTTATTGCATAAGAAGCGGCAAAAACCGGAATAAGCACTGCACGCTTCATGAGCCCATTCTAAGCAATCTGAATATTGTCTGTCAATTAATTAATTATAAATTATTTTTATAATTTTTTTAAAAATATTTGTTAAGTAATATTTGCTAGTTCATATTTTTTCTTGTTGTTAATATTACCTTATTTTTTATGCTTTTTGCCAAATCCGGAGAGTTTAATTTTTATATTACACTTTTATTCTACTTTGGCTGTCCCATCTTGCCCGGATAGTACATTTTTTTAAAAACATTATCTGCAAATTTGTTTAAACAAATAAATTTCAATTTTCACTACCCATTATGTTTGTACAATAATAACACTACAGTGCGACAAATTTGAAAAATTTATTGCAAAGTATTAAACAAATAATGACAGCATACAAACCTGGAAAAATATTTTAACACGTTATAAGAAAAACAAAACAATGCTTGCATTTCGATAACACCTTGTGAACTGACGAAAACACTTGTGCGTATTGAGAACAATAATATTTTCTTACCGAAAACGCACTTTAGAAGTTGCTATCGTGATTCACATGGAAGAAAAAGCGATGTCCCGTCTTGCCCGGTGGTCTCATCTTGCCCTACCTTCCCCTATATAATGTAACAAGATTGAAATTTGACAAGAAAAAGAAAGTAAAACACGTACTATATACACAATTCCAAGTCACAATAGCGTCAAGTTGCTAATGTTATAACTGGAAGACTATTTGAAGAAAATGTAAATCTAAAGAAATAGGTTACCTGACATGAATCCGATAAAAACATTATAGTAGAAATAATTCAAACAGCAGCAATATATTCTATCTTTTATGAAAAGTATTGCTTTTCAGAATGCTATTCTATCCTCAAAATATTTTCTTTTCAAAAAAGAGACAAATCAAAATTCCAACCGAAGATACAAAAAACGTAAATCAAAATTAACCTAAGTCCAAGATAGTGGAGAAAGATTTCTCTATACAATTCAAGATTCTCTAACAGCAAGAATGAATTAATTTAGCGTATCCAAGTTAAGCTTCTCAAACAAAAACAAATTAAAAAATTAACACTATTTTTAGCACTTTAATACTAATTATTTCACCTTATTTACCTTATTTCACCGTATTTACTTTATTTCACCCTATTTACTTTATTCACATTATTTACTTTATTTCACCTTATTTACTTTATTTCTCCTAATTACTTTATTTTACCTTATTCGTTTTACTTCCTCTTATTTACTTTATTCCCCCTTATTGACTTAATTTCGATTTTATTTACTTTATTTCGGCTTATTAACTTAATCTCAGTTTATTTACTTTATTTCAGCTTAGTTACTTTATTCCGTCTTATTTACAGTATTTCACCTTACTTACTTTATTTAATCTTATTTATTGTACCTTTTTAATTTATTTCACCGGAGGTTTATTATTTAATCTTTTGCAATCGTATAGATATATACAGCTACTACAGCTGTCTTTATGCATCTATACCAGGGGTCTCCAAACTACGGCCCGAGGGCCACATCCGGCCCGCGGACAGATTTTGTCCGACCCGCGGAGAGCCATACTTGAAAACTCCATTTAGAGAACATATTTTTTATAGCAAATTAAATTTAGTTTACTGAAGTGTTCTAATTTTATGTTGAATAATTATTAATATGACATCTACATTGATATGGTCATGGGCTAACTACTCATAACATTGTTGTAGGCTTATTGTTATTGTTTTTGTGATAAGTTGGATAAAGAAACACAGAATTGTAATGAGTAAAGACATGTATAATATGCAGAAAATTTAACTTCACTATATCATAACTAACAAATTATTGAAATGAATCCAACTAACATTTTATACATTTTAAATAAAAACATAACTTATGACAAGCATAATGACATATGAAATACTAATGAGATTTATGTAATTGAGATTTTCCACTGACAATAGTTTGTAGTTGTGGACTAATTTTACTTGTACCAATTATTAAAAGAGATTTAAGATGCTCATCAGTTAACTTAGATCTGTAAACATTTTTTGTGTACTTCATTTTGGAGAAGGTCTTCTCACACAAATAAGTAATACCAAAAACAGAAAACAGCCCACGAGCAAATTTATGCAAATTATCAAATTGTGTCAGTGGAAGACTCTTATAAAATTCCAACAAAGATGAGTTTTGATATTTGTTCTTAATTATATCACTGCACTGTAGATCAATCATTTCCATTTGAAGTTCCGGGGCTAGGGTTTCAATGTCAGTATCAAAAGGATTCTGAAAAATCTTAATTTGATTCGCAATGGCATCAAAGTCCGAGAAACGAGTATCAAAATTTATTTTCAAAGCACTCAAAGTTTCGATTGCAAAATCGATAGGAAACTCAGTCTCAGTGGTGTGGCTGAATATTTCACATGTTTTAAAATGTGAAAAACATTAACTTCGTAGTTGTGATTGAAACAGTATCAATTTCTTCCGGAATGATTTGATATTAGTGTATAAATTAGGAAGATGCTGGTTTTCTCCTTGCAATCTCAAATTCAGTTCGTTCACATGTTTTGTCAAATCAACATAGAATGCTAACTTTCACAGCCATGCGTTGTTTTGTAATTCAGTAAGAGGGCGATGCTTTTCATTCAAAAAAATTTCGATCACTGCTCGAAGTTCAAAAAAGCGCTGAAGGACTTTCCCACAACTAAGCCAACGTACGGCAGTATGATAAGGTAAGTCATTTTCTCCAATCTCTGCAATAAATTGTCGGAATTGTCGGTGATTCAGCCCAAAAGAATCTGATAAAATTAACAGTTGATATGACTGGTTTCAGAACTTCAGACATATCCAAACATTTTCCGCACAAAGACTGTTGATGAATGATACAATGTAAGACTAATGGTTTTGAACCACCGTCATTTTCTACAGACTTTGACACAAGAGCGACCACTCCTTTATTTTTCCCACTCATGTTTTTGCCTCCATCAGTTGTAATACATTTCAAGTTTTTCCATCGAAGGTTCTTTTGATTAATGGCCATTTCAACTCCTTTAAAAATATCTGTACCAGTAGTTGTGCCATGAATACTATACATATCAAGAAGTTCTTCATGCACTTCATAGCTTTTATCTACTCCTCGAATATAAATCAACACCTGAGCAGTATCTGACACATCTGTTGACTCATCCAAGGCCAAAGAAAACCACTCAACATGTCCATTTTTGTCGAACAGTTGAGAGGATATATTTTCAGCGATGTTTTCTACCCTTCGAGCCACAGTGTTTGCTGACATACTGACAGTTTTTAATAAATTTACCTTTTCAGGGCACATTTCTTCGGCTACTGCAATTATGCATTCTTTGATCATTTCTCCATCGGTGAATGGTTTTCCACGTTTTGCAATTTCAAGAGCCACACGAAAGCTGGCACGAGTTGCAGCCTCTTGTTCAGTTTTGAGATTTGTAAATGAAGATTGCTGCGATTTCAATCCGCGCTTCATAGCTTCGAATTTTTCTGTCCGCAAACTTCCTGTATATTTTGAGTAATTTTGAAAATGTTTTGTTTCATAATGACGTTTAATGTTATATTCTTTGAGAACGGCTATGCTTTCATTGCAAATCAAACATAGCGCCTTGTTACTGGACTCAATTATGAAATACTGAATTTTCTGCATTCACTATAAATTTTTCGCTTCTTTTCCATACTACTAAATCACACACAAAAGCAAAAATTCAAATCAAAATACTGTTACAAAGATGTCTTAAACTTAAACACGCACAAACACGTTTTAAGGAGGTACGCACTATTTTATTTCACAACAGTGTCATAGGAACTGACTTGTGGTTGCGCCACTAGCCTTCTTATATATTCCAATTACTGCCATCTAGAAGTGAGTGGAAGACAGCAGAACTTCCTCGAACCAACGAGATTATTCTGTACGTGCTATTAGCGCCATCTGTTAGCGATAGAAGGTGATACCTATTTCCGCTTGTGTCCACCAGATGTCGTGTCACGTTACTCCTCATGGCTCGCACTCTACGACTAATCTAGAAATTACAGATAATGACAGGAAAATTAATAATATGCAGTGTTGCCGTTTTGCGGACTTTAGTCCGATTTACAGCCTTTTTTAAACGTTGCGTACTTTTTCGGACTTTTTTTTTCATCAGTGAACTATTTCACTTTTTACCACCGGCAACAATGATAATATGGTTTTGGCCCTCGGAACTTACTGGAGTAATCAGTATGACCCTAAGGCTGGAAAGTTTGGAGACCCCTGATCTATACGATAGCTGTATATGTCTGTACGATACGTTATATCTATACGCGCAGACTGATCTTATTGCGTTGAACAATACTATACACTTTTGTTGATAATTTCCGGAGACATGTGACATTCAAAATAATAATTTACACTTTGTGTTTAAGTGTAATAATATTTTTCCTTCTTAAAAATAAAGAATTTTTTCTTCGTTTTCCTGCATAGCATAGTATGTTCGTCCTGCAAACATTAAAATTATATCTAAACTTAATACCATAGAAAAGGGTTAATTACTAACTCTTATGGTACGTGTTTACTGACTATTCTCTTAACTATCTTGTAACTCACAATGCCTTCCTTTAGTTACACAAACTGCAAACCAATAAATTTTATACATTTATTTAATGAGCCGCTAAACAATTTGAGGATTCTGATCTCCGATCGTTACACTCTATTCTCAATTGGAACAGTTCCTACCTGCTTTGGAAGTCCCTCTAACAATCGGTCCTCATTAAGGCAGCCCAACCCGAATCGTGTCGCCGGTCCCTTGTTAGTTTAGATTGTGATTTAATGAGGGGCATTAGGATCCCAGAGCGTCCTTACAAGATTCCTTCCTCTAACTACGCCTTCTAATCGAAAAAATTATGGTCTCCCTTTTAAAAGGAGGTAATTGTAACAGAACCCGGAATGCTGTTGTCTTTCCGATTGGTGTGTATCGGGGTACGCGAGAGTTAATGACTGCCAATTTCATTTTGTTTTCTGTGAGTTAATTGTTTCTGACGGATGAAAAGAATACTCGAGTGCAATGAAAAATGTGTTATTGGGTATTGATTTTTCTGAAATTTGTATGGGGACGCTGCAAGTTTTGGAAATTCAAGTATGTTAAAGTTGAAAATAGAAATGTTAAATATTGTATAAGTATTGTAAAAGTCTCTCAAAATTTTGAAAAATTCTTAACCCTTTGTACGCAGATGAGACATCGATGTTTCTTTTATATATTTTTTTTTCTGACGATCTATTTAAAAGCAATATATATATTTTAATTATAAAAAACAGTCTCAGAGAAATAATAATTTCTATGAGGCCGATTGAATAATTAATAAAAAAATTTGTTAGATTATCGGAATTATGTTTGTACCAAAATAAAAAAAAATAAAAAATAAAAAAATGCATTTTTTTTAAAAAATTTATATTTAAAAATTTAATAAAAATTTTTAATATCATATTTTTAAACTTAATATGAATTAATTTTGTAAATTAAAGAAATTTCAATAAAGAATTACTGTTTCTTTCAGATCTAAATAGCTGCAAGTAAGGGTAAATTTGAAAAATTATTATTTGAAAGACTTTGGAAGACTTTTGGCTAAAAAAAGCTGTATATGCAGTCCGAAAAAAGCTTCCGAGCTGTAAATCGTTATCTATTAAGATTTTGTCGGAGAATGAGATTAATTCTTCGAAAATTTTATACAGGCTAGTTACGAGGTCTACCTGGCACTTTTTAAATTATTACTAAAATTCAATATATAAAGAACCTTGACAATATCACGTTCATCTCTTGAAAATACAGTTAAAATTGAAATCAAAATACTTCCGCTCGGCCAACAGATAGACGGCGAAAATTTTTTTTCTTTAATATATTGTTTAAAACTAATTAAGCTGTTAGGATTGGAGGAGAGGGTGAAGAATTAGAAAATTTAAATACAGTTGTGTATTCGACTTTAAAGTTTATGTGTCATACGAGACAGTTTTGGAAAAAAGAAAGATGGCTGTCAAATCCAGCTAGTAGCAATTATTTTTAATGTATCGACTAGGAAACGTCACCTTTGTTTAGTACTTAGAAATATATTTTTGTAAATCTGTGTAGCGAAACTACCACTACGAGTATTAAATATTAATTCGCTAGTATATAAGACATGCTAACTCGATTCTGTCATGAGGTACCTTTTGATAGATGAAGGTTGGCATAGTCAATAACTGGTCTCCCCACAATTAGCATACATTTTTTAAAAAAGATATTGTGTATTGATACCAATGGGAGTTGTAAAATTATTTTCCTTCAGAATTCATTGAATTAAATATATTTTGCATTACAAATCTGAAGAGCACTTATTTGGGTGTTCTAGGAGTAAATGAATTGGCTACTTTTTTTTTCTATCTGGACACTAACCGTGTTTTCCATCATTAGAAAAAGATGAATGATTTGAGATCCCATTTGGTCTGTCATTTTCTCGAGGTTCTCCCACGTGATTCATGAATGTCTCCAAAATATTGCCCCTATTCAGTTTTTGAAAGGCATCCATTAGAAAGAAATCAGCTCACCCGAGAGCACCACGTGATTTTTTATTTTTTTGCTTCTCGAGACGACCTCCGATGCATCATCCATCTCAACTGCTTTTGATGATCCAAGATTTGTTTTTTGTGTACATTTCCCCAGTCGATAACCGCATCATTAGTTTTGAATTTTTAGAGAATAGTTTTGAGGATCATCTTTCCTTCCAACTTCTTATGCTTCTTATGGAGTCTAGCGTTTCGTACTTGCGATTTTTCTTATGAAATCTATGTCTGCTGCTCTGCATTTTAGCGTTTGATTGTCTCTACTTTTATGTTGTAGCATTTTTAATCAGAACTGGCTACAGATAATTTAAATGTGTGTTATCAATTAAATTTGTGTTAAGTTGAAACTTATTTTTGGTTTAGATTGAATATGTTATTAAATTTAACATCCTTAATATTCATTCAAAGCTGCTTTCGTATTTTTTTTCGTATTATTTCTAAACTTTGTTTGTAATAATAAATATTATATTAACATGGCGTCTGAATTTTCATCTAAAGGGGGAACAGGAGCTGTGATATCAGAACCACCGCCATTTTCTTCTGCGCTATTTTTTTTTTTCCAGCTGTTTTTTCATTAAGAAGGTAATCTGTTTTTTTCTTTTTGATAATAATACTCGCACAAATTTTCCAAATTCCAAGCGTTAGGTACCTTTTCGATTTGTTTTAAAATACATTTAACTTTCATAATATCATTCATTTTTGTAGCTTTATCAAGAAAATATTCATAAAAAAAGGGATCTGCAAAACATCGTAATGTAAATTCTTTGATACAGTTTTTTTTTTATAAAACTAAACTTAGTTTATTAAGGAATATAAAATTTTAGTTACATTTAAATATCTTTGATACTTTTATTTAGTTGTTTTTTTAATCTAATTCCATGTGAATAATCAATATGCAACAGCGAATGGTGAATAAAATTATCTAGGGTAGTTCTTACTTCGATAAGTATTACCATTTTTATTTAATAGTTATTAAATGTAAGGTAATTTTATTTTTCAGTGTTAAGTTTTTATTCTTTCATTCGTATTATTAATTTCATCAAAAATTCAATGATTTAATTATTGTAATATTTTTCTGCCGCCTTACAGTTTTTACTAAAGATTGAATAAAAACTTTTTATCTTCTTATAAATGTTTTTAATACTATTTTAATTGTGGAAGTTTCTATATATTAATGTTTATTTTTGTCCGAAACAGAAATTTTTTTTTAAAAAACATTTTTGGAATTATAAATGAACAATCTATTGATACTTTTACTCTGTTTATCTTAAAGGATGACATTTGTTTCGAGCCAAAGTGTGAAATTTTATTTTACACTATATTATATTGCAATTTCTATTATGTAAAAGTTGAAGCAGAGTAACTTAATGTTTGTTACATTATTTTGTTTCAAAGTTTTATTTGAATGTACCTAATTTCTATCAATGAGAGTTTGAAGAAAATGAAACTTATTTTTAATAATATTTAAATTGTATTCTAATATCTAAATATTCTACTCAGAAACTATCTATATTTATCATAAAAAAGAAGCATTAGTAAATACCATAATGAGAAATCGTATTTAAATATTTTATAACAGCATTCAAGGAGTTACAATGAATAAAAAATACAGCAATTAAACAGCTATTAAGTATGTGACGTCATAAAACGTGTTTTGCTGAGCCAATGGAAGAGGCTTACTCCGGAGTAGCACAGCCTTATATGTCTAATAACCTTGTCTATTGACCATCATATCAAAACAAATGAAATGTTTTATATTATTATTATTATTATTTTTTTTTTTTTGTCGTGTCTCTGACATAGCCGAATCAAATGTTTCAATGCGTCTTGATTACCACTTCTGCGATTTGCTTGACATAATCGTCGTAGTAGCGTCGTATCAATGATGTCAAGACTCCTATTTCTCTCAGATTATCACTCAAAGATGTGGCATGGTGTCAGCTTCGTATCTGGGCAATTTTCACAATTCCTATATACTTTCCTGCCCTCTCTGTCGATCTTCATGCCTCTGTGGTATATTATGTTTCAATTGTATTTATGCAGGTCCAATAATGATAATTTATTCATTGTTATTGTTATTCATTGAAAAACGATTATTATTCGTATTGTTAGACTTTTTAAATGTTATAAAAAAGAAGCGTACTCAAAGAGCAGAAGAAAGCGTTGATAACAATTATGAAAGACATAACATTGAAAGAATGCGTAGGAGCCGTGACGTCATACATGTTGTCTTTTAAAAGCATAATTATTATTTTGTTTCTGCACGTTTTTCTATTGCCTGCCATTTATTTCCATTTAAAAAATTTTATTTCAGTAATTTATTATTAATTGAAAACATAAAACATTTTTAAAGAAGAATTAGTTTTAAAAAATTTTAATAATTGATTGTAGGATTTTAAGCTAGAATATACATTACAAATGGGTTTAACTTAGTATCGAGAGAAGCAAATGCTCGCTTACATTCTGCCTTTGTAATTACATTTTTTTTTTGTGATGAAAATTTAGAACATTTCATAGAATGTTTGATTCTTATTGCAATTTATTTCTTACTCTTGAGATTCGTGTCATCACATTGCATCGTGAATGAAATTTTCCAAAGTTAGTTTCTAAATCCGATTTAAACTTTAAAGCTCCTTTCCTACTTCCCGAAACTTTTCCAAAAGTGTAGATATATTTTCCCGTAGGAGTCTTGATACAATTAGAAGTTCAGGATTTGGAAAGATGCCATTCTTAGAAGAAGGGAAAAAAAAAATCACTTTCTCTTTGTTTCGCTTTCAAGATTTTATTCGGTTTGTCGAGAAATGCTTTATCTTTTAGTTTTACTAAATAAGTTTCAAAGTTTTGTGACCTTTTTTTTTGCACCAGAGAAATTCTAAAAGTAAATAAAGAAAATTCAAACTCAGTACATCTTGATTGTAAAATTTAAAAAAATTATATATCATTTATACAAATAAGCTGTCAAAATCTCCTAACAGTCTCGCATTTTGTTGTGTGCTCTTTGTTTATGGTACAAATTGAAGTATTTTTATTTTATAACCGTTGTTGAACAGCCGACCGAATTTTCAGTTTACGGCTACAAATGTTCAACTCCGGAGCCTTGTAACTTTAAGCCCAATCCAGAGGACAAGGGAACTCCTTGATCTCTTGTCTTCTGGGAGAAATGTGCCTTCGTGGAGGACTTTTTGATGGAACTAACCCGCATTTGCGTTTCATGGAGAGGAAAACCAGGGAAATTTCCCACGGTTAGCCTGATGGCAAGGGGACTCTAACCCATGATCCGTCTATCACTGACGATATGTTACGTCATCAATGTGGTCGGTATGAGCCGGGTGGGGAATTCAAATCAACCAGCCATTGCCGGGATTCGAATTCGGTTTACCTCATTAGGAGGCAAGAAATTGATGTATTTAAAACTAAAAAAAAAAAAAAAATTATTTTCATTAATTATATTTTTGTAATTTAGAACTGTTTCCGCATAAAAAAAAGCGACTTCACGAAACGAGGAAAAGTAATTCTTCCCATTATCACATTTGTTTTTATTGTTTTTACTCATACATTACTATTACATTCTTTCCAAAAGATTAGTGTTTTTAAACGACAGTTTCTTGTATAAATGGTTATACGAAGAGTAATCATCTTTTCAAAGTTAACCTTTCTATTACTTTTATTACACATTATATCATTCGTACTTTTATTAGTACAGAAATGAAATTGGCTTGACATTTTAGATTCCTTCTAAGCTTCATCAAAAGTAAAATAAACTGTTTAAAACCTGCGGTTTTCAAGTTAACTAAAAAGGTGAAAATAATTTTATTTTTGTCATATTTATAACGAAAAACATATTGCACATCACTTTCCAATAATGTGGATGGAGTTGAATTTTCGGTAGAAAGGACCCCATACAATTGCAATCGCAATTGCTGATATGAGATATGAGAAAATTTTTCTCACAAAAAAAACTGGAGAATTCCTATTTTATATCTGGAAAATAACCAGTCTTAAAATAAGTAATTAGTTATTGAGCAGTAATTAGTTATTGAGATTTGAGTCAAACAATTCTAAATCTATTACAATTATTTGTTGCAAAAATGTAACGTTTTAGTCAAACTGAAATGTTCCCATCCTCTTTTAATGATATATTTTTTTTACTCAGAAAATCTAATATTTGGCATTACAAATATAAGAATCAAAGTTTTCTGATGAAAAATTGCATGATATAAATGAATTATGGTCTTGATTTTAATTGTAATTTACCTGGAATGTCTGGAAAAGTCGGGGAATTTTTTTTCTGAAATTGAGTGGGTACCCTGTTAAAAAGACGTTATGCTCTTCTCTTTCAGCAATTTCTAAAAAAAAAATTTGTAAAAGTATATTTTAGCTAGTCTTTTATAAATAAAGTAATAACTAGAAAAGTTTACATCCAAATAAAATGGAATGTAGAAGAATTATCAGAGTTATGTTCCAAAGAATTAGGAAGAAAATGGTTATACGATTTAACGTACTAATGAAGTCTTTTTAATAACCATTTGAATACCTATATAAAATGAAAAATTATGTAAACTTTTTATAAAAAAATAAAAAATTTGTTTCATTACAAAAAGTTTAAAATCTTTAATAGTTTGTTCTTAAGTCTGTCACAATGCTTTCGAACTCTAAAGAGTGTTATTCGCAATTATATTCAACATATTGTAAAATGCAGATGAATTACTAAGCCTTCACCTTTTTTCCCCCAACTCTCACTGTTTAGTTTTAAAATTAAAAAAAAGAAACTTATTAATTACCGAACAAACAATTGATGAAATTTAAAAGAAATAAATGCTAAAAATTATTTCTGTTGCACATGCTAAAAATATTTAACCACACATAAACTAACAGAATTAAAGTAACCGTAACGGGTCAGTAATAACCTTGCAAAAAAAAAAAAAAAAAAAAAAAATTTAAAACCAGTAACGGGTTCAAAAATCAACAACTCTCTGATGTTTCATAAAAATCTTGTGCTTTTATTTTTAATTTATGTTTATATGTTATGCGTTATATGTTTTGTTTCTTTTATTCATGCTTCTTTTAATCAGATATTTTTTTTACAAAAAGTTTAAAATCTTTAATAGTTTGTTCTTAAGTCTGTCACAATGCTTTCGAACTCTAAAGAGTGTTATTCGCAATTATATTCAATATATTGTAAAATGCAGATGAATTACTAAGCCTTCACCTTTTTTCCCCCAACTCTCACTGTTTAGTTTTAAAATTAAAAAAAAGAAACTTATTAATTACCGAACAAACAATTTATGAAATTTAAAAGAAATAAATGCTAAAAATTATTTCTGTTGCACATGCTAAAAATATTTAACCACACATAAACTAACAGAATTAAAGTAACCGTTACGGGTCAGTAATAACCTTGCAAAAAAAAAAAAAAAAAAAAAAAAAATAGTAAAACCAGTAACGGGTTCAAAAATCAACAACTCTCTGATGTTTCATAAAAATCTTGTGCTTTTATTTTTAATTTATGTTTATATGTTATGCGTTATATGTTTTGTTTCTTTTATTCATGCTTCTTTTAATCAGATATTTTTTTTAATATTTTTAGACTATGGTACACAAATTTAAAAAAAAAAAATAATAAAAATGAAAAAGATGCCACTTCAACTTTAGACTTAATTGTTTTAAAATTTAATAACATTGAATACTGAAAACTAATTAAGATAATCTAATTTTTATTCTAAATATTTTAAAATTTATTCATAGGCATACTATTTTGAGTTGCATAAATTAAATGGATACATTTTTTTAAAAAAATGTCTCATATAAGATGAATGAATATTTTTATATGCTTATGATATTATACAATATTCCAAAAAATTCATGAGAATTGTTGATTAAATCTATAATTTAATTATCATTATTAACAAAAGAAATTTGATAATTAAATTTATATTTCATTTAATCATTTTCTCTGAATATATTCGTCTAAAGCTTTTTCTTTGTCATCTTATTTTTGCGGAAAATATGAATTCCATTAATGGATAACTTTTCTTTAACTGCCAATACATTGACGTAATTA
The DNA here is from genome assembly GCA_949128135.1 of Parasteatoda lunata. NCBI lineage: Eukaryota > Metazoa > Arthropoda > Arachnida > Araneae > Theridiidae > Parasteatoda > Parasteatoda lunata. The sequence continues at coordinate 84,093,693 of OX421973.1, forward strand.
TTCGAGAACTTTGAAAGTCTAAAATAGAAAATTTAATTTTAATGGTTTGGTTTTCAAAATTTATTCCTTAACGCTGTTTTTCGAAGCTCTGTCACCAAGGAAAATAAAAAAAAAGCCATAGTTTAAGTGCCGTACGCTTAAACCAATGTGATTATTTTACAAAGCAGTTTTCCTCTGTTTTTTCATACTAATCATGGACAGATTAAAATAGTCAGTACAAATTTTAGTTTTTGCTATGCAGTTTTGCTTACCGTAAGATAATTTTATCTTTTTTCAAATCAATTATTGAACATGTTCGAATATCGACTTTGACTGGTCATACAATTTCTGCTCTCGGCTTGCACTGACCACAATGATGACATGATTATTTTATAGTTTTTTGTTAAAATATTGTTTTTTTTTTTGCTTAAACAACAGAGTTTTTATTTGTTCAAACAATAATACTGCTTAAAAAACAGGCTTCGGTTTTTAAATAACAGTATTTTTTCTGTGATATATACTGGCTGACAGTTTTTTTTTCTGTAAATTTAGCAGATTTTTTGTACAGTATATGGAAAAAGAGAATGAACAATTATACACGTCCTCATTTCCTTTTTAATTGAATGCGAACAATCCATTTTTTCACAAATTAAATTTCTTCTGCAAAATTGCATACTTTGCAAGAAAATTAGTAACTATATATTTTCCACATGTCTTAACTCCAGACGATTCTCTTTGTCAGATATTTGATACAAATATAAATTTGTCTAACAACCATCCAAAACGTCTCCTGTCACTTTTTAGTCTGCTTTAATTTTCCAGACCGGCAATAGTTTTATTCATTCAAAATTGAAACTTTTCATAGGGAAAGTATTGGAAACATTTCTATAAAAACAAATCAGCTCTTGCTTCGTCCCAACGTCAACATGAGAGAGAAATTGAGTTTGAAATGAAATCTTTGTGATATCCGTCGGAGCTGCGAGATGACAAATTGGAAGAAAATGACGACAGTCAGTCGATATTGGTTTTCCGGTACCGGTAAGACAGCCACACGTCCCAAAGCCCTTCATAACTCAGCCCGCCTCCTACTTTTAAATATACCTCACCGTTTAATCGATGACCTTAGGGCTTTTTGTTTAAGACAAATGAAGTTATGTTACATTTTTTCATGAAAGACTATTTAACCTATTCAATAAAAACTATCGCTTAAAGAGACATTTTAAACCATGCTCGTTTTTTAAAATAACTTGACTAAATTTTTAAACTAGTGTGGAAAAAAAAAACGACTTTAAAATATTTTTTTTCTTTTTGAATCATGTAACCGGTTAAAAAAATAATATTAATTAATGTATTTTTATATGTTTGTTTGAACAAAAATCTTTTAAAATTGGTTTTGATTTTTTAAAAATTTCAAATCGAATTTTTTCAAGGTTTTTTAGGTTTTTTTTTCCTCCTATATAAGAAGTATTTTTGAACTTTCAAAAATACTGCCGTCTTTCAAATTTTGTATGTAATTACGATAATGGTTGCCAATGTTTTGAAAGTTTGCATTTTTTTTTTTCTTCAAAAACTTGTTCGTTTTTTTTTTTAATTACTTTTTCTTTTTTACAAAAAAAAGCTTTGAATTCTCAAATTTTCATCATTTGTTACTGAGATAAAATCGTTCAGCAAGGCTCTGTCTATCTACATCACAGATCTACAAACGTATAACACATAAAAAGAAAAGCTTCTTGGCAATAATAATTAGCTATTGTTAGTGCGGTGATTGGGAGAAGTTTACCATCACCTTATATGATTTCATAGAAAATGTTCAAATCAGGTATCAGTTGTATTTCCCTTCCTTTCCATTGAACAGCCAACTCAATTTTGAGTTTGCGACTTCTAGTGGTTAATTCCGTAGCATTGTAATTTCGAATCCAATCCAAAAGACTAGGGAATTCCAGATCAAGTATTAAGAGAAATTTGTGTACGTGAAGTTTTTTTTTATTGAACTAACCCGCGTTGGCGTTGTATGGAGAGGAAAACCACCCACGGTTAGCCTGATGGCTAGGGGACTCTAACCCATGATTAGTTTACCAATGAGGATATTTTACTTCAACACTGTGGTTGGTGCGAACCGGCTGTGGAATTCGTATCGACCAGTCATCGCTGAGATTCGAACCTGGTTCACCCCATTGGAACTTCTTCCGATAGTTAAAAGATTTATATTTTGAAAAGAAAATCGGTTAATTAATAAAAGTCTGAGAAAATAAAATTTAACTCTAAATATTTCTTGCTTACCCTTCTTATATTCGATTCGAGTTTTTTTTTTCGGAATTATATTTACCAATCCCCGAAGATGAAAACGAGATGAAATACAAAGACAAGCAGTAGTCTGCATTTTACTTTTTTGCGTTTTAATATTGGTTCGACATCTTCAATGAAAACTATAATCTTCAACCAAATTTAGATAACTTCTTATTCTCACCACGAATCATCATTATATACAGGGTTAGCATAAATAATTGACCCAGTTTTCAAAGATTGTTTATTTACAAGTATGCGATATACAAAGACCGTTGATACCTGCAAAGATGTATTTTATCACCAAGTATTTTCTCTTTTTGGTAAGATACAAATAAATGTTCAGTGTGTAAATTCTTGGTTACCCGGCACTCATTCCAATAGTAAACAAGCATCACCAATACTCTCATGTAGTATATTTTTATCTACGTCCATCACAACAGGAATGTTGCGTTTCTGCAGTATTGTTGCCATTTTAGGTAAATCCAATCAACTTGTGATGGATCTCTTAATGCTAACTTTCCTATGTCAAAATTTATATATCCTTGAGTTTCGTTTTTTATAGCGATTTCCAACGGGTAAACGATATAGTTTAAAGCTTAAGTTTGACTTATTAGATCACCTAAATGTTAAACAACATGTCATTATTAATTCAAAAGTATGAAACAAATTAAATAAAAAAAGGAAAAAGCAGAAATAGAAGTAATAGATCGAGCGCGATGATACTTCGCCGTTCAAACTAGTCACCAATATGGCGACTGTTTACCCATGTGATTGGCGACAGCCAATCTAAATCGAGGGCGGCACAAGGGTCTCAAGGAAAAGAGTGGTGCAACTTAAACGAGGTAATCCAAAGCTTTAGTTTGTTTAAGTGTCATAAGAAAAAACAATACTTTTATTTATAGTTCGTACCAGAAACTAGGTGATAGTATTTATCTTTTCATGTTTCTCTCGTCGTTGTTCGTGGTATATTTTTAAATAAACAGCTATTTGAAACTGAAGGGTGAATTATTTTGTATAACCCTATTTATAATAGCAGAAAGTGACTTATGTAGCAAACAAACTTTAGGTTATTATGAATCAGATGTATTTGTATCATTGAATCTGATATTTCGTGCTTAGTACTTAAACGTATGTAGTACTTGAACGAATCTTGAAGACGTATCTAGTACTTGAACGTAACTTGAAAACGTATCTAGTACTTGAATGCATCTTGAAAACGTATCTAGTACTTGAACGTATCTTGAAAACGTATCTAGTAACATAATGAATGAGGAAATGAATCAGTACATTTAGTATCAATTAAATTTTAAAGTATAAAGTTTAATATAGCTCCTGAAACTTGTAAAAAAAATTTTGGTAATCAGCAGTATCGATATCAGTTTGTTACTGTACTTACCCATTTCTACTATTAAACATTGCAAAACAACGAATAAATAAATAAAGTGAATTAATAAAAGTGATCTTATTTTGTTACGATGTCATCTTCTATGTGATACACTGGTTTTTAAATTTCCCTCTTCCTTAAATTTTCTGGGTATTTAATATTATGAAACAAGTGCTTGCTCTGAATTACTTTAAAATTTGAAAATCATATTGTATTATTTTATCTAATTGGAAGGATAAATATTTATTTCCATAAGTTTTTTTAATATTTTTCTACAAAATTAATTGAAAATTCAATCTCTTGTGATATTTTAAATCTTCAATCGCTTAACCATCTGTTACTTACTAATTTCAATTCCCTTTCATTTTCAGAACCCCGTGGTTTTATCGATTATTGTAACTAATTTAGGGTAAAACTCAAACCACTAATTGCAGGAAAGTTGTTATCTGGAACCGCTTCAATTAGTTTCATTAACACATGAGGGTAAATCGATTTCGATTCAGAGGCAATTTGTTGGGAAAAAATGGAGTTTCCCTTTTACTAATTACCAAAGAGAGTATATAGTTTAGCGCACCACCCTCTTCAATCCACTATCGAAACGGTCAAAGACAAATAGAATTAAATGATACCCTACTTCGAACGAATAATTTAATTTAAGATGTAATGTCATTCTAGAAATCTTTTTTCATCGATTTTTTAAATGTAAAGACTACTTTTTATAGCCTAAAAATAGAAAAAAAAATTGTTAATTGTAATGGCAAAAGTATCCAAAGAATTTACAATAGAAATAAGAACTTAGAATTCATTGAAGAGGAGAATGAATTTATGATATTATAAGTGCAAGTAAATTTTAGGTTTTCTTAAAGCCTAATATCAAGGCTTTATTAAAAAATATGTATACCAATTGATTATTCAAAGCATTTTCTGTTGTTCCATCTACTTCTCCCTAGTTTACGAAATTACCCTGGTGAAAAAAATTATTTATCTTATATTGGATTCATTTTTTTACATTTATCGCAAGAACCCTAAATTGTACTTACACAAGCAATGAGCCAATTATAAAAATAAGCTTTTAGGAACAATGCCTGGAGAATACCTTGAGTTTGCAAAATATTTCAGAGTTTCCAAATAGTAATTTGACCGTCACTGCAAATCTACTATTCATGTATTTTGATTTGTATGGCACCTTGCTCTTATACTACTCCCATGCACAGTGGGCCAGTATCCAAGGTTTCATGGCCAAAATAAGCATTTCGATAAAATTTGTTTCAAAATTTGGGGGGGGGGAGGGTTTATGTGCAGGTAAATTGAATTCATAGTTAAAATTTTGAAATACACTAAAAATGCGAAGAAAAAACAAACAAAATGGCGGCTGAAATATGGCGAGCAAAAATAAAAAAAATAATATAGTATGTATAAATAATTAAATATAGCAATGAAAATATAATAATTTTCGTAATTTTATATTAAAAATGAAAAGTAAACTATATTTCCGAAGTAATATTACAAAATAACGCGAAAACATGAAAAAAAAAAAAAACATAATTTTTGTTTTTCAGTATATTTAGTCCACCTTTGCAATATGGGCAAAATGGGGCAGGTTTTTTCGAAAGAAGAAACATCAGAGAAGACAAGGAAAAAAAGTTTTATCTAATTACCTCGTGGAACTTTTTGGAGATAAATTTCGAAAGTGATTCAAACATTGTAAAATGTCAAATGATAAGATATAAACTATAAGTTTGTCAAGAGTATTAACTAATCCAACAAATTGAAAAATTGTACTATAATTTCAGACTAATTACTCTGATAAAAATGCAACAGTAAGGTGAAATTCCTATATATATTTCTGAAATATAAATTTAAAAGTTACATTTAAAAAAAAATTTTTTTTACTATATTTTTCACTACATTGTACTCTCGTCGGTCCAAAAAGTAAATTATATTGCTTGGAATGATTTTGAATACTTAATTTGGGCGATATTAAAACTGCCTACACATATTTTAGTTGAAAATTTAATTTTGACTTTTGGCCAAAGATCATGGTCTTCTGGCCCACAGTGCCATGGTTTGGCATAATTGAGATTGCTTGTTAAATCCTTCCCAAATATTCTGAAAATTCATTTTGAAACTCGCTTACGTTCAATAATATTTCCAATGTTGCATTTTCAGATCATCTGTAAGTTTCTAACTCTGAATACAACACAAAATGCGTGTTTGAGAAAATAGACATTGCTCAAAATGCGTTTTTTACGAAAATGGATTTATCGAACATGCGAATTTCAGTTTTCAACTCAAAGTCAACAACTAAACGAGAAATCAATGTACTTACGTTTCCTTATTTCATTTAACACTTAGCATAATTATTATGGGACAAAGCCATAATTACCATAATTGAATGAATGCGCATATAATATATTCTATTGTTACTCTCTTTATAAGTAGTATTATGCAACGATAAAGCAACAAAAAGAATATTGCCGATATCTTTTAGAAAACAAAACAGGTATTGCAGGTACATTTTTCCTTAAAAAATATTTTATAAAGATATGTTACGAGTTAAAGTACGACTATTCACTTTCAAAACATCGTAACATTTTGTGCAGACGGAAGCATATCGAAACTGCGTTTTAGAAAAGAACATAGATTTGAAGTATCCTCGCTTGAGTACTTTTTGAAGCCATTTCAAAAGTTTAAAGGTATATCCTTTTCTTTCCTTTTGAACATATGGTAATTTCAAAAGAAAGACTTTTCGCCAACTGCGCCAGACCTTATGCGAGTTGAAATTGAGTTTACTTTAAAAAAGATTGAGTTTTTCTTGGAAGTTAAAGCGCTAGAACAAACAATAACTTATATTTTCTTCGAGAATGTATTGAGCTCAAAAACTTACACATAGTTCGATGAATTTCTTTCCTTGTAAAAACATCTTTAGCTAATATACTTCACGTTTCATTTTTGCTCTTCAAAATCTAGAAAGACATTCGTTTAAAGCTTTTATCGTTTTTATATTATTGCTATTACTTTTTAAAAAACAAATCTAGACGAAATCATATCGAGTGCATACATTCTAAAAATGTTCACTAAATTGTAGTTGTGATATAGGTACAACAGGCACTTGCGTTAATAAATAATGACTACTAGTTATTTTTAATATTACAAACTTACTCTTACTGAGCATGAAGGCGTTACTTTTTAAATGTTACTAGTGAATATGTAAATTAAAATGTAACGATCTTCACTTATTGTCATTATGTCATATTTTCATTTTGTTGCGTCCTTTATTTTCATTTTGTTGCATGCATCATGTATTTTTCATTATTTTCTTCATAACTTTCGCCTTTCAGTTACTCCTATTTTTCATGTGTTGTTTCACAATTTTTAAGCTTCTTACAGTTTTTAATTTATTTCATCTTCTTCTTGCCTTATATTCCCTTTGAAACAATTAAACTAATTCCTTGGATATCGCTCATTTTTAGCTCTTTTCTTCTAAACGTGTCAGTTGATTGAATTGAGATATTTATGTCATTAAGACTTATTTTTCAGAATGTCTGTTTAAGCCTAAAGAAATCAAATGAGTCTTTAATTTAATATCAAGAAATATTTTATTGGAATATTTCACATATATAGCTTAACTAAGAACATAAAATTTTTATATGTTTTGAGTGGTAAAATATATATGGAAAATATATATGTGTTAACTATACCATTTGCGTCTACCTTGGTCCGGTCTAATGTACAATATTGATTCTGGTTTAAGGTACGACATTGAGCTAGGTCCAAGGTGCAACAAGCATGCTCTTTTTTAACTTTGTTAGACCTTAAAAAATCAATTGTTTTTCTTAAAAAAGGCATTTCATATTGCAGAGAATAGCATTATGGTACTTATTCATCTTAGTTTTATTTTCAAGTGTAAATATAGGAAGGTTTTACTTTTCAATCAAATTTATAGAGAAAAATTACTCAGCAAGTGGAAAATGTAAAGGAAAAAAATCTTTAAAATATGCCAAGAAAATAGTCCCCGATGCAGCAGACAGTACCTGTTATCAACCTCATATACAGAATGCAAAATTTCTCCTCTGGGATTAAATATTTACCCTCTTACAAACTATAAAATACTCTCGCCTCAGCTATACCGACCGAAGACTCCCCCCGTGTAGTAAATGGTGACTGATGCACGTTAAATCTGTTGAGTCACAAAGCCCTCCATGTTCCCATAACAAATCAATATCTCCGGGGGTACTAATTCAAGAACTCCCTTGTCTTCTGGATTGGGATTACAATTTCAAGGATACGGAGTTGAACATTGGTAGTCGTAAACCCATAAAATTGGGTCGCCAGTTCAACGACGGTTATAAAATATTAAAAAAATACTCTCTCCTTCTTTCTCAAGCGAAAAAAATACATTCCTACTATTCTGTAATTTCACTGGAAAAGATGTCTCGTTACTGCACCACATTGCGCTGACTACTCAAATATTTTTGTTTCGTTTCTTTTTGAAAAATGTTAGCTCTTAGCCTATCACAGATTGTGACCCTTTAAGTTGTAAATCTCTTAACTACATTTCGATCCACAACGAAAACTCCAAACTCTAGATAGATCGAAACTATCGACCACATTATCCCCTTATGTTGATGTATAAATTTTCAAGAAATATTTTCCAAAAACATCTCGGTCCAGGGGCTTTGCCATTCTCCTGCTTATGGACACACAACTGAATAAAGAAAAAAATCATCTCGCCTAATGAATTTCTATATACTAAACGCTGCTAAACAATTTAGTCTCCAATTTTATCTCCATTTACAATGAAAGGTATTTAGACTTCCTACAATATGCGATTTTGGATAAATGCAAAATAAATGATGACGCTATAGCATTTAATACTTACCGCTATTTATAAGTTAATATATAATTATAAGCATAGTTAATTTCAGTTATGAAAATACATAATTAACGAGCAAAAATATATACATTCATTATATATTCAATATCAAAATATATTGAACATAGCAATTGTAAAATAAAGCTACCCTGTCCAAGAAACGCACAGTTTACATTAATAAAACATTGATGCGTGTGATTTTATTGTCCTTCCACACCACAGCACTCACCCCCCCCCCCGTAGTGAGCTTTTCAAATGATGAAGAACTTCATGTGTAACTAGCTGGAATGCGGACTGAGCGTCCAAATCCAGTCACTTGAGGTGGAAAGGCAAGCTTCACTCTGTCTCCATTGTCTTGTTCTGTTTGCAGTTTTAGATCTTGTAGATGAAACTGGTCCGGAATTCTTTTCAACCTATAAAGATATCTCTGAAGTCTTTTCAATTTCTGTAGTTATGTCCGAAAAATAGAATTTTATTCTGCCTATAGATATATTAACCTCTTTTTGTTTTTTGAATCTTGAAAATTTTATCGGTCCATGATATGGTTGTTGCAAATTGTGTCGAACACAGTCGGTTACGGATAAATACGTGTAAGCAAGTTTTTAAATCCTTGAATACAAATAACTTCTGCTTCGAGCGATGATGAAATGAACGGGCTTCGATTTATCTTTGGTGCTTTTTAAATTCTTAATTAATTCTGATTGGGCTCCAATATTTGAATTTTCAAAAAAAAATCGCATGATAGATTTTTATTTTCCCCATACACGAGTTTTGCTAACGTAGCTTGACAATCATCGTGCAAGATAAGGTGTAAATCAAGTACAATAATTGAAGTGACTTCGTCTAACTTGGATTTTCATGGCAAATTATGCAAGATAAGGCGTAAATCAAGTACAATAATTGAAGTGACTTCGTCTAACTTAGATTTTCATGGCAAATTATGCTTGCTTTCAAAGTACGATACAAACGTTCAACAGCCATTAGTTTGTCTCTGATATGCAGCAGTTCTATTTCTTTTAAGGCCAAGAAAATTTAAAAGTTCTTGAAACAATTGGAACTGAAATTGATCAGTTGTAATTACGATTGGAATACCGTAGCGAGCGAAGCAATTCTTCAACAAAACATCAGAAACTGTTTTTGCTCGAATATCAAGTAAAGGAATCGCTTCTGCCCATCGCATGTAGTGATCAATTATCGTAAGGCAATATCGAAATCCTTTTTCAGATGATAAGGAACCAATTAGATCTAGATTAATTTTTCGAAACCGTTGGCTAATGATAGGATATTCTTGTAACGGAGGTTGAACATGTTTAGAAATTTCAGAGTTTTGTCATTTCTAACAACTTTTAGTCCAATCGTGAATGTCTTTTTTAATTACTGGTTTAATGAATTTTCATGTAACTAATCGAACAGTCGCTTTAATTCCAGGGTGTGAGGGATTGGGAATACTTTGGAACTATACTTTTCTAAACTTAACTCTATGGCAGCATCACAATAAAATGATTTTATTTTTTTTTTGTTTTCCATCTCAGTTGAAATATTTACCGAAATTGAAATATTTATCCTATTACATTATTTATCCTTTCTAAATTCTCTTTCATAAGAATTCTTTATTATTTCTTCTTATTAGATTATTAATTTCTTAAAATAGTCCAGCGTTTTATTGATATGCTTTTATACATTTTGCTTCGAATTGCCATTGTTATCCAGCTCTATTCGTATATCCCTTATAGAACTTCATGAAATACAACTCGCATGCTGAATCGGGAATTACTGCAGATATTTTCCTCTTCAACTAAGCTCTTGAAAAGAATCGGATATCTTTGTTCTGAGAAACGAAGAGTATCGACGTATTTCGTATCCACGATAATAATAAGTACATGCTTCTTGGAAAGAACGTTATCGGTCGAGATGGGGGGGGGAAACAAAAGATTTTAACAAGCTTCACTGCGGATTTCATGTCTCGTATTCTCATTCTTTTATGTCACGTACATTTAAACGATCACCAAGATTATTCTTTTTTCTTTTGTTTGGAATGTTTTTTCCTTTTTTTCCCCCTTTATCAATTTAGAATGAATTCCTTAAAGAGATGGGAAAATATCTTTGAATGGATTTTTTTTTTTCCATCTTATTAATATAATTTTTTTTTTATATATCAAAGCAGCTGTTTTACTTGCTTATTTTGCTTTGATATTTGTTGCTTTTTTTGTAGCTTCTAAATTATTATTATTATTTTTTTTTAAATTTCGTTTTTTTATTCGACTTTCATAAGGTCGCCTCCAAACACCAGACTTGCGTGTTGCCGGTTATTGTGCAGTAATAGTACTAAGTCATTTTGACTAAACAGGAGTGTAGGATTAACCGTTTCACATTGGTTATAGTTGGGAGAATCTTGTCATATTTTATCAATTCTCCCTCATTGGAATTGGTTTTACTCTTGTTGCCATAGCAACTGACAACCTCATTCGGGAGGAGTTCTCGTGAAAGCTAGTCAATATATTGACGGGGATCTGAAATATTTTTATAAGCTATTTTTTAAACATTAAAGTTTACCTTTAATTTCAGTACCACGTTTATAATTTATTCGCTTTATTGTTTGTGATATTAGATGCTTGCAGTTGAGATTGTGACCACTGTCCATCTGGATAGAACGTTCATTTTTTAACTGTCCTTTTATCCCTGATGACAATGCAAGTTCTAATCATCCCCTAACAGCAACAAGCATAATCATCTCCAATTAAAACTTTTTTTTTTTTTTTTTTTTTTTAACCGTCGTTGAACAGCCGACCCAACTTAATGGGTTTACGGCTACTAATGTTCAACTCTGTAGCCTTGTAATTTTGAACCCAATCCAGAAGACAAGGGAAGACAAGGGACAAAAAGACCTGGATCGAGTATTGGGAGAAATTTGCCTTCGTGGAGGACTTTTTGATGGAGCTAACCCGCATTTGCGTTACATGGAGAGGAAGACCACGAGAACCTCCCACGGTTAGCCTGACGGCAAGGGGACTCTAACCCATGATCCGTCTACCACTGAGGATATTTCACGTCAGCACTGTGGTCAGTGCAAGCCGGATGCGGAATTCGTATCGACTGGGATTCGAACCCGGTTCGCCTCATTGGAAGGCGAACGCTCTATCCCCTGAGCCATCGCGGCTCCCAATTAAAACTTTGAACCCTTTCTGGCTATCTAGAATTCTCTGATTTCAACTGCATCTGTGCCTGCTTAACCCATTTTCTGCAAAAGGTGCATAAACGCACTATTTAAAAATTATTTTTTTATAAATATTGTGGCTTATATTTTTCATAAATTTTATTTTTCTGCTATTATCAAAGGTTCCGAAGACGCTTATGAAATATTAGTAATTCAATAGGAGTAAACACTTTCTGATGAGAAATTTTTAAACTACGCAAATTTTTATAACACTAACGAAAGACTGAAACTTAGTATATACCTATATTGTTCAAAAGCGGTCAGAATGATTGGATTGTAAAAGAATAACTTACGTGTAAAGAAATTTGTTTAAAATTCATTTTTAATATTTTTTTATATTATTTACAGTTATATAGAAAGTTATTAGTAAATATTAACAATAAAAAAAAACTATATGTTGTACAAAAAGTCACAAAATTCTAAGAAATTGTGTCACTATATACATCATTGTTTTTCTAATTGAAATTAAAAAGCAGTCAAAATGACTTCCTTGGGCAATTTAGTATTAAACGGTTATTGACAATTCGACTTCCAGGGAATGTACAATAAGATACCTGCGAGTGACGTAGTGTGGGTATCTCGATCCCGATTGGTTGTTGAAACATGGCATTTGTTTACGATAGCAACTGTTCTTTCTATTCTATTTCGAGTAAGTCAAGCCGATCAAGCATCGATTCTCTTAAGTGACACATTCTATATTCTTACACAAAGATTCTTTCACAATTTCAATTTTTTCACAATGATTCTTTTACTATATATTTCTTACCCAACACAAAGACGGGAAAAAGCCGTGTAGTAACAAACATTATGCAACGAAGCTCCCAGGTAAACAAAACAAAAATGTGTCACCTTTATAATAAAATATGTTAACAAATAAAAAAAATCTAAGTTAAGTAAAAGATGTTGACGAGAGAGATTTATATTTCAATAAATTCAGCAAATATTTCAGTTAATTCGATCTGCGATGCACCGTTGTATTTAATTAACTTCACGTGACTTAACATTCTAACTTATGTGGAGAAACTTAACTTTAATACGCCATTTTGCTTATAAACGATCAACTGGGGGGCCGGGATAGCCTAGTTAGTAGGACGTTGGACTCGTGCACATGAAAACGGGAGTTCGAATACAGCCGGCCGAAGAATCATCGTGCATTAAATGATGACTAGTGCATGTTCAATCTGTCGGAGTCACAAAGTCCTCCATGTTCCCAAAGCAAATACAGACCTCTGGATCCAGAAGTTTCCTTGGCTCCTGAATTGGATTTGAAATTATAGGGCTTCGGGGAACTGAAATTTGGATCGGCTGTTCAACGACGGTAATGAAACGATCAGCTTGCACTGACGTCATAGGTCACATGTGTGGGTATATGTGATCTTCTTGAGGTGCAAGCACACAATTATTCCATTTGAGATTAATGCATTTGACATTGTATGGCCGCTTCCGACTGTTGCATTATTAGGCTGTACATTTCATTCAAGCTTTTAAAGAGCTTTAAAAACTTACCATCCAAATTTTTAGCTAATATTTATGTTAAGGGCCATGATTGCTCAGGGGATAAAGCTCTCGCCTCCCATGTATGTGAACCAAGTTTGAATCCCAACAATGACTGGTCGATACAAATTCCGCTCCCGGCTCACACCGACCATTGACGTTAATTATCCTCAGTGATAGGCGGATCATGGGTTAGAGGTCTCCTTGTCGTCAGGCTGACCGTGGGAGGCTTTCGTGATTTTTTTTCTCCATATAAAAGCAAATATGGGTTAGTTCTATTAAATCAATGAAAGTAAATTTTTCCCAATCCTTGATCCTAGAGTTTCCTGGTTTTCTGTATTGGGTTCAAAGTTACAAGGATGCGGAGTTGAACATTTCGTCGTAAACCAAGAATTGGGTCTATACCAGCATGTCCTTAATGGTGCCGGCAACAAAAATTTTTCCTATATGCAGTTATGGAAGAGAACCTTAATTTTTATTTATGGATTAAAATAGGAAGATGTTATGTTAATTTATTTCTATCGGAAGACATTGAACTCTTGTTCTTCGCCCCAGAAGATACCGGATTTAACCTTACCCTCCGGCCACCTATGAATCTAAGGCGAGCCACATTACTCACGCCACACTGTCACAGATATCCGTTCATAGGGTTGGTTACATTCATCTCACAGAGACAAAAGACATCTCACAGAGAGAAACGTTCATGCCTTGAGCGGGATTCGAGACCGTAACCTTTGGTTTCGTAGTTTATGACCTTACTAATTTAATTAGAAAACAATATTTTTGGGTAATATCTTTATTTCTTTTCTTTCCCGAAAATACAACCTTTAACATTTTGCTTGAAAGTGTAATTTGTATCTTTTAATTCTATTTTTTAAAAAATTAATTAGAATGTATTAATTAGATTAGAGAAAGGAAAATAATCTTTATATATATTTTTCATAGAAGTTAACAATAAAAATAAAAAAAATGAAAATTAAAATTTCAGATCTTCAAGCAGTATTTAGAATTATTAAGGTTGTGTGCCTTCCTTAATTGCATTTGAAAATTCTAAAACTGTTTTGTATAAAGACTAACTGTTTCCGTTTTTTTTTTTTTTTTTTTCTGAAATGGTAAAAACGCCGAAATCTAAATCACAATAAACTTCCTAAACTACGAGTATAATTAATTGAACAATACAAATCGGAAGCTTTATATTAAAGTCTCAGAATCACTTTAAAATTTATACCCAGTGCGTGCAAACTGGGACTAAATTATAATTGAAATGGACGAAGAATACTGTTGTTTTGTTGTTTATTTCTTTCTTTTTTTTTATTACCGAGGGGAATCTTTTTGTTCAACGTTACCCAGACGTGAGATTGCTCACCTGGAAAAAGACCTGCAGTATAGGAGGATTATTTGTCCATTACGAATTCCGGACGTGGATTCTTGTGGGATTTCGGGATTTCATTGGGGATTCTACGGATATCGAGCTGGTGATTCAAAAAATTGTTTCTTTCTGGGCTTAGTATATGCAAAAATAAAGTTTTTTTTTTTTCCTCCCTCTTAATTTCTCTTTTTATTTGCACGCATTATTTAACGTGTGCATTAAATTCGAATTACTAACAGACGCTTTTAAATTCTCGTAAAATCGAAATACATGATTCATCTTTAAATATGGTATTAAATATTGATTAAAGGGTTTTGTTTTGAATTTCTTTTTCTTATGAAATGACAGTTTATTTGAAATCTCTTTTGCTTCTTCTCATTTACGTCTGGCAAGTCTTGAAAATGGGTGCCTATTTTTGAGTGCTTGAAAAATATATCGATTGATGTTTCCTATCTGTATATTTTTTGAAGCGAATGAAGTTTTTGATTCAAGTAATATCTTACCGCTTTAGTTTCTTGGTATTATTTATTTAAATGGTTTCTTCATTTCGGGACGGGGGGGGGGGGAATGGCATTAAAGACCCTCTGGATGTTTAAAACGGCATGTATGGAAATTTTAGCAGGAAGTCAATATCAAAACGTTATTATAACAAAACAACCCATTTTTATACTCATGCATTCGTTTGCTAGAAAGAAATGGAAACCTGTCTATAATTATTCTAATTGAATTTGCAATAAATTATTTAGTACTAAAAGTACTGTATTATTTAGTACTGTATTATTTAGTACTGTATTATTTAGTATTGTATTATTTAGTACTGTATTAACGAACGTTTTCTTAGTTTTTTTTTTTTTTTTTAACGTGAATGTGAGATTAATCAAAGCAATGAGTGTTCCAGTCATATATTAATATTAGAAAATTAGATATATTAATAGTCATAATGACTGGAAAACTTAGCAAGTTTTGAAACATTGATTCGAACAAGACTTGTTAACTAACTAGAAATTGGTTATTCATAAAAATATTCTTTCGATGCTTGTACCCAACTTTTAAATAGATAAAATTGGAAATGTTATGCCGTTGTTAAACGTTACATTTGTTAATTTACATTAAAGTAACATTTTGTTAATTTGTCGCATGCCAATCAGTTGGCAACTAGTTGGTCACTCTTCAATTGAATGGAGATAATGTGGAGCAATCCTCAATGTGAGCAGTAGTCATACCTTCTCCAGTTGAATATAAAATTTATCAAGAAGAGTGGGCAATATTAAAAATATATATATATATTTTTTTTTCAAAATGTTTTTTTCTTCTGATATGTCGTTTCTAGTTGACTGGTGAGTGCCTTCTGTACGTATCGGTAATTCAGTTTTTAGAGAACAAAAAGATTGAATTAGTGAGGAAAATTTGTTAAAAGTTCTGATCACATAAAGTAAACTTTGATTCAGTTTCTCTGAAAGAATTAGAATTAATAAGCAACTTTACAAATGATTTACCCCCTTCTCATCATTAGTGTCTCGACAACTCAGGGTAGGTCCTGGACTTTCAGAAGAACTTTTTTCATTTTTGCCTGCTTTTGCATTTTCGCAGTTAATTCACTTGATCACAGGCCTTCCTTTCGAATGATTGCTCGAAGATATGTCATTAAGAATTCCAGGGTTACCGCGTATTTGGCCAGCATGCAAACCGTATATCCTGCCTTTCTCACCCTTTGTAGTTTTACAAACTTAACGGTGTTACAATCTCTATAGATATTGTTACGTTTGAAGTTGTATCTTCGTCACACTCCGTTAACCTCTAATTCCCCAGAATTTTTTTTAATAATTTTCTTTTTTTCCTTTCAAAGTTTAACAAAAGACATCTTTATTTTGACTATGTCCCAAGTCTCAGAGGCATACGTCGAAATTGGACAAAATATTGTGTTATGCAGCAGAGGTTTAATTTTAATTTGTTATGATTAGGTTAAAGATTTCTTTTTAAACCATAAAATACACGATTGGCTGAAATAATTATTTTGTTTAGTTCTGGTCCTCAATCCTCAAGAGAATCAACTTCGGATCCAAGACAAATGAAACTGTTAACAGTTTCAATTTCATAAGAGTCAAATAAGGAAAAGGGAATTCGGGACAAGATGGCTATATACTGGGTAAAGCATATATACTTAGTTTTGCCTTGATTGATTGCCAAATTAACTTCTTTTGCTTCTTGTTCCTGTGTCAGAAAGGCCTCTTTCAAGAACGTTTGGTGTTTGACAAATTAGATCAAAATCGCATTCAAGATTCGACATTCACATGTTTTTGATGAAAATTAAACCTACATTGAATCTTACAGCTTTAATTAATCTTTCTATAGCTATGTTAACAATGTATCAGAAAGTACCATGTATCACAATGTATCATGTTATGTATCAGAAAGTCTTACACAGTTCCTATTTTCCAATACTGCTGTATAATGGTTCTATACTAGAATTTTAATTATATTTCTCTCATAGTTAAATTAACAAGTCTGTTGAGCTTTTTGAACTCTACCCTGGCATTTGCTATAGAATTTCTATAAAATCTTTCACGGGTGGTTTTGAAACAAATGATGGATACACGATTCCATAACTTCGACATTAATCCAGAATGTGTCTCAAATTGAAAATTAGATCTGCAGTAGAATTTAGCCTTTGAAAATTAAATTGCCTTCCTCCATTAATGTTGTGAAGAACTTTAGCCTACAAACGAGCTCACTTACTTACAAAGACTGAGCTTATTGATAATTATTTCAATAATGATTTGATTGTACAAAACATTCAACAGTTAGATTATGGCAATAAAAGACGTAATAATACAAAGAAAAAAATTTAAGAGAATAATATTCTGAAAAGATTAAAGCATTGATAAACTGTAAAGAATTCTAAAAGTCGAGCTTTCTTTTTATAAAATTATTGGCATCATTTAAAAAAAAAACTTCTCAATCAAAGAGTGTAAAAATTATTTAAAAAAAAAAAAAAACAATTATAAGAAATGGCATTTGAATTTTTCCTTTTAGTGAAATTGAAAAAAAAAAAATCGATTGCTTGAAGAAAATGGTTTCTGACTTTTTCTCAAAAAATTGCGCGACGAGAGAGAGATTCAAGACAACCCATTTATAAGCCGATTAGAGTGCACACTCAGCAAAAGCTTATGATGGAGAGTGTCAAAACTGTCTGGCATTCCCGAGCAAAAGCCTCAAATCCTCGCCGTAAGATGTCACTAAAAGTTGGCAGCTGTTGGCGAGAGAAGAAAGCAAGGAAAAAGGCAACTTTGTCGCAGAGGATTTGCGATAGAATTCCTCTGGCTGGAGAATTTTACTTGACAGTCTATTCTTAAAGGCTACTTATGGAGTGAGAGAAAAGCTTCAAGACATACGCAATGTATTTTTTTTTTTTTTTCCGAAATTTATTTTATTTTGTTTAAGCTCCAATAGAAATTCCGGTGGAAAAAATAACAGATTGAGAATTAAAACAAAAATACAATTTATGAAAATGGTTTTGGACTGTTAAAGTCAAAATTACTCAACACACACATACGAATAAAAACCCGAATTGCTAAATTTTAATTTAAAATAACTTGCATACTATTTATATTTCATAATTTATATATTATAATTGAACTTTTTTTGTGCTAAAGAAATAAAATAAGCTTTTATTTTCTTATCAAATATCTCATTTATAAATAATTACAAAGTATATTTCTGAAATTATAAATTTTTTGATAAGGAAATTTTAAGTTTTTATTACGAATAGAGGAAAAAAAAAAGTTTGTCAATAATCAGAATGTTGAGAAATAGATTTAAACGTAAACTAGTATAGCCGAAAATTTAAAAAAGAACTCGAAAAAAAAATCATGGATTTTTTTTTCAACCAGAAAAAAAGTGGTCAAAAATATTGCCGATGTAAAGGGTGTTTTGTTTATAAATTATATTTTAAATTACTCGGCAAAACATGTTTCTAAAAGACATGGTATCTATTATAGTTTTTAACTTGCATTTTAAACATACGACTTGTAGAATATCAGAGTGAATACTATAGAAATTATTTATCATGAGTCATGAAACGTGAAAGTTGAGGATGGGATTTGTTTACAGATAACACATCTATTTTTATAATTGGAATAATTGCAAACGTATAGAAACTATTTCTACATGCAATAGAAAAATCACCGCAAGTGACAAAAAAATTAAAATTAAGAGTTTTATATACTTGACATTTCCGTATGATAAGCTACATATTGCAAAAAAAAAAAAAATAATAATAAAATAATATGTATCTGTTTTCTACAATTTAATTTTAGCGTTTATATTATTAACAATAGAACAAAAATAATTCGGCAGAATGGCTTAAACTCGATGAAGTGTATCCGCTAAACCTTGTGAACTCACTTCCTAAACAGGCGGTTATTAAGCCTAGAGGCAGAGTTAGGGGTTTTGAAAATTGATTTTCATGTTTTTCCTAGGTGCGTATAGTATTTTTTTGTACGGCGAGCTTATCCCTAAACGGGGTCAGTACCTAAGTACCCTCCTTTTTTTTTCAGTTTTAACATTCTGCATGGCATTGTTTTGGCATAATGTTTTAAATTATTCAAAACAGGATGCCTTGTTTCACTGGAA
This sequence comes from Parasteatoda lunata, assembly GCA_949128135.1. Classification (NCBI taxonomy): domain Eukaryota; kingdom Metazoa; phylum Arthropoda; class Arachnida; order Araneae; family Theridiidae; genus Parasteatoda; species Parasteatoda lunata. The sequence continues at coordinate 84,112,927 of OX421973.1, forward strand.
TCTATAATTTCCTTTCTTTTTTTTTTCCTTTCTTTTTTTTTTCCTTCTCATTTTCTTTCTTTCTACTCGAGTTAATGTGAATTTTCAGATCATTGCATTAAAATAAGCATCTTCTCTTTATTTTTAATTAAGGTTCAGAAGCCACAATAAACTGCTCGTAACATTTTGTTCTGTGTACGGAGAGGGTGCTACCAGGGCTAAAGAGAATAGAAGGGCTGGTTCACTCCTTTGAAGAAACTCTCGCCGCGCCAATCCGCCGATTTTCTCTAGTGACGTCACTTTGGCGCAAAGCTCGCACTTTTACTTCAAGAACAGAGCGTTCGGCCTTACTAGCTCTAACTAATATTGAAGCATTTCTTTTTATGACACATTCTAAGACATTTGTTATTTTCTATAATGACCTTCTTCAGTTTCTGCAGTGAATTTACAAAAATTTAAAACTATTAACGAAATGCCAGTTTGCGCGATTGCAACTTGCAAAAATTCTGATAGAAAAACAAAAGGAAAAATATAATTTTCCACGTGTTCCCTAAAGTAAATGAACAACTATGTAAAGAATGGATTCCGAAATGACACAGTTAATATAAAACAGCAATAAGTTTTTTCATTCGTTAAGAACTTTTATAAAAATTCGTTATCTAAATAGAAACCGCCTCGTTACTTCAAAAAGAAAAGCAGGTGAAAAAAATTAAAAAATGGATAAAGTCAAGGAAAATTAAAACGTAAATAAAAAGTATAAGTAAAATATATAGTGCATAGTTGAAATTCTCCTAATTTCATAGCATATTTTTAAATGTTGTTATTCTAAATATTTATGATTTTTTAAAAAATTATATTCTCTTAAATTTATATATCTATAAATTATATCATCTTAAATTTAAATATCTATAAACAATTGTAAAATTTCTAATGTCATTATGAACCTAAATTATTATTTTGTTTCATAAATCAGCTTTTAAGGTTGATGTTTCCTAATGATTAAGTATGAACAAATTGCTATTAACGGCATATTTTAAAATCAGGGATTCTAAATTTAACTCAACTTATTGTTATAAAAGAATATGTAGATAAAAAAGTGTCGATATATGCTTTCATTTTTCTTAATAATTAAAGCTAAAACTGAATTTTTTTAAAAATAAAGTATTTATAGTGTCAGTAAAATACTTTTATAAGTTTAAAATGGTATTTTTTTGATATAATGGCCAAGAAAGTGATTTTGAACTATGTTTATTAACGGAAATAATGTGTTAATTACGTAAAGTTGGAAAGCTAATAACCAGAAAAAGTCTAACTTACTTTTATAAAGAGAAAGATGAAAAGTTATCATAATATCTTATCACCGAGATCTGTGGACACATTGACGTCATGAGGAGGGAAATTGTAGCTTCAGCTCTAAGAGCGGAGTGAACTAGCCCTTCTATTCTCTTTACCCCTGGGGTGCTACAGCTGAAAGAACCGTACAGCTGAAGGTGCTTAGTATGTTAAATAACTAAAATAAAAATTAAAAATAGAAATTCCAACTTCTGAATCTCGCCATGTTCTAACCGTCGAGTTTAGTTCTAAATTTTCGAGTCGAAACCGGGTGATTTCAAATAATGAGGCATTGTAAATTTTGCTGATTGCTGTCAAGAAGTTCTGAACGACAAAGAACAATTCATTATTCCTTAATTAGTTGTTAATTTTTTTTTGAAAAAAAATTTTAAAATTTTTTTTAAAATTACTATGAGAAATATTTGTGAATCCAATATTTTGAAATTCAAAAATTCAATTTTCTTATCGGGGATACAGAATGCTTTAAATAGAACATGTTGAAGAATTTCTTTAAAACAAATTTTTTAGTTCATTAACTAACGTGAATAAAACAAAAACGTAAAATCATCTCCATCCAGCTTTTCAGTCAGCAGAAAGCTAGTTGGAAGTCCCTGTTATAGATAAAAACCTCTGAATTCAATCTGAATGCTATATTCAAATTTGGACGTTATCTAAATAACATCGCAATTTGTTTTTCGCTGTACAAATAGTTACGATAAATAATCGTCATCCCTTTTTTTTTCATTCCATCTCGTTCGAATTACGTTCTACCAGAGCTTTCTGTTTGCACGATTGTTCCCCCAGATATAACGGATTTCTCATTTCACGCACCGGAGACTCGATGCGGTATGGAATCTCTCTGGAGATTGTGTAGACAGAAGCACCGGGTACAGAATATCAAGAACAGAAAGAATAATAATAAAAAAAAAGGATAAATAAAACCCCGAATGAAATCTCTGGTCCTAAGAGATAAAACTTTCGACATTGAATTGGTTTTCTAAAAGTTCTGTTTTTGCTGAAAACGGGAGAAATGATGAAAGAAGTTAATTTTCGTTCCGATGATAATCCATAGTTCTGATAATACATGGAAATGGAAATGATAGATTACATTTTTGTTTATTAGTCTTATTGTTTGATGTTATAATAAGTGTGGATGATACCGTGTATGTGTAAAAACTTTGTAAAAGTTTATATTTTGTAGGTAAAAAAGTTTCTAGGAAAATGTTTAGTGCTTGGTAAGTTTTGATGTAATATTTGGGTTTTCAAGTACTAAGACTCAATTTTAATGGTTCGAGGGATTAACTTTAATCAGTGGTAGACGAGACAGTCGTGGGTTCGATCCCCGCCGGCCGAAGACTCCTCGTGTACATATAGTAAATGGTGACTGATTCACGTTAAATCTGTTGAGTCTCAAAATCCTCCATGTTCCCATAACAAATCATACCTCTGTGGATACTGATCCGGGAGTTTCCTTGTTTTCTGGATTGGTTCAAAATTACAAGGCTACGGAGTTTAATATTAGCAGATGTAAACCCAAAAAATTGTGTCGGCTGTTCAATGGCGGTTATAAAATAAAATATATTTCAGTTTATAATCATTCTTTACGTTACCCTCCATACATATGTATCAATATGTTTAGGTTTACATTTGCACTATGTTGGGTTACAAGGCGCAAAATGAGGAATAGAGCACTTTAATTTTTAATCTAGTGGTCAGATTGTCCTGTAGCCATGATACGATTTCAGTGATTCGATAGCCTAACCTTATTAATTACTGATGATGATATTTTAAGTTACGAAATCAGACACAATAGCGTACTTTCTCTGAATAAACATTAGTACTATTTTTTTCAACGGATTTAGACTTTTAAACCTCCACAATCTATACTAGCAATCTGGAAGTTGTAGTACCCACATGCTATGGGTCACATAGTTTAGGGTTGGTAACAGCCGAGTGTTAATTTCTTTTTATGGGTATTTTGCCATATTTTTAGAACTAATAAAGCTAATGAAAAAATTTCATGCTCTTCATTAGTTTAGAAAATTACATTTCCTATTTTTTTTTTTTTTTTTTTAATTTAGTTAATTTTAGTTTTGGTTTTAAGCTTTTTAAAATTAGTCTCGAAATTATCAAGTGTTTTCCGTGTTTTTTTTAGAATGGTCAAAATTAAATCCTATTTGATAGTGGACAGTATGTGACCATGCAGTCCGCACTTCCTATAACTTACTATCAATACCCAACCAATTAATAAAAGTTTAATGTTAAGACTTCTGAATCAATGAAATAAATTTAAACAAGTATCGCAATAAATCGATTTAAACAAGTGGGTGAAATAATGATTTGATGCTCTTAGTAGATTTTATTTTACTTGGAGGCTGCGCCCCCTGCTCGCTGGCGTTCGCCAACCCCCGGAAATGCTTTCGCAGTTTATTTTGGATTGCTTCGCAATCCAATGCTCGCTCATTGGATACGCTCTTAACGTCTAGCTTTTGTATACTTTTTTGAATACTAAAGTTCCGAAAACTTTTCACTGTAGAAAATTCTAAACCTGTACATTTCAATATTAATTTGAAATTGCAATTGTTAATTTGGGCATTTGGCGATGCAACACTTATAGAATTGAAGGATTTGTTACGCCAAGTGCTCAGGTATCATGATTTTGATCTAGTTGCGCTTCTATGTCATTTTCATTTATGTTGCTAAGTTAACTTTCAAAAAATTCTATGGCTGGCAACAGCATTTTTATTTTTTAAGTTGTTTATTTTTATTTCTTTTAGAATTCGTTCTTTTTTTAGCGAATTTTTTTTAACCTAACAGAATTCTTTGCCGACTGTTTTCTCTATAAATAAAAAAAATAAAGTAAATATTTAAGTGTTGTGTAAAGAATCTTATTTAGTTGTACAAAGTACTTCAGCCAAAATTTGGGAGCCACGTAAGAGAATTATATATATTAGAACAAAAACACATCATTAAAAGGCAGAATGCTTTGGTGTTTTCAAAACGTAAACAAAACAAAGCAAACATTGCCACCGGCGGAAAAGAAATACAGCCAAAATTTGGAAGCCACGTAAGAGAATTATATATATTAGAAGATGTCAACGCTGCTAACATTTTTTAGAGGTATTATTTTGTAAAGATCCTTTAAAAAAGTTAGTGTTTCACGCGATGATGGATCTGAACGTTTCATCCGTAAAACATATTTAGCCAAAAGGTTTTAACATGTCCTATGCTGTTTAACTGCCAATTTTGTGCAAAAAAAAAAAAAGCATTCAGTGACTCTAAGTATTTAAATTTCGATTGCAGATTTTCAAAAAAAAAAATTTACGTCTAGCTTTAGAAGATAAAAGCTTTCACACCGTTTTTTAAAATAAACATATATCTTTCGTTTATAATTTAGATTATTTTCAAATAATTTTATTTAAAAAAAGGTCACTGATACTGTGTTAAAAATGGTAATTACAAATACTAGACTGCAGCTATTTTAATCGATCTAATGATTGTTTTCTGGCAAAACATAAGATTTATTTCAGCTTAAATTTAAAATAGAAAAAAAGTGTTATACGATTTACACGAATTTAAGTAAAAAGTGTCATAAATGCATCTAACAATGTACGTTTTGGTACAGATTTTGCTTATCAGTTTTATAATATTCTATGTAAAAGAAATATAGCTTGCAAATTAGAAATGCAAAGTTTGTTTTAAAATATTTACTACAGAAATTGCGAATGAATGTAGAAATTGTGTTTTCCCTATAGATCATAAGAGAATGACTAATTTAAGTAAATTATATCCCTTTAAAACCTAACAAAGCGTACATATTCATAAACTAACTCACATAATCTTTCACTGAGCCTCGTTTGAAATCTTACAACTTTAAATAAATACATATTCTGCAGAGTCGTTGGTTCAAATTAATCTCTTCCTTCTGTTTGTAAGGCGGATAATTCATTCATTTGCTGTTCGCAAGCAAACCAATCCTGCTTCAACGATATGAATGAAACTCTGAGTAAATGGAGAAAGACGCTTTGACCTCAACAACTAGAATAATACCTGATATTTCCATTTTAAGCTCTTGTATATTTCATCCTCTGTATCTCCTTTGTCTTCCTTGTTTAGACAAAATTGATAAGCATTTTCTCCAATGGAACTCTTTTGGAACTTTAATAATTGTGCTTAAGATTAGTTGAATGGCAGCTATAAAGTCGATTTTTAAATTAATATGGAAACCTAGATCATTATCAGAATATTGGTCTTTTTTCAGAGGATTTTCTCCATGACTTGCAAATTTAAACAATTTATTTGCGGCAATACATTCAACACTCTCGACTAATACAATTAGATTTTTTTTAGTATGTATTAAGTAAAGATTAACTTCACAACTAACGCAAGATAAAACCGTAGGAATTAACAAATAGAAAGAGTCACAAATGCAGTAATTGCTTGTTTAGATAATTCATCCCTATTCTACAACTGCAAAATTATACTACACCCCGCAAACCGTTTTTTAAATACCCTTGTTACCTAAACTTCTATTAGAATAGTCTCAGACAGGAAACTATTGAAAGAGAAACTTTAAAAAACAGTTTTGCAAAGATTTATACTTTTTAGTTAATAAAACTCACTCTCAAGCGAAACGAAAATAACCTCTCAAACGAAAATAGTAAAGTCAGAGTCTTGAATCGGAAATAAGGCTTAAACTGTAATTTATGCTATCTCGCTGAAAAAAAGCCACGGAACTTCAAGGTACGAATGTTTTAAGCATTGAAAAAGTTACTTAACTGTTACAAAAAGAAAATCGCTAATCAGACAAGATTTTTTTACACTTTGATAGCCATTAAAATTCTCAATATTTGCATATTTCTATCCATGTTTCTATCTATAATGCAGGGATCGCATAACTTTTCAAATGCTATAACGAATGGCTTTTATATGTAAATTGCTAGATTTTACTCACTGACATTTTGCACCATTTTTATCAACACGTTGAGTAGTATCAGGGGCATTTTTGAGAAAATCCCCGTCTGACTAGGTGCTCTGCTGACCGGGAAACTCTCGTATTGTGTGTGGTATATCAATACGAATCACGCTAATAAGGGATGGAAATTTTAAGAAAATGCTTTGTAATGAATAAAAATTAAGTAAATTATAAATTTTCAATATTACTTGAAACATGTAAATTTTTTAGTTCTATATCATATTTTACATAGTTATTGATGACTGATGTGGCCTAGGCAGAACTGTAGAGTTACTCACCGATGACTGACGTGGCTGTCAACGTGTAACAGCATAAAAAGCGCTTGAGAGAGGTGGACAAAGTTTAGCTTATTAGTTAAAAACTATTGTCTCGAACTCACAGTAATGAAAGTACCTTATATTTCGTTAATTTTATAAAGAGAAAAAGCTTCCAAAAAACAACTGGATGACGTATGTAACAATAGAATTGTTAACAGCTTTCTTTCAGCTGTAAAAGGGTAATTAACTTATTTTAAAATGTTTTTGAAATTTAAGTGTTCTACTTACATTGGTAGACTAAACCCAATTTTTTAGAATGTTTATAATAATATTAAATCGAACTTATACTCATTGCCATAAAAATAGTGCACCTAGAAAGAGTTGTCAGAATGACACGAAATTTTGCATACGTAAGTACAACAGTGATATAAGTAAGTGATTAAAAATCACAGTATTGGTCAACGACTGTCCAACTTGCCGTCCCAAGTGGTCCCAGATATGATCGTTCGGTGACAAATCTGGGAATTGAGCAGACAACAGAAGGGTGGTAATGTGACGGTTGAATTCTGTGACAGTCGTGCAGTATGTGGCCGAGCATTGATTTGCTGAAAAATGGCTTCTGAGAGACATTATGAATGGCATTACGTGTGGCTGAAGGATGTCACGAACGTACCGTTGGCTGTCCTTACGCCGTGCGTTAATATTAGGGATGATCGTTTATTTATTGAGATGTCATCACATCTGCTGTAAAAGCGATATGCTGCTGTACAGCTTAAGGCCCGGTTTCTTAGGACAGGTCGGCTTTGCAAAACGTTAGCTTGAAGACAGCGCTAACCTCTGATTGGTTAATTTGTGAGTTAGACAGCATACGTCATGGAATGCTCAGCCTGAACGACAACTGCCGACCGAATCAACTGCAGTTGGCTTAGAACGTAACGTTAACGACTGAAGCAATGGCGGAGAACAACCAGCAGAGCATTGAAATCGGCCAAGATTTTGATTTCGTGGAGAAATTTATCTCTGAAATTAAAAAATTATTTAATTTGTATAATATAAGATATAATCTTACAAAGATTCCGTGCTTAAAAGCAATCTGTAGTTACACAGTGAAAGGTATTTATTTTTTCCTCTAAAGCACTGGTCGGTAATATAACGCATAAAGTTATAGGAACGAACTACAAAATCAAAATAAATATTTTTTTACGTCATTAACGCATGCGCAATGCAAGAAAATGTCTGCGTTGGAAAAACGGTAATTTTTTGGCGTCAGGGTAACGTCAACTTCACGCTGAAGCCCAGAGAAGGTACTTGTCTTAAGAAACCAGGCTTTTAGGCAGGATAGAGGCGTTCACCATCAGGTCGCCACACTCGTTCACGATGGTCATGGCTGCCCAAATTAAATCTAGATTCATATCCGAAGATGGCCTGGTTCCATTCGGTTGAGGAAAAAAATGCTACATAAACGCGCAATATGAAGAAATTTCGGAACACTAACCTACATTCACGAAATCCTATCTTTGTTGAATAATTTTAGTTCGAATGAAGCGAGAAACAAACACAACTTAACTTAATTCACCTATGAGAAGTATTCCATTCTTCCATGCTATAATTATAATCATCGTTCATGATATGATCATTCCGAAATAAACAAAAATAAGACAGGCAAGCTAAATTAGAGTGACAACTATTCAACTCTACTGTATCAACTAACCATTTCCTTAAAGTTTTGCTAGAGGGCGCATGCGATACCTAGCATCCATCTAGGAGAAAGGCATCCATCTAGGAGACATTGGCGCAGGGGCCCGTTAGACTAAGAAAAACTTCAAGAAAAGCGTCGTGTTAATGTTTTAGTGGATTGTCCTGAAGTATTACAGTTAACGTGTGAAACTTGAGATGTTAAACAGTCATCAAGTACGCTGGAAGTTGTTCAATTATGCAATTATTTCGATTCACTGCAGCATTATGATACACTAAAAGTTTTTAAAAAAAAAAAATTTTTTTTCTATTACACAATCGGAATTTTAAAGCATCATATTTATGAAATTTTTATTTTGAAAATCAACAATTTTATTCTGATACTTACATTTTGTTGCACGTTTTTATCATTCAACATTTTATTTTAATAACTATATTATTGTTTTTCCCACATAGCGAAATTTTGTGCTGAAATTTTAGTATTCTACTCTCAAAATTAAATTGTAGCTGTGTTGATTCTAATAAATTATTTTTACTCTAATCATTTTCGCGAAAGTAGTAATACTTGTAAACATTCTTTTTACATTCTTTAAGTGTTTCTGATCCGTTATGAAGAATTAAAGACTTAAGAATTTTGAACACATGCCAGACTTCATTTTTTTTCCCAAATAAAAGCTTAACTTTTATTATTATTTTTTCCCCTTTTCATTGTTTTCAACTACGATGTTGAAAAATTCTTTTTTATTTGAATTTTCAACAGCAGAATTTTTTTTTTTTAAAATTTATTTTTTACAATGAGCTCTTGATTTATGACAGAAAATTAAGGAGGAAAAAAAAAAGGACGATAAATTCCTTTTGTATTATGTGCAGTATTATCTTGGTCTTTAAAGTGTGTTTTATGACTTTGTTCTTTATTATTGTACCACTTGGGGAAAAATGTAATTAACTCTGAAGATAATTTTTTTTTTTTTTAACATAGGGAATATTTTAGAACTTTAACTTATCCCCTTTCTAATTTTAATTGCATTTGCTGCGCAATCAAATCTATTTATTAAAAAAACCTTTTCCAATATCCTTGTTTATTTCTCCTTTTGTCTTCTTAGGAAAAAAATATCATTAATGTTTTTACATTTGGCGAAATCTTTTTTTCTTCTTCCCATTTTTCAGAAAATGGTATTATCAATACAACTGAAGTATCTAAGTAAGATCAATAAAATGAACTAAATAAATTCATGGTCAATTGATTTTTGTAATAAGTTCTTTTTTTTTTTATTTATTAAACTTGTCTTTCAATTATCTGAAACAAATTTAACATACTTAACTATTTAAAACTAAGAATTTAAGAATATATCGAACCTAAAGTTGAATTTAAATTTGTACCTTTGTATTTATTGTGTAAGGTCCTAAAAGTTGTCTTTTTCTTGTAGCGTTTTTCATTAATTGCGAATTAGTTAGAATAAATATTTGTTAAAATGTATAGGATTTTTTCCTCTATGGTAAAATTAATGTTTGTTTTTTCCCAGTTATTTTTATTTTGGCCTTAATGATACTTATGGTACATGGGTGACTTATTACCATTTCTGATTTCATGAAAGATGACTTGTTTGTTGTATCTTTCACACTCTTAACTTTTTCTCTAGCTGTTGAGAAAGCGGTTTTCGCGCTATCATTGGCGATTTCTTTTCTTTTTTTTCTGGTTGCGACCATTTTCTCCGACGAAGTTTTTTCGCCATTATGATGTTGTGGTAATCTTTAATGGTTTGTACGTCATTAATTTCATTTGCTATTAATCACTCTCTGCGAGGGAAAGATAATCTTTACCATTGTTCTTTTAAATTCAATTTAAGTTGAGATGTTTGAAATATTTCCGGTTAAAGAATAATATATTTAGTTACAGAGGTTAGAAAAAACATTATTGGCTTGTAAGCATATATTTGTATATTTTTATTGCATTAAATGAATAATACTTTAATGGAATTGATTAAAAATGCTATGTGAGAATTTTAATGTTGTGTGTTTGAAAAAATAAAGTGTCCTATGTTTTTTTTTTTTTTTTTTTTTTTTTTTTGAAGAATACTGTAATTCAGTCCTAATTGTATTATTGAGTGTTCATAAATAATAAGTAATTAATTGTTTAAATTGAATCATTTAGAAAAATCGAAACTCATCCGAAAAACTTTCGGCCTAACAACCGTCTTTTAACGTTCGTTATAATTTGCAACTTTCACAGTTTAAAAAGGTTTTTTTTTTTTTTTTTTTTTCTACTTTTTAACTTGATTTTTAGTTTTTTCTATTTCTTCTTTTAGATGTCCCAGAGATCCCGATCAGAAACTCATAAAACGTGTTATTGCTTTGGAAGGTGATACCGTAAAGTAGGTTTAATTTTTTTAACCATAAAAATGTTTTAGTTACACTAATCTGTTTTTAATTAATCCATTCTTTTTCACGATCTACTTTAAATTAATAGTATTTATTACAGTGATTCATCTAAATTTTTTTAATTATTTTCTATCTAGATAATTCGGCTATTTAAAATGAACAACCCATTTTGATTTGCTCTTAATAATTTGCTCTTTCTTTCTCAAAATTCAAAAAGGAAGTATAATTTTATATATTATTTATAATTTTATTTTTATAGAAGTATAATTTTATTAATGGAAGTGTAATTTTAATACTTTTTTGACCAATTCCCATGCTTTAAATTAAGGTAATGACTTACGTAGCATGAAACAAAGCTTTTCAATTATTGCGTGTCATTTTCTTTTTAAATAAATGGCTTATATAACAAATTTACTTTGATTTGATCATTTGGTTATACTATTAATTTTTGGCGCAATCAAGCACCATATTTTATAAGCACTATTAAACCACAATACAATTCTCATAGCCGTCAAAAGACCAGGCTAATGCCTGAACCGGTTGTTCTTCGTTAATACTGTAGCGTATCTACCACTACAAAAATACAATTCTAATTCAGAAGATTTCGTGGCGGGCGCCACTTCGGCCAAATTCATATCCAAGTCCAAAGTCTAAGGAGGGGTTACCTTTTCATAGATGACAGTTGACATGGTCGTTAACTATTCGCCCTACATTGGTGACCTTCGGACGTGATGTGAACAGGCCTATCTTGACAGTAACGCCCACTTCAATCTGGAAACGCCTATTTCGATGGATGGTCAAAATTGAACAGTTGACTTGCTACTTGTGACTGCGACATTATCCAACTCCTCGCACTATTGCTACTCAGTCTCAATTAAACGCAACGTCGGCCTGCACACACTCGACTGCTAATGGCAGCACAGCAGCAACCATGACCGTGAACTTAATACAGCTCTCACGATTAGCATTCAAAAGTATGGTGATCTTAATACTGCTCACCCGGCTTCTCACAAAACAGCAATGAATCAACTAGTGGCATCCGTTCATCGAATTCTATCACAGATATAATTCTAGGAGTACTGTAGCGTATCACCACTACAAAAATACAATTCCAATTCACTAGTATATAACACATGTGAACTCGGATTCTATGAAGGGGTACCTTTTGATAGATGACGGTTGACAGGGTCGTTAACTATTTGCCCCACAATACTATTACCAACAGGAGGTCACGACACTTTCAACAAGAGATTTGGGTCCGTCTTAAACTAGGGCATTTATTATCTCATTTAAAAAGTTTATTTCGTTTAGTTAAGTTTATTTCGCTCTACTGTTGTTTTTGTAAATAATAAAGAAGAAGCGAGTAAAAAAATAAGTATTTATTAATATTAATAGTCATATAATTCACTTTTTTTTTTTAAAAATAATTTTTCTGCCTTAATGTATATTTTATTCAGTTTTATAAATTAAAAAATATATTTTAAGCGTCTATTTTAATATGACTGGCCTAGTTCCAAAATTCCTTTTGGTAAGATATTTTGTTTGTTTTGAAAAGTTTTTTTTTTTTTTTTTTTTTTTTTAAGTATTTTTTACTGCTTAAATCGAAAAAATCTTCCTACTGCGAGTGGGCTTAAAATGATTACTGTGCCAAGTAATGTTTTGGGAATTAGAGCAGTGTTTGATTACTCTTATTTATGATTATATAAAGTCAGCAATCGTTTTTAAGAAAGAAAAATACTCTTTAACATATACTTAGATTTTTTTAAAAAATCGATAAGTATCGCAATCGATAAGTAAATCGATAAGTAATCGCAAAGAGATAAATGTGTATTTATCTCTTTGCGTTAAAGGAAGTTAAGGTTGAGAAAAATCGTTCAAAAAACCATTATTTTATTCCTGAGATATTAAGAAAATTCATACTTTATCTAGTAATATGCAACAAACAGTGTTTTAATCGAAATTTTCCTTACTGAGTTTACGCCCATAAAAAATACATTAGGCATTATTTTCTTTCTAAATTACGTTTGAATTGCACGATTTTATTGCAAATTTTCTGATTAAATTGCTTATTTAGTGCTCGTATGAGATATTTAGCCTCATAGCAAGGGAGTATTCACAAAACTAATGCAGATATTATGACAGATAAACTATATAGATTGTTACAATATCGAAAGGAGGATTCAATGAAATAAAAGTTTAATTTCTTTTTAATCTATAGGATATATTTCATGGTTACTTTGATTTGATAAAGAGAAAATTAATGTGTAAAAATGATAAGAATTATATAAATAAAAAAAAAAAGTAGATGGTTGGCTACCTTGTTCCTCACATTTCTTTTAAATAACACATATTATTATTGTTACTTTCCAGGGCAGCGAACAAATTGAGATACGTATCAGTTCCTGTTGGTCATTGCTGGATTGAAGGAGAGAATTTAAAACACAGCATGGATAGCAATTTTTTTGGTCCTGTGAGTATATTTTGTCACTCTCATTTCTATTCCATATTCTACTTCCGTTTTGGCAAAACAGAAAGCAAAATACGCTGAATAAGTATTGATTTCGTGATTGAAATTGAATATTCATCCAATATGTTACAATTTTCAAAAAGACTCTCCAGCTATGAATTTATGAATGAAGGTAAAATTAAATGAGGCAGGCAAAACAAAAAGTTAGACACACAGAATAGGATTTGATAAAATTTAATTAAATTTTTATTCCTTTATCCACTATATTGCAATAAGAGTTTTTAAAATGATTTCCAGCTACGAGTTTTAGTTCTGAAAATTAGAATCTTAGCCTGCTATACACCGCGTTCGACAATGTTTAGGATGGAGTATCATTGATTTGGTATATTAATTATTCATTTTTTTTTTAATACTTTTTATTTTATAACAAACGGATACAGTTTGTCAAAGTAAACCTTTCTAGGATTTAAAATGCTCAACGCGAGTGGGGTGAACTGTTTTAGTTTGATGTTTATGTTTGCCTCATGAGTAACGCGATCTCCGATGCAAGAAAAGGTTCAACCGGTTCTATTACGTAACGTGCTTTGCTGTGTGTTTTTAGGGGGAAGAGAAAACCTCTTTGCTTGCTTCAGAACCGGTTTTTGCTTACATTCAGAGCAAAGAAGTGACTTTTATGATGGAAATATTTACGTTTTGGCTCTAAGCTCGGTTAACAGTTAATTTAGCTACGGCACGAAATGTAAATTTGACTAGTTATCCTTTGTTTCCAGGCTTGTTTTATAATGCTTATTTTCTATGTATCCATAAATCTTATATATTTTTGGAATATTTTCCGTTGACTCCACGATACAATGCATTGTATGTATTCTAGGATATAATATACTCAGCCCGTTTTACTTTCAAACTTTAAAGTGTTGGTGACACTATTAATGAATTGTTTCACTTTACATGTTGGTGTACATTCTTCACGTGTTTACAGGATATCATGCACTGTGTTCGATTGCCAAATGTGTTTGCATAATTTATCTATTAACCTACTAGCGTACGAATTTTTTAATGTCTGTTAAAACCTTCCATAATAACACCTAAGAAAAGATGCAAGTTATTTTTTTGAAATGCAGGATAATTCAAAATGAATATAGCTCTTACAAACGGCTAACTATTTAATGAAAAAGAATTTATCGATGTAATTTACTCAGAATGTAGAAGGAACTTTAAAATTTTGTATACATGCGTCACAGATTTTCTATGTGGCTTCCCTTGGTCACACGGACAACATCTAGGCGGTAGTCCATTTCACGTATGCGTATGTACGCTGCGTATGTTGTTCCCATTTGGAGGTTTTTGTTTGTAACGCTGACGAAATCTTCTCTGCACTGTGATAACAGAATGACAATTGTTAAAATCTAACAGAAGCCGTGCAGAAAGCACAGAATGCTTTCTGTACGGGACTCGCCATTTTCACTAATGAACTCGCGCATGCGCAGGATTCCACTTCAATTTGAAATTCCATCTACATTCTATGTTAATCTTATCGATAAATTATTTTTCATTAAATAATTATAGCTGTTTGTAATCACTTTTTTTTTAAATTTTGAATTACCCTGAATAATGATAACTCAATTACTGATATAATTAATATCACGCTCTTAACAATAAATTATTTTCATGAAAAAATTTTATTCCTTTATTCTGTCAATTTTTTCCAGGTTGCAGTAGGATTAATAATTGCCAAAGCATCTCACATAGTGTGGCCCCCCTCCCGATGGCAGAAGCTAGAATCTCGACTTCCAACTGACAGGGGGCCGCTATAATGGCCCAAAGCAGATTTTTAGTCATCCTTACAGAATAAAAAAAAAACTAGTTTGGTAGTTCAATTATTATTCAATTGTCTTCCCTTGAAACAGACGGAATTTCATCATCGAAGTCTCTCTGAACAAAGTCTTCAAATTTGTGTACTTGTTATCTTTATGTATTCGTGGATTTTTTTTAAAATTGATATATTTTATGAATTTCCTTAATAAGTCATATATTAATTTAAATGAAGCTAACTAAGGAATTTCCTTAATCTCATAAATGTTTACTGGATGTCAAGCATGTCGCAGCTTTTAAATCAAAAAAATGCCATTTTCAAATTTTTCGTGTTTTTTTTTTCCTTAACCATTTTATTATGTGTTTATAAGATACAAACAGATTTTAAAGAAACAGACCTGTTAAATACTAAAACAGATTTGTCTCACCAACCTTTATAGTTTGTCTAAGCTATGAACTTCTCCCGCCACAAAATCTGATGCCATGGAAACAAGAATAGCGCATTTTAGGAAGGGTAGCTTCAATCTATGACTAACACAATAGAACGAAGAGATTCCTTCTCTCTCGCCGACCCGAGCCAAAACCAGTCCAAAACAGTGACCCCTCACCCCTACTTGAAATAGTCATACCTCGTTACCATGGTCACCGCCACAGCTCCGGACGAATTTATGGAGGAGTTCTTATTTTGGACAGACTATACATTGTTGTCGAAGCATTTTCTCTGAACAAACATGTATATAAAATATGAAGACAATCCAAATCTTTAGCATAAAATTTAAATATGTAATCACGGTATTTGCATGCATTATCTTTAAAATCTTTAAATCATTATCTTTAAAAAAATTATTTAGGAGAATTTTAGTATAATATTGGAAACATCTAGTACATAAAAATTAGAATTTTAACTAATTAAATAATAAATTAAATTAATCGAAGTAATATTGTATTGTATTATCGAAATAATAATATTATAGTTCTTCAATAGTTATTAGCTATTTTAGACCATTTTTAAACTAAAAATAAGCAAACTGAAGTTGATTATAACTATTTGTTTCTTTTTTTGTAAAATGAATGCTCATTAAAGAAAAGTATGGTATTAATCTTTATCTACAACGCAAGTTTTATTTGTACGAGTACTATAAGGAAATTTGTATGCCATAAATTTTAATCGCAAAGTGTGTGAGTATTTTAAATGGATGAACTTATTTTTGTGTAAATAAAAATATTTTGAAATCCTTTGTTTGTTCCCACTTAATTACGGAAAACGTAAAAATAGGTTGCTATTTATGAAAAGTAAGCAGGCAATTTTATAGCGTGTGAAGACGAAATTATGTATTATTTATAATATAAAAACAGATTATAACTTTTTAGAATCCTACTGAATTAGCGAAATAATTTCAAAAACTGCCGTTTTCTAAATATTCACCAATTATAAAGGAAATGTTTTAACTTTTCATAATTGAAAAAGTTCATTACGAACAAAGAAACCAGATCTGGATATCGGTTAAGAACTTTTGATTTCGCTCCTAGTATAGAGTATCTTTTAGATCAATGAACTAAAGACGTTATAGTATTACTATCATATAACTACTTTAAAATGCTCACTATTAAATCGCTTCTTCAGTTTACAAGAGACCGTAAGACTAATTTCTCCGTAAAATCTCGACAAATATTAAATGCAAAGAGAAAGTTGCACTAAAGCAAAACTAAGCATTTTTGCAAAGCTTCGTTTTTGGGAAACATTGTTTAAACTGGAAAGCTATTGCTTTTATTTTATTTTATAACCGTCGTTGAACAGCCGACCCTATTTTTGGGTTTACGACTACAAATGCTCAACTCCGTAGCCCTGTAATTTTGAACCAAATCCAGAAGACAAGGGAGCTACTGGATCAAATATTAGGAGAAATTTGCTTTTGTGGAGGACTCTTGATGGAACTAACCCGCATTTGCGTTACATTTAGAGGAAGACCACGAGAATCTCCTACAGTTAGCCTAGTGGTAAGGGGAATTTAACCCATGATTCGTCTACCACTGAGGACATTTCACGTCAGCACTGCGGTTGGTTCCAACCATAGCAGGAATTCGAACCCAGTTCACCTCATTGGAAGGCGAACGTTCTACCTCCTGAGCCATCACGGCTCAGAGCAATTGTTTGTAGAGAAGTTTGCTAAAAAATTGCTTTTGCGTTTGCTTTCAGGAACACATTATTTCACAACCAATTTAAATATTGAGAGAAAACTAGAGCAGTTATTTGTAGAAGCTTGCTAAATAGTAGGGGCGCTGGCATTTCCGCATCACATTTTTCTACCACTGGTTTGGAACCAGAGCAATTGTCTGTAGCGGCTTGCTAAATTATAATTGCGCTAGCATTTCCTCAATGCATTATTTCACTACCATTTTAAATACCTTGAAAAACGATAGCAATTTTTTCTCAAGTCTTGATAAAAAGTAAATGCACTTACATTCTGCTTCACCGTAAAGAAGTAAATAAATCCACTAGTGCTTTTCATCCTAGGTTTTTCTCAGGGCTAAAGAGTGAGTAGAAGGGCCTTTGAAGAGACTCACGCCGCTCTGGGCTTCTGATTTCAGTCATTGACGTCACGGCGTGGAGCACTTTGTCACCTAAAAAATAATTTTTTTTCGCATGTAACTAGCATTCTTTTTTTAAACAAATTTTATTACACTTATTGTTTTCCATATTTTGAGGTGATTTTCTTCTCATCCCTGACGTCTGTAAGCTACTTGAACATAGTTGCAGACCAGGTTCACCCATTCATGGCAACAGTTTTTCCTGCGGGGGAAAGTGTTTACCAACAGAATAATGCACCATGTCATACGGGTCGAATCGTCATGGATTGGTTCGAGGAACACTCCAGTGACTTTCAAGTCATGTCTTGTCCCCCAAATTCACCTGACCTTAATCCAATAAAGCATTTGTGGTCCTACTTGGAAAACCAAATTCGTGCTGCCATGCTATCCCCTCGCAATTAGGGAATTGCAGGACCAGTTGGTGAGCGTTTGACCAGTTGGTGAGCGTTGGTTGAATTTTGGTACCAGATACCTCAGACTACCTATCAGCACCTTGTTGAATCAATGCCACGGCGGGTGCTTGCAGTTTTGAGGGCTAAAGGTGGTCCTACATGTTATTATCAGTGTGGTCATAATGTAATGGCTCTTCGGTGTATATTTTTGAACAGAAATAATTTGTTAGCAGTGTAAAGTTTGACAGAAGTGTCGAACATTCTACTCATTTCTTATAGAAAGTATAAACAGCTAAGTTTTCATATACTCAAGCTGTGATTTTTGAGACTTGTGTGCGGTGTAACGTCATGAGAAGAGGAATGGTAGCTTCAGCTTTTGAGTAAGGAATGAACCAACCCTTCTCTATCTTCTCTTTAGCCCTGGGTTACTCTATAACTAATTTTATGGTATAAACGGTGTTTTTTTTAAAAAAAGAGAATCATCCTGAATAACTTTTGATCTAATGATTGGATTTTCATGTACTCAATTTTAGTTGTTCAAGGGGGTGACCTCAAATATGCCAATTAATTAGCGCAGTCTATATTTTAAGCTACTAAATCAGACACGAAAACATAAAATCTTTGAATTAAGTATTTCGACGTATAGTAAGTTTTATAGTTATATAAGTATTGTAAGTTTTATAGTTATATAAGTATTGTAAGTTTTATAAGTTATATAGTAAGTTTTTCGACTAACTATGATTCCTAACACACAAATGGGAAGCCGTAATAAATATGGCCCCAATAGTTTAGCCAGGAGAGCAGTCCAGAGTTTGAACTCCTTTATGTTAATTTTACTTTTTGCGTATTTCGTCATGTCTCGTTACATTTTTAAGCAAATTTAAACGTTTTCGCTCACAATTATAAAAATCGTTTTTTCCATAGGAAATTACAATAATTAACTAAAAATAATTTTTAATAATTGTTTTTTTTTATTATTTTGTGTAATACTAGTAAAAAAAATTTTGCATCAAACTATTGGGACCATATTTCTCAGATCACGGCTAACCCTATATTTTGGAGATAATCCGTCTAAAAAAAAAGTTATGTTAATTCAGAGATAGTAAGTTTTTGTCTTATTTCGTAACTTAAAATATGGTCTGCACTAATTAATTTGCATATTTGATATCACACTCCCATGAACCATTTAAATTTTGAAACCATATTAAATATTTGTGAACTAACGAAAAGGAATCACAAGACGGAATCTCACACACAAAGTATTGGGTGACAAAATTTCACATTTAAAAAGTATGACGAATTTCTCGCTTGATTGACGATCTGATATTGCAATATTAAAAAATTTTATTAACGGCAACATTTTGTGTAGGCAGAGTATATACATATTTTTTTTACATGAAACCAGGTCACAAATAATCGGAATGCACTATTTTCAGTTCTTATACATTCCATTACATATTACAAATAAATAAAAAATTAATGATTGATAAAAAAAAAAATTAAAAATTTTATGAGCTTGGTTGTTTCTTCGTTATAAGTTCTTATGATACAAATGACCAAAATATAAATTCAAATAATACTTAAATATGCTTTACTTCATTGAAAAGATCGGTTAATATAAAAATCAAACTACCTGCATCTTAATCTAAGCTAAGTTTGCAGAAGTATTTACCCACGTTCCTTTTAATTTAAGGCAATGTAAAATCCTTTACATTAAGACAAATTTAAAATGCTTTTATTGTGTTATCGTAACGAAGGTGCGGACAGAATTCATCTCTGTGAAAGTGTAAGGCTTCTGCATTTTAGATGTATGCAAATCAAACTTTATTTATTTATATTTTGTTTTGATGAAGGTTTTGATTCTATCAAAGAGTTCTCTTGGTGTAAATCTCGAATAAGGAAATACTAAATATAGAGAAGTAAAATATTAAAACAATCTTTTCCTGTTTGAGTTAATTAATTCAAATAGGAACTCCTTAGATTAGCATATTAAATAAATTATTTTAAGTAAAATCGAATGCATTTTCCTGACTGCTTATAAATGTTTGAAATTAAAAAAGAATATTTATATACTTTCAAATTTATCCTTAATAATTTACATGATTTGGTTTGTGATAATTTAGCTGAGTGTCTATATGATGTGTTCGTTGAGATTTTCAAATGTATCTTTCCCATTAAAATTATTCATCATTTAAAAGTACCATATTTTACACTTTTAAAAAAAAAATATGGTTAAAATTTGAAAACAGTTATAGTTTCGGTTAAAATGGTCATAGTATCAGTATTAGGTGGTTTACTAGAAATAGCACATACTTAATAACATGTAATACTATGAACGTGAGCTACCTAAAGCGGGATCTTTAAATTGGTTGACATAGTATCTGGCACAGTAGTGGATCCACCATGTTGTTGTCAATGTATATCATTTTTGTGGGAAATATGGTCAATTTGAAAAAACTTATTAAAAAAAGGAAGCATATTTTTTTGCTCAAATACTCTACATATTTTGAAGTAATTTTCATTTTCTTACAACGCACAAGGTAAATATAATGTTTCTAATGAGAAATTTAATCTTTCTTTCCTTGATGGAAATTATAGAGTTAGTGACTAGTTAGTAAGGAACAGTAGTTCTGGAATAATCATCCTTTAATCTTGAATCCTGAATTTAATCCTCGAATACTTAAATAAAAAGTTTAAAAACATGCTTCTTGTGAAACTTTTCAATCATCATTCCTCTAAATTTCAAAAACGATGTCTGTACACGATTGTTAAAACTAATTTTTTAGTTTGGTAATCATTTCATAAAAATTATTACCTAAAACGTAAAGATCCGATCACTAGATCAAAAGTTATTCACGGTGATCCGTTTTTCTTTTTTTTTTTTCGGGCATTGTGTATTTGAAGGATAATAAAAACAGGTGCTGGCATTAGAACAAGAAAAAAATCTACTTTCTTCTGGAAACTTTTTTAAGATAAAATATTATTTTTTCTTTCTTTTATGTTTTTTTTTTCTTTTTTAACATCGAATAAAGCATTCCGTTTCAGAATCATCGTTTTCGTTACAGTGGAAACTATTTCAATTTCAAACGATATCTAATGCAATAATTCATCGTAAGAACAGAGTTTTCTGAGATGTTCTGCTTTCGAGGATCAATCTAAGTATGAAAGATCACTCGTCGGGAATGATAATTTAAAATTCTCAAATTTCGCTTGAGAAGAACTGATCAAAGAAAGAATCAATATATGATATCGACAAGAGAGTGTTTTGTTCAATGAAATAAATATCCATCTTAAAACTTGAAAGAGCTTGAGAGATATTAAGTTATTCAGCTTTAAGAGCTCTAAGTTCTAAAAGAAATGAGTTCTTCATACGAGTAGCTTCAGAGTTTGAATTATAAAGTGGAATTTTTACGAAAATGGTGTAAGAAGGTAGCGACAATAACTTTTCCGTACGCAATATTACTGGAGTATTAAAACTGTTTTCTGAAACTTATTTCTCAAAGAAATTCTTTTAGCTTCAGCAATAATTTTTTTATGCTACATGAACTACTCGTAGAAAAGATTTAATGGGAACTAACCTTTAACGACCAGCTTGGTCACCATCCAAAATAATCTTGCCTCGGGGGATAGAGCGTTTGCATTCCAATGAAGTGAACCGGGTTCGAATCCCAGTCGATACGAATTCCGCATCCGGCTTTTACCGAACACAGTGCTGACGTGAAATGTTCTCAGTGGAAGACGGATCATGGGTTAGAGTCCCCTTACCGTCAAGCTAACTGTGGGAGGTTCTCGTTGTCTTCCTCTCAATGTAACGCTAATAAGGGCTAGTTTCCTTTAAAAAGTCCTCCACGAGGCAAATTTCTCCCTATACTTGATCCAGAAGTTCCCTTGTCTTCTGGATTGGGTTCAAAATTACAAGGCTACGTAGTTGAACATTAGCAGTCGTAAACCCAAAAATTGGGTCGGATGTTCAACGGCGGTTATAAAATAAAATAAAACATACAAAATTTAATAATAACCAAGTCGAATATACAGCACAGCTGTATTGAAAACCCCTCCTCCAATTCTAACACCTTAATTAGTTTTAGTTTTAAACAATATGTTAACCCTTTGACGCAGAATTTTAATTAAACATATTTTTTTTAATACTTTTTTACATTATTTTGTTTTAATTTAGGCCAAAATAAAGGAAAATATTATATTTAGAATTTTAATAATTTATGAATATGATATAAAGCATGAAACACCAGTGTCTTTTTCTGAGTTAAAGGTAAAATCTTCCAAACACTGCTCACTTCTAAACAATATTTCTTCAAATATGCATTTATTTGCAATTATTTAGATCAAAAGAAAGTTATTTATCATTTAAATTTTTGTTAATTTACAAAATCAATCATTTATAAAATTTTGAATATGAATGAGAAATGAAATTGTTTTTGTTCGGATTTTATATTTTAGTACATTTTTAATTCTTAAAATCTAACAAATGTTTTAGAAGCTATTTGCGTGCTTTTTATAATTAAAAAATACCAACATATATTTTTGGATGTGATTAAAACATCAGAAAAAAATATATGTAAAACGGGTACCGGGGTCCCATCTGCCGCCACAAGGATTAACCAAATATTTTCTCCGTCTAGCTGCTTTTCGAGGGCGGAAGTACTCTGATTTTAGTTTTAACTATTTTCTAGAGATGTATTTTCAAGACTATTCATATTAACCGTTTTCAAGTTGTCTGCGATATTGTCAAAGTTCGTTAAGTATTGAATTTTGGTAATAAATTAAAATTTTGTCCGGTAGCCATTAAATCGCACAGACCACCATAAGTAAGGCTCCTAACCATAAGTATGAGTTCCGGAGTCATAACTTGAGTATCGTATAATATATATGCATAAACGCTATTTTATAATTTTTTATTTTATAACCGTTGTTGAACAGTCAATCCAATTTTTGTATTTACGACTACTATTGTACAACTCCGTAGCCTTGTAATTTTGAACCCAATCCAGAAGACAAGAGAACACCTGGATCAAGTACTGGGAGCAATTTTCCTTCGTGGAAGACTTTTTGATGGAACTAACCGGCATTTGCGTTACAGACAGGAAATCCTCCCACTGTTAGCCTGACGATAAGGGGACTTTAACCCATGATCCGTCTACCAATGAGGATATTATTTAGCGTCAGCACTGTGGTCGGTGCTGAATTCGTTTCTGCCAGCCATCGGTGAGATTCGAACCCGCTTCACCACGTTGAAAGGCGAACGCTCTATCCCCTGAGCCACCACGGCTCACACAAACGCTATTGCTCGAAAAAGACGAACTCCGTCACCAATCAATGGTCTGGCAGTAAGCGGTACCATAGCAGCGTTTATGTTTAAAATTTCTACAGCCATCTTAGCCATCAAAAATAAATCTAAATAACTACTTCGAGATTAAGATTTTATGTCTGTAAAAATAAAAAATTATTCTAAATAAATACTTTACGTCTAACTAATATTTAACACAACTTAAATTGTTACTTAAGCTAATCTAACAAATAATTGATAATTATAGTGTTACATATAGATCGAGAAATTTCCGAATTTATGGTGCTAAGTAAAAGAAATATGTATATAATAAATTATTTTTAAAAATAATTGGGGATAGTAATTCAAGTTTTAGGATATTTTCACAATCAGCATAGTGAATTGGCAAAGCATAACGGTTATTAATAACTGGTGCGAAAAGAACAATAACCTTAAAAAAAGGATATTAATGAGCTAAAAATCAATTTTTGTTTTGTATTATTGCAGTGCCAAAGTCAAGTTATTAATCGAAGTTATTATATTCAAACGCTTGATGTAATTTGTTTGCGTCATTTAAGAAAAATAACTAAGATTAGTAAGCTTACTAGAATATCAATGTGAAGTCTTTCTAAAAATCTGTATTTAGAAATTTTGTTTTAATAAATGTTTTTCAATTCAGACGCCATACTTGACGCTTATTTGTGATTTAATCTTACCAAGAAATTCTCCACGAAAAAAAAAACATTTTTATCTGTTATAGTTGAAAATAGGGAAAAATTGAAAGGGGAAAATACTACAACAGAAAGACTAAAAACAAGTGGAACGCATATAAAAAATTTCATAAAAAATTAGAAACAAAAGGAATCTTCAAATTGCCTTTTTCATAACTTTGACAAATGAAATAATCTTTGTTAGTTTTAAAAACTTTAACGCCAATTAAACAGAACAAATCTAAAATAATCCTTTTCAGCAATTTGTTTCCTTTCTTAGTTATAACTGCAAATAAAACAAGTTTTTCAAGTGCTTCTGGTGCAAAGAAAAGAGTGTTTTCGTTTTCTCAATAGCTACTTGAAGATCTTCAAGGGGCTGTTTTATTTCTTTCGTCTTGATTAACTCGATGAGTTGACAACGCCCAAACGCTTTCCATAAGGGGTATTTCGGAAAAGAAATCTTCTCGTTTCTATAATAACTTGCTTTAACGCTTTATTTTTTTTGTTAAGTTTTTTTTTTAACTATACAAAAAAGCTTCATAGAAATATAAAGCCAAAAAAAAAAAAAAATGCATCGAGATTTCTTCCTGTTGTGAAGTTTTTTTTTTTTTTTTTTTTTTTTTTTTAACATGAGTTCTAAGAAAATTGTTGATTAGGCATAAAGTTTTAAGATAGTTTTATAATTTCGAAGAATCGTGGTGAGATTTACCATAAGTTTGAATTGCCGATGCAATTATGGCGTAACTACCACCACGATTATTAAACATCAATTCACTAGTATATAAAACATGTTAACTCGATCAAATATTGAGGCATCTTTTGATTTTATTTTATAACCGTCGTTGAACAGCCGGCACAATTTTTGGGTTTACGACTTCTAATATTCAACTCCGAGGCTTTGTAATTTTGAATCCAATCCAGAAGACAAGAGAACTCCTGGATAGGAAGAAATTTGTCTTCGTGGAGGACTTTTTGATGGAACTAACCCGTATTTGTATTACAAAGAGAGGAAAATCACGAAAACCTCCCACGGTTAGCCTGACGGCAAAGGGACTCATGATCCGTCTATCACTGAGGATATTTCACGCCAGCACTGTGGTCAGTGCAAGCCGGATACGGATTCGTATGCACTCAGCCATCGCTGGGATTCGAACCCGGTTCAGCTCATTGGAAGGCGAACGCTCTATTCCTAGAACTACCGTGGCTCATTCTCAATACTTGTCAAATGTTAATGAAAAAGTGATTTTGGATTTAACCCTTTTCTGATTGATTCAGCTCTTACTAAACGCACCGCACCCGAACGCTTCTCTTCTACTAATCCTTACAGTTACTTGCTGAATTAGTGTTTATTTTCCTCCAGTTTGATATTAAAATTGCTAATATCCTCTTGTTTTAAATTAAAGTCATTTTCAGGTCAGTTAACTAAGTTAAATTCTTTTAAATATCCTATCAGCATTTAAAATCGCTGGGAATTTAGCACATTCCCCGGCAGTGTGACCTTAGTTACATCGGATAAACCAGACAAGTGTTAAAGGTTGAGGAACATGATAGATATGTCCCTATCAAGAATTCCTTATCAAGAATTCCATAAATCATCAATTACGGTACATTGTTAGAATCTTGGGCATTAATTCAATTTTTGCAATGCCAAAATTATTTCCACGTCAGCTCACCTTGATGCCCTGGAATCTTGTTTCTTTCATATTCCTTGTTAACGATGTTAGTTTCTCACCACCTCTCCATAGTATGCGGAAATGCATTTTACCTGATTTACTTCTCTCGGCCACAGTGGTTTTTCTTGTTCTATTCCCCCCTTTTTATTTTTGTTTGACTCACGACTACTGCCGTTTTTCTATTTCTCATCATTATTTTCCACTTTTCGTTGTCAACTATAGGTTTTATATTCAAATCTATCTCGTTTCTTTTCCTTCAAATCACGCAGGTCTAGAGAATTGCCATTTATTTTTGAGCACTTGAAACAGCTACATATTTTTGAAGCCCAATGACGTTTTCATTAATGTAGTATCTCACTGCTTCAAATTCTTGGTATTATTTATTTAATTTTTTCAATATTGTAATGAGAAAGCAGAAGATTTCTTTTTATTAGTTTTCATCTTAAAATTGTAAAATGAAACGAAGACCATTAACGAAACCAAAAATTTCGTAACTAAACTTTTTTATTTGAAATTATTAGGAGGGGAATTAACTAAAATACATTTTATTTTTTAATGTTTTATACCACTTTAAAAAAAATTTCAAGTCCTTACAATTCTTGATATGTCTATATATATTCATAAAAATTGGCTATCTCTGCTAAAATTGAAGATGAGATGACCACCGAATTTATGGCAACAATCAGATATTTCTTTGCTTTTTACCAAGAACAGAGATTGGATAATATATGTGCTTTAAATGTGCAGCTAGTTGAAAAAAGTTATAACCTATTCATTGAAAAACAACAAAATGTTTAGTTCACACAAAATAATTGATCCCTAAATAAAATACACTTACTGCCATAGAAAGCAACATTTTGTTCAAATTTGTAGAAACGTAAAATTGCTTCCCGTGAAACAAATATCGAAGATATTTAATTTGTACTTTTATTTACGTCGCTCTAGAGATGCACAATGGGCTATTAGCAACAGTCTGAGAAACATTCCTGGATTCGGAAACAACATACATACGTCACACTCCGTTTCACAGAGAGGACACAGTCATACACCATCGTAATTTTGACCTGAACTGGAGCATGATCAATCTCCGATCCGATACCCCCAGGGGTTTGGATTTGTTATGGGAACTTGGAGGACTTTGTGACTCAGACAGATTTAGTGCGCACCAATCACCATTTTATACAGGTCTTCAGCCGACGGGGATTGAACTCACGACCTCTCAGACATGAGGCCAACGCTCTACCAGCCAGGCTATCGCAACCGTGTGAGAAATTTAATCTGGTCATCTCTCCTCTATGACCATCTGATCTAGACTACATAATCCTATTTTTTAACAAAATAATTTTTTTTAATTTTAACTTGTAGAAACAATAACGATTACAAGACAATAATGTGAATACAACATACATAGATTGCATCGATCCAAAAATTTTTTTATTTCAAAACAATTTTATGGAAAACCGCATTTCACGTGGAACAACCTAACATATTCCAGGTTCAATTTATTGTATTTTCTGTTAAATAAATCACGTTACGAACTCGATATAACGCATTCTAGTATGAAGCTGTGTTATTTGGATTCACGATATTGCATTTCAAAATCAAAGATAGAATACGAGTTATTGATAACGGAAACTATGTAACTTTTTATACGTATGTTCATGAATGTATAAACTAAGAAGGTGGATTTTAGTGATGAGGATATGGAAAGGGAAGAAAATGATTATGGTTTTTGAAATTTTTTTTTAAAACAAACGCATGTAATTCGAAATAAAGATAAAGAAATGGATTCAAAAAATGCCTTTTGCTCGTAATATTTATCATTTTCCCTATTTATTTCCGAATGCCAAGTACGGATCTGCTACTTTTTTTTTTATATCCAAAAGGTTTTTGGGGCTGTTATAAGGATTATTTGTCCATTAAAAATTGCAAGAAAAAAATCCCTAAAAGAGATTTTCGAATTTTTAAAAGGGTTTTTTAGTATCGTAAATATATTCGGGATTTAATTTCTTCTGATCTCGTTTTGCTTCAAGAAAAACATAAATTTGTTTATGATAATACTAGTTATTTTTACTTTGTGGTTCTTATATATTTGCCTATATAATACAAACTGTAACTGTATATTTGAAATTAATTTGTAATAATTAATTTGTAAAGAGATAATAAACTTAGCTTATCTAATACTTTAATGTGGAACTTTTAAATTGTTTGAAGTTTCAAAACTATAAACGCCTATTATCAAGGAAACGATTATTTTGAAATTACGAGGTGATTGTGAAGAAACTTTGCCAACTTGACGAGCATATTGTTCAAGAGAATGAGATAAGATTTTGTAAAAAAAAAAAAAAAATATACTAAGGTAATCGCTCAAGAATAATAGAATATCCAACTTGGTACTTGCACTTCAAGAAGAAGAAGAAGATCATGGATACCCGCACATGTGACCTATGACATCATCACCAGCTGATCATTTTATTTTATTTTATAACCGTCATTGAACAGCCGTCCCAATTTGTTGGGTTTACGACTCCTGATGTTCAACTCTGTAGCCCTGTAATTTTGAACCCTATCTAGAAGATAAGGGAACTTCTGGATCGAAACCGGGTTCAAATCACACCAATGGCTGGTCGATACGAATTTGACTTGCACCAACCACAGTGCTGACGTGAAATATCCTCAGTGGTAGACGAATCACGGGTTAGAGTCCCTTTGCCGTCGGGCTGACCTTGGGAGGTTCTCGTGGCCTTCCTCTCCATGTAACGCAATTTTGGGTTAGTTCCAGCTGATCATTCATAAGCAAACTGGCTTGTTAAAGTTGAGCAAAGTTTCTCCTCGTAAGTTGGAATATTAATTAACGTGAAGTTAATTAAATACAGCGCCGAATTGCAAATCGAATTTATTAAAATGTAATTCTTCCTCGTCTTTTGCTTAACTTTATTTCACGACGCTATTTCTTTATTTCAAAATAACAATTGAAATGAAAAGCTTAAAAACAATCGCTTTTTGGCTATCTCTATTGAGCAAAAGGAGCAGTTTTTTTACAAAGTAGTCAACGATGCAGAAATCTGCACCGAACATAAGATATAAATTATGATCTGAAGAATCCCGTGTTCCTAAAATTTGGACAGATACAGTCCTTAATTTTAGGAAAAATGGTATGGGCATTATAAACTATCTCGTTTCAGCAGAAGAAATTAGAACTATAAATTTTGTTTAAAAGTTCAAGCTGTAAATTTTGATTGTGTTGCTTTATTACAGCAGCTTTCTATCACAACTTTTAAAGATACGAATGTGTCGTAGTAGCTCAGAGGAAAGAGAATCGAATTCTGGTCCAAAATGGCCATGATCCTCGATTTCGCTAAGACCAGCCGTGTACATGTGACATGCATGCTTGTAAATTCTGAAGAATTAAAAGTCTTATGGTCAGACGTTGATGAAGGGCAAGGGTACAGGAATCCCTTCACCTTCAGAACTATATTTAAATTGAAAAAGTGGCCTCACGAATGAGTGGTGATGTTATCTATCCGTGGGGTTTTGGGATAAGACACTTTTACTCTTGCGGTGCTCTCTTGTCTAATAAAAGGCTCACTTTCCAGAATTAATTCGAAAAAGGCCAATGGCTATGGCGAGCTAGGCTTATTCAAGTGTCATTAGAAACAACAACAAAGCATGATACTGTACTAAAAAAAAGTTTCACGGTCATATCTATTACGCAAATCTTGAATTTTATGACATTAAGGTACAGATTACAAGTTCCAGCAACTCTTGTCTTAAGATTCAAACTACAATCTTAATAAAATTATAACTAACTGGTATGACCACTATTGAAGATTTCATTTGCAAGCTGAAAACTAAAACAGTAAATGTTGTTAAAGAATTAAAATTCGACTGTTTCTTGACGACAGCTTCCGGAACAGTCCCAAAGATATGACTGTTCTTTACATAATAACTATTACTTTAAATAACGGAATCTCTAACATGCAATCTCCAAGCGTTAACTTGGCCCAAACTTTTAGTCTGCCGTTAAATCGTAGCGCTCAGGGATTTAGGAAATAAACCTTTTATCTCTAATTTCATTTAATGAAGAATAGACAAATATTGTTACACGTAAAATTGCGTTATTTCGTAACCTCCTTGGATAAAGGCTGCTGCAGGATAATAATTTCCGGGAAATGCCGGCACAAAATGTCGACGCAGAAGGCATTTAGTTTACTGCCATTATGAACAAAAGATTCTGGAGTTAATTTGTTTTTAACTCTAAGAGAAAACAATTTGTGATGGGCGGGCAATTTCGGAGGAATTTTCTTAACCTTGTCATATTTCGATTAAAAATGTTTTATATTTTCTATAAATTTGATTAAGAAAACCTTTGAAAGGCCTTAAAATTTAAGCTTTATCATCAAACTAAATGAAAACACTAATGAACAAAATTAAAAATTCTTTTTAATACCTAGTATATATTAAACCAATATACATAGCTAGCTGTTGCCTACGACTTTGCTCTCACATAAGTACTTAATTTTAACTATTTTCAATTGACGTCTGCGATATTGTCAAAAATCTCTGTGTATTGGATTTTAGTAATAATTTAAAATCTAACCATTAATTCATACAAACCACCGTAAGTAAGACTTAAAAAAGTATATATATATATATATATATGCATGGTGAAAGATCAAATCATGGCAACGGGATTGAAGTCTGATAGCATTCGAAGAAAATATTGTTACAGCATATCTAAATAGACTTTAACCTTTAGCCTAAACTTAATCCTCATTTTTCTTTTCCCCTTAATACTTTTCATCGTGCTTTATAAATTTCAAAAAACATCTAACTACGAAAGCATAATAGAAATTTTAAAATTAAGGCATGTTTTAATTGCATTAAGACATTTTTTATTATGTTATAACAATTTAATCAGTTCCGACGATGTTATCTCTCACAACATTTCCCCATCTCTCTTGCTAACTCTCTTAAATCGCACTTGTGTACTCGACCAATGAAAGCAATAATGAAAGCATAAGGTTAAGTTCCAGCATACTTTACACGCTTGGCGCGATTTTGAGCAAAGTCTATAACACAAAAATGGTGCGTTGACGTTTGTCCCCAAAGTCTTGCTAACGTCGAAAAGACGTTTTTACGATTGTCGATAAGAATTGACAAAAACCTAGAAACTTGACTTAGGTTGAAAATCACAAATGCATAAGCATTCCCTGAAAAATAGCATACAAATAATAAAAAAGCAACAACCCACAGAATCTCGCCAAATCTACAACTACAGATTGCGAACTTTACGAACCTTCCGAACCTCGCCAATGTCACCAAATCCTCCACACATCATATACTAGGATTACAAATATAATACAGCTCTTTTTCATAAAATATAAATTAATTTATGTTTAAAGTTTCTAAACATACACTAAAATATTGATCTCTAACAATATAAATCTTTACAATTATTTCAATCTTAAGGGTTATTAAACTTTTCTAATTGATACCGAAATTTCTGAACATAGCGTAACACTTAAAAAAAAAAAGATAACTTTGCTTTGTAGTCAAAAACTTAACAACTAATTAATACTATTTTACCTAAATTCTAAATAATACTAAGAAATATTCTCAACTTGAACTCTTTAACTTTAAGCTTAACATTCCATCAAACTTTTAAAGCTATTGTCGCGGTAGCTAATCGTCGTGACAATCTGAACAAGTCTGCCTGGACAGTCCACTCAATTATATTATAAAATAAACTAGAACTATATATATATTTATTTTCGAAGTTTTAAGATGCTATTTTAAAAGACACAGTATGTGATGCCAAGCCTACATGGAAGAGCAAAACAATTTTATATGATTAATTGCTGGTGAAATTTACTACAACATATTGTGCTTATGTTAACTTTAAAAAGGAGGTGAATCCTAGAATACCCCACCCCTTGGCAATTTTTTTAAATCTCGCCAAACTTTATTTCCGGAAGGCATTTCAGGAAGATTATTTTAAACGTCAGATCACACCGCCAAAATTCTTAAATCCGATTGGTTATTTAATATGTATACCTACGCGAAAGTTGGATAACGTTAGAAAGAGGTAAAGGGGTTTACTTTTTCTCCATTTATGCTTCCGATAGCTGGTTGTTACAATTATCGTTATAATTTCATTTATTCCGCTATTATTTAATTTTTGATTTTTTGTTGTTGCTTGGTACCGGTTAAAATCGCCAACAAATGGACAATTTAGTTTTTTTTTCTTTTTTTAATAATCAAAAAGCAACGTTGATCTCAGTAATAATCACCATCTTGGTGTGTTTTCAAAAAGTTCATAGACAATTTCAGAACTTTTTATTGGTTCAGAACTTTTAATACCATCACCAACATGGTAAGCAATTCAAGGATTTTACCTTAAAAATTAGTATTTCAAAATAAGTGTCGCCACACTACATGAATTTTTTTCTAAATGATCTTAATGAATGCTTCGTTCTTTCAACACCAAAACTTCTAACTAAAACCTGTGTCGAAACAAAACATCAGAATTTAAAAAAAAATTAAATTTCAAATGAGAACTTTTGACATTCAATCAGTTTCTATTGCAAAATGAAAAAATAGATAAGCTATACCGAGTATTAAAAAGGCTATCATTATTAATCATTTTTTCTGTTACGGCGTCTCCTCCACCATTTCATTCACACTGTTCTTGGATGTAAACTCAAAAAAAGTTCTAAAAAAATCGACGTCGCCCCCCCCCCATCTATCTTATGGTGCTGCATCAATGTAATGCTTATGTTAGCTTCTAATGATTGCTTCAGGGGATTTTTGATTTTCACACCTTCATTTAAAAACACCTCTCATGGTTGTTTAACAAATTCGTTGTCGCTAGATCTCAATTTATTTAAAAGCCTTTATTATAAGGAATTAAAATAAATCTCAATTTTTTTATTCAGATGATAATATATAATAACATAATGTACTTGATATTCGATAAAAAGAAACAATGATATTTATTCAAAACTTTGAGAAGGGTATATCTTCTCTACTAGTCATAAAAAAATGGGTGAATAACAAAAAAATTGATAATTACCAAGTAATGAGTCAAAGAGTAACATTTTATTATATACTATTAGAAAATTAGGTAAATTTCACAGTTAGGAAAATGCAATGATTTAATCGGAAATTGAATAAAAGTGCTAGATATTTTTTTTTTCCGCTGGCATGTCATATTTATGACTAGTTCAACTAGTAGCCATAGTCTTGGAGTGTATTAGCATAGTTTTTTGAAATTAGCACCAATATTAAAATCGGTAAGAATAGAAAATCATTATACTCTAAGTATGAAATCTGTGGCGTTAACTGTCACTTCGATTATTAAACATGAGTTCACTGGC
Organism: Parasteatoda lunata; assembly: GCA_949128135.1. Classification (NCBI taxonomy): domain Eukaryota; kingdom Metazoa; phylum Arthropoda; class Arachnida; order Araneae; family Theridiidae; genus Parasteatoda; species Parasteatoda lunata. The sequence goes on from OX421973.1 coordinate 84,145,850, forward strand.
ATATAATATGCTGTTTTTAAGGTTATTGTTGTTTTCGCAAAAGTTATTAATAACCATTATGCTTTGCCAATTAACTTTGCTATCCTAAAATTTGAATTACAATCCCCAGTTTTTTTAGAAAATAATTTATATATATATATATATATATATAAACTATTGTTATCATTTATTTTGTTAGATTGGCATAAGTAGCAATTTAAGTTGCGTTAAAAATTAGTTAGACGTTAAGTATTTATTTAGAATAATTTTATATTTTTACAGACATAAAATCTTAATCTCGAAGTAATTATTTAGATTTATTTTTGATCCTTTATAAGATGACTGTACAAATTTCTTTGCTTTGTAATATTCACTCCAATAATATACTATTGAGGAGCCTATTGATAGATGAAGGTTGTCATTGTTAACACCGTCATTGTAAATATTGGTCCCCACAAGTTAACACCGAGAAGTTTCAAAGATTTGTAAAGAACCCATAATAAGTTACGTATTGAAGCAATTCAGAAAAATGGCAACCTTATTTAAAGTTCATGCAGTTATATTTCAAGCAATGTTGATTTTTTTGGAGAAATTAATCACTGTTATTTACTTGCCAAATTTTTTTATTTATTTAGTATTGGCATTTTATCAATATATAAATAACTTTCAAACTATTGTTTTGTAATTATTTTGATTATGAATAGACCAATGTTAAAAATGTTCATCATTGTAATGTTTAAAGAATCGAAAGAAAATTCCTTTAAAAAAATATTTTAATGAACTGCCATACTTGTTTTTCGATTTTTTCGAACCCGTAAAAATTTTATGGAAAAAAAAAAACAAGAAAATTATTATTTTATCAGAGATTTTTATTATTTTATTCTCATTATTATGCTCGTAATTCATGAAGTGTACACTTTTAAGTAAGACTGTTGATGAGAAATTAAACTGGTTCATATTTTGTAATAGAATAGAAATATTTATCAGACATCATTCTATTGCAAGACTGAACTTATCGATTGAAGAGGAATGAGCTGATCATTTCTTCCATAATTCGTTACTCGTAACACCTGGAGGGGTAAAGGGAGCTACAAGCTGATCAACCGAATTCATTAACGTGTGAAGCAAGATGGATGAGTGACTAAATCGACTTCCAACCTAACTTTATTGGTCGCCATACCTCATTTTTCACAGCTTCCCAAAATAGTTACATAAGATTGAATTACTCTTCTGGCTCTTCCATTGAATAGTAGGAGCAGTTTTAAAGTGGTACTTCAAACTCTTAATGTGAAAATAAAGTTCAATTTACAAAAAAAAAAAAAAAAAAAAAAAAAGTTACAGTGAATGTTCGTTATAAAAGTACCGTTAGTATTTTTAAATTCTAAAGTTTTTGCTTTAACAAAAATGATAAAGATTGATTTTTTTTTTGTAAAAAAAAATAATAATTAAGTAATCAATACAATCAATAATTAAGTATTAAGTAATATCGCAACAGATCTCGTTTTTTCTGTAATATAACTGAGTTTTTTTGATTAATTATTCTAAAGAAATTATGTTCGGAAAGTTATAGATATTTTAAAGACTCGGGAAATTGCTAAATTTCTCATAATCGATAAATAAGCGCATAATTATTTTTTTTTACTTACTAAAATATTTTAATTTGCTAGATAAGTTTGCCTGTACGCTTTTTTTTCATATAATTTCGCACGTGAAGTCCTAAGAATCCTTTTATACCTATCTTTGCTGCATCAGTTAATGGTTTGAACCTAAATGACAACTTCTTTTGGCTATTGATTTTTAATTCTATCGCTTATTGCTCGCATGCTGCATACAAAGAATATGCTAAAGATTATTTTTTATTACTTAGCAAAATATATTAATTTACCATTTGAATTTGCATTTTCTCCAGCAATTTCAGTTCAAAAAAGAATCCTTTTATACCTATCATTGCCGATATTCTTTGTAAATGGTTTGAACCTGATTTTTATCTTCTTCTTACGTCCATTTTAGATTGTATGGGGTATTGCTTGTAAGCTGCATACAAAGAATTTCTTAAATATATTTTTTATAAACTATATTAATATACGAAATCAACTTGTATTGGCGATTTTTTTTCAATGTAAGTTCTCCTAAATTTTCAGTTCGAAGAATCTTTTTATACCTATCATTGCTGATATTCTTTGTAAATGATTTGAATCAGGCGGTCATCTTTTTACTTTTCATTTTAGATTGTTTTTTGGTTATTTTCCTATACTGATGCATACAAAGAATATGTTATAGAATGTTCAAACCAGTATTATCATATTCTGAAATATAAAAGCAATCTCAGAGAGAATTCAAGTGTTTATGAGAAAAGCAAGGTAAATGCTCTCTGTACTGCTAAATACAGTAGGTTGTAAAAGAGCTGTATTTCTTTACGGTCAGATGATTACGAAAATACTTTTTAATCTTCTCGATTATTTTTACTTCAATAAACTGTGGTGCAAAATATTGGTTGGGAAACTCAGCGTAATATTCACTCCAGTAATTAAAAAAATTTAGTTAAAAGAAATAAGAGAATTAAAAGTGTATTTTTTAAAATTGAGTTTTTTTTTCGTTTCATTTATTTTTCAGCTCATTTTTAACATGCTTGCATAATTTATTTTTAAAAGAATCTCCACATCCTTGTCGAATAAGAAAAAATTGTTTTATTTATCGGGCTTTAATTACCTAAAAATATTATTCTCATTTAACTAAAAATATTGATGCACAATTGATATATTATATATAATACATACATAATATATAATATACACATTATTTGCTTTAATATACACATAATATACAATATACTAACACACAAATAAATAATGTTATGAATTTTGTAACTTCACCACTCTTAACTCTTTGATTAACAGTTAAATATACGCAACAGTTATATTACTGAACACACTTAGTATTTACTGAACACACTTAGTCAGTAAAATTCAGAATCACGATTGGTGCATATAATATGTAGTTTCGAAACATAGTATCGGGACTATTCAGTGCATTCTTAATAAAGTTATAAGTTATAGTAAGTTCAATACCATATTTCTTTTATAAAGCCGGTGATAATAATGGTTTCTTTTATAAATATTAATATCGTGTAATAAAACATAAAGAATTATTTGCACGCTAGTTCAACTCTTAATAACATTAAGGTTAAAGCGAATTTTCTCGATTTGCTTTTAAATTTGTTCGAATTCACTCGATTTGTATTAAAACGAAGAAAATAATTCCGAATAGATTCCGATCTGTAGGTTTTAAATAAACATTCAAGATTACGGAAAATTTAAAAAAAAAGGATAAGATTTTGTATCCTATAGTTTTTTTTCTTGATTTCATGCTTTTTGTTATCACCAAAAAAACGCCCAGGGAAAATCTTAATTTTTCATAAAGTATTTGTTTAGCTTATTTGATGATAAAGCACTTTTGTATTAGTTACTTTCAACTTTTTAATACATAAAAGTTAATTTGTGAATTTTGTTCCATTTTTAAACTTTTAATCATTCGTCAAAAAATATATCCATGTAAAGTTTATTTTATTTTGAAATATTTCAAGGTGCAAGATTTTTGAAAAAATCCATAGATGTTTAAGTTGATCATAACGCTGAATCTTCTAGTAGTAACAGACAAAAATGTCCATCATGGCAAAAGAAAATCAGAAATTCATACCATAAGTTGTCAGTTTCTAAAGGAAAAAGAGTAGGGATTTTATAAGGGAAAAAAGAAATCCATGAGATAGTCGCAGCAGATTTGGGAAATGTATTTCCCTATTGAAAAGTTTTCTTGACAGCCTGTTACAAAGGTTTCTGAAAGGAAGTCTTCTAGATATTTGACACTTCATGCCTCTTCTCTTCACTTGATTTCATCTTTAATTTAATATTTGTAACCTATCACAATTTTATAGAATATTGTAGACAGATATGATTGAAGGAAACGTGAATTAATGATTTAACTTTAAAAGCAATGGTATTTTTCATGTCTGTATTGGTAAATTTTAGTTATTATCTTTTAAATTGCATTGCTTTTTTGGAAACTAAGACTATTTATATAATTACAAACAAATTAGCTTTCAAAGAATATTAAATTTCCAAGACAAGATTATTAGAAACATCTAGATAAAAAAAAGCATATCCTAAGTCTTTACCAGCAATAAATTTTTTAAAAATTGTCATTAGAATTGCCTAAAAATTTTAATATGACGCTTAATAAAAGGTACATTAAAATAAAATAAAAATAATATTCATGCTAAGCAATAGTTCTTACCGAAGTTCTTTCCTGCAAAGGACTCCGCACAATCTTACAAAAATTGATTCTCTGTGAAATTGGCAGAAAATTTAATGTTGTAATTCAAAACATCCGGTGGCTGAGTGGTAGCTCTTCGCGATGTCGTGCCGCAGGTCCTTGGTTCGATCCTCAGGTTGGGCAAGGTTGACCCAGTCTTTCATCCCTTCAGTGGATCGATAAAATGAGTACCAAGCATGCTTGAGAGCTAAACACTGGGGGTTCCGCGTTGGGCTGACCTCCCAACCAGAACTGCTCTTGCACCCCAGAGCCCAAAGGTCAAGAAAATTGATATGAACACTGTAAGCCTAGGCCCTCTATGGAGCCACTGAGTTTAGTTAAATTCAGTTCAAAATATTTTGATAAAGAGTTCTCCTTGATACAAAGTCGAAAAATAGTTAGTTTCTGAGATACGAAGTAGTAATTCTCAATTCTCTATAACCGCCACAACATTCGCATTAACCACTGTGCACCATGTGGAGGTTGTCAGATTGGATTTTGCACATGTTATAGCTCTTATAAGGGCTGATTGTTTGAACACAAAAGTTACTTGGATGCATACAAACATATATAGTTACGCATAGACATAATTCGCCATCATTTATTTGAATATTATTTACATTTTGCTGGGGATGTTGATTCGATGCATCATAGATACATTCTATTAATTTTGTAGATGGATACTCTATACCGTGCATTTCTTAAAAATCAAATAGCACTCGTAATGTGTGCGCGAGTAACCACTGTCCAACGCAGCTGTATAGGCTATACCGTTGGCTATAACTTTTATGTTTAAGTCTCCATAATATTTCGAAAACTATCCATTTTTCGACCTTGTGTCAATGAGAACTTTTTCCTAGAGTATTTAGAATCAAAACACATAAAGTTTTCAACCGATTTGAAGGAAAATTAATTTCCATAAGATTTATGCGGGGTCTTTTATGTAAATCCACTTGAATACTGAGCTGATATAAAAGTAAAGACCTGAAAATAGTTAAGCGTTGAAAACATGAAATTATAGTCATTAATCTGGAACAATAAGATTGTCTAACTATTAAAGTCTTCTCTAACTATTAAAGGTTTCTTGGAGAAGCGCTTTCTTGTTATTTGCTTTTCTCCGTTTCGGGGAAATATGAATACAATATATCTTCGTTTATTGAAACATTAGCTTCGATTCTTTTCAAGTGGGTTGCTCGAGAAATAAGATTTATAAATGGGAATTCGATTTCAAAAACAAGTGTTCTCATTTGTTCGATACGTTTCGTCATTTTCCCCTCTAGAAATGTTCCCTCTTAAATAGGGAATTAAATAATTCGAAAATACAATAGTTTGGTTTATTTGTTTTAGCGAATGCTGTTAAACAAGGCTACGCGAAGCAAATAATTTTATTGGAAAAGCATGCTAGTTTTGATTAATTAATATATTAAACGTCTTTACTTTTTAGGAATATAAACAATACATTTCTTTCTTTCTATCTATTCTTTCTTTGGATTCATAACTATCACTCGTATAGGCAATAAGTGTATATGCATAACATGATGTATTCGTATGTGTACGCATAATACGGTAACAAATGTTTTTCAATTTCCTTGAATGGTAAAAGTCTAGACGTTTTGAATAAATGTTAAGTAGTTTTTCTTTCTCCATTATTCTGCCTGCATCAGGTTGTATAAGACGAATGCTCAAATTTGTTCCTGAGTCTTATCATTTTTAAATAACAGTAGGGAGTGATTATTTTGTTGCATTTATTCAAACACTTGATCTTATCTATTTCGGGTGTGAAGATTTCAAATCTGAATTCAGTTTTGCTCTTCATCTGCAGATTTGTTTAAAATGGCATTTTTTGCCTATTTTTTGTAGTAATGTACAAGTAAAAAAGTAATGTATATGCTCGTAGTAATGTATATGCTTTTGTAGTAATGTATATGCTCGATATAACAGGATGTCACGCAAATGTTGGGGCAAGCTTTTAAGGGAGTTAGGCATAAGGATTAAAGTTACATTAGAACTCATGTCCGGAAATGTCACACGTGACTAGGGGCGCTTTTCCATTATGACCAGTTCAGAAGTATACGAAGAAGCAGTTCGTAATAGAGAAGCGTCCCTACCGGCATATGACGACATTTTTTAACACGCGTTTCTATGAAATTTTAATCTTGGTGATGTGCCATAAGAAATTTGTCGCAACGTTTATGTGAAACTCTGTTGTATATAACGTTATTAATCTTGTTAACTTCGACAAAAATAAACTAAAAATGTTATTTGAAAATAAACTGTGCTTTGGGGAGAGAAACTGATTGCAGATTTTAAATCAGGGATACGAAAGTATCAAAGATCGTTTAAAAAAATCTCATGTAAAAAAAAAAAAAAATAAATAAAAAACTTTTTCTTAGTGTAATTTTTTGTACCAATAGCGTAAGGGCATTGCTAAAAGTTAGTGAAATAAATCACATCCATTGAACACAACGTGATTATTTTATAAGAAAATTCCAATTATATATTTTGCATGTTAAAGCACAAAACTTTTTTAAGGTTCTTTCTGACGCTCGATTTACAAAGGCCACAGTTTTCTAAAAGTTTTGCCAAAAGTTTAACCATTAAAATATTATAAATCTTTGTTCATATTTACAACTTTTCGACGGATTTCATGAATTTAATAGTTGAATCCAGAATGGACACATTTTTTTCATAGACGCGCTTAATTATGATTAACGATACTGACATTTAAATTTCACTTCCTTTTTTTCGAAGAATGATTTTAAAAGACAACAAAAAAATGTTGTCATCTATCTTTTCTTGGATTCATGTTCGTAAACTTGAACGATACGCATCAAAATGCAGGTGTGAGAAATTTTTGAGACATGTCGCAAAATAATTTAATTCAAACTTGTTCCTACCTTTTTTAAACCGAAATTGAAGAAAATTATCATATTTCTTCTACTTGATTGCACAATTCTACAGTTCAATTTAATAGGAAAATTTGCTGGGTATTAACATCTTATCAATGATATATCAAATTTGCTACATATTAAGGTTCAACGTTGTACGTGAACCATAATATACAGCAAATATGTAGTATCATGAAATTTTTTTTTTGTACATATTATGGTACATTGTTCTACCATTATTTTTATTTTCAATTGAAAAGCAGCGAATAATCAAATCTATACATTGATATGAAACGTTACAATGTTATCATACACGGAGAAAATATTTATGGTAAAATTATCACACTAATGCAATGACATTTCTGGTTCAACTTAATTCTGGTTAATAAAACAAAAACATATGTAACCAAATAATGGTTTTATGTAGTACATAAGAAACCAAATCAATGGTTTTAATACATGTGGTATTTAAACCATTAATTTGGTAATTGTTCCGTTCATATAATAACGGTTTACTGGAAATTATATTTTTCAGAATTACAACTGCAGTGTACAGATTGGAACATTTTAGAACAGTATTTTATGTATGGTAAGTTTATTTTATTTTTGTTTTACTTGATTGGAAGATTGGTCTTTTACTCAAAATTACTGCTACCTGTGTGATTTTGTTAAATTAGTGATTTCATGCGTTAACTACTAATAAGAAAAAATATATATATAACTGTTATAAGGTAATAAAGTTTAGAGAAAAAATATATGACATTAAAAGTGATTCGTCATGTGAAGTTTCGTTAAATTAATGATTTCAAGCATTAACTGCTAATAAGAAAAAGAGTATAGTTTTAATAAACAAAATAAAGAGAAAAATATTAATTTAAAATAATACTTGAAAGGGGTAAAGTTTTATAAAAATACCCTATTCGAAAAGAAAATATCAACTAGTTGCTGAAAGTTGTCTTTTTGGTACTTTAAGGAAGTTTTGGTTAACCAAAATTAAGATGAAACAATTACGCTTAACACATAATTTTTCCCTATTAAATCAATAATTGAACGATTTATCGCAAAAAGAGTGTAAGTAAATAAAAAAAATCTCTTTTGATATAATGTTTGAAGTAGATTTAAATGTTGAGTTACTAAATAATCGGTTTTGTCGTTTTACAAAATCAATAAAGAACATGTAAAAAAAATACCGTTTTGAAATTACTTTATGAAAATAAGTTTTATGATAAAAAAATATAATTTACACGATTCTGTGTAATTATTTTTTAAAAAAAATCAATGTTCTAATATGTAGTGCATGTCTTTTTTTTTTTCTTATTGCTCCATAGATCAGTTCAGTTCATTAGTAACACATTCTTATAATCAGTTACCGTTAATAGAATGCTTCTTATAGGACATTGACACATGAAGAAGGAACGGCAATAGGTTACCTAACAAATACAAATCAGTTTATCAGAATTAATTCCCCAGATACCCTAAAGTATGGAATCCCTGGTCTAGATCTAGATCAATTATGCAATTGCAGGTCTAGGAGAGAACTAGAGCGCATCGTAATTAAATTGTATACTCCAGGGGTAAAATAGTGCAAATAACTGATTAACTTTCCAGAAAATAAGTTTCAAATTCGTGGCACATCTAATTCTCTAAGGAATTTTGATTATTAGTTCGTCACATTGTGCTAATAGTTATTTTGGCTCAACAAGTGTGTACAGCAATTGATCCTACAATAGTTTAAAAGTAATTTATTGATTTTTGAGTCAGCAAACAGAGAGAGAGAGAGAGAACAAAATTGAAATAAAATGTTTTCCTCTTGGCAAAATAATATGTTTTGATAGGAATTTTTGGAACTGTATGAAATGCTAACTTACAGTCAAAATAATCTCTTAAAATTTTTTAATATTAGAAATGGTGCAATGCTTGAATTGCTTTAAATTGTTTAAGTATTTCCTCTTCCAAATAACTAACAGACACTTTTTGTTAATCAAACCTATCAGAGAGTTTCAATTACGAGGAATCCCTTACTGTGAAACATATTTTGTTCCAGTGCAACAAACTTAAACCTCTGAGATAACGCCATTTTGGTAGCCTCTATTGCTGCATTCAATTGCCTTTATTAATTAGAAATAAATCTTTCAATGAATTATACCTCAAAGACACGGGTTTTCCTACATCAATTTAGCTTTTAATTTAAAAAAAAAAATGTTTTTAAACCCATTTGTTAGTGTACAGCCATAAATGCTTTTGAACCAATAACTATTAACAAACTTTTTTTCCAATGCCCACCTGGGGAATGACCTTTCGTCAATACATGCATCTGTAGGGCAGTTGTTGGTCACATTTTTAGGGGCACCATATTAGGCGGGCCAACGTTGCTCCCACAGTAAGGGCAGATAGTACAGAGAATGAAAGAACATCCATGCTTTGCCCGGGATTCGAACCCAAAACCTTTCTGATGCAAGGCCAGTTCCATGACCCCTACACAGTCCGTTCTGCATATTAACTACCTAAATTCGCGTGTTATCTAGCAAAACCATATGCTTTAGCAATCCTATAGCTTTTCGACACTGCTGCCATCTTGCAGTGAAACTATGAACTATACACATTATTTAATTAAGCCAAGTGTCAGAAGTTGTTTCATTATTTTCTCATTTTGGGTTGAGTTGACTTCTATAGAGTTTCTTCTTGGAAAGAAAAAGTGAAGATTCCTCACCAACAATCGGTTTTAAAGATCCGATTAACCATTTCTATGAGGTGAGGCGTCTTTTCTAGCATTGTTATAAAATATCTAAAAACTTTAGATTCGTAATAACTTTTTTTCTGCTCTACACTGAGAAAAACATTATAGTCCAAACTACTAGAAAATGGTAAAATATACCATGTTTCTCATTTTTTAGGAACTCCAAAAAGCTTGATAATTTTTACTGAAACGCTTTGGTAATGGCTTGATAACGCTTTAGTAAAATTTACAATAAAATATGGTTTTTTATCTGAAATAACGTAGTGAGACTTGGTAATATTATAATACCTTAGAGCATGCTGTTAAAACCATTTATTCGTTTAAATTTACTTATCAGTTCTGTATTTTCAACTAAATCTGTGCAATAAGAACTATAATTTTGAAAACCAGAATTTCCGGTTAACTTACCATATGAACGAAAAATTTACCGAACATTTTTGTTGTTATTGTCTATATCAGTGCTAAATTGTCTATTGAAGATTATTACCACTGTGCTAGAGAGAAATTGCAAAATGAATTTTGAAGCGTATGTTTTGGTTTTATTATCCAAAATTATGATTTTTTTCCCCTTCTTTTTTCGCCTTTTTTTCTTTATGAGAGATATCATTAACCTACAGTGCAATTATTTTACCAAATTCATTTCTTTCAGTAACCAGAGTACGTGTTTATGAATACCACGTGTATAATGCTCCCATGTTTTAAGAACTTCTCACGAACAATTCCAATATATTAAGTATTGTTCACTGTTTTCTACTCAAAAACATTCTTGTGTGAAAGCGTTACATCAAGAAATCAAATTTTGAGGATTATTCCAGACTTTAAGGGATGTGAATTTTTTTCTCACCAGAATTCCCGGTAAACCGTTTACCATGTAAACGGAAAAATTACCAAATTTAAGAACCGTATATTTTCGTTTTATTGACCAGAATCATGAATTTCATTAGCAAAGTTGTCATTTTTTTTTACCAGTATGGTAATTTTAAGAGGAGTTTTTTCTCCTTAATTAAAAAATGAGTTCGTTTAAAAAATTATTCCATTTCATCCGTAACCAGGTGCTTTTGTTTGAATTATTAAATTTTATTCTTTCATCGGAAATTAAAAACATAAGCCATAAATTTATAAAATTAGTTAACAAGAAGAAAAAATATAAAAAACACTTTTAACACAAGCAACTTTTATTTGAAAAATTCCATTTCATTTTCTTCACGGAATGGAGAAAAAAAAATCATCACGAACAAACGTTGTTTTTTTGTTCCAATTTTAGTTAACTTAAAAGGAATTTTCTTTCGGAAGACGAAGAAGGCAATTTTCTTTTAGCTCCTCTAATGAAAACTGTCTTTCAAGTCCTTACTAAGACGTAGTAGCAAAAGTAAAATAAAAGTATTGAATGCTAAGACACAGGGAGTGTTCCGGACCTGGTAGATTGATGATTTTCATGGTTAAAACCTTGTTATTACAATCTTTGTCGCAATCTTCGTTTTGTTGGAATTTCTTTTAGAATTTTCGAAGTTTCATCCTTCTTATGTTTATCTAACGTTATTCGGGTGACTTTTTTTTTTTCTCTTGACTTGTAAACAAAGATTCTTAAAATTTGCATTATATTTTATTCAAAAACTAGTCCCCCTTTTCTTTAAGTTTTCTCACATTTCGAATTTCAGCTTTTTTGTTACGTATAATACTTAATTCCAAAGAAATCTTTAATTTAGGATTTTCTATAATTGGAAAGAGAAGTAAAGCATACACGCAACAGCCCGTTGTGGGCCAGAAGGGTAAGGCTGCACAATTTAATGACCAACGGCAAGATTGCGGTAATGTGGTCAGCATTAAGTGAGAAGAGGACCAGCTCTCTTATGCCCCGATATAAACCTGTTCCGGAGGCACCGGTTAACTCCATCGAGGTTTGGAAGTATGAAAACAACCTGCCTCCTAACAAAGGGTCCCTCCTTCCTCACCCCATAAACAACCCCCTTCCCCTCCACTCCCAACAAGCACCTCTCTGAAACCTGGCATAATATTGATGCTACTGTTTTCCAGGTATTCGACTTTGTAAGCAACATAGAATATTTCAAGTAGTATATAAACGTATGGATACATGTGAACCTTACCAATGAGGCTTAGTCATTGAGGCTGGCCACAATAACCATGCCACACTCTCCCGTTCATAAGGTGGGCCACATTCACACATCACACCACAGAGGATAACACAGAGCGAAACGTCAAGCATCCAATGGCTTCGCAGTCTGGCACGTTAAACACTCGGCTTTCAAGCAGGCATATTTAAAAATAAAAAAATAATTTTAAAAAAAATTGATTTTTGCGAATCATTTTATTCATTTAGAAAAAAAAAGGATTTATTTTGTAGAAAAGCTGGTTGTTTTGTATCAATCATACTTTTTCCCGTATTGTTATTGGAAAAAATTTTTTTATTTAAATTTTAATTTTTGATAATTTGATTTATTTGACAAAATCAGAATCACGCATTAAAATAATTTGTAAACATGCTTCCTTAATTACACGTGAATGTTATTAACGATTAAATACAAAAAATAAATGTTTGGCGCATGGACATGCTAGTGAATTATTAATTGTATGCTGAGAGGATACCAAAGTAAAGAAAGAAGAAAAATAAATTAGATAAAATAAAAAAATATCACATAGGAACGCAAAATGCCATCAATTTTCGTATTTTCTTAAAATTATATACAAATTAAATACAAGAAAATGTAACATGAAAGTTAATTTATTTTATACAAAGCCAAAGCAAAAATAAGGAATTCTTTTGGAAAAAAAATAGCGTACCAGTTTTAGGCTCGCTGAATGACTAATGCTAAGAAATTAATTTTTTATATACTTTCGTGTTAGTCAGGTGAAAGAAAAATCCTGACTTTAACCAGTGCAAGACTTAACAAATTTAATAATGCAAGACATTTAATTTTTTTCCTCAATACAATGACCCTCTTTAATTTATGTACTTAAAACGAAGTAATTTTTCATAAATAATTTTCAAGTATTAGTGTACTTAGTTTAATTTACTTGCGATTGTATTTAATATTGTTTCTTAAATATAAAATCCTATTCCACTGATAAAAAAGTATAGTCAAAACTACCAGAAAATGGTAACTGTGGGGATAGTACAAATCGACAATGTCAGCCTTCATCTATGAAAAGGTATCTCAACATAGAATCGAGTTTGCATGTCTTATTTACTAGTGAATGGGGATTATATTTTTGTAGTGGCAGATACACTACAGTACTCCCCCACCATAATTATATCTGTGATAGCATTCGGTGAACGGATACCACTAGTTGATTCATTGCTGTTTTGTGAGAAGCCAGGAGATCTGTATTAAGATCACCATACTTTTGAGTGTTGATCGTGAGAACTGTATTAAGTTCACGGTCGTGGTTGCTCCTTTGTTGCCTTTTAACAGTCGAGTGTCTACGTTGTACGTGAAGAAGACTGAGTAGCAATAGCGTGCGAAGGATAATGTTGCTGTCACAAGCAGCAAGTCAACTGCTCAATGTAGACCATCCATCGAAGTAGGCGCGTTCAAATAGTAGTGAGCGTTGCTGTCAAGATAGGTGTGCTCGTTTTAAAGTGGGAGTTTCTGTCAAGGTAAGCATGTTCACATCGCGTCCGAAGGTCACCAATGTGGGGAGAGTACAAATCGACAATGTCAACCTCCATCTATGAAAAGGTACCTCAACATAGAATCGAGTTAACATGTCTTATATACTAGTGAATGGGAATTATATTTTTGTAGAGGTAGATACACTGCAGTAACATTTACTGTGTTCCTGGCACTATGGCACCAGAAAGTTCAGCACTTTTTACCGAAGAGCTTAAGTAATGATTTTGGTAAAACTAATAATAAAATATGGTTTTATAATATGTGATTAAATTTGGTAAATGTGGTAAAGTTTGGTCATTTTATTATAATACCTCAGAGCAGTGTTTCCCAAACTTATGACTTTTGTGTCCCCTTTCTAAAATTTTAGTAACGCTGTGTACCCCTAATAAAAAAATTAATGTATTTTTTTTAAAAATATGTTTATTTAGAATGGAGAATAAAGTTAAAAATCGCAACTGGTTGTTGACACCATAGAGTTGATAAAACTACCAGTATTTCAACTCTATGGTTGGCACCACTAAGTATTAACTGTTAACTCTGCAAAATATAGGCAATAGAAAAATACTTAATCGTAAATTTTCATGGCTAGCTTTTTTTTTAAATAAAATTTTTTTAAATTTTCCTTTGCAACAAGATATTTCACATAAGAACGCGTACCCCTTCTAAACTGTTTCCATACCCCTGGGGGTACGCGTACCACACTTTGGGAAACGCTGCCTTAGAGCATAGCATTAAAACTATTTATTTGGTTAAATTTGCCTTTCAGATTTGTATTTTTTACTAAATATGCGGTAATACGAACTTTAATTTTGAAAACTAGAATTTCCAATTAATTCTTACCACATGAATGGAAAAATTACCAAGTGAGTGATTTAAATACCATAAATTTTGTTTTTACTAAACAGAGTTAAGGGTTTTTACTATCAAAGTTTCTTACTACACAGTGCGGTAATTTTAGCAGAATTTTGCTTCCTCGAGTGAGGTTTTCCACTGTATGGCAACTGTTATAATGAGTGATTTTTGATACAGTGATTGAATAAATGATAATACGAGAGTTGCTATTTATATTTCTGGCCTAATAATGAAAAAACAAATATGTAGGATCGAAATTGGTTTTATTGGTTTTCAAAATATTATCCATGATGATCAATACACTTTTGCATGCGTTTGAACCAATTTTCAAAGCACTTTTTCCAGTCCGATTGAGGTAACTCCAAAACATGCGTTTTAAATGCATCAACCGCTTCTTCGGGGGTCGAAAATCGTTGTTCACGTAATTTATTTTTGATGTGTGGGAATAAGAAGAAGTCATTGGGTGCCAAATCAGGGCTGTACGGCGGATGACCCATCAGTTCTATCTTTCGCTCCGTCAGAAATGCCTTTGTTTGAGTCGATGTGTGAGAGCTCGTATTGTCATGATGAAGAATGATTCGCCTGTTCATCTGCTTTTTTCGAATTTCTCCGATGACTTCTGGGAAACAAATGGTCGTGTACCATTCAGAATTGACCGTCCTGCGTTGCTCTAACGCCACTGTTGCCACGTGACCGTTAATGCCGAAGAAACAGGCAATCATTTGTTTCAATGTGCTTCTTCCTCGAACAACTTTTGTTGGTTTTGCCTCGTCTGGAAGACCCATACAGTTGATTGCTGTTTTGTTTCCGGCTCATATGCATAGATCAATGATTCGTCACCTGTGTAGATGTTATACACAGCCTTTGATGTACCTTGAACGTATTTTTCCAACATTTCCTTGCACCAATCGACACGAGCCTTTTTTTGAGCGTTTGTCAGATTATGCGGGATCCAACGCGAACAAATTTTTTTTACGCTCAAATGTTCATGCAATATTTTGTTGATGCTAGTCATACTAATGTCCAAAGACGCCTCTATCTCACGGTATGTCACATGACTATCTTGCTTTATCAGTTCACGCACAGCATCGATCTTTTCTGGCACAACAACGGATTTTGGACGACCTGCACGGGATTCGTCCTGGATCGATCATCGACCACGATTAAATTCGTTATACCAATTTTTTACAGTGCTGTAGGATGGCGCTTTATCGCTGAATAAAGAATTAAGTTCATCGAAGCACTCTTGTCTTGACAATCCACGTCGAAAGTTATGAAAAATAATGGCACGAAAATGTTCACGATTCAATTCCATTTTTTGAAAGAGAAGAACTTTTCAATTTACTGTCAACGACACAAATGAAGCTATAATGGTAAATCGTCTGCTTAATTTATGTTTAAAAATATCAAACTTTCGATTAAAATCGTCTGCGGTCGCCTAGCAACACTTACTGTTGCCAAGGCCAGAAATATAAATAGCAACCCTCGTAAAAATCGAAAGGATTAAGAAAGCAAATCGATGAATCGGTTTATTAGAGAGCAGATTAATCAGTTCAATATTTAAATCTATATGAAATAAATATATGAGACAAAATTTTTATTTTATACATGAATTAAAACTATTTAATTCAGAAACGTCATAATTATTTATTTAATTATTCATAAAAAAATAAATAAATAAACATTTAATTAAATCTGTTTTAGTAAAACTCAATTTAATCTAGATATATAACAAAGCAGATAAAATGTATAATAAAAACTTGGGTTGAGAGCAGTAGCGTTAAAATCATTGTCCCATAAAATATGGCAGTAAAAGCAAACTCATAAATAAACTTCTTAATTTTTTTAATATAAAGAATTCTGAATTTCTTCCCTTTCAGACTTGAAGCTAAAGTACTGTCCCCTCCCTTTTAATTTAAAAAGAGTCATAAATCAGAATATAATAAAAAATAAGAAAAGGGGGGAAAAGACCGTAATCTCCGAAAAGAAATTAACTCAACCTCGCTGTTAGCGTAAGGAAATGTAACTAATGAAGAAAACGATTTTACGAGATTGAGGTGGTGATAAAATAAAAGAGGAGAATATTTTTAAGATGGAAGAGAGAATCCTTTTATTTCTTAAAAAATTAGTTTTATTAGTCTGACACGTGTCCGAATGTCACAGTATGGCAGAAATGTTCAACAATATAGGAAAATATTGAAAAACTGCTATTTAAGACGGAATAAAGGATGTTCTTTAAAAACCACCTTTTTTATTTATAAATATAACTGGGCTGATATTGTATAAATGCTATAGAATCAGTTTACTTATTGCTCTTTGACATATATTGTTGAGGCAATTGCTTTGAACATTTTTTCCTGTTAAAATCAAGTTTAAAATTCATATCAAATCTGGGAATTTAAAATCTCACAATACACTGCAGCTTGGGGAGAAAACTGTTTAAAGTGCGTTAAAGTTACTGTTAAAGCTAGGGCAAAGAGCGTTAACGCTCTTTCTCGTAAAGGGGAATAAAACTGTCGGAAGTAATAACATATTGATGGTTAAAAACCTATCATTACCCAATTGATTATTTTGATCAATTCCTATCAATAACTATTTTTATGCTTGTTTAAGAGGCTGTATTTCAAACTGTTTAAAATTTCCTCCATACTCGAATACTGCCACAAAAAGTGACTTATTTTAGCAAGAAAATTGTTATACTGTTCTCTGGATGATTGTTTTGGCACAATAAATTTGTTTTAGTTGAAATATATTGTTTATGTGTTTAGTTTAAGGAAAGAATAAGAATCTCTATGGTATCTTGCAAATCGTTTGACCCCTTGGACCATATTCTTTATTGACCTCATTTTCTGATCCTCTGGGCAATATACTTTTTTTTAAATATATTTTTTATAGGGAAGTGCTGAAATATTGTTTTTTAACAATTCAGGGCAATTCAACTATTTGTGTGGGTTAAAAAATATCGAGTCTCGTGGCTTGGTTAGTTGTTTTCTGAACTATCATTGACAAATGCTCTAAGTTAGAGTATATTTTTTTAATTATTAAAAATGGAATGAAGACGGGATTAAGAAAAAAGGAGTATAATATAAATTCAAGATGATTAAAGAAATATTTTCATGCGATTCTGGGGTATTTCTCAAAAGTTAGGAACAATAACCTTAACAACAACTAATTCTGAATTCTGTTGCCATTCACGTTATATGCACTAAATACTCACAGTTTATGCATTATACTGTCCGCTTTAAATAAAATTAACACTATAATAACCTATTTCATTGAATTCGGATGCTTATGGACACCATATTATCTTAAACAATAAGTTTGTAAAAAAAAAAAAAAAAAAAAAACTATCGGCGTTGCGCTACATATTTTGTACAATCTTGTATTTTACATGTATGAAAAATGGCATTTTTTGTTAAAGTGGTTTTATAAAAATAAAAAACTTGAAAAATCTTTTAAAGATGGATAAACAATTTTCAAGTACTCTCGTTAATCTATATTTTGCTAAAATAATGGTGCAGTATTGTACGCGATATTTTTGGCCATGTACTGTTAAAAATTCCAGATCGAATTATGGTAAAAATTACTGGCATTCGTGCTACCTGTACTTCTTACCATGCAATCACTTTTTTCTCCTGTCATGTGCCAGTTTCTAGACAAAGGGGGTCCGTTTGTTCTTGTTTTTCAGTGGCGCCATCTATGGCCAAGAATTCGATTTCTGTCGCACTACACTGCCACTAACCCGTTAATAGGGTGGGCCACATTCACACAAAGGGGAAAGGACATAGAACACAGAGAGAAAAAGAAACATCCATGCCTTGCCCGGGATTCGAACCCAGAACCTTTCCGATGCAAGGACAGTTCCCTGCCCCCTACACAGGCCGGTTGCACCTGAAATCAATATTTACCCTAACTTTAAAGGACTAAAAATCTGATATATCTTAATTTTTATAGTAATTTTAACTGTAAAATCGCGGAATTACTGTAATTATATAAATATTACTGAAAAATAAGACATTAAATTTTAAGGTATGGTAAAATGAATTTTGCGGTTGGTGCCACCATGGCTCCAGTACTTTTTTTACCGTAATTTCTTCTGGAATTCAGAGCACTAATTTAAGGCAAATTGCTTTTTTTAAAAAAAAAAAATCCTTCACGTACGCTGTAATATTAGGGCATAAGGGTATATTTTTTGAAGGTATTTTCAAGTAATAGTCTTGTTTAAAATTTATACTCTTTATTATGAACATCAAGACACTATTAAAAATTTTTTTTAGTGTTATATTGACAAAGTTAACATCATAAATGTTCAAAATTAACCATTTTGGTTGGAATTTTTTTTTTTTTTTTGAAGTTATTTATAAGAAAACTTTTGCAAAAACTTATGTTATTTCCTGTTACCAAACAGAACTATAAATTTACTTTAAATCTTTTACCAGGAATAAAATTTAAATTTAACGTGTCAGTGCTTAAAGTTTACATCTGGTCACTAAATAAAAAAGGTATATTCTAAATTAAAAGAACATGGTAATACTTACCCTGTTTCTGTTTCTATGGGAACCAACCTCGGTGATTTTCACGGAAGAGCTTTGATTATGATTTTGGTAAAATTAACAATGTAGTTTTATATTATGTCTTAAAATTTGATAAATGTGGTAAAATTTAGTAACTATACCATGATACCTTAGAGCGTTGCATATAAACAATTTATTAGTTAAAATTTACTTTTCAGTTTTGTATTTTTTACTAAATGTGATGTAATAAAATTATAGTTTTAAAGATCAGAATTTCCGTTAAATCGTTACCATATGAGCGGAAAAATTACCTAATATTTTGGTTTTTCTTCTTCTGTCTATAACAGTGCTAAATATTTTTAATAGAAGATTATTGCCACTGCACTAGAGTACCACACGAATTTTGAAACGTACATTTTGGTTTTATTATCTAAAATCATGTTTTTTTTCTTCTTTTTTTACCTTTTTTGTTTTCTTTATTTATATGTTTCTTTGTATGTTTAGAACACACAGTGCAATAATTTTACCAAATTCTTTTCTTCCAATTATTTAACCAGAGTACGTGTAAAAATGCCACGTGTATAATGCTCCCATGTTTTGAGAACTGCTCTCAAACAAATTGAAATATATTAAGTAATGTTCACTGTTTTCTACTCAAAGACATTCTTGCGCTAAAGTGTTAAATCATGGAGGAAAAAAATTATTTAACGATCACTTCAAAATTTGAGGATTATTCCAGACTTTAAGGGATATGGATTTTAAGTTATTACCAACTCTAATCTCGTTAAAATCCAATTCATTACAGAACAAGCTACGTGGATCATAAAGATAGAAAAATTGCATCCATAATTAACGACTTTCAACATCTGGTTGAAAAGAAGGTGTTACAAGTTGATCAGATGCGTCCATTAACGCGGGGTGTAAGATGAATGGTTCGCTTATTCAATATCCAACCGAGCTTTATCGGTCGCCAACACCTCATTTTTCTCGAGCTTTCGAAAATTGTTATCATTGACTCAATCATTTTTCCTCGTCAATCGATTAAACATTAAGTGCCGTTTTGAGAAAGGCCACTCATATATCTTAACGAGAAAATAAACTTTAGATAAGGAAGAATACTGAAATCTTTAGAAGAAAGAGTAAAACTGATGATTACATGTCTGCGAAAATCAAATATTGAAAATAAAAAAAAAACTTTTTTGTTAATGATAATGAAGTAATTTAATAATAATTTTCCTAATTAAGATCGTAGTTCAGCAAAAATATGTTTTTTTTATAGTTTTGAGGAATGTTTGTTGCTTCATGAAAAATAATTTTTTGTTTCTCTATTCAACTTAAATGTAGCATTGTGTATTACATACCATTCATTTTATACACAGCAAAAAAATTCCGGATCAAATTACGTTATAAAGTACAGGTACTTTGGGTACATAATCCGTCATGTCCATTTTAAAGTAAATTCGCTTTTTACAGTAAAATATTAAAACCTAATTTTCATAGTAATATTTAATTAGAGTAATTGAGTGCTTTTACATTAAAAAGTACTGGTGATTTTTATCGAAATTGAATCCGGAATTTTTTTACAGTGTGGATCTGCTTAAGTCTTTAATACATTTGAAGGGGAACAAAAAATCTGAACAAAAATCTCATGCACTGTAATTTTTACAGTAATAATTACCATAAAATCACTGAAACACTCTAATTAAATAAACTCGACTGTAAAAAGTACGATATAATTAGATACAAAAATATTTTATGGTAAAATGCATCTATTTTCCAGATGATGCACACAAAATGCCAACACTTTATACCGGAATTTTATCCGGAATTTTTTCCCGTGTATTATAGTCAAATTTGTAATTATCAGTCATAACAAGTATTTCCGATCAATTTATATCAATTATATATTACTAATTAAAACAAATGTAATTAAATTTTTTTATTTTATTTTAATTTATGTAAATTTAATACTAAACTGATTATTTTAAGAAAAACAGAAATGCATATTTGTTAGTGATGCTTGCCAGTTATAAAATATACGTTCCTAAATTCTCAATACATATGATCATATGTGTAATTAGAAATTTTAATATTATATTTATTTCAACTTTTTAAAAAAAATTTTGTAAGATTCAATTACTTTTTACACTAATTCTGTAAAATGTAAATTTTCTTATAAATATAAATAATATTCTGCATAAATATTTCAAATTTAAATTTAAGAGACTTAATTTATTGAAATGCTTAAATATTTTCAAAATAAACAAATTAAACACCAATTTATTATATTAATTAAATAACACTACAATAATTTTAGACTTTCCAATTTTTAGATTATCACCACATTTTTAGATTAATATTATATTTTTATGCGGTTAAAATTTTCATAATGTGACATAATTTTTGTCACATATTCTTCCTAAATGCTTTTAGCGAATTTTTTTTCCACACAAAATATCCTTTTCCACTAGATTTGCAGCTTTGATTTCCGAAAAAATATTTTTTTAGCAATATGATACGCATTATAACAAGGTATAAAAGGTTGATGGTGGCTTATTTCCTTCGTGGAGGTTAGGCAATTAAATGGTACCGCAATAATTAATTTTTATATTTTTTAATCTTTTTTAATGATAGTTTCGATGTTAAATACTAATCTGATTTACTATATAGATTTATTTGACAATATTTACGTTTCAAAAAAACTTCTCTCGCTACCCCTACCATTTTTTTAAAAACAAAGAGTTTACATTACAAATTCCAGATAAGAACTCAATTTATGACCAAGAACATTTTGCTGAGAAATAAAATCAGATTCAAACCGATTATTTTTAACTGTAACCACCCGCACACAGTCGTAAATAGAAACTTTGTAGAATAAAATCATTGCTGGCGTGAAGCCTGGATACTCCATGACGGTGTGTTAGATGCATCAAACTCATAAAACATTATGGCCTCTTTTTTTTTATATTTGAATTGATTCATGTTTATGCGTTTTAAAAATAAAACATCTTTCTTTTGTCTGGAAAAAAAAGCAATAAAAATTTTCCATATCTGGCTAGTTCGAAATCGTGGTTTTTTACAGCATTTCTTTGCAACGTGTAGCTGTTAAAATACTGCTCTGGTACAATAAGAAGAAATAGGTTTTCCTTGAAAAAATTGGACTCTAGGCGGTGTTCTGACTACCTTTTCCAGTAGTCGTTTTTTTTTTATGGTTTGCAGAAAAAAATAATTTCAAATACGGCCCCAATATTCTTTTTTATTGTTAAAATATTTTTTTTTTAATTTTAAATATCTGTTATATACAAATTGTTTTGTAATGACTACCCTTAATATGAACTATTAGAGCTCTTGCAGAAAATGAAGTCAAAATCTAAATACATTAAAGAGTGTAAAATAATATTTAAAGGAAACACTAAATAATTGCTATTTTAATCGAAAAAAAGTAATAAAATCATTAAGAGCTAAATATTTGTATATTGTAAAAAGTTCTATTTAGTTATAAAGACATGAATTATTTATAAATGCAGATTTTATTTTAAAAAGTAATTTTAAAAAAAATCCATTCATTTTTTTTAATGTGCTACAAAATTTATTCGATTTAAATTTTCTTAAAATATTTACTGTCGCATAACACGATATACATACTCATAAAATGTTTTATATTTATGGAAAACAGATTTATCCAACGTTGCATAAGCTAAAAAAGGAATTTTATTTAGTGATCTGTATGAATTGAATGAAACTACCGTGGAGAAGAATTTGTTTATTACTTGTCTGAAACTATTTTTGAAGAAGAAAGCAATATAGAATTGCAGATACTTTGATTTCAGCCATGCTTAAATTTTCCTGATTAATTGACACATGGTACACAACTTTATTTTCTAGCAATATTTATTTGTGAGAGTCAAGATCTAATACAATTGTAATTGGGAACTTGCAACTCGAGAGGAAGAATACGGCAGAAATCACATGGTTATGCCTAATTACGTGGTTGTGCATGGCGTGTTAACTTACACCAATTAAGTTTGATTTCTTATCACGCTGAATCAATTATCGAATCAGATATAATTGGATACCATACCTAAGGTTAAGGATAAGGTTGAGACCGGGTTCCTCAATTGTGACAAAATTATTTCTGTTCTTTAGTGGACAAACTCTGATTTGCATTTGACTAGTCAAGAGGAGCTTACTATATTGGAGGGGTGTTAGTAATTCACGGCATCCGTGTAGATCAGTTTATTTTCTTATGTCAACTCTCTAATGTTTTTTTTAACTAGTTTAATTTATTGGTCATTACAGTTACAAAAATTATTTTTATTTTCAATCCAGTTTATTAGTTTATTAAACAATCATGCCTTAACAAAGAATAAAGATTTAGTACTATAATAGCACTAGTACTAGAATAGCACTATTCTGTTATGTTTAGATTAAATACGCTCTTGGGATAAGACAGGGTACTACATGATTTTCCCCCACTCCATGAATGTGAGTTTGAGCTGGCCCACGAAAGCTGCAGTGCAACAGAGGGAGAAGATAACTGCATCTAAGGTTGAAAAAAGGCCCCTAAGAGCAAATTTTATCGAGGGTTTCTTTTTCAAAGCACAAAAAGTCGTATTTTTATATTTTGTGGAATTTTCGGACCCTTTATTCAAAATTGCAGTTTTAATATTTAATGCAGTTAACAAATTAAAAAGCACTATATTTATTCTAAGAAACTTCGATCGTGTCTCGATAGCTGCATATTCCTCTCTCCTCTTGATTACGGTCTTGACTGCATCACCTTAAATTACACGCCTAATTTTCTTAATTTGTTATCGAAAATGTAAATGGTATTTTTTTTTTCACAGAAATTGAGAATTTTCAAATCTCCCATTTAAATTTCCAGGCGATTTAACTTATTCTAGGAAAAAAAAATTCTACAAATAGTACTACATGTATGAATTTTCAGAAATGATATACTGCACACAACTAAACAATGAATATATCTTGATTAAATCTGACAGTTGAAAGGTCGAAAAGTGTAACTCCAACCAGCTTCAAATCTCAGCTACCCACTCTTACTCCACTTTCCTAATATCATCTTTATGCACCCATACGCACCCTTAGTTTGTTATTTTTTTTTCTATATTTCGTAGCAGATTTACTATAACATAAGTTAAAAGTTCAACTCGACAAAAGGAAAAATTAGCTATACGTATAGTATTATTGAATTTGTGATATTCAAAATTTACCACAATTTGCCAAAGGTTTAATAGATAACTTCACCTTTATTTTACTAGTTCTCTTTGTGTCTCCATTATTTCAATTTATACACATTTAAAAGCATAGGTATTAATATGAGAAACACGTGGTTTTATATACTTTTAAAAATACTAATGGGATACCTGCAAGTGACGTAGTGTGGGTATCTCGACCCTGATTGGCTGTTGAAACGTGACTTTTGTTTACGTTAGCAACCGTTCTTTCCATTCTATTTCGAGTAAAACAAGTCAGTCAAGTACCAATTGTCTTCAGTAACACAGTCTACATTCTTTTATAAACATTTCAATTCCACCACTATATATTTAAACAAATACAGGCACGAAGCCATGTAACTTGAACATAAATTTATTACGCATCGAATGTGCCAGGTACATAAAACAACAATATATCACGGTTAAAATAAAATACATAAACAAATAATAAATCTAAGTGAAGTAAAAGAAGTTTGACTAGAGAGAATTATATTTCAACAAATTCGATGTTCTATACGGCTTTGTATTTAATTAAAGTTAGTTAACTTTTTAAATTATGTGAAGAAGCTTAGCTTAACTTTAATGCTCTATATTAATGATAAAGATTAACAGGAGCTGACGTCATAGGTCATATGCGTGGGTGTCAGTTGTCTTCTTCTTCTTCTTCTAATAAGGCTCCTCTAATTCAGGGGCTCTAGAGTGCAAGTAACCGATGCCGTGTCATCCTCACAATTCATCTCGAAATTATTAGCATTGATATTACTTGTGATAGCCTAATATAAGAAACCGAAGTTAAATAATTCATAAAAACGTACTATGCAGCTTATTTTTGATTGAGTATAGCTGCAAAACTTCCTAATCATTCAGATTATAAATAATATTTAACAATTTCTATGGAAATTTTTTTTCTTTGGGATGTAGCGACCAATCAAATGAAGTTTTAAAGTAGACAATTAGGTCCGCTGTGTCTTCGAACGTATATACACCAAATTTATTGCAGATGGGTTCAGAATTGCGGAATCGTATGAGGTACATACACATAGATCCGTGCACATAATTAAAAACTTTCTGCTTTATTTATATATATAAATGCGAAATATGCTTAGAAAGTTCAGGCATCAAACGTAAAATATATTAAAAAAAAAAAAAAAAAACACTTGAATAACTTTTCATTCTTAAGAGAAAGCTATATGACTCGAGAAAGGTTTCATGGTAAATTCTGATTTATCAACAGTAATTGAGTAAACATTTAAGTTAGTTTTTTTTTTAAAAAAAAAAGTATAAATTTGAGCTATCTAGCTTCTCGGAAAGTGGTCGAAATTTCAGTAGTCGATAAATTCTAATTTGCAATAAATTTATTTTGCAGCTTTCAAGAAGCAATTGTAACTTGCATTGTCATTCAATTGAAAATTGAGCTCTCTAACTAGTCGAAAGAAAAATTTATAGTAATGATAAATTCCATTTGTTAATAAAATGACAATAAATTCTGTTTCTAGTGGTGCGGAAAGCAATGGAATTTATATTGTCATCAGACTAAGAGCTTCAGTTGAAAGCTTATCATATCACCTTATCTGGTGAAAAAGTGGTAAAATTTCATTGAAGATAATTGCGATGTGACGATGAATTCTGTTTTTAGCAACCACAAAAAAAAAAAAAATAAATAAAAATAACGAAACTTTAGTTGTCTTCTAGATCAAACACTTTGGTACAAATTTTAACTTTTCATCAGTAATTCTATAATTTTTATTGATGCTAAACTTGATTAGTCAATAAGATGATAATGATGATAAATTCTGCTTGCATCAGTCATTATTAATAACAATGATAGCTAGACAGTTTACTAGTCTAGTAATGGTAAATCAACACGTCCCATCATAAAATGATGGGTGCTGTTGAATCACCAGTACCAAACATCCTTTGATGGTTGACCATCATAGTTCTGAAACAACATTTTCCAATCATGAGATGTTGAAATTTGTTGGTAGAAAAATATTTAACAAATCATGTTGGTTGACCATCATGTTGTAAAATATCATCTTCCAACATGAAATGATTGAAGTTCGTTTGCCCATCAAAATTCATTTCCACAGGATGGGAAATGTTGCATGATAGTTACCATCAAATTGTGTTGAACCATCAAAAACCCAACATTAACCATCAAAATATCTTGATGATCTCTTCAAGAATTTTGCATTAGGTTTCAACATTGGGCCTTAACTTAATTCTATTTACTTAACGAAATTGCACTCGATTGAGCACTCGAAATTGCACCCCGATTAACAATATTCAACGCGCTAATCAGTACCCGAATTTCACTAAAACCTCACTTTTGCATACACCTGTAAAGAAATATGTAAATTGAGCTTTCATATTATGTGTTGTTAGAATTTAAAATGCTTTTGCAAAGAAGAAGCAAAATTACTTTTGCCGGTTAGCATTTATTACAAGGTTTTGTTTAACGGTTGCGTTTGCAAAATAGAAAAAAGTTTCCTCGTTTTAGAAATAAATAAATAAAAAAACATTTTCATGATTTTTTTAAATAACAAAATTTGCCATTTTGGAACATTGAAGTTGCTTCAGAAGTGGCAACTTCATGCTTCAGAAATGGTAAATTTTGTTATTTAAGAAAATCGTTAAAATGCTTGTTGTAAGAGTAACCACCGCATAATACTGTTGATTCAGTTTTCGTTCCTCAATATTTTAATACTCTTGCCTTATTTACTTTGTCAAAATCAAAATCTAAATTGTATAATTATTTACTTAATTTTATGGAATATTTAAGTAACACTTTCTTTAGATTTTTAAACATTTCTAAAAATTGGAAACTATTTTTAAAGTACATTTTCTTTTCTTTGTTTCTTGGTAGAGTGGGCAATTTTGAAAATTATCCCTCCTGAGAAAGACATGTCTCTTTTGCTCGATTAGTAAGTTTTATGTGACGAAATTTAAAATTGATTTTACGTTCTTTTTATCCGGCTCTGAGTGTGAAATGGAATGAAAAGGATTTATTTGAATTTATGTTCCTGTAATGGATTCTGTAACGCTGTCAGAAAATGGCACAGAGACCTCCAAGAAAAAAAAAAGTATTTTATTTTCAGTTCAATTCTTTTGAAAATGAAGATAGAATAGGAATTTTTTTTCTAAAATTTATGCTCTCTAGTTATAGTGACTTTTAGAAGGTAAAAGATTTTTTACAGAGAAGTAACGTTATGTTTAAACTAAAGTAAATAGCCTTTGTGAATTTATTTAATCCATGTCAAAATAAAAAACTAAAAAAAAAGTTACTCTTTCTAGAACATAAATGGTTTTTTAGAAAGATCTCATTACAAAACGTTTAAAATAAAATTTTACGATAAAAATTTCGAGTTTTTTTAATTCTTTTTAAAACGAAGATTTAAGTTCTTCTTTTAAACAATACCGGTTTAATTTTTTTTTAAATTTTTAAAATGAGGAATATTTTTGTAAGAAGTGACGAAACATTAGGTAAGTAGCACATTATGAAATAATTTAACGTAGCGTATCCAACTTTGAATACGTAGTATGTGAATTCTTATTTCATTTAATTCTGATTTCTTTTAATTCTTAATAGGAATAAAAATCGAAAATGATTATAAAAAAATTATATCTTGTTTTAAAAATCATGTAAAAGGTGATTAAATTTTTAAAAAAATTACAATTATGTGAGATTTAAAATGAAAATAGAACGCTTTTTTTTTATATATATTCGCAACATAAATTTTTTTAACTGAATTTAGACTATGAAGTGAAACTACAATTTTGAAATGATAAAGCACAATAAAATAATTAAAAATTGAGCGAAGATTCTCTTGTAACAGAGATTCGGACCTTGACAACTTGCTTGAAAAGTAAGCATATTTTCCCCCCGTACAATTCCGTTACACAATCCCAAAAGTTTTAAAATTAGATAAAAATGTTTTTTTAGGAATTTGAAAGCTTACGTTTCTTAAAAAAAATGTGATTTGAGTGGCAGAATAATTACCGAAAATTGCAAAATACATCTCAATGTTCTTGCTAAATCAACAGAAAATTGAGTGTTTTTGTTTCTAAAAGAGTCGATCACGTGGCGTAAATCGCATGACTTAAGTATATAAAACCTTCTTCTGAACCATAAAATTTTCCTCTTACTATTTAGAATATAGAAAAAAATTTAGTATAAAAAGTTGTTCAGAAATTTGAAACTTCTTTCCTAAATCGTTTTTTTTTTTTTTTTTTTTGGATCAAGAATTTATTGTCCGGCACTTGTGTTTCGTTAGAAATACCGTAATGTTTCTCCTGACATAAAATACAGCATAGACTTTCCCTGTCGAAATAAATAAATCAAACTATGCGATTTACGGTTACTTTTTTGCTAATACTATTTCATTTATTCAGTATAATGATTGGTTTGCTGCATTATAGTTCCCACAGCCGTCATTTAACGTTTGCTCATACGATCTTTTACTAAAATATTAACGTTGTTTGAGAAAGATTCCATAACAAAGAAACATTATACCGGTAATAATAATAATTCTAACGTCAAGAATTAATGCCCTTGTTTTGCTAAATAAAATATGAAGTAACCTTAGAGGATTGAGAAGGAAAATGAGGAAAAATGATCCTCTTGAGGCGAATTCCCTGTGATAAGAATCTCATATTTATTTAAAATTTCGAATCGAAGTGTGTTCGTGCATTAATATTTATTTTGCAATTTACTGATTTGATTTAATAACTATTCTAATTATCATTTGCGTTTTTATTTGTAACAATTATATTTGAATTTCAAAATAAGTATGTTATTTATTTGTATACTATTATTTCAAAATTAGGAATTTTATTATTTTAATATTAGTATGAGTCATTCAGTATTTCAAAATAAAAATTTTATTATAAAGGAAATATATTCGATAAGAGCTAGACTACATTTCCAAAAGGCTAAAAGTAATAAACAACCTTTAAAAATGATTTTTTTTAATATGGATTTATATTTAAAGAGACAAATTTCATGATTGTATGCAAAAAGTAAAATTAAAATTAAGTGGTTGAAATTTTAAAATGTTTTCCTGGCCAAATTATTGAAACCATATCTCCCAGATTGCGACTACTAACTATATTTTGAGGATAAGAAATTCAAATCCGTCGAAAAAAGAGATGTTTTTTCGGTTAAAGTTCATTTTTTGAGCTCGATTTTGTATCCTAAAATATCATCTGCACTAACTAATTAGCGTATTTGAGGTCACTCTCTCGAACCATTGAGTCTCAGAAAGAAAAATTCTAAACATTAGATCACAAATTATTCAGGATTTTCAGTACGTAAAAAAGCTTTACCGGAAGTATTTTCGGAAACCGTATAAATAGTAACAATATATAGATATTTTGTGAGAAAAATATATTAAAATAAAAATTATAAGAATCACTTTAACAGTTTTACAAGTATAGCAGTAATAAAAATCAGTAGAAAAGTCTATTTGTTCAAAAAATATCACACGGAATATGAAATAACTGCAATATAACGCCATTAAGGTGTCACTTTAATCGATCTATACGACCGTCTTTGCCATTTCCCCCTACATCGTTGGAATAAACTCTACCGGTGGCGCCTGACTCTCACTTTATACATGCCTCGTTCAGGAGGACTTATACCATCATCAGAAAGTATATTTGGATATCCCTTAATCACAGTAACATTTAAGACTATGGTCCCATATTCGTGATCACGTGATTTCTCCTTCATGGTACACGACATCAAATATCAAACGAGCCTTTCTGACTCTAGCGGCCTAAGAACACATGGACGTGATCTCAATATGGTACTCGTGCATTACACCTCTAGTAGTATGTATAAACAAGAGTGCTTCTCAATCTGCCGGTGCTGAAAGGGTTAATTGATCTTGCGCCAATGCATTTAATCTAACTAACGTAGGCTCTACAATTTTGTACAATGGGCTGACGCTTGGCTATAAACTTGTAATTGTTTGGCGGTAAAAAATCCTAATTTCAAATAACGATAAAATTGATAGAATATCTTTGGTGATATGAGCAATTCTACAAATAAACGCCAATTAGGCGGCCAAAAAAAATTTTTTTTTTTTTTTTTGGGGGGGTCACACTATTTCTACATGAATTTTCATCTTATTTACACCCTAAAAAGGCAAGAAAAAATCGTGAATGTGAAATTTTTTCTTTGTGACATACTTTAAATACGACATACTCTTTCTGACATACTCAGATAAATCTGAGCCATTTATTCAGATAAAATGATTTTTACATAAATATAATATTATTATAATATCTCTCTAAAATGTATTTATAGTGATTTCATGCTAATATTTATACATAAGATTATATTTTAGTATAAAAATTGGCGTTTATTTCTAGAATTGCTCATATGAGCAATTCTACAAATAAACGTAAATTAGGCGGCCAAACAAAAAGAAAAAAAAATTTTTGGGGGGAGGGCACGCTATTTCTACATGAAATTTTTTCTTTTTTACACCCTTAAAAAAGCAAGAAAAAATATTGAATATGAATTTTTTTTCTTTGTGACATACTTTAAATGACAAAATACCAATTTTAAATTTTTCCCGATTTTTTCCATTTACGATTGTTGTTACGTGTTTCTTATATTAATTACGATAATATAATATTACTTTGATTAAATTTTTTTATTTTTGTTTTTTATACTAAAATATAATCTTATAGTATGAAATCTCTATAAATACATTTTAGAGAGACATTATAATAATATTATATTTATGTAAAAATCGTTTTATCTGAATAAATGGCTCAGATTTATCTGAGTATGTCAGAAAGAGTATGTCACATTTAAAGTATGTCACAAAGAAAAAATTTCATGTTCACGATTTTTTCTTGCCTTTTTAGGGTGTGAAAAAGAAATTCATGTAGAAATAGTGTGCCCCCCCCCAAAAAAAAAGTTTTTTTTTTTGCCGCCTAATTGGCGTTTACTTGTAGAATTGCTCATATACACTCCAACTTGTCGGAAGATGGTCTAAAATTTGATTGCTAGATTTCACTCTCACACAAACACGAAAGTTACAATATTGGATATTTTAAATTGATATTTTTCACAAAAGTACTAAATGCTACTGATAAAATTCGATATGTTTTAAGATAAATTATATTAATTTAATGAGGATCGATATTTGAGCATTCCTGATTTTTAACGCCTGTTTTTTAAAACAGAGTTTGAATGCTTTTAATAAACGTGCTTCTAGAATTTTGAATTACGAAGAATATACTAGTTTTCTAGCTTTAATCTTTACCTTCTGAGTGAAACCTATTTTCTGAAATTTTCAGGAAATAAATAATTACAGATTTGTTACATTTACATTTTTAAAGCTGATTTTCGTACTTTTTTCATAATGTATGATCCTGTATGAAAAATCAGTAAAAACATAGATATCTATGAAATATTATCAAAAATTTTGTTCAATTCTCACTTAATAAAGAGTTGCATAAAAGTTAAAAATATCTTCATAAAACTGATAGAAAAACCTTAAACATAAGCACTTTTTTAAATTCAATGCATTATTTTAAACACATTTTTAAATAAATAATTTAAGTACTTTTATGCAGTATATGAACGTTAAATATACTCATTTAGTTTGAAAAAAGAACAGTTTTATCATATGCAACAGTGTATAAACACCATAATAAAATTTATCTAAATCTTCTACCTGAATTTAGAAAATTACAAACTAAGAAATAGTAAAATACGGGTTTAACTAATACTGTACTATATAAATACAGTGAATATTGTGTATGCAGTATGTATAAAGTGAAAAAAGACAACTCTTAATGAATTAAAACAAAAATTAAAAGATAAAACTTACCTTTTAAATTTCTTTATGGTAATTCAGCAAATAACAATTATAAAGAGATTTAGAAACTTCATAAAAAATCAGCAAATTTCTTCAGAAATGTGTATAAGTTATTTACAATATACATCATTAAAACACACTTTTCTGTACAAAAGAGTTCAGATCAATTTTGTTAAAAAGTGGATGCTTCTTTGTTTAGCGACAAGAAATTTAAATTAGTTACAAAGTTAATTTTCATAACTGATTAAATTATATCATTCGAATATTAGTAAACACAACTGTAAACAAAGATTTTTACCTGAATTGACGAGCATGCAATGGGTTGCTATTTAAATTTAATAAATAAACACCGCCGACTGAACTAGCACAATCGCCAAATTATAATCCTCATGACAAAATCCAGTAAAATTTTGGAAATCCTCGCCAAACCTTAATTTTATCTTAATTTGTTTTTCTCAAAATTATGAATAACAGTGTATCAATAACGCAAGAATCTTAGAATAAATAATTCACTTTATTTTTAAATACGTTAAATGTTCAATCATGAATACTCGGTATCGATAATTAATTTCTCGGTTGAAAAATCGTTGATATATTAGTATTTCTAGAGGTTAGTTTTTATTTTTGGGACATTCTAAAGCATTCAAAAATAAATTTATGTACCAAAAATAACTACCTTTTTTGTCACATATATAAATAGGTCACACTATATCCTTCAAACATATACTAGCAATTGAGAAACGAAACACGTGTTATATTTCGAATTTTATTTTTAAACTTTCAACTATGTGTTTTAGTGGCATTTTTAAGCATAGTAATGGATTACAAGTTTATTTATTTAGCAAAAAAAGATTTTAAAAAAACTATAAAGGCAAGTAAATAATATAAAAATAGTTTTTCTGCTGATTTTATATTCGTACAAGTATTTAAACCAAATGTAACTTCTGGTTGCCTTCTGTTTCCCCTTTGTCACTAACAGACGCAATTTCAGGGAGCTCTTCCCCTTCATAAGGCATGACGTCATTTATTGATGGCCCCTGATCATAGCCTTACCCAATCCTGAATTTTCCATTTTTTAATGCAGAATATAATAATTCAAGTAATTCAGAGATTTTAAGGGGAAAACATATTTACGTTTGTCTACATATTAATTTTTGAGGGTTAATTCGGTCATATTCGAGATAATAAATTTATGCTATCTGTTGCATTTACTTTAGACCCATCCAAGGTACAATACAAAGACTCGTCCATAGTACAACACTTACACTTTCTTATAAATTTGTTAGACTTAGAAAAATAAATTCATTTATTTGAAAACTGGTTTTACTTGATTTAAAACTTCATTCATTTCAGAAATAAACAAATATGAATTAATAGTATGAGACCCTAAGTTGGGTCTAATACTATTTATTAATTTTTTCTTTTTAATACTGAATTAAAAATCTTTTATTTTACTTCTTTCTTGGCCTTGTTTATTATTTCAACTAAATTATACATGAAGGTCAGCCGCAAAATTATAGAGGAATCAGTTCGGGGAAGATTACCTGGATGGGACACAGGAAGGATTGACAGATTGAGAGCTCTTTCTTGTTTCTGTGGAAGGTGGTGCATGGCCATTCTTAGTTGGTGGAGTGATTTGTCTGGTTAATTCCGATAACTATCGAGACTCGAGCCTACTAAATAGACGTTCCGATTCTTGCTGTCGGGCGCTCTAAGGGGGCCTAATTTTAATGTCTGTATTCTCTTTCAAAGAGAACAATCTTGCAAATGTTCTAAATGTACATAATCGTCTATATCTTCTTTTTATATTAATCTATATTTTTGAAACTTGACCTGATATCATGTACTCAACTATAATACCAAGCAACAAATTTATGGAAAATTCGGGGCTGCGCAATGAGGTACAATGTGGTTTAATTATACACTCTCCGCAAATTCGCGAAAAAGACTTAGAAGCTTGATTTTCGTTAAGCAGCTAGAAGACCATTGTCCAGCATTATGGTATTGAGCACTAAGTTACTAATCTCAAGGGTGCAAGTTCTAGTCCCGGGGTGGTTTGTCTAACCGTATTTAAATAAAAAGTATGGTTATTATTTAGAATTTTTTCTTTTTATTACAGAATGAAAAAAAAATTAAACTTTTTTTTCTGGATTTAATAGGTTTATATTAAGCAAATATACTATGAAAACAAAAACGCAATGAACAGTATGAGTCGGGACAGTATGAAAAATTTCTGCAGATTTCTTGAATTCTCTGTATACACGAAAAAGCCTTAATTTTTCTTCTATACTAGCCTAAAATTTTCAATATTTGCTCCATTTATTATTTCAATATAAGTAACGAAGCAACTTAGCCCCAATATTATAAACGAATTAGTTCGTGCACAAGGGGACCTAATTGTTGTGTCAAACTTTTTTTTTTGTGATCTCTGCATATATATAAATGCCCATATTTTGCTTTTATATTTTTTTATACTTTTCAAATTTTGCCTCATTTATTGTTGCGATATGAGTAAACACGATGCCCAGCTTCAAAATTATTGACGAATTAGTTTGAGTTAAAAAAAGGGGCCTAAATTTAATGCCATCGTGTTATAACACTATATTTTACGGTTAATTTACCCTAAATCATTACTAAAACGGTTCGGTAAAATTACCGAGATTTTTGGTGTTCCAATAGAGCCAGAAACACTGTAAATTTTATCATATCCTAGTAGTTTTAACCATGATTTTTTTTTTCTCCGTGTAAAATTAAAATCCAAAAAAATATACATTTTTTGACATAATTGGAAAAATAAATTTTATTTAAAAAAATTCACAAAAAGTATTTGAAATTGAAATAACTTTCAAACAAATCAGACTTTCGAAAAAAATTCGCGTTCAGTTTAAACTTGAATGAGCCTTCCAGCTCGTTAAATTATAATTCTTTAGCTGCATCTTAGCGGGCGATACATTAGCCAAAGTATTCGTTTTTATTTCATGTTTAACAACTGACAATTCTTGAACTAATTCCATTTTATTCCATCAAATTTTTCGTACATTTTCTACACACATTCGTAATTTCAAGTTATAAATTGATAATTTTTGCGCAGCATTACAAAATATTACGGTTAACACCCGAAACAGCGGTGGAAGTTTGTATGATTTTTTAATGTAGAAAGAAAAATTGATGTAATTTTTTCCGTTATAATGCATAGCAATTCTTTTAAAAACTTATTATGCATAAGCTTGCATTCTAAGTACTGTCGAATTTCTAGATAATATTGATTTAGGTATGAGCATATTTTTTGAAGAATAATATTAAACTACCATTCTTGAATCTGATTAAACCGAAAGGGACTAAGATAGCTATTCCGGGATATGTTTTATACTAAACTTTCTATGAGGAAAAACACAACAGAAATTACATTACGAAAAAAATATCTAGTTTGCAAAATCTTACTTCTGTTCAATTGATTCTCTTAAATAATGAATTAGCTTAATAAACTGTCCTTTAATTTTACTTTTAACAAAAATTAAAAGTTTTAAATGGTATTATTAAATAAGTATAATGTAACTGATAAATGCTTATAAATTATTATTCGCTCCAAAAATAAATTACATACAAAAAACTACATTTCCATTTGGCAATTTGCAAAGCTAATCAGAATAATTAGATTTGTGGAATGAAAGTAACTAAGAATCGATACCCAATTAGAATACAATTTAATTTTTGTATCTTGTCTAATTAGCATGGAAATTAAAGGGGGATAATTATCATTTTTTGGGAGAAAACTATAATTGAAGCATGAAATATTTTACTCCTGATTTGCGCAAAAAATATGCAATTAAATATTAACTATGTATTTTCTTTTCTTTAGAAACAGAAGAACCGATAATTCTAACGGTAAATTTTGAATTTTTACTAATTCAAACTTGGCTTTTTTTTTAAATGAAAAATTTTAATTAATAATTATATCTTAATTGGGATATTTTCTTTATTAACGTAAGAAAATAGTTGATTTAGTTTATAGATAACAAGCAACTTTTTTAACTCCATATCAAACGGCTTATTTTTCAAAGATTTAGAAATATCGCTTAAACATTTTTATTTCTCTGTTTAATTTTTTTTTAACAGAATTAATTGTAAATAATATTTCATGGAAGTTAACAAGCAAATTAAATTGCATTGTATAAAATACTAATATAGTATTAAATGTGTTTATAATGGAACATATATATATATATATATATATATATATATATATATATATATATATATATATATATATATATAAAAGGGAGACCGGTATCACTTATTTTGATCTAAATTATTACAAAGCAATGAAAAAGTACGAAAAATATGTTTAGTAAAAATTCTGCGTCAAAGGGTTAATTGATATGTCGGACAGCTTTCTTTTCCTATATTAACAAAATTTTTTAAGTGAAACTTTGGAATTGTAAGTAATGTAGTAAAGAAAGATGCAGAAAAGCAGCGTTCGAAAAAGAATTCAAGGGTCTTCTAGCATGACGCGAAATTGAGTTTAAGTCATTTATAAAGCCCTTGAGTGTTGGTGTGTCAGGCGAGATGACAAATTTGGAAACGATGATGACAGGCAGTCGATATCGGTTCTCCGGAAATAACGGAACAGCCGCTCTCAAAACACTCATTATTCATTCTTTTCCTCGATTTCCTCTTTTCTAAATAGAGCTAAAGGATGACTGTTTTTGAAATTGACTTTACTGGCATTTTCAGCATAAGGCACTGAATTCTGGTGGGAAATTTTCATAAATTGATCTTTATTCTATATTTTCATATGACATCATCTCATGTATGCATATATTTTCATATGTTTGAGAGTATTGCCTTAAATGTATAAGCCACTGAAATGAAAAAGATGTAGGATCTGAGTTGATAGAGTTGTTCTACATCAAATCAAAAGACCCTACAATCTATCTACTCTACACCATAGTTATATAATTTACATGAAATTGCTAAAAATAAAATGCTTTAAATAAAATGCTTGTTTATTGAAGGCTCTACTTCTGTGTAAAATAATGCTTTTTTTGCGGATAATGTACTATTTTCATTTGTACTGTGAGTTTACAATAGTCAGTCATGACTGCTAAGTCATGTTTATCTCTCTATGCGAAAATTAATAGCTTTTTTAAAGCGCTAGTGATGTATTGTTTTAATAGATAAAAAGTAACTCCAACATCGCATAATCTGGGCTTTTAAAAATTTTCGAAAACCGAGAAATATTTATCGATTTTAACAATTTTCAGCTGGATGGAAAATCTCGCCAAATTGGCGATTTTTAAGAAAGCTGAATAACTTTTTTGTCAGTTCTAAACGCTGGAAAATTTCTTCCATAGTAAATTATAGCAAATCAACGAGTATTTACGACAACATCTTCGAAAAGGTCGATAAATTTAAATACCTTGGCATAATATTTAATATTATAGACAAGCTAAGAGCAGAAATGAATAACAATAAAACTACTAAATGCGTTTTCTTGCTGCGAGCAGAAATCAATATGATAAGACTTAATAGATTCGGCAATTAAAATCTAATCTGTCCATAAGTCGTAAATCAAAAACTTATAACTATAAAAACTTATCAGACACTAATACAACCTGTTTAACTTCATACAAGTAAAGCATAGGCTCTCCCTGGGATGCGCCTTTTTTCCTAAATCACACATCAAGAGCTCTAATTTTATATAACGCGCACTTTCTTGCCAAGAGCAGACATATCTCGCCAAAAGTGGCAGCTGAATGAAGCTGACGAAGCTGGATTTTCTACAGTTTCGTTTTAAGAGCCTTTTTAATATTCTGGTTGTAAATTAAATGGATGGACTTTTTTTAATTGTCTACTTTTCTAATTGTCACAGTTAACAAATAGAATTAAAATAGTGGAAGAAAGCAAGATCATTAATTAGTTTTTTTTCTTGGGGGGGGGATAATCAGCTTCTGTTTTAAGTTTGCAGCATTTAATAATTGGTAAGCAATATAATTAAAACTCAGATTTTAATTTATCAAAAACGCGCGGGGGAAAAATAATAGCGCGATTAAAAACGTTTAATGTACTTTAAAAAAAAAAGAAATTAAAATTTATTAAAATGTTTTCAAATTGATAATAACTTAATAGGATAACAAAATAATAGGAAATAACTTTATTTTACTGAGTTCTAAAACAAAAAATGTAGAGCTCAGCATTTTCGAAAGACGTTAGGGGGTAGGGGAGTTTTACGATGGTGATGGAAGTTTTTTACTTTAAATGATAACGCTCTCTGTTAGTTAAGACTTGATACCCATTTTAGTCAGACAATAATTAAAACATTTCTCAATAATGAAACATTTTGAAAAAGTATTTTTTTAGATTTTTATATTAGTCTTATGTCTGTAAGCTTCTTTGAGTTCTTATTTAAATTTCGATAAATAAAGTCGTGATAATAATTTTATTCGCATCTTTTAAAAAAACAATATTACTATTCGAAATTTTGAACACGATAGTTCGTTGGAAGGGGATGGAAATTTCGTTAATTTATGTTCGTTGAAATGGCTAAGAAGAATCTGATAAGAGCTGTTCAGAAAGTGGTTGAGACGTGTATTGTCATTCATTATAGAACTCCATTTAAAATTTAAATACACTAGCTAGTCAAAAAGTGGTCAAAATATAAATGGTCAGAAAAAGATTAATACTTATATTGTTCGCAGACATAAAGCTATAGTTGAAATTTGAGTATCGAAGTTTTTAGGAAGACAATCGAAAATTTGGGCTAACTAACATTTGGACATAGGACAGATTATTATATTGTCACGTAGAATAAATAGGACTTAGCATAGAAAGTTGAAGAGATTTATTGAACACCGTCAAAGTACAGTGGTCAAAATATAAATGGTCAGAAAAAGATTAATACTTATATTGTTCGCAGACATAAAGCTATAGTTGAAATTTGAGTATCGAAGTTATTAGGAAGACAGTCGAAAATTTGGACTAACTAACATTTGGACATAGGACAGATTATTATATTGTCACGTAGAATAAATAGGACTTAGTATAGAAAGTTTAAGAG
The DNA here is from genome assembly GCA_949128135.1 of Parasteatoda lunata. Classification (NCBI taxonomy): domain Eukaryota; kingdom Metazoa; phylum Arthropoda; class Arachnida; order Araneae; family Theridiidae; genus Parasteatoda; species Parasteatoda lunata. The sequence goes on from OX421973.1 coordinate 84,184,889, forward strand.
ATTTATTGAACACCGTCAAAGTACAGTGAACAAATTAACTGGGTTGTCGGCTTGAAACATTCAGTCTTTTATAACGAAACAGGAAATGATATATTAGAACATTCTAGAAACTTCTAGAAGATATAGGAATAATAAATAAAAGCTTATTTTAGAAAGTTTCAAATTAATGTTCTGAGGATTGAACACTGCATCTTTTTCTTTCCAAGGCGACGACTCCAACCCCTAGGCCACGCTGACACGCCGATATTCTGTTATAAAAATCTTCCTGTAGCTACGAGTATAATGATACCAATGAAACCTTCATTGACACTAGTCATAGTGTTACGAAAAGAGATTTGAGTGCACTGTCTAGGAGGAAATTGGTCAAAATTTCGATTACAAAATTTTCCCATTACAGATCCAAATGTGATTTAATAATAACTGTATTAAAAAAAAAGGAAACGATTTTAATAAATTTAGCAATTCAATTATCAAAATAGTTTTGTTCTCTTAAATAATAATATTTTATTTTGTATTTTCATAGATGAAAATGACGCACTCTAATTTCAAAATTGATTACTTTAAATAGGAATTTTTAAATGAATATAAATACTTCATAAAAAATATGTACAGTGTAATAAATAAAAAGGTAGTTTTTACCATTCTCATCTAAGTTAAGTGAGGTAATTAAATAGTGTGGTATTTATTTTAGAATAGTTGTAAAATAAGTAAAACAAAACATAAAATTGAGACGCAGAAATGAAAGCTGTATGAAAATTTTAAAATAAAAAATTCACATTTTAGGAAAAAAACATTTTAGGAACTAAATTAAATCAGCACTAACAAAAAAATTTTAAGAAAAGATTTTCCCCTTCTGCTATATCTCCAGGATAGAATAGTTTAGAATAAAAAGATTTTCGCCTTCATTTTTGAAAAAAAAAATTCTCGAATTTAATTTGAATTTTTTTTTCAGTCCTTTTCATATAGTATCATTTAACTTTCATGTTTCGTATACAAAACATTTATGTCAATTAGAAAAATTTTGCATTTAAGGCCCCCTATCAAAACACGATCTAAATTTTTTTAAATAAATCTAATGATTTAATTTTGATTTATACAGTTTTTGTTTCTTCCCTAAACATGAGGATGCTATTGCCTTCTTTCCTATTACATCGTTATCATAAAACAAAAAAGTTTTTGAATTCAGCGCAATTTTAAAAAATTAAAAATATTTAGCTATTATTATAAATATCCATTTATTTTATTTTTTTGAGCATTAGCAGCGTCACGCCGCGCCGATGCCCATTTTCCCTAACCTTCACGGCTCTGCATAATAAAAGTTAAGATTTCTAAGTCCATGGTGTACTATTTAAAATAGGAAAGAAATTCATTCTATTCATTTCTAAATAGAAAAAGTCCCTTCAAAGCGTTACGCTGTTTGTATAATTGTGGTTAAATCATTTCAAATACAAAGTCCTTTTTGTTTTAAATGATCAAATATCTTTTTAATAATGATCAGCTATCTGGTCAACTTTTTCTATTGCGAATTTTATTAATTATTATTGTTTTTGCGTTTCTCATTTTTTTAAATATATTAAATCTAAACTAAGACCACGATGACTAAAGGAATAGAGTCTTTATCTCCAATTGAGGTGACATAATTGGAATCCCAACGATGACTGGTTGATCGCACCCGCCACAATGCTGACATAAAAATATCCTCAGTTGTAGACGGTTCATGGGTTCGAATCCTCTTGCGGTTCGGCTAACCAGAAGGTTTTCACAGTTTTTCTCTATACCTAATGCAAATGAGGGTTCATTCTATCCAAAAAGTTCTTCACGAAGGCTAGTTAATCACAATGCTTGATCCAAGAGTTCTTCTGTCTTCTGAGTTAAGTTAAAAATTATATGATTACGGAATTGATAATTAATCGTCATGAACTCAAAAATCAGTCGGATGTTCATCGCCGTTTATAAAATTAAAAAAAAAAGATAATTATATCTTCTTATGACATTTAAAAGAAATAAACTTGGTTACAATTTTTAAGATTATACCTGCTAAGACTATTGCAATTTTTACTTGTTTAACTTACTAGCTGAACTTATTAAGCATGCTAAACTAATTAAAATTTTACAAACTGGAAATTTATTAACATATTAATTCATAAAGGAAAACTTTTGGTATATGACAATTTCTTAGAGTTCCAGAAATTTTTATCATAGAATTCAATATCTAGAAATTTTTATTTACGCTTGAGATTCTTGAAAAAGCATGTTTTTAATAAAATACAGAAGTATTACTTACGTGTAGATCAATAATTTTTCAACTGTACATAAAATAAAAAACGTAATTGTGGTTATCAATCAAATAAATCAACTATTGTTGAAAAATTGGTTTAAAACTTCATAATGGTGGAAACTTTTCTTATCAGTTGCAGACAGAATGGCAGTTCAGTTACAGAATTTAAGTCCAAGAACTCTAAATGGTCGGAATCAGAATTATCACCATCAGCCACAAAACTCTATTGAAGTGAAAAAAGATCATTTTATTTCTTCATGACAGATTCATTTTTTTTATGTAACCCTTTAAGGCTTTATTGCTTCGCTGAAGTTGACGGCTCAATCTTTTATCGAAATATAGTGTTGTTTTATCAGTCATGAAAATGTTAACTTCACAAAATACTAGAAAATGCAATACGTATTGTACTGTGAAATTTTTTTTTTTTAAATTATATTTCGTACAAACGCATTGAGAAAAAAAATTGTCAAAACTACTCGAATATGATAAAATTTGTGTTTAACCTCTATAAAACACAAAAAGCTCGGTAATTTTTATCAAAGCGTTTTAATAATGATTTTGATAAAATTAACAATAAAATATGATTTTATGATGTATGATAAAATGTGGTAAAATTTGGTAACTTTATCTTGATACCTTAGAGCAGTGTTCCCCAACCTTTTTATCACCGCGGACCTGTAAGCATTTGATAACTTTGCCGCGGCCCGCTAGGGAGGGGTGTTAATTGTTAATATTTTAAATTATTTTGATTTAAAATTTTAATTTAATTGTATTTAAACATGCCTTCAAAATAAAATACAGTTACACCAAAAATAAATATAAAGTTATTTAACATTTTAACTTACTAGAACGTTAAATCAACGAGAACCCTGAGCTTGTTTCTTTGCAATCAGACGATTCCACCTGGGGGTAATCGGAGACAATGACACCATGTCCAGTTTATTCCATAGCTTTGTTTTGGTTGCTGCTACTGCAGAAAACCCCGCTTCACACAGATAGGTTGTTAGGTTGTCGGAAATGTCAATAGGAATTTAGGTTCTGTGCTGGCAATCTTGGGGTATTCTGCCATGACTTTACTTTAAAACACCGGCAGAGTTGTGATCTCGAACGTAGTTTTAAGGCCACCGTCATTTTCAATCTCCAGGCGCTCGAATTATTTTAAAAGCAAAGACATGTGATCGTGCACAAACTGGGAGGATGAATGTTCAGGATCACAGCCGAAGTTGCATTTGATCCACGTACGGGTATCGGTCCGCGGACTGGGGGTTGGGAAATACTGCCTTAGAGCATGGCATGAAAACTATTTATTTGGTTGAATTTGCTTTTCAGTTTAGAATTTATTCCTAAATGTGTTGGAATAAGAACTATAAGCTGTTAGCTGTGATGGCTCAGGGGATAGAGAGTTAGGCTCCTAATGAAGTGAACCAGGTACGTATCCCAGCGGTGACTGGTTAATACGAATTCCACTACCTGTGAACACTGCTGGTTTAAAATATTCTCAATGGTATACGGAACGTAGGTTAGAATCCTCTTGTCGTCAGGCTAACCATGGGAGTCTTTCATTCTTTTCATCTCTCTATGCATCGCAAAGTGGATGAGTTCTGCAAAAAAGTTCTCCAAGAAGGCTATATTGCTCCAATGCATAATCCAGAAGTTCCATTGTCTTCTGGGTTAGGTTCATTAAAAGTCGTAAACTCAGAACCAAGTCGGCTGTTCAACACTGGTTATAAATAAAATATGAAATAAGAGGGGTTATTTCATGAGGTGACAGAACCTTGGAAAAGATGTTTTAATCGTTAGCAACATTAAGTATTTATTAATTTAATTGTCTTTGTTTATATTTAATGATATATACCTAAATTTAAAAAAAAAACTTTATTTGAATACATTCAAATAGTTTTTTTGCAATTAATTCTAAAAACTGTATATTAAAATTCATCATAATAAAGCGACGCTTTATGCAAAACTTTCATATTCGATGAATATTGCAAAAGTAAAATATATTGCTAGAAATTTTTTTAAAAAGGATTTCTTTCGAAACCATCTTTTTTTGCAATTATAAAATTTTTTTATGCGTATAGTTTATTTTTTCAACAAAATTTTCGAATGCTCTAAATAGTTCTTTCTTTCAAATATATTTTAAAAACGCTCCTATGAAAAAATACTGTCAAAATATCGTTTTAAACACCAATAACAGAGGAAAGAAGAATCATCAGAAAAAAGGTTATCTATCTTGAAGACAATTTGAGATCTTACAAAACCCTTCCCCGAGGACAAAAGGAAAAAGAGTGTAGGTTGTAAAAGTGAAACAAAAATGATGCTATGTGTGACGGGGTAATTTTTTTTTCCAAATGAAGAAATATATTTTAAAAACTTTTTTCACGTATGGTTTTAGAAAGAGATATGATATTCATTTTTAAAAATGCGAAACAATTGAAAGGAGAATATTGTCTCTTTATGACAACCATTTTTTAGTCAATAGTTCGATATTTTTTGTCATATACCAATAAGGAACATGCATGGAAGTTTTTTCGAAATATATATTTTATCATTATAAATTTTAAGTATTATTGGGAATGGTTATCTAGTGCCTGACTTTCTGGAACTTATACATAACTACTGGTATATTATTTTCTGAATAACAATACTGTGTGGCTAGTAGTTATCGAAAATGTCAACCTTCATCCATGAAAAGGTACCCCGTCATAGAATCGACTTAACATGTCTTATATACTAGTTAATTGGAATTGCTATTTTGTAAAGGTAGACACACTACAGTACTCCTCCACCAGAATTATATTAGTAATAGAATTCGATGAATAGATATCACTAGTTGATTCATTGCTGTTTTTGTGAGCAGCCGGGAGAGCTGTATTAAGATCACCGTACTTTTTAGTGCTGATCGTGAGAGCTGTATTAAGTTTACGGTCGTGGTAGCTCCTGTGTTGCCTTTAGCAGTCGAGTGTATGCAGACCGACGTTGCATTTAATCGAGACTGAGTAGCAACAGCGCGAGGAGGTGGATAATGTCTCAGTCACAAGTAGCTAATCAACTTTTCAATGTGAACCATTCACTGAAGTAGGCGTGTTCAAATCGAAGTGGGCTTTACCGTCAAGGTAGGTGTGTTCACATCACGCCCGGGTTACCAGTGTGAGAAGAGTGCACTACACACAATTCACACATCTCAACACTACACACACAACTCACACATCTCAACACTACAATTACATCTCAATAACAAAGCAATTCTCCTTCAACACTCGTTACCAAGAACAACAATAGTTTCAAGTACCTTATCAGTAAAACAAATTACACTTTGTCCTTAATAAACAAAGAAGATAAAAATTTGTTAATTATAAATTTTAGTTAAAAAAAGCTATTCTTTACTTTTTCAAAAAAACTATTTTATAAACCTATTTTTTTACAATTTAATACTTTTTTTTATCAACCATTGTCAATTTCTATTTTAGAAGTTTCATATAGTGTAGCGTCTATAATCATCAGAACCGCTAACGAAATTTAAGTATAGTTTGATTTGAAAATAGGTTAATATGTTACAAACCGATGTTACTATACTGCCGTTCAAAAATTATATTGCCGGGAAATTACATGGAGAAAACAAATTCTGGAATAATTGTAAAAATGTAACGGTAATATAAAAAGGGACGTGTATAAATGTTAACATTTTTCGAGCCTTTTACAAACAAAATATTCAGAGTTTTATATAACACAGACACACTATAACACTGTTTGGAGCCAAAAGACTTGTAACACTGTTCACAGAATCGATAAAAATAATGGGCTATGAGAGCAAATGGTCTCTTTTTAATCGATTTTCACTATTAAGTTTCATATTGTGATTATGCAGGAAATGCAAGGATTCTCCTGGGGCCATTAGTTCGTTCTTCACACCTTGATAATTGCTGAGGATGCTGAACTGCGATTGGCCTTTACAGGACTCAGACATATCTAAAATGGTTACCTACCTGGCCAATCCACCCGGAATATGTTCTTGAGAAAATAGTCAACTTCAAGTACACGAGACGCGCTGGCTCAGGGGATAGAGCGCACACCTTCCAATGCGGCGAACCGGATTCGAATCCTAGTCGATACGAATTCTTCATCCAGCTTGCACCGACCACAGTGCTGACGTGAAATATCTTCAGTGGTAGACGCATCATGGGTTAGAGACCTCTTGCCGTCAGGCTAACCGTGGGAGGTTCTCGTGGTCTTCCTCTCCATGTAACGCAAATGCGGGTTAGCTCCATCAAAAAGCCCTCGACGAAGGCAAATTTTTCCCAATACTCGATCCAGGAGTTCCCTTGTTTTCTGGATTGGGTTCAAAATTACACGGCAACGCACTTGAACATTAGTAGTAGTAAGCCCATAAAATTGGGTCGATTTAAGACATTGGAGTGTAGGTAGTAGCATCTATTCTTAAATACCTGAGAAATAATAGTAGATGTTCTAAGAACTGAGCAGGCATTGTGTTGTTTGACCCGTTCATGTCTTTAAAAGAAGAATTGTAACTGGTATGAGTATATGGATAAAGTGTGTATTCGTAGTTTTAAGGACCTGAATACATTTTAACGTACAATAAAGCTGTACTACACGAAGCCAAGTTTAACGACTGTTTTCTGGAAAGTGAACATACTCATTGTATGGATTGAGCAACCAGATCTCTAAACTTAAACCGTTATGAATTATATCTGGAATATTCTAGCCAGAACATTTGGAATTTGCAATCCTCTCCGGCCATCATCAAGAGTATGAAAAGATATCGAGTTAGACCCACTATAACATCAACACCTTAACTATATCACCTTAATAAAGTCATATTGGGAGTTATGATTATAACTAGAAACACAGACTGGGAGGAGAACATATCTTCTATTAACGCTGTTGTCTCCAAGGAAAATAAAAAAAGCTATTGTTTGAGTACCTTATACTTGAAGCAATGCAATGATTCTGTACTATATTGAAACTTGCCGGGAAGAATTATTTGAGAGTTAGAACAGACAAATAACTTAAATATTTAAAAAGTTGTTGAATTTTTTTAAAAATCGCCAATTTGGTGATATTTTTTCACCTGAATGAAAATTATTAAAATCAATACCTTATTCTCAGTTTTTGTACATTTTTATGAGCCAAGGTAATGCAGTATTAGAGTAATTGTTTGTATAATAAAAAAATTATACCATAAACGCTTTGCATTTTCACTAAACTGTGGTTTAACTCCATATTAACCTTTTGTGCCATTCTCAAAATAAGAGTTGATAGCACTGGCTTTAGATAGCTAACAGTCATGACCTAACAGTCATTAGATGACCTAACAGTCATGAGTAACAGTTAAAAACTGAAAGCACTTATGAAAATTTAATTTAATTTAAATTGTTTCAGTGTTTTTGGAAATAACTGACGGCAATTAAAAGTACTCGTAAAACTTTTAAAACCCAGTTTATTAACTTAAGTAACTGTATTGAAATCTATGAAATAGATCTCTAATCTTCTGAATCTCTGATCTTCGGTATAAGTAACAGCCCAAAGTGCTGTAGACTGTTAATCACTAATGCTTTAAATAATAACACTATTATTATTATTAATAATAATAATAAAAATTTGGCTAGTGAAGCGTAAAGTTATTTACTTCATAACTTTTATGAAAGAGTAAAATTAAAAAAGTGATTTTTTTAAAAAATGTTTTAAAACTATTGAGGCTTTTAAATCTAATTAGCTTTTACATGAAAAGCTAATAGGAATTCCTTTTAATGTATAATTTAGATTGCTCTAAGCCTTAAGATGGCTCAAAACTCAGTTAAAAAAACAGCTGTATAAGCTTTATTTAAAAAGAAAATAATAATGGGAAAAGTTTAAGAGCTTCTAGATTATAATTATATTTAAATAAATAAATTCGATTCTCTCAGAAAGGAAAAAGAAAAACAGTAAAAGCTAATGAATAGTACCATGGAATTATGAGAGCACAAACAGAAATTAAAAAAGGAAAAAAAAATATTTTCCATTATTATTCGAGGAATACAGAGGATCGAATAAATTGTTATTTAGAAAAAAATAATGCATCTGTGTTAAAAGTTTCCTCTCGCCGCTAAATGAATTTTAATGCAAATTTTTAACGAAACTAAAAGCATTTGCTGAAAATTCTTTTTTTTTTTGGCGATAATTATTTATTTAAATATCATGCTCTTATAATGCGTGGTAGTATGGTGTGGGTAAAATAAGATAAAATTTCTATTGAATTTAGTTTAGATTTGATATCTCTTTAAATTGCTGAAACTTTCACAAGTTTTTTCTCATCAGTTTATTAAAAAGTTCACCAATGGAATACATTAACATGTATCTTATGAAAGAAATTTTCACTCAAATGTTTTTTCAATAACTAATTATTGATTCATTTTTATCTATTTCTAGAATAAAGTAGATAAAAACCGAGACAAAATTTCCAGTTCTCACAAAAGCATTTTCTTTTTGTCAATAAGCTGTGTTAAATAATTTCACGGTTCTCACTTACAGATAAGGCAAATCATATGTTTAAACTTTGACATTAATATTTATGAGCGCATATTTAACATATATTACGGAATTCATTTAAGATAAATATTTGCCTTCAGATCTGTCTTTTTTCTAATTTAATAACGAAATCACATTTTGTATAGTTTTCATTTGAATTTGGGATATTTTTACAGTTTCAAAAATGTATAAACTCATTTTTAATAATGTCTTTAATAGACTTAAACAAAGGCAGTATTTGATATTTGACTTCCTTAATCAATCAATAAATTAGTTTTTGAATAGTTTCAAGTTACATTCAAATTAAAAAACATTTCCTTTCACAATATCTATGAACGCGTTTTCAATCACACATGCAAGCGAATTTAGCAAAGAAAAAATTTTACTTTTTAATTCTTTTTTATTTCTTAACAAATTAGTAAACTACATTTTCTATATTTTTTTATTCACATTAAAATTTGAAAATACTTCATTAGAAAATATTGCACTTTTGTAACCAAATTTTGTAAATACGAGATTCGACTTTTGATCAAGATTTTTTAAATTTAGGAAAGCAATAAACTATAGATTGAATAGCTTTTACTTACATTCATTTAAATACATTTTCCTTTTAAAACAGTCATGAAAGCTTTTATTAAAGAACTGTGTAACCAAATTTAGCCTAAAGAAAATAAAAATATTTGATTTTTGATCATTTCTTTTTCTCTAATCAGACCGACAACATGTAATATTTTAACCAATATTTATTTTTGAAAGTATTTTCATTAAAAAATCTATTTGATCGCGTTTTTAACAACGTCTGAAACCAAATTTACGAAATGCAACATTCGACTTTTGATCTATATTTTCTCCTTCAAGAAAAGAATAAACGATACATTCAATATTTTTAACATACATTTATTTGAAAACATTAGCCTTTCAAAATCGAAATTAAAGCTTTTTTTTTTAACGAATTGCGTGAATTCAGCTAAAAGAAAATAAAAATGTTTGACTTTTTATCATTTCTTTCTTTTTTAACAGAAAAACGGTATGTAAAGTTTTAAGCAGTATTCATGTTTTAAAACATTTAAGCCTTAAAATATATATGAACGCGTTTTTACTAGCGTCTGTAACCAAATTTACCAAAAGCAACATCCACCTTTTGATCTATTTTTTCTCCTTCAAGAAAAGAATGAACTATACATTCAACATTTTTAATATACATTCATTTGAAAACATTCGCGTTTCAATACGAAATATGTAACCGAATTTAGTCAAAAGAAAATAAAAATATTTGACTTTTGGTCACTTCTTTCTCTCTTAACAGACTAACAGTATATAAAATTTCAACCAATATTCGAATTCGTTAAAAACATTTTTATTTTAAAATATATATGAACGTCTGTAACCAGATTTATTAAAAGCAATAGTTGCCTTTTGATCTATCTTTTTCTCCCTCAAACTGCGTGTTTCATTTTTAACGAGCAAAGCGAAATTGACGTCTCAGTTTGAAAGAAAAGTTGAATAATACGAACTTAGCTTGTCAAAGAAAGTTATTGGTCGGAGTAAGAAACAAAAGACTTTAACAAGCTTCGTTCCAGATTCCTTGTGTCTAAGTTTCACTTCCTCTTGTGTCATGAATTTTTAAACGATTTCCGAGGCTCGTTTTCTTTCTCCCTCAAGTTTTCACATTGGAATATTCAGTCACTATAGAAATAGAGAATAAGAAGATTTATTATAGAAAGAGTTTTTGTGAAAACGAATTCTTTTAGTTTTGAATGTTGTGCATTAAATGTTTTTTTTTTTTATCAAATGCTTGGAAATGGTTTCTTCAATATATCGCTCACGGGCTGCAATAGTGGCGCAACTAAAAAAACACGAGTTTTGGACTAAGAACAGTTGTAAATAGGAAAATACACATTCTTTCAGCAGCAATACTAGCACAACTCATAATTCAACTTGAAGGTTCTTTTAAGCAAACTAAAGCATTTCCTATGCATTTACCTTAGTAATGAAAACTTTAAACCTACTTATCTTAAAACTTGGTTTTTTTCAGTTGTGCCTCTATTGCAGCCCATGAGTGATATGGAAAGTTAGCATGGGAAGTATAATGAGAAGAGATCAAAATTGAGTAAGATAAAAAAAAAAAAATGCTTTTTATATGATTCGGATTTTGAGTTGATCATGTAGCTCAGAAATCAGACATTCGCTTGACTTAGAACATTTCGGGTTAGTAGCCTCGTAATATTAAACCATCTCGATGATCTAATGAAATTAGGAAGGCCGTAAATACAAATTAAGGGTTAAAAGCAGCAGATTAAATTTTTTGAAAAATTTGTGACCTTCATCCATTTTGATCGGTTTTCAACTAGTAAGAGAGCTCAAACTTCAACAAGAGCTCTTAGTCTGAGGATAGTAAACAATCATTTTCTGAATAATTCAAGCTAAATTTATGGCCAAACTAAACAGTAACTGACTGTATCTGACAGACACAAAACTAAAAAAGTAGAAAATAATAAAAATAGAGTAAAAGCTTTGAAAGCTACGTTTTTCTGGTGGATGAAAAAAATGAGAAAAACGCGAAGAACACCATTTTCATATTTAACTTCTATCACCACCGAAATTTCATCTACTTCGTTTGAAAGTGATGCGCCTCACTTTTTCATTTTTGATTCGTCAGTAATCAAATAATTTTTTAATTTTTTAATTCATTTGAATCGTTTTATTTTATTACAATTATTTATTTTATCCCAATTTACAATTCATATTGCGACAACTTTTATGTAAAAAAAATCACATATTGTTGTACTCTAAATTTAATGTTAAATACTCATATCAAAAAAAAATTACTTCATCTGGAAACATTAAAGTAAATATTATTTCAATATTTTTTTTTTGATTTTTTAACATTGTATTTATATGTGTATAAAAGATACTTTAAACAGTCAATATTAATTTTAAAAGCAAGGAAAAAGAATAGATACCTGAAATTATGAGATTCCGCCAAATAAAAATACATATTCACTCTCTCTATGTTAAATCTACGAGAAAGAGTTTGTTTCGTTTTTTTAAATTAAATTTCGATTCTCGATAAACCAGAAAATGTTACAATGTATGTCATAAATCTCTAACGAAGTTAGATAGCAGGAACTCTAGCCGATCTAAAAAAGCCAACTAACACTATATTAAAAAGTATTTATTTATTTACAAAACATACTTGTTCATAAAATAATCAGCAAGAAATAAATATTTTATAAAAAATAATTCTGTTCTTTTAAGAGGAATTTTTAAAACCATTTCCAGAAAATACATTATATAAAGGAATAAGTTGCCCCAGATTAAAACCCCCTTCCTTAATAATAGTTATTGCATTATTAGATTTCGTTATTTATTTCCTTTTAGAGTCTTTAGATATTTGTTTCTTATCGAAATTTGTTATACCTGTTAACTACAGTGAGGAATACAGATTATTTGCGAAGTCCAATCCTAATTCACGTTGAACATCTCAAACTATTTGAATAGAGTTTTGCATCAATAAACACCGAACATCCACCCCTCCCCGTGTAATGTTACATTCTGATTTAGAACTACTTCGATTGATGAAGGGCGTACATACAGATGATCATCCAAAAGCGCACGATCGATGATCAAAGGTCAATTTCTAAATCACAGTGGGTCTGCAGATAGATTTAGAATTCCGTAGAATTATTGTTGCATCAAAGAGAGAGAAGGTATTAGACTATCGGTTTATCTAATTATACGGAATATTACACTGTATAAAATTTTAGTTTATCTTAATAACAAAAATAGTGAAAACTCTCTAGCAAAGTGGTGTAGTTAAACGCTGTAGATAACTTTTGAATCTTAATATTAAACTTTACAAGGATGTTCTTTCACACTACACTGTAGAAAATTCCAGATTGAAGTACGATAAAAAGTACCGGTACCCAATGTGCTGGTACATTTTACAGTTAAATCCATCGCTAATGTAAAATTTTACGGAACAAAGAATCGTATATACTGTAATTTTTATAGGAATATTTACCATAAAATCATTGAGCTACTGTAATTTAATATATATTACTGTAAACATTACGGTATAAAATTTTACGGTTAGGATGGATTTTACTGTAAAGGGAACTTTGTGGATGACGCACCCGAAGTACCGGCTTTTTTTACTGTTAATGGATCCGAAATTTTTTACACTGCACTTGGTGTAAGGTAGCTGCCACCATTTTTGTTATTATGTTACACTGAAATTTACTATCACAGTGAGACATAAAATTTATTTTCTCGATAAAATATAAAGCAATAATTATTAATTTATAATGTATCTATACAACATTTCTTAAAATAAAATAGTTTATTACTCAAACATACACACAGCAACAGAAAGAATACTAATTAATTCGATCTAGGCTTAACAAATAAAAAACAGAAGTTAATAGAAATTAAATATTTAAAAATTGTTTAATATAACTTTTTCGATAAAATATAAAGAACGAATTATTATTTTTTTATGTATCTATACAACATTTCTTAAAATAAATTAATTTCTTAATCAAATATACAAACAACAAGATATATTAATGAATTCGAACTAGGCATAACTAATCAAAAAACAGAAGTGAATAGAAATAAAATATTTAAAAATTATTTAATGCAATATTTTCGATAAAATATAAAGCAAGAATTATTAATTAATAATTTATCTATACAACATTTCTTAAAATAAATTAATTTATTAATCAAACATACACACAGCAACAGAAGGAATATTAATGAATTCGAACTAGGCTTAACAAAAGATTAGTGAATATAAATTAGATATTTAAAAATTATTTAATACAATTATCTAATGAGAATATAATAATTAATCAAACATCTTATAAGAGCTAGCTTTTCTATACAACTAAAAACATGCGTGTCTTTTATAAGAATTTATTACTCTTTCTGTGGAATGTTCCGATCATGAACGAAGGAAACAAATTTCAATCATCCCGAATTATAAACAAATAACCACAGTCATCTGACGGTTCCCCAAAATTGGAAAAAATAAATAATTCATGAATGAAGTAAAGTCATCTGATCTCGATGTAAGCTTTCTCATTTCTTGGAGTTTAGATTTAACTACACCCTTTAAAGATTCTATAAATGCTCAATTCGGTGTTAATTTGAAATAAAACACTTCAAATTTAGATAGCTTTTATGCTAGTTTTTACAGAGTATAAAAGTAAAAATAAAAGTAGTTAAAATAAATGATTCAGGACATTTTTATTAATTTGAAATTAAATTTATAAGTTGATTATTTGAATCTTAATTTCAAGTCATATGATTCATTTATTCAAATCATAAACAAATAATGTTTTAGTATTTCGTAGTTGCATCAAAATGAAATCAGGTATAAAACTTTGGGTTTAACTTATTGTACGAAGTGCTATAAAAATTTTTAAAAAAAGTATTAAGAATGAATCAGACAATTAATTAAATTGGAAATTAAACTTAAATTCTTTATGTGAACTCTAATTTTGAATCATCTGAATTATTTCTTTGAATCAAAAACAAATAGATAGATTTAGAATTTTGTTGATTAATGTAATTTAGTTCGTAAAATAATGAATTCTCAAAATTAAATTCATTTATTCAATTCATTATGAATTTTTTATTAAAATAATAATGATAAGCAGTAAATTTATGAATTAACAAAGTACGAAAAATAAACCCTGGGACAAGTGAGCCTTAGTGAGCAAGCAAAGCTCTCTGTTTTTTTTAAAAAAAAGATGAAAACTAAAAGAAATGCGTCTAACTTTAAAATAACATTATTTATGGTAAACTAAAATGCGTTTTCATTTTTCACTTTTTATTTCTTATTTTTTGTACGTTTTGCTCCATTGAGAGCACCATACAATTTAATTATTTGCTAAAAAAAAAAAACTTTTTTTAAATATTACAAGTTTATTCTTCTTAATTTTTTAATGCAATTTTGCGGGGAATTTGCTAAGAGGAATTGTTGCTTTGTCTAAAAGTAAATTAGGTTCTTCTAAGAAAGATCTGAATTATTCATGCATTTAGATATTAAGTTTTTTTCCCTTCATTCTCTTAATTTGTTTAAGAATGCTGAAGAAAAAGCTTATTTATTATTTGGTGAGATTATCTTCCCTGTGCAGCTGGAAAAATCTTTAACGAAGTTTAAATCTGAAAATATTCTTTCACTCCAAAGAAATACTTTTCTGCGTTCTTCCATGCAAGAGATGAAAATTTCTGAGATTTAAATTCTTTTTATAAATATGTGTTTTAAGCATCATTTTAAAAATTCAATGCATATAAAAGCTTTAAAAGAAGCAAAAATGCAGGAAATAAATAATAGTTGTATTGCATCGCTGTTTATTTTTAAATATGCCCAGATTTTAGATTTTTTTTCTTTCAGATTTCATTTTCTTTGTTACAAAATTGTTTCCTAGGCTAATATTTTTGTGATATTCAATGGGGGTTTTCTTGTAGTAAATTAATTCATTAGTAGTTTTCTCAAACTCTGTTTATTATCTTTTTCTTGTTACGTTTCAAATGCTTGATTTTCTTAATAAATATATTGATCACAAAATAAAATCATCATCATAATTAGCTAGACAGCCCAATGTGAGCCAATGCCTTCCTCTGAAGATTTCTCCATGAAGACTTCCGATTCATTGATCTCCAATTCTTTTCATTAATTGCAAGAGAATCAGACTCCACTGAGTCAGCCCATCTCAACCGCAGCCTTCCGCACTTTCTTGTTTCAGTGGGTCTAAAAAGAAGTTTCTTTTTTATTGTATTCTCATTACTCAATCGAATCACATGGGCCATTCAATTCATTCTATTTATTTTTATGTATTTAATAATATTAGGTTGTTTATAAATCTTGTACAGTTCAAAGTGAAATCTCCTTCTCCAGTTATTGTTTTCATTTACACCACCAAGTATACTCCGCAAAATCTTTTTCTCGAATATTGTGATACAATTTCCCTCCAGTTTTGTCATTGTCCAAGCTTTAGAAGCGTATGTCAAGACTGGACGGACAAGAGTTTTGTAGATTAAGAATTTTTTTTTTCTAGAAAGAAACCTAGATTTAATAAATCTTCTCTAATAAAATAGTCAATTATTACTAAATAGAATAGTTTGTGAAAATAAATGTTTGTAGTTTTAAATGTCAAATTTTATTATTTTGTACTGAAACTATCAGTGCATTAAGAAAAAAGTTTAAACGGAATTGACTCTAAGACACTCGCAGTAACCATATTAAGTAAATCTGATTACTTTTCAAGGGGTTATTCAGCAATCAAGTTTGGATACACTGCTTTGATATGTTATATGAGAAATATTATTCTACTATACGTCCATGAAATATAAACAATATTTTTCTCAGTTCTTAGCGTTTTAGATTATACATTTAGATAAGTATTCTGAAATGTGAAGTGCAAATAGTATAATAGTGATGACAACAGCAATAATAATAATAAAAATAATAATAATAATAATAATAATCACAAAGCTGTCTTTCGAAAACAGTTCCATTTTGTGAAATAACTCCGTTTTCTTAATAATTCACAATCTTCATAACTATTATATGCTCATAACAATTATTTGAAACCAAATTTTGTTTTTCTTTATCCAGTTACCTTTACGTTGATAATGAAAATTTCTAAAATTTCAACGATTTTGCCTACATTTACATGTTTCTTAAAAAAAAAAAAAAAAAAAAAAAAAAAAAAATGGGATTTAACTTCTTAATTTTTTGTATGTTGCTTCAAAACATCTATAATATATAATAAAAAATACATGCAAATATCTTATAATTGTGCGTTCATTAAATGCAAGTAGAAAAACAAGCTTTTTCTAAGAAGATCATTTTTGTTTTCTCAAAATAAAAATTCTCAAAGCATAACATACGCAAACTGTTTAAAACGTTAGAAATGCAGCAACTGCGAAATAAATTTTACTCAAAAATTTAATCAGTGTTCCAGTTTAAACACGCCTTTCAAAAGCCGTAAACTCTCAACGCAATAATTCCGCACTATTTGAGCTTTTAGACAATTCATTTGTTCTCTGTAAATAAACTGAAGCGGCTTCTCAGCAGCCCTTGTAATTCTATTACTGCTGAGATGAAGAGGACGCTTTGACCTTACTCTCTAGATAATGCCTAATCACTCCATCTTGCTCCATTCGGTATTCTCTTTCACGTGTTATCTTTCATTTTCAGAATGGTTGCCTAATCCTCTTTATAGAGAAGAGTTATTGACGAATGGTTGGAATCTCTTACGGATTGAACTGTCGTAGTTTAATTGGTGTGATTGGTTGCCCGGTTGCATCGAAAGACAGTAATTTCAGCGATTGGGTAGTGTTGAGAACCTTTGATGTTTGGATAATAAACTGGATCTTTTTACCTAACTAACCGTGACCGTAGCTTTGAAAGAAATGTATTTAGTATAGTAAATGATTTTCGGCGGATTCCGTGTATATGATTATGAGAGTTTTTAGTGGAAACGTATTTTAGTTGAATGCATTTTCTAAATTCTGATAGTCTTTTTAGTTGATTTTAGTTTAAATTATGATAGTTTTTTTAGTTGATTTTTGGCTGATTACACGTAGATCCGCAATAGCTACTTTAATTTCTTGACTTAAAAAAACCAGACAGTGTGCACATAAGGATTGCTAATTCATATTTAATCCTGTAAAAAAACAAAAACGCTATTTTAAATCAAACGAATCATAAGAGAGAAAATAAAACTGAAAATATGAAAACCTGCTTGATTGAGCTAGAGAGATAAGGTAAAAGGTGATTATTGGAAACACCTTTTAATGTCATTAGACAATAAAAATATTTTGTGGCTTCTCACTCTGCCATCTTCACACGTGATTCGCCAGATTTCTATTTTGGTTTCGTTACTTCCTCGTTTAATAGTTATTTTCATTGTTTAATGTGAATATTTTTCAGATTTCTTTTTTGACAAAAAAAAGTATACATCAACATCGTTGGTGAAAACACCTTATATATAATTTAGGAAATTTTGTTGGAAGGTAATGCAAAAAATTGTGAAGTGAATGCAAAAAAGGTAATGCAAAAAATGTGTGAAAGTAAAAAGTACACACTTGTAGTTCATTACTTTTGTAAGTTAGTACTTTCCGTAGTTCTTTCGTTACAAATTTCAGAATGAAATACTGTTACTTGTTTATGTTAAAAATACATTTTTTTTTTTACTTATTTTTTTTGTAAATTCAAAAAAAAAAAAAAAAAAAAAAATCAAAAAAAAAAAAATCAACATACATATACATTCCTCTTCATTCCGAATTGGAGCATAGGGCTTCTATCATAGCTTTCCATTACACTCCATTTGTTGCCTGATATTTTGCCTCTCTCCAAGCTTTTCCTATTGTTTTCAATTCGTTTACAATCGTCCAGCGCTAAGAATTTTTACGTCTTCCTCTTTTTCTATTGCCTGGGGGTTCCAACCAAAACTTTGTTTTACTTTAAAAGTTTCAGGTTTACGTAAAACATGAACAATGCATTTCCATTTAAGTTTTTTAATTTTCATATCAATTGGTTTCTGTTTTGCTATTCTAAGGATTTCTTAGGTAATAAGTCAAGTAAATAAATGAAAATATATTCAACGATCAATTTATGCAGTTGTTTCGCTATACCCGTTAAATTAAAAAGTAGATTATTTAAGGAATTTTTTCTTAAAATTAGGTAATAACTTCAAACCCGAAATTGTTTACGCTGGTGTATTCAAATTTTCATTTAAAAAGATTATTTAAAAATTTCGATTCGAGACTTTTAAACTTTTAGTTTGGTATTGTGTAAGAATTTTTGAAATTCTGAAATAACACTGACAGTTATGAAAATACTAACATGAATAAATTTTCAGCTAATTATCGGATTAACAAGTTCTAGGACTTAATCTTATAGGTTTGAGTGGATGACCTGAAATACCCTAATTAATTATTTATATTCCTATTTATATAATTAGAATTATTACAGAATTTTAAATATACGAATTTTCTAAATTTTGATTTCTCAAGAATTATTCAATCGATTTCATTCAAGTTTTGTATTTTTTCCATTAAATTTAGATACTTTCAAATGATGCAAAAAAAGTATACCTTACAAATTAAAATTTTTCGACTATTAATATATACAATAATAAAAAATATTAAATATTTACTAAAATTGAATTTTTGCATGGTTGTGTGTAAAATAAATTATAATAAAATAAATTTGCATAAATTATCTTTGCACAAATTAATTATACGGTTGTGTGTAAAACATTTTCAATTCGTTTCAAACATTCTTGAGATATAGCGAGATACGCAAAAAGTAAAATTAACATTAAGAGATCAAAACTTTGGATAACTCTCCTGACCAAACTATGGGGACCATATTCCTAAGAATGCGGCTACCCCCTCTATTTTTGAGTTCAGAAATCCCAATCAGTTTTAAGAGAGGTATGTTTATTCAGAAAAAGTACGTTTTGCGTCTGATTTCGTAACTTAAAATATCGTCTGCACTTACTAATTAGCATATTTGAGGTCACTCCCTCCAACCATCAAGGTTGAGTCCTAGATAGTGAAGTTTCGATCATTAGATCAAAAGTTATTCATGGTGGTTAATTTTATTGCGGAAATAAATGCAATAAATAAACTCAATGATTAAACCATAATCGGGAACAGGTAGCAATGGGAAAAAATTGTGCAGAAAGTGTTTGAAGAAACATAAATTTATTCCATAAACATATGGAATGAAAATGGAAACTTGTTTTACAAACTTTTAAACTAAACTGTCTAAAACTTATCATGAAGTAAAATTGAACCAATCTTATCATAAAATCTTTAAAATCTTATCATGAAATCTTGATTTCTGCACGAAAAATGTGAAGTGACCCATTTGCAAATTAAAATGCATATCAGAATTATTGCTATTAATCACTGGTATCGAATGCTCTAAATTCTAAAGTATATTTAATCCAAAAAGTGAAAAATTCTACTTTTTATTAGAATAAAAAAGTCCAACTCATATAACTTGTTCACCACAGGCTTCCGTATTAAAATTGTAATTAAAGTATGGTCACTTTTTTTTCTGTTTTTATAATTTAGAATGCATTTTATTATTTAACTTGGAAACAAAACAAAAAAAAAAAATATTTTTTTCAAACTTGCAACCGATGTCTCATTCACATATTCTCTAGAATTAATACATGTTTTTGAAAACGAGCCAACTTGGCGTTGTTTCATCTGAATTAAAAGCTTTTCTTCTTCTTTCTTTCTTTCTTCTCCTACTTTTTAATCTCGATGATTCTTAAAAGATAATCTTTTCAAGACATAATTACTCCTTTTCAAGGGGAATTAAATTTCTTTCTTGGAATGAGGAATTTTTCTGGAATATTAAACGAAGGAAGTTCTTGTTTATGCCGCCTTTACTTACTAAGAAATGTTTTTTAAAAATTTGACTTTTAAATTCTTTCATCAAAGGAATAGTTTTCAAACTTTCTCAAACTAATACTATTTTTGATTAATGAATTTTACGTTAACAATATTTTTTTATTGATTATCTTTATTTTCATGTTCGAATTTTGATCTAACACAAAAATTCTGATGATTCTAAAATAATTTCGGGTACTTCCTCCAGACAACAAAAAGCTTTGATGAAAGTACTTTTTAATCATCTAACCTCAATCTAAAGCTTGAATAAGCTTACATAATATTATTTTTATAAAATACTATGTCTCTATATTGAAAAAAATCCTTAGCTTATTATTAGTTTTAGGTGATTTACTTTACTTGATATTTTGCTTTGCTGCGCTAAACTAATAGACTTAGAAACTTGTAATTGTTGAAATATCTCAAAGAAACGTATAAGGATTACTATTGGATAAAAAAAATTGCATTCAATAATTAATTTGACATTTATTCAATGTTGAACTTGCAGTATAAAATACTCTTCTGTCCACAGAAAGGTAGCTATAGAATTAGAATTCGACATGCCATTTTTATTCATGAACTTAACACAAGTTATTCTTGAAATACTAAGTTTTTCGAAAGCTTTTTATAGTTTTTTCTCATTGTGTTTGCTATCAGCAATGTCTATGTAACTATTATTGAAGAAAATTGTATTTATCACTCAAAAAAATTACAAACTTAAAAAAAAAATTAAAAAATTAATTAAAAATAGAAGAAAAAAATAATAACGGAACAATATTATCTATAAAGAAGGATGAAAAGAAACCGATTTGAAAATGGAGTTTTATCAAGTAAAAATTACAAAAATTCAAGAAAAATATAAGAAAAAAAACGCAAATCGAAAAATATTAGAACGTACATATAGAATGAGAAGATGTAATGTAGTTACTAATATCTTGCAAAAATGATTTAGAAGTAATTTCACAACTGAAATGCCAGATTTCAAAGTATTAAATTAAAGAGTAAATAGAGAATAGTGGGATATAATCTTAAGGAGCGTTCATACTGAAGTAAAGAGTCGCATATGATTTGTCTATCATCTTAAAAATAACTCCCACTATCTGTGATTATTTAATTTTTTTGGACTGCATGTTTTTTTACTTTATCTATTTAAATACGAACGTTTTTGAAATAATAAAAAATATTATAAATAGAGATGAGTTTGGATTTTTTTGACATTCTGACCATTCATTGTTGAACTTATATTCATTTAAAATAGTAATTATAAAAATAATAAGTCTATAAAAATAACGTGCCATATCAGGCTCAGATTCCCTTTTAAATTATAACACTGCAATGGTTAATGAGTAATTTTTATAAAATGCATATTTAATAATTATAATAATATTAATAATAATTTTTAGCAAAAGTAATAATAAAATGTTTAAAATTATATTATAATTTTGGCTATATTATAGTTTTCTTCTTTATTTTCACCATACGTTTCTTAACGTATACTCTTTTTCAATCTGCGAATATTGCTGATAAGAATAAAAATAGTAATAATAATCGTCTGTTTGAAAATGTTCCATGGAAAATGTTCTGTTTGAAAACGTTCCATTCCCCAATTTAAATAGGCATATATAAGTTTATAATACCACCTTGTTAATTAGTAGTGCTATTAAATATTTGCTAATAAAAGTTTTCAGGTGCGTCCAAGCCTTGAAATAAATACTAAGAGTTCTTGATAAATCTACGTCAGACGTCGAATAGTATTTTTGAGAAATTCTAAATTATTTTCTAGGAAAAGGGGCTTTCAATTAAAGGCAGACTTAAATAAACCTTCTTTAAAGTGGTGAACTGTGACGAAAACTAATTAAGTCAGTAATTATTTCAATTCGAATGAAATTCTCTCAGAACATTGAATTGTCAATTTATGAAACTAAGCTACTTTTATCTCACTTTACTTTGAAAGATTAACATGTCGAGTTTGTCTCCTCGGAACGGAAACATAAAAATTCTCGAATATTTGCGAATTACTCTTTCATTTCAAAAGTAATTCACCTTTAATGAAATCTTTCATCGAAATTAATTTCAAGATGGAGGACGACGTTTTGAATCGAGAATCATTTCTATATCTACTTCAGATCATTTCCTTTTATGTCATTAAAATTTTGCTCTTTCTTTCATTTCTGCAATATCCCCTCCCCTCCAAATATTCCTTTCAATTCAAAGGATCTTTTAAAGGGGATTGAAAAGACGTAATTTCGTGAATGATTTTCTTGAGAGTAATTATGCGCCTCTTTGTGCTTTTATTTATCAAAAGACATATTCAAGCTAACCAAAAAATTCTAATAATGGTTTCATTCAAAAAGCAGTTTAAAAGCTTCTGAAACTAATATGAATATTGACAAATCATATAATTATTTCTAAAAACTTTTAGTCAAAATTATAATGTGTGTTTGTATGATGAATTAAGGTAAAAAATTATAAACCCTAAATTACTTCGAACTTAATAATAGGATTAATAAGCAAGCGCAGAATATTAAAATGAAAATAATCATTTTTTCTTTGTCTCAGAATATTGCTTTAATGGATTTGAATCAACGTGCTTAGTACGAAAGTTATTTTCTTTAAAAAAATTGCATCCTATGTTAAAAAAAAAGAAGTTCAACGAAAGAAAATTTCAAGTGCCCTGTAAAAAAATCCGGATCAAATTACGGTAAAATGTATAGGAATTCAGGGTGCCGATATTTTTTACCATAAAATATATTTTTACTGAAACATGTTGCCGGACAAAAAATCTGATATTCCGCAATTTTTACAGTAATAATTACCGTACAATCACAGAATCACTCTTCTTAAATGAATATTACTGCAAAAATTACGGTAAAATTGATTTTACTGATGATGCATCCAAAGTGCCCGTAATTTATACCGTAATTCGCCCCGGATTTTTTTTACGTTGTAGAAAAACGAAAAGATGATAAAATTAGCGTAGTGCCTTTTGTCCGAACTCGAACATATGTGTCCTAATCAACAATAAAATTTAAACTGCACTAGAGTGACTGATTTTTTATTCAAAAGGAAGGAAATTT
Organism: Parasteatoda lunata; assembly: GCA_949128135.1. Lineage (NCBI taxonomy): Eukaryota > Metazoa > Arthropoda > Arachnida > Araneae > Theridiidae > Parasteatoda > Parasteatoda lunata. The sequence continues at coordinate 84,208,199 of OX421973.1, forward strand.
ATTGTTTCAATAAATGAAGTCGTCTTTTATGTTATTTCTGTGGTGTTATTACATTATACGCACACTTAGAAAAAGTATGGTTAAAACTTAAAGAATATGGTTTACCGTGTTTCTGGATCTACGGGGAAAATCATTAAAGATAGGGTATGAATTTTATTTTAATTAACAATAAAATATAATAGTTTGTGGGGGCGGAGATATTGACCATGCCAACCGTCATCTATCAAAAGGAGTCTCATGATAGAATCAAGTTAGCATGCTTTATATACCAGTGAATTGATGTTTGATTTTCGTAGTGGTAGTTACGCCACATTACTCCCCCACCAGAATTCTATCAGGGAAATAATTCGATGTATAGATACCACTAGTTGCTGTACTTGTGACAGACCGAGAGAGCGGTCATCGGAATTTTGAGTACTGAATATGAGAGGTGTATTAACTTAACAGTAGTAGTCGCTCCTGTGTTGCCATTTGCAGTCGAGTGTATGCAGGCAGACGTTATGTTTAATCGAGACGTGTGAGTAGCAACAGCGTGAGGAGGTGGATAATGCAGTCACAAATAGCAAATCAACTGTTCAATGTGGAGTATCCATTAAAGTAGGCGTTACCAGATCGAAGTGGACGTTACTGCGTGATCAAATCACGTCCAGAGGTCACCAATGTGGGGGCGGAGTTATCGATCATGCAAACCGTCATCTATCAAAAGGTACCTCATAATAGAGTCCTAGTCCTGTCGGTTGGTAGGGGTGCCTGAGGCCGGAACGGCCCTTTACCCCTTCATCTTGTGATGAGGATCCTTGAGGTGTTTCCTTGAGGTCCTTGAAATCTAAAAACGAAACCTCATAATAGAATCAAGTTAGCATGCCTTATATACCAGTGAATTGATGTTTAATTTTCGTAGTGGTAGTTACGCCACAAGTTTTATTACCATTCTCTTTGGTAGTAAATGTGGTAATTTAGTTAGGCGAAGTTCGCTAATCTCAAATGCACCAAAATTTTTTTTGAAAAATTTTAAATGAAAAATGTAAATTTTAATTAAGAAAATTAACAAATTTAAAAAATCTAGAAGTGTCGTCCTATTATGGCATAGTAGTAAGAGAATTCATTGAAATTGTTATTTATGTGTTAAGCTCATAACCTGTTTATTGTAAATATAAGCGAAATTCAAATAATAAGATAAAACAAAAGCAAATAAGGTAAAATAAAAGTAAAGTAAAATAAAAGTAAAGTAAATAAGATAAAACAAAATAAATAAATAAATGTGACAACTTATTTTAGAAAATAACACGACCGTGCTTTTTATAAATCAGGGTGCAGTCCATGGCTTAAAGCCCTTATATAGCAAGACAGAAAAGAGAAAAAACTGGTACGTAAGACATTTCATTCCAGCATTTTTTTCGAAAAAATGAAATATCTGTAACTATCACGATTTCTTTTATAATTTTAGAATATATATAAAACTGCTTCTTTTCCAAGATAAAGTAAAGTTATGCAGATGCCCTTAAAAATCAAAATGACTCTGATATGCGAAGCACAATAAATGAGGCCAAAAACATTTTCCAAAAACTGAATGATATGGTCAGTGTGTTAAACGCATTAAATGCCATACTCCAGCTTAGCAAAGCGGTCAAAATATTAGAACAAGAGGAAAATCATTTATATCATAATGAATAGTAAACCTATTAGTATAATGCTGTGGAATGCGGCTAATCTTAGCACAAAATTCCACGAACTCAGTAATTTTAACCTAGAGCATGACATAGATATTGCTTTAATAACCGAGACCCATGCTAATGCAAGCACTAAATTAACTCTTGCAAACTATAATACATATAGAACAGACAGGACTAACTGCAGAGGCGGTGGGACCACAATCTTTGCAAAGAGAAGCCTTAACACTATACAATATAGTAATTACAACTGTGACGGCTACGAAGAAACCTCTATTCTTCTCTATAAAAATAACAAAGATCACTACAAAATAACGGCCATTTACAATAAGCCGAATCACATTTTAACCAAAGATATGCTAAAAACTCTATTACCAGATGGAGTTAATTGTATTATAGGTGGAGACTTTAACGCTAAGAACACTATCTGGGGATGCAGAGTGAACAATAAGCACGGCAAAGAACTCCATAAACATATACTAGACCTAAATCTTGCAGCCATTTCACCTATGGAACCCACCTATTTCCCTTACACCCCTCACAAGCAGCCAGATCTACTTGACTTTTTTATAGTTAACAGCAACACTACCATGTGCTGCCACACCCTTACTGAATTAAGCAGTGATCACGTACCGGTCATAGCTACAATAGGCACAACCACAGAACATACCCCAACCTTCACCAAAAAAACAAACTGGGAGTTATATTCAAACATCCTTACCTTAAACAATAGCACCACAGCCCTCAACACAATAGAGGACATAAACAAGGCCATTAGTAACCTAACCAATGACATCCAACAAGCCTATAATGATGCTACTGAAACCAACATCAGCAAACACAACTATATGGCACTCCCTCACGATCTAAGAGAGCTCATTGGCTACAAAAACTATATTAGAAAAAAGTGCCAAACAAATAGAGAACTCAGAGATAAGGTTGAATTAAACAGGCTCACTAAAGATATTAACAAAAAATGTAAACAATATAGAAATGAAAACTGGGAAGAAAAAGTCTCGAGCCTATGCACAGCCGACTAATCGGTCTGGAAAATGTCTAAAACACTGAAAAACACTAAGACTGTCAATAAACCTATCATTCACGATAACCAAAATATCTACAAAGATGAGGACAAATTAAATGTCTTCGCGGATACCATGCAAAACCAATTCCAACTGAACAAAACACCTACAGATGATGATGAAGATAAGGCCATAGACAAAATCTATAAAGACTATTTTAATAACCAAAACGGCCCCAACAATTCAGACGAGCTCCCCTACACGAAGATGATTAGCATAATTAAAAAGCTTAATAATAGAAAAGCCCCAGGCATGGACAACATTAACAATATCATGGTAAAATATATGCCACAAAACAAACTGAACGAATTATGTAGCATCTATAATGCTTGCATAAGAAACAATATTTTTCCAGACATCTGGAAAAACGCAACAGTAATACTATTTCCCAAACCGGGAAAAGATTCACGCATCGCCTCTAACTTTAGACCAATCAGCTTGCTACCGACCTTTGGCAAGGTTTTTGAGCGAATAATACTAAACAGGCTACAACCACATATAAACTTTATACCCAAGGAACAATATGGTTTTAGAAAGGATCTGTCCACCACAAAACAGCTCAGCAGACTAATAGACTTTATAAGCGATGGCCTATATAAAAATGAAGCGACAGCACTGCTTATGCTAGACGTGGCGAAAGCATTCGACCGCGTCTGGCATAAAGCATTAATATCCAAGCTGATCAAGCAATCACTACCATATGGCATTATTCATATCATAGACTCCTATCTGAAAAATCGCACATTTCAGGTTAGAATAAACAACAAACTCTCAAACAAACGCAGTATTCTAGGCCCGGTGCTATACCTAGTGTACACCAGTGATTTTCCGATCGTCACTGATAATGCTAACTACATGATCGCCTTCTACGCCGATGACACGGCCATCGCATATCGATCACTTAATCCAGATCAAGCAGTGAAAAAACTAAACGACTGCATGCCACCCATCGAAGATTGGTGCGCTAAAAATAAAATCTCCATTAATGCCGATAAGTCGAAACTAATGATAATTAGGAAAAAGAATAGAAAGAAACGTATTATAAGTAAAGTTCCACTCTTCGCAAGTAACGTACCAATTGTACAAAAAGCAGACTATCTCGGACTCACCATCAACGATAAGTTAAATTGGAACGATCATGTCGACAAAATCAAAAACAAGTCACATGCAGCCTTCTCATGCCTTAGAGCACTACTTAACGCAAACTCAAAACTACCACTAAACCTAAAAAGACTACTATACATCTCCTGTATTCGACCGATCATTACTTACGCCAGCCCGGCCTGGAGATGTCTCAACAAAACACAAATCAACACATTAGAGGTCATACAAAACAAAATAATACGAAGAATTACAGGTGCACCCTGGCACATTAGCAAAAAAGCCCTTAGAAGAGACCTCGAGCTGGAAACAATTAGTGAATTCATGAATAAACTAAGCGCCAGTTTCTATAGCGTAGCTATGAATAGCACTCCATCAGACTTTAATCAAATCTTCAAAAAAGAACTGATACATGATATCAAAAAATATAACTCAATTACAAACTTCTTATTATCAGACATGATCTTATCTAAATACTTTAAGATCACAAACAATTAACACACATAAACACACACAGATATGACTCTAGTCCTACAGCGAACCCGGTGAAGGAGCAACCCCACTCTGTAGGGTCCGATCTGGGCAAGCTGTAGGTCAATTAAAACTAGTACGATGAGCAACCCGGCACGAGCGGTGATCACCGGGACGGCCGAGTCGTCGTTATAACAGAGGCTAACTCTAAATAATAAAAAACTCTTACTTATAATTATGATAGTATAAATTATGTTAGTATAAATTATATTATACCCAAATATGTAAATAATGTAAATATATGATTTTTCAATCACCAATTACTGTAAATAATATAACAGAGACCCACTCTAGATAATACAATCACCTTGTTGTATAACTATGTTAGTATAAATTTATATTATACGATAATATGTAAATAATGTAATTATATGATTTCTAAAATTTCCAATTGCTATAAATAATTTTGTTATTTGCTTTATATATGCTATTGACTAAAGGGACCTCCCCTGTAAATTACTATATATAGATAGCTAACATATGTTAGTAAATGCAAACTCTTCCCCACCCCCTGAACCACTAAAAGCCAATCAGTCTCAGTTGCCCAAGGGTCAGTAATCAGATGAAGTAGTGAGGCGGGCAGGTACTAAAGAAAAACACATATCCAGATCCAAGATAATGTAGATATTGTTGAATAGTTTTAAAAAAGAATAAGTCAACTTCTCCCAAAAACTAGCAATAACTGAAAATGTTTTACTACCAGCCTTTTCTCTTTTCTGTCTCGCTTTCACCCCTGGTGCAGTCGCAGAAATTGGAACTTGTTATTGCACTCGTTTTTAAAGTAAAGACTGAACAGTTTTGATTGAAAAAAAGAATTCATCTTTTTCAAACGACACACGAACATGGAAATCAACTTCCCTTTTTATTCATCGCAATATTAAATAGGTTCTGATAAAAAGGGGTAGAGCGAAACAAGAATTTACAAAAACAGTTTATTTACATTTCTCTGATTGACAAATAATTCATGGAATGTTAATGATTTAAAGTGCACATCAAAATTCCATCTTTCTTTGTTATATCAAAGATGCTTGAAAGTTTTAAACTTATCATTCATTTAGTCTCCAACTTCGTACGATTTGAGAGAAAGTTGCCCTTACTTCAAAAGCTCAAGATCTTGCATCGGGATCAAAGTCATCTTTCTTATCATTTCTTCCGGTTGCTTCTTCATGCGAGGCAAATAATTTATTTTGTTTGTGAGGCTGGGAGAAAACGCGTTTACTTATTGAGTTATTTATTAGGGGAAAGGCGTCGGAGTAATATAGAAAGTCATGAATCACTGGTGTGGTTAAGCAAACCCTGAAGAGTGAGGCTAAAGCGTGAATGAATGGAAAGAGGTCAGAGTAGAAATCTTTCCAGCATACACTTTTGTTAGTGATGCAAAAAGCAGAGGTAGACTTTATGGTCCATCTTCGAAAAGGCAGCAGTGCTCCTGGACGTCTTACAGATGCCTCTGAATGTGGTGAGGTAAAGCGCGAACCGCTGTTCTCTTTCAACGCCAGTTTTTCTCGTATTCATTTACAGAGCTTCGAGGAACCCTCTGCATACATTACTAGGCCTCTTTCCTCTTTCTCTGCATCACACTTGTAATTCTGGAACTCTTCAATTTCTCGCAACCTTATGACGGACAAGGCTTGAATTTAAGAGCTTCAACCATAAAGGGTACCTTCTTGTCTTTCAGTGGCGCCATCTAAGGACACAAGTACGATTTCAGCCACACACACGTCATAGAACGTTTGTACAGGGTTAGTTCCATTCTTACATCCATTTATCCATAGATCATAATTTTGACGTGAACTAGATAATGATCTATCTCTAATTCAGTTTCCCCGGAAGTATTGATTTAATATGGGAATACCGACAGATTTAACGTGCATCAGTCACCATATAATACATGGGGTTTTTTCGGCCGCCGGGATTCAAACGTCTTACCACACAGGCTATCTTAGCCCTATTCTTAATAGTGAAAACAATATTTAACTTACTAAGTGGGTCGGCTGCTCAACTACGATTATAAAATAAAATATTTAATCTATATTTCTTAAAAATGAAATATATATATTGCAGTGAACAATTTTTATAAATGATTTGACAAAAACTTTTAAAATTAAAATCGCAAAATGGGGGGCCATCTGAAATGTAGTTTTTTTTAATTATTGTCCTGATTCATTTCTTTTATCGTTAATAAAAGTTCATATTTTCTAATAAAGGTAAGGCTTTTTATTTATCGTTCTTTTAATTCTTTAAAAACTTTCATTTAATCTTATAACTGAGGCTTGAAAAATATTCACTGGAGCTCGAACAAATTTTCATATCTATTAAAGTAATCAACACACAGTTATAAAGACGATATTTTATGATAATTTTCGACTGCATGAGATTGAAATAACTCATTACCAAAATTCCAAAAACCGGGACAGCCAGGTTGGTAGAGCGTTGAACTCATGTCCAAGAGGTCGTGAATTCGATCTATGTCGGCTGGGTCACAAAGTCCTCCAAGTTCCCATAATAAAATAATAGTGGACTGGACTGGACAAAATAATACTGGGTACTGGACTGGAGATTGATTTTGCTCTGGTCCAGGTCAAAACTACGATCTGCGGACGGATGGATGGTGTGTGAATGCGTCCTCCCTGCTAATCAGACAGTGATGTATAAATGTGGCAGAAGTACTTAACCATAGATGGCGCCACTGGAAAACTAAAGGAACGCATCAGTGCCTTAAGATAGACTTGTTAGTATTGACAAGTAGCATAAGACATCAACAACAAGTTTAAATATTTAAAATAAATCACTTTTATATGTTTTGAAAATAACTATTGAGATTTTTCAGCTTTTTCTTGTTTCTCAAAAAAATAAATAAATAAAATAGAAAAATAAAAACACTTAGCTGAAAAATATATCGCAACTTTTAATTTTTAAAATTTTTCTAATTCCATCAAAAATAAAATTACGATAATCAACAATAAATTAAAGGTGATTTTCAATAGTCTTTCGTCTCGAAAATTAAAATAGCCACTGTTTTAACGTCTTAAACTTGATATATAGCATTAATTTTATACCACGTATAATACCATAGATATTAAAGATATTATTATATTCATAGGGGAAATCGACTACTTCTGACTAATTGGTATAAATAGATAGAATTGACTGTAAGTTTAGATGAGTTTAGTTTTATACTTATGTAGAGCTTGCATCTTTGGTATATCTTTGATATATTTGGAAAATTGCATCTTTGATATATATTTACGCTAATATTACTAATAAGATTAGTTGGTTTTCACATTCTTGGTATAATAAATGCGTAACATATTTGCCTATGGCAACCTTTTTGGCTTTGTAATTATTTTATGTGTCATGGTAATCAAGAATATTGCACTTTAGGGGATGACTTTCCGAACACTTTTGACTTCGTTACAATCATTGATGAAGGCTGTAATGATAATGGTAAAGAGAAAACTAATGTAGAAAAATGTTTTTTTCTAACGTTACAATCCTAGTAGAAGAATTTAAAGTAAATGCAACAGTCTAAGCTGATAATGAAATATCAAATCCTAATAATGCGTGGCATGTAGTTGCTCAGTATTACAGCAATGTTGCATTTTGATTGTCAAACTGTTAATTTTCCCTTTTGAAATGTAACATTTCAGATAATATTTGAAAAAGTTTTATTTCAATTTCAGCTTATTTTATTCATATTTTCTATAAATACTAAAATTATTTAATTTATAAATTAAAAAAAGGAATTACTGCGATTGTTTTTGAAATTTTAAAATATTTAAACAACATTTAAAACAATTATTATTTTCTACGGATTAAAAATTTGTGAAAAGGCTTGTTTAAACAAAAACACATTTTGCGTCATTCTTTTCAATGAAAGATATTTAAATAAAAAAAATATTGAAAACATAATGAGAAAATCATCATTTAAAAGTTAAATAGTTTGCCCCGTTTTTTTTAAAAAATCTCAAATTTATCAAGCACTGAATATGCTTTTTTTCCATGAATTTATTATTTTTTTACAAAAAAAGAAAAAATTGAAAAAACAGAAAGACTTAAAATACGAGTGTTAAAAATGGAAAAAAGGGAGAGAAAAAAACGAATCAGAAAAATAATAAAACAATATTATTTCAATAAGTAAAACAACCACTTTTTCTTTTGAAAAACAGAATAAGAAGTAGTATGAATAAAAGAAATTCGACAAAGAAAACAATGGGTTTTTAAAAAAGCGATCGATTTAATTCAACGATAAATTCTCAATTTAGGTCTTACCCATTACGAAGCATCAGATGTACCATTTAAAGTGATAAATGATACTTCAAAGTGAATGTTTTTTATAGGTTTAAAATACAGCAAGATATTTCATTAAATAAGAGTATTTTCTAGCATGAAAATAAGTAGTTTGATCTTTAAAATTTTTAAAGTTTCTTTAACTCCAACAGATAGTCTTATCTATCTAACAAGGAAAAGGTACCAAGCATTACATAAAACAATTTTCATAGAATTAAGGTGATAAATATGATCGTATAATTTATTTATTAAATTATATATCTCATAGTATTAAATAATTATAAACTATTTAAATTTTACCTAAGTTGTTCCTATGCTGTAAAAATTTCCGGATCAAATTACGGTATACACTACCAGCACTTTGGGTGCATCATCTGTAAAATCCATTTCAACCGCTAAATGTTATACCGTAATTTTTATATTAATATTTAGTTAATTAGAGTGATTCGGTGATTTTACGGTAAATATTACTGTTAAAATTACGGTATATCAGAAGTTTTGTTAACATGTTAAAGCTAAAATGGATTTCACGGTAAAAAGTACTGGCACTTTGGGTATCATCTGTAAAATCCATTTCAACCGCTAAATGCTATACCGTAATTTTTATATTAATATTTATTTAATTAGAGGGATTCGGTGATTTTACGGTAATTATTACTGTTAAAATTACGGTATATCAGAAGTTTTGCTAACATGCTAAAGCAAAAATCGATTTTACGGTAAAAAGTACTGGCACTTTGGGTGCATCATCTGTAAAATCCATTTCTACCGCTAAATGTTATACCGTAATTTTTATATTAATATTTAGTTAATTAGAGTGATTCGGTGATTTAACGGTAATTGTTACTATTAAAATTACGGTATATCAGAAGTTTTGTTAACATGTTAAAGCAAAAATGGATTTTACGGTAAAAAGTACTGGCACTTTGGGTGCATCATCTGTAAAATCCATTTCTACCGCTAAATGTTATACCGTAATTTTTATATTAATATTTAGTTAATTAGAGTGATTCGGTGATTTAACGGTAATTGTTACTATTAAAATTACGGTATATCAGAAGTTTTGTTAACATGTTAAAGCAAAAATGGATTTTACGGTAAAAAGTACTGGCACTTTGGGTGCATCATCTGTAAAATCCATTTCTACCGCTAAATGTTATACCGTAATTTTTATATTAATATTTAGTTAATTAGAGTGATTCGGTGATTTAACGGTAATTGTTACTATTAAAATTACGGTATATCAGAAGTTTTGTTAACATGTTAAAGCAAAAATCGATTTTACGGTAAAAAGTACTGGCACTTTGGGTGCATCATCTGTAAAATCCATTTCTACCGCTAAATGTTATACCGTAATTTTTATATTAATATTTAGTTAATTAGAGTGATTCGGTGATTTAACGGTAATTGTTACTATTAAAATTACGGTATATCAGAAGTTTTGTTAACATGTTAAAGCAAAAATGGATTTTACGGTAAAAAGTACTGGCACTTTGGGTGCATCATCTGTAAAATCCATTTCTACCGCTAAATGTTATACCGTAATTTTTATATTAATATTTAGTTAATTAGAGTGATTCGGTGATTTAACGGTAATTGTTACTATTAAAATTACGGTATATCAGAAGTTTTGTTAACATGTTAAAGCAAAAATGGATTTTACGGTAAAAAGTACTGGCACTTTGGGTGCATCATCTGTAAAATCCATTTAAACCGCTAAATGCTATACCGTAATTTTTATATTAATATTTATTTAATTAGAGGGATTCGGTGATTTTACGGTAATTATTACTGTTAAAATTACGGTATATCAGAAGTTTTGCTAACATGCTAAAGCAAAAATGGATTTTACGGTAAAAAGTACTGGCACTTTGGGTGCATCATCTGTAAAATCCATTTCTACCGCTAAATATTATACCGTAATTTTTATATTAATATTTAGTTAATTAGAGTGATTCGGTGATTTAACGGTAATTGTTACTATTAAAATTACGGTATATCAGAAGTTTTGTTAACATGTTAAAGCAAAAATGGATTTTACGGTAAAAAGTACTGGCACTTTGGGTGCATCATCTGTAAAATCCATTTCTACCGCTAAATGTTATACCGTAATTTTTATATTAATATTTAGTTAATTAGAGTGATTCGGTGATTTAACGGTAATTGTTACTATTAAAATTACGGTATATCAGAAGTTTTGTTAACATGTTAAAGCAAAAATGGATTTTACGGTAAAAAGTACTGGCACTTTGGGTGCATCATCTGTAAAATCCATTTCTACCGCTAAATGTTATACCGTAATTTTTATATTAATATTTAGTTAATTAGAGTGATTCGGTGATTTAACGGTAATTGTTACTATTAAAATTACGGTATATCAGAAGTTTTGTTAACATGTTAAAGCAAAAATGGATTTTACGGTAAAAAGTACTGGCACTTTGGGTGCATCATCTGTAAAATCCATTTCTACCGCTAAATGTTATACCGTAATTTTTATATTAATATTTAGTTAATTAGAGTGATTCGGCGATTTAACGGTAATTGTTACTATTAAAATTACGGTATATCAGAAGTTTTGTTAACATGTTAAAGCAAAAATGGATTTTACGGTAAAAAGTACTGGCACTTTGGGTGCATCATCTGTAAAATCCATTTCTACCGCTAAATGTTATACCGTAATTTTTATATTAATATTTAGTTAATTAGAGTGATTCGGTGATTTAACGGTAATTGTTACTATTAAAATTACGGTATATCAGAAGTTTTGTTAACATGTTAAAGCAAAAATGGATTTTACGGTAAAAAGTACTGGCACTTTGGGTGCATCATCTGTAAAATCCATTTCTACCGCTAAATGTTATACCGTAATTTTTATATTAATATTTAGTTAATTAGAGTGATTCGGTGATTTAACGGTAATTGTTACTATTAAAATTACGGTATATCAGAAGTTTTGTTAACATGTTAAAGCAAAAATGGATTTTACGGTAAAAAGTACTGGCACTTTGGGTGCATCATCTGTAAAATCCATTTCAACCGCTAAATGCTATACCGTAATTTTTATATTAATATTTATTTAATTAGAGGGATTCGGTGATTTTACGGTAATTATTACTGTTAAAATTACGGTATATCAGAAGTTTTGCTAACATGCTAAAGCAAAAATCGATTTTACGGTAAAAAGTACTGGCACTTTGGGTGCATCATCTGTAAAATCCATTTCTACCGCTAAATGTTATACCGTAATTTTTATATTAATATTTAGTTAATTAGAGTGATTCGGTGATTTAACGGTAATTGTTACTATTAAAATTACGGTATATCAGAAGTTTTGTTAACATGTTAAAGCTAAAATGGATTTCACGGTAAAAAGTACTGGCACTTTGGGTGCATCATCTGTAAAATCTATTTCAACCGCTAAATGCTATACCGTAATTTTTATATTAATATTTATTTAATTAGAGGGATTCGGTGATTTTACGGTAATTATTACTGTTAAAATTACGGTATATCAGAAGTTTTGCTAACATGCTAAAGCAAAAATCGATTTTACGGTAAAAAGTACTGGCACTTTGGGTGCATCATCTGTAAAATCCATTTCTACCGCTAAATGTTATACCGTAATTTTTATATTAATATTTAGTTAATTAGAGTGATTCGGTGATTTAACGGTAATTGTTACTATTAAAATTACGGTATATCAGAAGTTTTGTTAACATGTTAAAGCAAAAATGGATTTTACGGTAAAAAGTACTGGCACTTTGGGTGCATCATCTGTAAAATCCATTTCTACCGCTAAATGCTATACCGTAATTTTTATATTAATATTTATTTAATTAGAGGGATTCGGTGATTTTACGGTAATTATTACTGTTAAAATTACGGTATATCAGAAGTTTTGCTAACATGCTAAAGCAAAAATGGATTTTACGGTAAAAAGTACTGGCACTTTGGGTGCATCATCTGTAAAATCCATTTCTACCGCTAAATGCTATACCGTAATTTTTATATTAATATTTATTTAATTAGAGTGATTTAGTGATTTTACGATAATTATTACTGTAAAAATTACAGTATATCAGAATTTTTGTTCCATTATATGCTTCAGTAAAAATGGATTTTGCGGTAAAAAGTACAGGCACTCTGAGTTCCAGTACTTTTTGCCGTAAAATCCTTTTTTACTGGAGCATGTTACGGAACAAAATTACGTTTGTAATATATAAGTGAAAGATAGCTTATAAGGTTTCGTGATATTCTGGTTGCATGATGGGAAAAGGTTTTATTTTTGTAGTACGCATCGTGAAATGTTAGGTTCAAATCCCGCATTGGCTTAGCAATAAATACAATAATCAAAAACATTTTTAGTCATTACATTGAAGTGGAAGTAATAAATTCTATTTATATATAATTTCTCTTTTACTTAAAATAAAGTAAGAAAAGCATTCGAGACCGTTGCACGTTTGCTGTGATGTTTAGGTTTTAAAAGAAATCCCTTTCTAATCTTGTTTTTCCACTTCATACACGGTAACAGCCAAGGTTACAATTACCATTTAATTCAAATTTCTGAGACTTGAATTAAATCGTAATTTTAACCTTGGCTGTTAGCGTGTATAACTGAAAGATTTAATTCGTGAAAAAAAATATTTCAATGAGTCTTTCTGGGAAACATACGCTGTTGAAATTTTAATTCTAAAATTATGATAAAATAACCGGCAGCAGTCAGTGTGTCAGATTAACTGTAAAGTTTGCGGTAAAAAACATTTTGCACATTTATGGTTTTAAAACTAGTATGGTTATAAAACCATGAATACAAAACTATAGTTTGTCTAAAGCAAGAACTCCCATAGCCATTCGTCTGGACCCGTGGCGGTGACTATGGTAACGAGGTATAACTATTTCAAGTAGGGGTGTGGGTTCATTGTTTATGACAGGTTTTGACTCGGGTCGGCGAGAGAAAAGGAATATTTTATTCGGTCTATTGTGTTATCCCTAGAGTGAAAAATACGCATAGTCAAATAGTCAATTTTTGATTTCATTTTGGCAGAATATTATTATTTCTTCATTATTTGATCAATTAAAGTCACAATTTGTCTTTTTATTGAAAAAAATAACTGATCTTGAAATGGTTAAGCTTCTTTCATTAAAACAAATTTATAAAGTGATAGTATAAAGTGATAGTCAAAAATTTATCTTTCAGAAAATTTACTTAAAAAGTTTGCTCGAAATCTGGAAATCAAGAAAATGTTTGAAAAAATGCCAGGAGCAATCATGATATGAAAAAAACCAGCCTAATTTGCTTATTATAACTACTTACTATAACTTCAGTTTATCCTTCCAAACAATACTGCCTAATCAGTCCCAGATTGTTTTCCTTCGGGGTGGGTAATTTGACTACGCCAACTCTCTTGCATTTTCAGCGATGTGGAGGACTTTGAGAATGCCTAAGCGCCTTATTTGCCGAAAATGATAATTCTTGGTTCGTGTGTCAGCATCTTAAGACTAACCACTTTGAGATGCGAGTGGAATGTTCCCTTAATTGATTAATTCAATCAAAAGATATATTAGAATCCTTGTCATAAAGTTCCGTAACCTATCACGATTGACTGGCTGTTCCTGATCTCCAAAATAATACATAAATTTAAAGACAGGATGATTTTCTGAAGAATTTTCCTATACTATGCAAATCAGTTGGAAGAGGAATTGGAAAAGAAAAACGTCATTTTTCAAAAATAAACTAAGCTTTTATTTATACAGTTTGGCTAATTGGGTAATTTAGCTTTCTTTTTACAGTCGCCATCATTACTCTAAGATAATTGAAAAATTCACACACCAATGTTTTCTAAACAAACTGATAATTTTGAGTCTTTTGTAGGGAGCCTCTGTAACTTTAGACTTATTAGAAAAATACCATTCATTCAAAAGGAAAGTGTAAGCTTCGTGTTATGTAGACTAAAGAAACAACGTGAATTAAGAAATAATAAAGTGCAGAAATGGACATACTATAGTTTCAGTTTACATAAACAAGGACCTTCTTCAGTGTCTAAACACCAAATGACAGTAGAAAAGTAAAGAGATAAACACGTGCAAAGTGGTTCAACTAGTAAAAACAGAGGAAGAAGCTTATCTTGAATACGATAATAAAAAAAAGGGAGGTCAGAAAAAGTTGTGAGAAGGTTTGGCAGAATTCCCAGAGTTCAAACGTGTTCCTCGGTACTGACTGATTAAACCACTTTGCACGTGTTTATCTCCTCACTTTTCTACTGATATTGGGTGTTTTGACATTGAGGATGGTTCTTGTTTATAGAACCGAAACAATTCTTAGTCTATTTTTTAGTGATTTTGTGCTTTATTTGAGTTATTCTTTTGCTTTAGTATACTGTTTATAGCTAAACTAGGCTGATTAATTTCAATAAGCCAAGAGTACAGAAGGCGCTTTAAAAAATTTTTTATTGCTCATTAAAATTTTATTGCATTTAGATATAGAATATTAAGTCGGAGTATTTCTTCGCACAGTTCCAAATTGCACTGAAGGCATTATTATTATTGTAATAAGCCAAATATATCAGGCATATTAGAAAATACTGAAGATTTGTATGATAGCAATTATTGCAAATTTGCGGATTTTTCAATTTTCCACGACTAATACGTTGATAATTGTACAATATCTTCTTTTAGTACAGCAATAAGTTTTGAAACCTCTGTAGAACAATGTCCCTTGTCTATAGACAAGTGCCAGTTTTTCTCTCTTGATCTTCAATTTCTATGCACAAACAATGCCATTTCTTAAAAATAGCCATTTTCTTAAAAAAGAAGCAGTAATCATGCAAATTACTTTCAAAAAATAATCAACATTTTGTAAAAGCAAGAAAGAGGAAACTACAGCCGGAACTTTTAACTTTTTTCACTCTTTAAGAGAATGTAATTTAAAATTAATGCCATCAGCTGTTTTGAAAAATTCTTCACATAATATAAAAATCAGAACGACATAATCTTTCTTTCTTGCAAATCTCCTCGGTTATGAATTTCATTAACTTTATTATTACTATTTTAATTTTTACTTTTCTAACAATTTTACTAGCATAAGATTTGCGAAAATTACTCGTTATGTGATTTTATTTTTATCAATTAGATCTTACTTTTTTTATCTGTATCAAGTAATAAAAAGTACTCTTTATTCGCTGCAACGCCCTCTGGTGATATTCTACTTGTTTAAACAGACTAAATTCAAAATTGATTTCACGTACTTTTCATTCGCATCGTTGCGAAGTAACTAGAAAAGAAACTTTCTACAATTCATTTCCACGTAATGAGATTTGAAAAGCTTTTAAAAAGAAAAATCCTGGAAACGAACATTTTCTTTTCAATTCTAAAAATGGAAACCGAAATTAATTTTCTCTAATCCTTACTTTAGCTGATTTAATGCAAATTTTCCGGGAAAATGTTTTAAATTTTGCGTGTAAGTAAATTATCTGAAATAAATAATTCAAAATTTTGTTAATGGAATTTTCTAACTGTCGTGAAAAATGCAAGCATTTTGTCGTGTTTTCTAATGAGACCATTATTATGAATCTATTTCGAAATTGTGGTAAGCATATATATGTTAAGGCTAAAGCCCGAAGTCGGCCAATTCGCGATCTGGACGACCAGATTGCGAATTGGCCAAGAACGCTGTAAATTAGCTGGCCTTAGTCCGAAATTGTTCTTGATTTCGGGAATTGGCCGCCCAAATCGCGAATTGGTATGGGAAGATCAGCCAAAGTTGGAAGAAAAAATCATTATACCGGGCAAACTGGGCAAATGTATACCGGGCTGGGGCACTTGACCTTAAAAAAACATCAGCGTAGGATATACCGGGAAAATGTATACCGGGCAATGACACTTGACCTTAAAAAAACATCAGTGTGGGATATACCGGGCAGAGGCACTGAACCTTAAAAAGACATCAGTGTAGGATATACCGGGCAAATGTATACCGGGCAGTGGCACTTGACCATAAAAAAACATCAGTGTAGGATATACCGGGAAAATGTATACCGGGCAATGGCAGTTAACTAGACCTAGTATGACTAGACCTTTGGTGTATGTATGACTAGTATAACTAGGCAATTAAATAGACAATTTAATAATGATTATTAAATTGATGATTATTTAATAGACAATTTAGAAACTTCTATTTTTTATATTTTTAAATTAGGAGATTTATAAGAAATATTTATATAATTATAGAAAGCCGCCAAAGTAAAATATTCACTGATCGTTTAAATTATTTCGGACTTTGGCCAGCCATCCTCGGCCACTTCGCGATCTGGCCGGCCAATTCCCGAAATCAAGAAAATTTCGGACTTTGGCCAAAAGGACTGGCCAATTCGCGATCTTGCCGGCCTGATCGCGAATTGTCCGGACTTCGGGCTTTGGCCGTAACATATACACTTTGTTTAAAAATGAATTTCGAATACAGCTATGCAGAAAATAGTATGCCACTATCTTTACAGTTATTCAAGATAAATATGGGGTGTTTTATTTTTAGGTGTTCCTTAGAAATCGAAAATATTACAGATTTTCTTGATCCTTGTAAAAATAAATAAAAAAAATTGCATATTAATAAGTTATCAAAAAAAAAAAAAAAAGAAAGAAAGAAAGAAAGAAAGAAACAAGCACATATCCATACCTAGTCCAGTAGTTACTAAAGCCTAGAGAAATGTTAGTATCATTTTTAGAAACTGCCCAAGAAAATTAGTATTATTTTTAGTAACTTCTATAGAAATTTTTGATATCACTTTTAGTAATTACTTTTCAATATAAACCATTTGCTTTTCACTATGCTATCCTCTTATTCCCTTTTTTAAAAAAAAGACAGCTATTATATGGTGTGTTTCATAAAAAATCAATTAATATATAGTTTGTGAATCATTGTAAAAATGATACTTTTTGAAATCTCAGGATTTAAAACAAAAATGAAAATTTATAAATTTCAGTGATTTGTAGTACGTATAAAATATTTAAAAACGATATCCAACCTTATAAACCTTAAGTTATCAAAATTAGGCCTATTTCTGTTTTGAAGAACTCTAGCTGTCGAAAATAATTAACCCCGAATGCACCATTTCCTCTTTCTTAATCAGGGAAACTTTGGTTATCTAACTAACTTATTTAGATTGTTTGCGTACTTAGTTCGGATGTCTATGGCTTAATATATCAGAAAGAATTCCCAAACGAGCAAGAGAAAAGCATTATGTGCTGAATAAAAGAAGCGCGTGACGCGATTTGTTCAACTAAAGATGAGGGAGAAAAAAAAATCTTGACTATAAATGAGCTGCCTGCTAGACATCATTAAGTAATTAAATATGGCAATATTACAATCTGATTGAAATTACAATAACAAATCAGAGTAATTAAAATAAAAGATGCCGATTTGATTTTATTCGTAATTGATTTAGATTTTCTAAATGAAAAATGTGTAAAAAAAAAATGTAGATTTTAATTTTACATCAGATTATGAAATAATGTTTTAATTGTAACAAAAATATTTTCTTTTTAAAATATTTTAAAAGAAATACAGGTTGTTTCCTTAATCACCGCCACTAATATACTTATATTTCGTAGAAGTATGTCAAAAATTACAAATATTGTCAAAATCTGACGAATTATTATCGAGGAGGGTGAAGATTCAAAGCAGGAGAACTAGTTTAATTGCCAAAAAAATTTAAGAAGGCAGAAAGTTTTTAGTTAAAATACTTTTCGACTTATTTTTAAGAAGCTACTCAGATTTTCATTGTTATTGACGACGAAATTTTTTTTTTTGTCGATATTTTTATTTTAATATAAACAGCGATTCTCGACCATTATTTAGCATACATTTCAGCCTAATTTTTGATATGGTAAAACAGCGTTTATATTCTAAAAATGATTTCTTATTTTTAACTTCTATGTTTCCTCAAATTACTAAAAAATTAAAATATTTTAACATTTAATGAATGTTTGCACAAGAAGAGTTTTACCAAATTCATACAATTTTATGATTCAACTCGGAAGATTTCACAAAACTTGTACTATATTATGGTTTAAATTAGATCAGTATTAAGATTTAACTAAATTTGTTCACCATTATTCTCCAATTTGGCACATAATTAAGATTTAGCCAAATTTGTAATTATGGTTTTTACTCTGATTTCTTATTTCCATTTAAATCCCAGTGCATCTTTTTTCCCGGATATACTATTTGCGCATGCAAACAGGTTTTTGAATTTTGCCGCAACCTTGTATGTATTTCTGGGCAGTCTTTCTCAAAATTTTGCTATTTGTTCCCAGAGTTTACATGGTCTTATAAACCGTCCTTTTTTTTTATTGAGTACTCAAGTCCGCAAGTAAAAGTAAATAAAAACTAGACTTTAGTACTCTCTGCGTCGAAAAATCAGTAGTTAACATTATTAGTTATGAAAACGATTTTAGGATTTATACAGCATTTTAAGAAATAAAAAGAAAAGTTGAGAATTTGCATTACTTTCAAACAAATTTCATAACATACTCGTTATTGCCATAATATATTAAGAATTAAACTATACATTATCTTTTCTTCACTAAACTATACAGTCACTATATATCTTAGACGTACCATGTAATGCTGAAATCCTCCTAACTTAATGAATCATGTCAGAAACAAACTGTCACAGTAAAGTAGACATCATTCGTAGTGTGCCATTCGCCATAAATCAAACTTATCTTTTTTTCCCATCAAAGAACTGTGGCAAGAAAATCTCCACCCTGAAAAAAGCATGATGAATTACAATTTCGTCAAAAGATATCCTTTCTCAAAGAGAAAAACAATTTTTTTTCTGTATTGAACCATAAGGGAATTTACTTTTAGTAGAAAGATAAATTAGTAGTTAATTATAATTTTTATGGCATCAAACAATATACAATTTGGGAATTGTTTCACGACACGAGGGAATATTTAAAAGTGATGTTGATATATGAACATAATTAAAAATATAACATTTATTTAAAAATGAAAATGGTTAATATTTAAGAGTGTTAAACGAAAATGGAAATTTCATAACATGCTACTTGTATTATTGGACTGATGTGTTGGTTGTTGTCAACACTGTCAGAAACGTCGGAGTGTTTTGTACCATAATATTTTTAAGTTTGCTGCAACCTTTAATGATTTAATGCAACCTAAGTTGAACCATGCAATTTTAATTCTTAGACTTGCTTATAAGAATGGTATACCATTTTGGTTCAGCCATTCTACGGTTCAACCATTGTGTACTTGGTTGAATTTGAGCGAAAACAAGGTTAATTTTAATACTTTATTTTAAGTTGCAGAAAATTAGACTTAAGGCAATGATAATATGATTAAAAAATGAACTAATGTTTCTGATTACATAGTCATAACTGGTTCTTTTTCTTTAACAGAACTACAACCAAATGCAGGGCAAGGCTTTCACAGTGTACCTCTTCCAGACAGTTCGACTAGTAGCTAGATTTCTTTATCTATTCACTCTCAATAATTTTAGGTCCTCCTCCACACAGTCCAACCACCTTGTTGCTGTTCTTCCTCTCTTCCTTGTACCCTCAATCTTGAAAATGTTATTTTTTTTTTAGCTCGATATGAGTTTTCACTACCGAAAACATGTCCCTGCCATTTGATTCTGTATGACTTAATAACAGAACTGGATAGCTTGCGCAAAATTCGTTTTATTATGAAAAATTTGTAAAAAAAAATCATCAAATATCGTTGTATTATCCCAGATAACACCGATAGAAAAAGAATTAAAAATTGAACAAAATAATCTATTTTCCCAATGAAAAAAAAGAATTATCAAATATAATTATTTAGCATATATAATTATATGGATAATTATAGATATTTATTATAATTATAGATAATTATAGATAAATTATTATACATAATTATAGTTATCTATAATTATAGATAAATTATTATACATAATTATAGTTATCTATAATTATCAAATATAATTATCTATAATTATCAAATATAAGTATTCGCTTTTAATCAATCAAGAGGATTGTAAAAGAATAAACTTCTACGATCGTTTCTGAAACAATGCGACATTCTCTTTTCTGAAAGAAAAAAATTTAATCAAGTTCTGACAAAATCTCGTGGGAATATGAATAAGTAACTGCATAACAAAATCATGTGAGATTAATGTTTGTCTGAGCCAGAATTTCCCTCCAAGGGTTTTTGTGCACACAAGATTATTCCCACTCGAAATTTCACCCACTCTTGAATTTACCTGAGAGAAATTTTGTTCTACAAGATTTCATCTTTGAAATATGAGAACTATATTAAGTTTGTTAGTGCATATTAAAACTAAAATACAAGAAGAAAGAAAAACCGAACTGCAAAAAATTTAAGATCAAATTGCAGTAAAAATTACTGGTATCCTGGTTGCAGCATCCACAAAATCAATTTTATACCGTAACATTTACAGAAATTCTTATTTAATTGCAATGACACAGACGCTTTACAGTTAGTATTACTGTAAAAATGCTGTATATTAGATTATTCATTCCGCAAAATTTGACGGTAGAAATGAAATTGACTGTAAACAGTATCGGCACTCTGAGTGCTGGGTACTTTTTACCTTAGCTTCATACGGAATTTTTTACAGCATGGTTACACGTTTTTTACTATTTCTCAATAGTATTGTCTTCATTTCGAAAAAACCATCACCACACCATCATTATCTTGAAAAATGAATCAAATATATAATGCTAAAGCAAATTTAATTCCCTATTTTTTTAAAAATACTACTCTCAAAAATACACTCAAAAATCTTTGCATTGAAAAGTACTATATGGCGATCAAATTATTCGTATTCATCTATATTTTATTTGTTATAAAATGTTTTTATCTTTGGCATTTTGCTTTGATTACTGACATTAAATATTTCTAATGACACATTTTCATTACCTTCGGGCTAACTGGGAGAGATTTTAATGCTATTTTGTTCGATATAACAAACATGCAGATTGGATTAAATAAAATAAAAAATTGCCGAAGCAAAGATGTATTTGTCACCTTATACAAGACCGGAATAGTAGTAAGACTAGTACGTTAAATAATTAAGGCGATTTAAAAAGTATGAATGATTAAAGATGGTGATTATAAGCTAAGGAAGGAAAAAAAATTACTCAATTAAGGTGTTAAGTGTAATTTATAAAGTAAAATAAATACATAAATATAATGTTAATTACTAAGAAGTGCGAACTGAAAGGGTTATGTGTTAAAAGGTTAAGGCCTATTGGAAACCCGTAAGTGACGTCATAGTAGGTAATCCATGACATTCGTTGATTCAGATGCCAATCATATTTGATGTCGCTTACAGGTATTCAATTTTACCTAATCATACGACATAAATCATATTGTTAGGTATAATCACTTTACTTCCCCTTGAGTTGCAAGTACCCAACTATAAAGTAAGAACGTAAATTACAATTATGTAAGAAAATTATGTAGATTATGTCAGAAAATGTTAACTACAAGTTAAAGGTAATTTAGACATGAAACTACTTATGTTGTTTATTCTTAATATGCTTCTAAATGTCAAATATTTTATTTTTTCGTAAAACTTACAATTTTTTTTATCTTAAAACTATTCGAGAAAAACCGAAAATTCTCGTAACATCTTTTTTGTAATTAAAGTCAAATTATAAATCAAGTTTTTTCCTTGGCGAAAGGGCAATAAAAATAAAACATGTTAAGTTTTCTGTTGCTTGGTTTTTATTATTATTTTTATTCGTGACAAATCACGAATAAACAATGAAGCATTTAGTAAAAAAGAATGTTTCTTCTAGTTTTATTTTGCTTTGATAACATTAATTTAAAATGCACGAAGAAATCTTATAATTTTATATATCTTTTGGAAAAACAAACTTGCGTACATGAAAATGAAAAAAAAACTTTTTTTACAGAGGAAAAAATCCATGTCTTTGAAGGACTTCTTTTAAAGGACATTGCATCCGGATAAAGAATTAGATTAAAAAAAATCATGATTTGGTATTGGAAAAGTCATTAATGTTTTTTTTTTAAAAAAAAAAAAACTTTAAACTATTCAAATAAAATGAATGAAAGTCTACCCATTAATGAAATCTGTTGCGAACGAAAATATAAAGAGAAGAGAAAACTGAAAAAAAAATTTTCTTTTCTTTTAATATTTTTAAAAATTTTATTTGATTTTCTGACGATTTATAAAAGTGAAATGTTTTTTTTTTTTTTAAATTTTCTTTTTGGAAAATCAATTAATCTTCACATTAGTTTATTCTTCAAAAATTCTTGATTTTTATTTTTTTAATGAACAAATTAAATACGTAATTCGTAAAAGGTAAAATAAATTCCATTTTAATACTTAACTGAAATGCAAATATATATATATATATATATCTAAAATATATATATATATATAAATATATATATTTATATATAATATATTTATATATAAATATATATATTTATATATAATATATTTATATATAAATATATATATATATATATAAATATATATATATATATAAATATATATATATATATATAAATATATATATATATATAAATATATATATATATATATATATATATATATATATATATATATATATATATATATATATATATATATATATATAAATGAAATCAAGCTTAAGAAAAAATCTGTAAAAAGAATCTGCTACATAATTAATATAGAATTAGTCATTTCTGTAGTATTTTTTAATTTTTCAGAATTTTCATTAAGTTTATTTGATACGAAATATAGTTTATTATGTTTAAAGATACAAAATATGTATTGAGACAGAAATATGTAACCTGCACAGTTAAAAAAAACTGTTAAAATTACGGAGAAAAAAAACTGTCAGTTGAAGTACAAATATAAAACCATTTGTTTCACTGAAAATACTGTTATTTAAAAACATAGGCTTGTTTTTTATGCGGAAAAGTGCTCTTGTTTAAAAAAATAACTTCGTTATATTCACAAAAACTCTAGAACAAAACAAGATATCATCAGCAAGTTTTCGTCCGACTCGAAAGCAGCATTCGCAATCTGCATTGGAATTCGAACCTGGTCACCTCATCGTGTTCTGTCCCCTGAGCTATAGCAGCTCTAGTGGCTTAGTATAAAGAAAAATCTTAAACTGTTTTTTTTTTAAATGTCTTACTTATTGAAATAATATTACTATAGTGGCCCACGAGTAAAAAAAAAAAAAAAAAAAAAAACATTTGACAGCTTAACTTACCGAAATATTGTATCCAAAGAAATGTAATAATCAGATAAGGTATCAATTTGACAATTAAGTTAAATCGCAGTTTTACTTACACGATGTTCAAAATCTTAAAATAGTTGTTAAAAAATAAGACTAAAGTAAAATGATTTGAAAAAAGCCAAAATTATCGTACAGCAAGCGAAACTGCATGGCAAACACTAGAATCTTAAATGACGGTTTTAATTCGTTTATGATCAGGATGAAACATAGGGAAATTCCGTTTTGTCAACAAAAGGGCTTTAAACTGTTAAATATACAGAGAAAGTTTGTAAAATTAATGGGAAATATTTTAATATAGTAATCTTCAAGAATGCCATTGCATGGACGCTGTCACATTGTCAATCTGAAGACACTGTAAAACTAAAATTATATAAAATTTTTTTATTCTTTTTTCACGTTCTTAATATATTATTTTGTTGTACATAGTTACAAATTATAATAATTTATCCTTTATAAGCTCATTTCAAGTAAGGGTTCACTTGTGGGATGTAAATCTGTCATAATGGTTCTCATTTCATATACTCAAACTTAAAGTATTCTTCTCTAGGATCTGGAAACAGCATATAGTTTCTCTTTCGCACATTTTTATCTTAAAAAAGAATCTTGGAAAAGATATAATAGTTTTATTTTTCATTGTTCCATTTTCAATCCTAAAAGAAAGCAATCTCTAAATTTGTTGTCTTTTGAATTATCTCTAAAAACTCATCACTCAGGTGAGAAAGAATCAGTTTTCATCCATAATTTTTGAACTTTTGACACTCAATATCGAATAAAAGAATTGCATGCCTCGTTAGCAAGTTATTTTGTTTTTTCTTGCCGTTAGTATTAAGTCCTGTTTGGAGAAAAAACCCACAAAGATGATGACCAGAATGGCATAAGATAAACACAGTTCAACTTGAGAATAGAATATAACAGTTAAGAAACTGGAGAACCATTGCCACCCAGAGAAATGCTGGAAAATCTCTTCAAAGATAAACCTTGGCCTACTCTAAGCTGTTGCACCACTGATGATAGTGAGGGTTTCCTTTTCCCACTCTGAAATAGGTTGTAAAGAAATTAGCTTACTTCTTGCAATAAGTAATCATTTTTTTCTCTAATGGTAGGTACTGAACTTTTACGTTATTCACCTGGGAAGATGCCGGAAGTGTTGCTCATTTAACGTTACCCAGTGGGCACCTGTGAACCTAAGTCACGAAGGCGAGCAACATTACCCACGCCACACACTGACACAGATATCCGTTCATAGGGTGGTCCACATTCACACATCACACACAACAGAGGACAACACATAGAGAGAAACATCCTTGCTCTGAGCAGGATTTCAAACCGCATCCATTGGCCACCAGTCAGGCCAATAAGTAAATATAAACTTGTAAATTTTTAATTTCTTGTAAAATTCAAAATTTTTTTAAAAGTTTTTTTAAAAATCTTTATTAGTTCCTATAATTCGAAAACTTTCATTTATTTTATATAGGACATAAAAAACCTCTAAAAATCCAAACAATGAAGCAATCCAAAAATTGTTCCGGACTTATTTCAATTCTTGTGTTATTGAAAGATAAAATGAAAAAGCACAAATTTTAAGATTATTAGATAATACAGATTGATATATATATATTTAATGATTACTCAACCGAATATGAATAAACTCATTATCTTAGTTCTAAATTTTTAAATAGTTAAATAATCGGTAGAAAAAGCTTAATATTAGATTATATAAATAATTACTACTGAGCCATGAAATTAAATTTCAGAATAATATATTTCTATTACTAGTAATAATTATTTACATTCCCAGAAAGATTTAAACGAAGTCTATGATACTTCAATAAAGCAATGCTCTTTATGAATAAAACACATCATCATTTAAATCCATTCTATATTTATTAATTACAGAAATAGTATATTAATTTTGGAAAACGATACCATTCATTTGAGCTATATATGTATGAACTTACTGACTAAATAGTATTAAATAATGTTAAATTATTGTTATTAATGATCAAAAGCATTGCCATTACACAATACAGAGTATAGAATTATACTATAATGAAAAATTCTTACCCCAGTCCTCTTTTCAAACAAATGATAGGTTTAGAGCAGACTAGTATCATCATGGGAGAAGAACACGTGCGGAAACGGATTATGCAAATCTCTGTATGAATGATCTGTATTACTGCCACTTTACGAACGAAGTAACCACAGTTCTGGGAATTCGTACAGATCATAAACTGGGGAAACTCCTGTGGGAATTTATAATAAGGAGACGCAAACTCATTAATATCGATGCTTTAGTTTACTCTTGTTCGTGAGCTTTCTCTGTGTATATTTTTGAGTTTTGGAAATTAATATTGATTTGCCTAAAAAAAATAAATAAAGCAGAGTAGTTTAAAATTGGTTTTTTTGAAATTTGTATAATTATTTTGTAATTAAATACTATGTGAAACTTTTATAAGGTACTAAAATAAAATTTAAAAAGTAGTTTTTTTTTGTGTAAAAGTATTTTTAACACTAAAACTGGTGGCAACTACTTTATACAAAAGTGGTGTAATGAGACACCATCCCTAACTTTTGGATCACAGGACCAAGAGTTAATTACATTATTTGGTAAAAAGTAGTCACCACTGTTCTTGTTATTCAGCATCATTAAAATTAAAATTTATAATTACAGTAAAATAAGATACACATAAGAGATATTAAAGTTAATTTTTACGATACAATAGAAATAAGAATCATTAAGTTAGAATGCATATACACTGTAAAAATAACAACTGACTCTCGCCAACATATTTCCAGTTGTAAGCATTAAAATTATTCGCGATAGTTTGCTTGGCGTTTCCTAAATTTTCTATATTCTAAGTGCGCCAACATTGGTTTTTCTGGAAGTAAAATGAATTCTCATATATGTTAAAGCGTACAGCCACGATGGCTCAGGGGATAGAGCGTTCGCATTCCAATGAAGTGAACCGGTGTTCGATCCCGGCGATGGCTGGTTGATACGAATTCCGCATTCGGCTTGCAACGACCACAGTGCTGACGTGAAATATCCTCAGTGGTAGACGGATCATGGGTTAGAATCCCCTTGCCATCAGGCTAACCGAGGGAGGTTCTCGTGGTCTTCCTCTCCATGTAACGCAAATGCGGTTTATTTCCATCGAAAAGTCCTCCACGAAGGCATATTTTTCTCCTAATTTTTGATCGAGGAGTTTCCTTGTCTTCTGGGTTGGGTTCAAAATTACATGGCTACGGAGTTGAACATTAGTAGTTGTAAACCCAAAATTGGGTCGGCTGTTCAACTACGGTTATAAAAAAAATTATTCAATTTTAGGGCCGGGATATTCTGGTTAGTAGGGCACTGGCCCATGTACAAGAGGTCGTGGGTTTGATCCCCGCCGGCCGAAGACTCTCCGTGTAGTAAATTATGACTGATGCTCGTTAAATCTGTCAATAGAGTGATCAATAGAGTGACAAGGTCCTCTATGTTCCCTAACAAATCATACCTCTGGGGGTATCAATCCAGGAGTTTTCTTGTCTTCTGGATTAGCTCAAAATTACAAGGCTACGGAGTTGAACATTAGTAATCGTAACCTAAAATTGGGACGGCTGTTCAACGACGGTTATAAAATATTAAAAAAATTATTCAATTTTGAGCCGCGATTGCTCAGGGGATAGAGCGTTCGCCTTCCAATGCGGTGAACCGAATCCAAATCTCAGCGATGGCTGTCGATACGTGTTCCTCACCCGGTTTGCACCGACCACAGTGCTGCCGTAAGTATATCCCCAGTGGAAGAAGAGTAATGGGTTATAATCCCCTTGGCATGAGGCTGACCGTGGGAGGTTTTCGTGATTTTCCTTCCCATGTAACGCAAATGAGGGTTAGTTCCATCAGAAAGTCCCTCGTGAAGGCAAATTTCTCCCAATACTTGATCCAGGACTTCCCTTGTCTTCTGGATTGAGTTCAAAATTACAAGGCTACGATGTTTAAGATTAGTATTCGTAAACTGGAAAAACTGGGCCAGGTGTTCAAAGACGGTTATAAAATAAAATAAAAATTATTCAGTTTTAAGTGTGTATGTTTAAATTAGACCCCTTAAATCGTAAATGAACGCTCGAGCTGGTGTTTACCCGGAATAAACTGTTCCTTCATACAAATATTTTGGGTTGTTCAGCATCATATTATGAGGGTTATGACACTACAATTTTTGCATTGTATATTCACTAATTCTTAAAATAAAATTATTTTGTAAATCAAACACACGTGTAGGACAGGGAGAACACGACTCGACAAAGACGAACTAAAACAAAGCAATGAGATTAGAAATTATTCATTATAAAATAATTTAATACAGTTAATAGAGATTTAAAAATGTTAAAATATGTTAAATGTTACAAATATAGTTTTTAAATAATTTTTTTTTTTTTACTTTACAACTAAGAAGATTATCTAAGAAGATAGTTTTAACAGTAAACTTTTCGTCCTCTTGACGTATAGCAGCATGGAAGAATACAAAACTCACGCCAAATCAAAGATTGCCAATAAACTATTGGTGATACCAAAATGCACCAAAGTGGGTATTTTCGTAAGTGACAATAATTGGAATGTGGTGTAAATTCACGAGAATTTGGTGTAGGCATAACAGGAAATAAGTGTTAATATTTAAATCACATCTTTTATAAAGTTGCTGTTAAACTGATTTAAAGTGTTCTTTAAAAAAAAAAAATTGGGTTGTTCAACATTTTATTTGGAAATATATTACATCACAATTTAAACAATAACTAGCCAAATGCTCAAAATATATATTTTAAAATGGCAGAAACTGATTTAAAGGTTTTAAAGTCATGGGCACAAAATTGTTATTGACTGCATTTTTCATAAAGAGACCATTATTTTTAAAATATATTCAAATTACAAATAGAAATATAAATTCTATTAAAAGTTTTGGATTTTTTTTTCTCTCAAAAATATAATACAATTTTTAAAATAGAATGTTAATGGTAAATTCGTGAGATTTAAAACTCGCCACCCGTGCCCCGATAACTCTCCAATAAATCAGTTTCTGAAAAAAAAAATTTTGTTTTGATCACAGGGCGGTAATTTTGCATTTATTAAAAAATCATATTAGGTGCATGCAACAATGATTATAATAAGGGGAGAGTTTATCGACTATGTCAACCTTCATCTATGAAAAGGTTCATCAAGAATGAATCAAGTTGTTGGCGAGTTCAAATCACGTCCGGAGGTCACCAATTATAGGAAATTTTATGGACCATGTCAACCTTCCTGTACTAAAAGGTACCTCAAGAACATGTCGATTGTAAGAGAGTTGACATTTAATAATCTTAGAGGTAGTTAAGCCACGGTAACAATAATAATAGAAATATCTCTAAGTACAGGGTTCTAAAAAAGGTCACTTCATTCACTTTTAGGGATAATTTCTTCAACAGAAAGTATAATAAAAATAAATGGCCTAATGTTTTGTTACACCTGATTGGCCAGACCTGTTTGGAATGTCACCAAAATAAAAGATTAAAGACTCCACACTGATTGGTATTTTGAACTTTATAAGAATATCTATCGGTTGCATCGGCGTGATAATAGAACTTGGACAACAGATTTAATTAGGGAAGTAGCCAATATAATAAATGACACTACATCAGTTGGAATATTTATTAAAAATTGTGTTTGCTTTTCCAGATGGTTATCTATTACTGGAAAAAAAATTCTCTTTTTTATTTATATTGTGTTAGTTTAATTTTAAAATGTAAATAAAAAAATATTATCTTTGAACAGAATGCGCAATATTTTAAAAGAAATATCCTTAAATATAAGAGTATCAAGAATAAAAAGTAATTTTGTCTATTATGCCAGCATCTTTCTCATGAAAATTAATGTAAAGAATTGTTTTATCAAATATAAATACATCTTAGGAGTCGATCAAGCAATGCCCGAATTGATATATTGATGTCTTAGTAAAAAAATCCTTTTTCATACCTACAACTATTAGTCTGTTAGATAGCACTATTTTTGACAAAACTGAATTATTAATTTAAATCAACGATTTTTTATAATACTCAACAAAAATTATCTGGACAAAATGAAGCCGAGAATACTATGTTTCACAAAACAATTTTAGCTCACCTCTAAATGATGGATGCCGACAATAAAAGCATTTTCAATGTTCCGTCTTTGGTATAAAAGTTTTTATGTTGTCACGTTTCGTAGTCGTTGGCAGAAAAAAATAAAAATAAATGAATTACTGGCGATTTTTCTCATGTTTTTTTCTGAGGAAACTGATGCATCAACATTTATGTTTAAATATTTGGCAAAACTTTCCATAACAACTATCTCATGCTTTTAAAATGCATTATGTATTTTTTTTTTAAACTTAAATAAAACAAAGTTATTTTTTGTAAAATGTTGTTAAATAAATTTTTTTTTTAAATACGTTTAGCTTATTGAAGTTTAGTCAACTGTAAAAAAATTTAACAGTAAAAAGGAGAAAAAAACCTTTGATTAAATATTTTAGAAATAAAATGTTGAATAATCATGTGTATTGTTTTGTTTCTCTTACATTAAATTAATCCAATCTTTGTAAACATTAACTACCCAATTATTTTAATAATAATATTAAATTGATTATATTAAATTAATGTTAACTTTCCTCAATTTTATATTTTATTTATTTAAAAATAGCGACAGCTTTAAATTTGATTTTCACTTTTCAGAATTTCTTAAACAGAACTATTTTTCTCTTGATTAGTAAGTTTTGTTGCATTGTTCCTAAGCCACGAGAGTGTAAATGATGTTCAAACAGCCGTAAAAGGTAGAAAAAGAGTGGGGGTATGAGTTTGAGTTAATAATACATCTCAGTAAAAGTAAATTTTTATGATTCATTGATTTTTTGTTTTAATTAAAATTCCTTCATTTTTATGATTCTCTAACTGAACTAAACTAAACTCAGCGGCGCGACAGCCCATAGAGGGCCAAAGCCTACTGTGCCCATCTCAGTTTTCTTGACCTTGGGCTCTGGGGTGCAGAGCAGATGTTCCGGTCAGATGGTCAGCCGAACGCGGAACCCCCAGTGTTCAGTTCCCAAACATGCTTGGTACTATATTCTGCTTGGTGCTACAAGCATGCTGGTATATATGTGTATATATATATATATATATATATATATATATATATATATATATATATATATATATATATATATATATATATATATATATATATATATATATATATATATATATATATATATATATATATATATATATATATATATGTAACCTATGGGCGTAGTAATAGCTCCCATCTTGTTTAATAGATTGCGCGGAAGAGCTCTGTTAATTTTATTGCAGATGTTGTTTATAACTGAAGCATAACAGAAATAATTGAAAAGATATTTAAAACGAAAGCAGTTAAAATCATTAATGATCACTTGAGCAAAAATTAACATTTAATATTTTTTAAAATTTAGTTTGATTAATCCAGTGCAAATATTCTCAGACACAGATAATAAAAAAAAAATTATGGCAAAAGTACCGGACTGGTAATGGAATTTCGGGGCAAATTAACCATGATTTTGGTAATGAAAAAAACTGAAAATATACTTTATCTAATTTATTCATTTGGTAACTTTTCCGTTTTTATAGAAGTTCTATTTTTCAAAATTACAGTTCTTATTACCCCACAATACAATTAGTAAAAATTACAAAACTGAAAAGTAAATTTAACCAAATAAATTGGTTTTATGCGATACAAAAATGCCATAATAAAATTACCGAATTTCACTACAGTCACCGAACAATATCACACATTATAATAGAATATTTTATTGTTAATTTTATCAAAACGCCAACCAATTTGTTCACCAATGCCAAGTAATTTGTCCAAAAACTACCGAACTATTTGGTGTTCTAAACGAAACAACGAAACACAACAACGAAATAAAAATGCTTTAAAAGTAGTAAATATTATTAATTATTTGGTTAGAAAATAATTTAGTTTTTAAACAATTATGTTGAGTCAAGCGCAAACTTTGCCAGCAATTTATTACCTTAGTTACAGATTGTTTTAAAAAGCAGAATTCATCTAAACTTTTCGTTAAGTTGAGTTTTAGCAAAATAATGTTCAATACAAGAAAAAAATAAATATAAGCCATCATTTTATCTTTGGTATAAGCGCCACGAAAATACTTGATCTGAGCTTTTAAGTTTTGCTTTATGGTGTATAGTAAATAATAAAATATAGAAAAATGTGCTATTTTATTGAGTAGTTCAGGGAGTTTTTTTTTAATATTTGAAACGAAAAGATAGCAGCTGTTATTTCTAAAGATCGGGTTATTGAATGTAACTAGAAAACTTGGGAGTTCCTCTGGCGAAAGTGCGCCAGTCGAAGTTAGTTGAGTCCATAGCAAAAACTATCGGAATTCGATACTCTTCTATAAAGAAATAATATTCTTCGCCGGGTCTTAACATACAACTCTTTGATGTCATGGAAGAAATTCGAAACGTGTTTTTCAAGGTAGAATATTTCTCAAAAGGAAAGAAATGCAATCTTATTTATACTTTTTATTTTGAAGACTACCGAACTGTAAGAAAAGTTTCTTTTTTTTTAATTTCGTTATGAAGATAGTCTTAAGAATTTTAAATATCAAATATAAGGTGAAAAATAATATATATTTTAATAAATTGGGTAGTTATAAAAAAAAACTATAATCTGAGATAAAAGTTAAAAATTTGGTTTAATTCTATAAAATACCTTTAAGTAGCAGTCTTAAAAATTTTAAATATCAAATATAAGTAGTAAAAGAAAATTATGTTTTAATAAATTTGGTTGCTGTAAACTATAATCTGAGAAAAAATTTAAAATTTGGTTTGAGTCTATAAAATACTTTTAAGTAGTACATTAACTTATGTTTAATATAGGGTATGTCAATGAATGAGTTGGAAAGTTATAGATTTGCGAATAACTTTACATGACTGCACACCATAATACAAAGAAATTTCAAAATCAATAAAAAAAGTTTTTTAATTTCTTCATTATTTACCACTGAACTGATTTTGACAAAACTAGAATATTAAGATGTTTTTTTAGGAAAACGAACGTTAGAATTATATGTAATTATTTGAACCAATTAAGCAATTTCAGGGATATGATGGTATACTAAAATAAACAAAACTAACGTTAAGAACTTTGGAGTGTTCTTTTTTTCTAATCTACTCTATTAGACAATGCAGATTTCGACTACCCTTTTCCTATTTTGAGAGTCCAAAATCTAAATCTGTTCGAAACAAAATGAAAAGATATATTTTCAGTAAAAGAATGTATCTCTGTTTTATTTTAAATCCCGCCACAGTAGCGTAAATGTTAGACATTGTTCCCAGTAGGTCACCAAAGTCAAGCATCCCTGGAAGTGGTCAGTCAGCGGATGGGTGACAACTTTGACCAGCCTGCGAATTGACCAAGAGTACATGATATCGGAAATAGTTCAGTTGTTCTACCTTAAAATAATCAACTTCAGGCTCAGATTGTCGTGCTACCGAAGTGGAAGAGCCATCTTTTAGCTGATAATCAAAATTGCGATGGAATGTCTTCGGACACACTATAGTAGCCCATTGTGCAACTATAGTGTGGCGTAGCTAAAGTACTACAACTACTGTAATTTAAAATATCGCTTGATCTAATTAATAAGCATACTTGTGGTCTTTCCCAGTATCATAAGGATTACTTTTTACTACTTGAAAATTCAGCTATTAGACCAAGAGTTATTCGTTGAATTTTAGCTTTTTTTTTCACTTGATAAAGAGCTTGAAACAAATTTTCAATCCGATGTTGAATTTGATGCGTAATAAATCATAAATAAACAGAAAATAAAAAAATTTTATTTTAATTATTAACATTAATCCTCAAAATTGCTTTGCTGCGGAGAAAATTAACGATGATACTGAAACTGTTATTGCAATGCTGAAATATTAATAGTTATTTTGAAAGACATTATTTCATTAAAAAAATGAGATAGTTAATAACGCTTCCATATCATGCTTCAGTAGTTGACGTAATTGACTAAACTGTTACATTTCACTTCGAAATTTACTTTCTAATTATCTTCTCAGATAATTAATTGCTTTGGGAGGAAAGTTTAATGGTGTGATTACGCAATATCATTAATTAGAAAATTAATGAGGGTTGCCTTTTGATAATAACTTCAATTGCAGAGGCACATAATTTGCCAATTAGTTAACTATTTTACTATTAATCAATATAGAAATTCATTTTTTTTCAATGTTTTTCTGTAAATTTTCCTTTTTATTATTTTTTCCAAAAAAGAAAGAAAAAGATGCGAATTTCTTTTTGAATAATCAATTTAAAATTTACTTTTTGTA
Organism: Parasteatoda lunata; assembly: GCA_949128135.1. Lineage (NCBI taxonomy): Eukaryota > Metazoa > Arthropoda > Arachnida > Araneae > Theridiidae > Parasteatoda > Parasteatoda lunata. The sequence continues at coordinate 84,242,547 of OX421973.1, forward strand.
GATGTTTAGTTATTTATTTTATAAATTCTTTACAGAAATAAAATTTGAGAAAGAATCTGACATACGTATAAGATCATATAAAGTTTGTTTTCTTAGTACTTACACGGAGAAAATTTTTTTTGTCTAAATTTCCAGTAATAGTTAAGATGTTTCTGTTTTTTGAAAGAAAAAAAAAACTATAATTTTAATATTTAAACCAAAACATACGTATTTAATTCGGTAGTCTTTTTGTTCGCAATGGTAATAGTTTACCAAAAGATATATTTTTCAGAATTAAAATTCTTATTATCACTCATTCATTAAAAATACGAAAGTGAAAGGTAAATTTAACCAAATAAATCCTGCTCGATTCAGGTCAAAGATATGGTTTTTATATCTTGCTCGAATATGTCATAATAAATTTACCAAAACTGACATTCATTTTGTAATTTTAACCTTTTTATGTTTATGCTTTTTACCAAATAGAAAAGTATTATACTGTTTACACTTGTGTGGGTGGTTTATTTAAAATTGCGGTCTTTATAAATTGTTGATAAGATTTGAGGATTACTTATTTAATTTCGACATATATTTCTCAATTATAACAGAAGGAAAATGTGACTAAATGATGCTTATAAGTATTTTAAAGATATTAAACTGAGATAGATCAAGATATGATGTCTGTTTTATGCATCTTTTATGAGGTAAATGGGATTATTTTATTTATTCACTTACATAAGTTGGTTAGACTTAGGTTTAGAGTTTGAGACCTCCAAAGAGCAGGGCACATTGACCAGAGGTCTATTGTACCCAAACCCTAAATCATGATTAACAAGAAAGCTTTATAGCTGAAATAATGTTCAGCAAACACCTGACAGGAATGTCTTGCAGTTCCCAGGCTTTAATGCAATGTTGCCCTAATGTTCAAATCTTTGAGCTGAATGAACCTCACAATTACAAAGTATATGTCGTGAAGTCTCCTCCTCAAGAAGATAGCCTCAACAAAGAGAATCAGATTCAATACCCATCATGTATAGGTGTCTCCTGAAGTTGCTCTGTCCCGTGAGAAGAATATGATCATCCTCAAACTGTTCCTGTTAAGCTTAAGAAGCTTTTTTTGACGCTCACTGGGACAGTAACGATTTAGCTCTTTAGTCTGTATCTGACCATCCAAGTTGCGCCATCGCTCATGCTCAATTTTGCCATAGAGCTTGAATATAGATGCTCTGAATGAAAAAGTTAAAAAGTATTTACTAAATAAAATAGAGGTTATCAAACTAATCATGTTTGTGTCATCTCGTTATATTATAGTACATTATCATAGTGCTGTTAAAATTACCGACTTCTTTGGTGCAATTACCATATTGTTCTACATTTACTACCTAACGGATTGATATTAAAATTTTATTTTATTTGTAGTTTGACTGAAATCATTACGTTACGGTAAAAATTACCGCCCTTTTTTCTGTTTTTATAGAACCTGGTAACACGGCAAACTTTTCCCAATTCTGCTATATTTGACTCTTTTTCTCATTGAAATAATTAATTTTTTTATTATCATAATAAATTAATAAATTATATACTTAAAAATTAAAATATATAATTTTGAATATATTTTCACTAAATATTGAAAATTGTTTTCGTTATATTACACTTACAACATTTTTTTGTGATTATGAAAACACTCCTAGAAAAGATAGTTCATTAAGTTACCATATGATTAGTAAAGATACTTTAAACCTAATTGTTTTGTAATTTCTGCAAGCTAGTTGTTGAATTAAATCATATTTTTGTTCCAGTTAAAGTATACCAACCTTAAAAATACCAAGACCATGTTTTCATTTTAGTCGTACCACAATAATGAGTGATCAAATTTATGAAGCATGGAATTTATTTAAACGAAAATATCGTATACTACGTCAGGGTTTGAATTTTTATTTATCCTAAAAAAACAAAATTAAATAAACACAATACATGAACTCAGTATTTCATGCATTTTGTAAAACTACTTTTTAATGTTTATCATTTGCAAATGTCAGCTAGAAATACATCACCTTCTCCATTAGTCCAATACTTTTCGACAATGCAACTAAAACCAATTAGTGCGGGACACACATCCAAATAGTCAGCAATCATAGGTTGACTAGAGTCACAAAGAGTAGTGTTAGGTAATTCAGTGACGCCAATTCTATAAAGAAGAGACCTCAGACGGTCATGTCCTGTCAACATTCTAAACAACATCCCTGTCAACATTCTATTCCGTAGCAGCTTTTATTGGGGCCTTAGGAACGCAGATAGGGTTCTTATTTTAATTTGAAAATTAGAAGAACATAATTAAGGAGGAAAAAAACGATTGAAACATTTTTAATGACTAATATATGAAAGAATCATACTTTACTTTTTTATTGGGTTAAAAACAAAGTTTTTTTTTAAACCATGCAAGAGAAATTGAGATACTTTTCAGTTAGACAAGAGCAAAGAAATTCAAAAATTTTTTTGAAAAATTTTCTATTATATTTAATTTTTATGTGTATAAATAGAAAAGAAATAAATCTGCATTTTTTGGTGACTTTTTGCTTGCGGTTAGCTAACATGAAAATGCCTAAATTGATTGAGCTCAATTTTCAAAATTTTAAAAAACACCTCGAAAAAAGTTTTAGTCTTGGTCATTTTGAAATTATTTTATTATATTAAAAACTAATTTCGAATGTATGTAATAAAATATATTAAGTGACAATAATAAAACGAATTACTTGTCTATCCGAGTAGAATCAATTAAAAAAATTAAAGAATAATCTACTATATATTTAACAACTATAACTTTCTCGATGCAGTTAAAAACTTACTGATATAAACTTTTTTAAATGTTCATAATTTTACTTTAAAAAAAGTTATAAAAGTTCGAGCACCCTGATCTTTATGTTTTTTTAAAAGTGAAAAAATATGGTTATGCTGGCGATTATTTATAACATTTCTTTTAACTTAAAATTTATATCCACTTTTTAGTCTACTCAATTCTTTTCAACTAGATATAGTATAAAAGGAAAACGTTACTTCGATTGTAAAACACTGAATCTATGAGGAAGAAACAGCTTTAAGGAAACCCTTAAATCATAGTTTCTTTAAGTTACTTTTTCTCTTTTTTATAATCTTTTTCGTAAAAACTTAAGTCGAACTCCGTAATCATTATTATTATTATTTTGTAGTATAGTCAGCCTAGTGCTAGCAAATTCAACTATTTTTATTATTCAATTTTTAAAATTTCACTTTTTATAAATTTTTTTTTAAATGTTTATTCTTTTAAATAACTTCCTATAAACTGAAATAAAAATTTGACTGTTCTCTACATTTTAGGCGACATTTTGCTTGATATCCGCCTTACCTAATAGTACAACATTTTTTAAAAAAAATCTTTGAAATCAAATTGAATTGTAACAAGGAAAAGTGCCTTATTTTGTGCATGAAATTTCTATTTAAAGTAATCATTAATCATCAAAACCACCTTCACGGAGTTAAAATATACGCTGGCATCATTAACTAACTTTGGCGATGGAACAAAATGCATTACGTTTTTAATCAGTCTTTCTCCATCGGGCAGAAAGTAGATAAAGTTGTTACAACGCTCGAATCCATAAGATGATGTGATTGGCTGAAAAATTTAAGGTTTCAAATCGAGATTTGCTTTCTAATTATCTCGTCTGATAATTAATTACTTTCGGAAGAAAGTTTAATGACGTCATTAAGCAATATCATTAATCTCGAAACCATTGAAGGTTGTCATGCCATGGATAATCTTTCCATCAACAAAAGAAAGTTCTTTCCCGGTACTACATTTATTTTCGATATAGTTAAATTTCAGAAATTAAAACTTTTGTCTTTTGAAGTAAAAATAGAACAAAAAGAGAATTTTTAAACATTGTTTTTGTAATTGCGAAGTAAGTTGGTCATACTTAAATGTAACAGAAAGAACCGAGACAGATTTATATATATTTTTAAGCTTTTTGCTGAACCTCTGTACAATTACTATGACAAAAAACATCCTTTTTGTAATAAAACTAATTCCTTTTCTAATTGTGTGTTGCCATTCAAAGACAAACTTAGGATACAAAATAAAGTGGTGCTTTTAATCAAACCACTAATGAAACGCAGGTGACGCTTTTCATTACACTATAAATATACTCTCCAAATGACATTTTATCAAAATAATACTATAAGACTATAAAATTTAACTTAAAGTTCATAATCTTTGAATTTTGCAGGTCTTCTAATGTTCCAACCACTTTGGGCTGACTTTTTACTATGAACTTCTTAAACTATCTCCGCCTCTTTTCCGTTTGAATAACAAAGAAGCTTGACTATCTAAACTATATATAAGTTGCTCAAGACGAAGTAATTCTCCATAAGCGCTTTTTAATTGCACTAACCTCTTGCTTTCTTCTTTACCAGTGTAAATGTGAATTACTCGACGAAATGCGTCTTTTTAATGACATATTCTTTTAAGATAGTGTCACCAATCATCAATTGCTCTGGAAGATCTGGACCATTTTAGCAGTAGTTGGTCAAGATACTCTATACTAAATCTCTTACTCAAATTTTCTCTAAGACGTTGTTGATATTGAATTCTTTTTTTGAAGTCCCCTTAATCTATATGATCTAGATCAGAAACTCCCATTTCTTGAACGGGCTGCATAAACCTTAAGTTTTGCACTTCTGTCTTGTTTACTTCAAGTTAACATTGCAATTTATATTATGATGGTTGAGAATCTAGCAACATTCGAAGAAAAAGAATTGTGTTTTATGCTATAACGTTCCATTAGTTAAACTAAAAAAACATACGATAAATTACGTGCGTTATATATTATTTTAATCTTAATGATGTAAAAGTATAAATTCAAACAAAATTATAAACACTTTATTTTGCAAATATCCATGTTAATTTATCTGCTTTTCTGAGAAATAAAATAATTTAAGTGCAAACGATTCTCGAGTCATTGAGATTTTACCAATTAGCTAAGCGTTTAATTAAATCATTTGTGTAATTTTCTGCATCAAAAATTATTCAATTTTTTAAAATTAAATTATGTTTGCTACATTTGAGTCACTGAGTAAGCTTGTTTCGCATCAACAGAAACGTAAACGTATAAGTTTGTAAAGAAAATTATGCGTTTATTTCGAATAAAAAATCAACAAATTTATTGCAAAATCACTTAGTTTAGTTCAAAAAGTATGCAAACATTTGTGTTATGAAATATTTGTGTATTATCTCATTTATCTGAAATGATTTAAAGTAACATTATAATTAAATTTTATTTTCTTTCCAAGAATTTTTGATATAAAAATTTAAGTTTCAAAATATTTCGTAAAAATGTACCTTTAGTTACCCTCTTAGTTAATTTAGTTAAGTGTTTTAAGTATCCCTCTAAATTTTAAGAAAAGTACCTTACAATAAATAATATAATTTGTGACTTAAAGCTTAAACTATTTCACAAATTTTTATAACTTTTTATGAATACCTACTTCTTTGTATTTTCGTTTTTTTAATTACTTACCATTTTCCTTTTTGGTGTTGTGTTATTAAAAGCATTACAGCCTCATAATTTATTCATACCATATTTCCTTGATGTTAAACATCACTTTAATAAAGCAAAATGAATTATCTATATCACTTGTCACAAAAATATTTTTAATATCCGTTCTTTTGCATTGCTTATGAAAAATGAGAAGGATAAGATTAAAGTGAAAAAAATTTAAGCTTACAAATTTATGTTCATTCTAACGTTCGAAAATATATATCGAGATAACAGATTTATTTTTATTTTCTGAACTAAAAAAACTGAAAACAAGAAACCTTTCTCATGTTTAATAGAGACTGCCAAAACCATCTGGTGTCTACCCGCTTTTCAGTGTATTGTTCGTGAGAGCTTTACTATTTTTTCTAAGAAAAATGTAATTCACGATGCTATATCTCAACTACTATTTGAAAAGATGTATTGCGAATTTATTTGAAATATTTTATCCAATAAAGTATAGTGTACATATAAACATTTCATTTCCATATGAGAGAGGGGTGCAAACTTTGAAAGCAAGCTTTTATTTTATATTTTATGAAAATAAATTCTCTGAAAAAAAATCTTAAAATCGAAAAAGTTGCATTTATTTATCTGCATCTTATAATCATAAAGCAGTCAAAAGATTTTTATTTTAAGATTATGCATTTCAAAGACTTTTTTTAAAAAAAATATCAATATTAAAAAAGTGAATCGATGAAACTAATATCCAAAAGGTTTTAAGTTATTTATTTGAAAATAATTTTTTTTTAAATTATAAAACTTAATTTATTTTGTTGAGTTTTTTAATTTCTCAGCTTTTGAGAAATTTCATCAAGTTATTCAGTTTTTCGTCAGTTCAGTCAGTTTTTCATCAAGTCAAACAAATTTCGACAGTGTATTAATACTCTTAAAATAGTTTATAGAGCATCAAATGGAAAAAAAAAAATTCAACAGCCTTTCTTTTAGCAGTAGATGATACGGCAGGAAATAACAATGTAACAGACATATTATACAATTATAGCAATTACCAAAATAGCATAATGGTATAACTTAGTGACCATATTTAAAGATAAAGACAAGTTTTACGAAAGTATCTGTTTTCGTATTGCAGTTTTTTTCATGAAAAAATAAACAATTTCTTTAAAATAACTAAATTTAATCAAAACACATGTCTGTTATAAATAGTAAAAACACTTTAAATTACAACGATAGATATTAATTTTTACACTCTCATTTATATTTCAATCACACCAAAAACTATTACACTTTTCTTTTTTTTTTTTTTTTTTTTTTTTTTTTTGTGAAATTATGTAGAGTTCAGCAAAATATACTGCATCCGAAATGAAACCTGATTTCAATAGCCATTAACATCAGCTCTTAAATATAATTATACACAAAAAAAATTTTTTTTAGCAATTATTTTTTTAAATATAATCAAAATACATTTATTTTAAAAAAAATTTTATTTTTGAAATAATATTTATTTATGTTTTTTAATGAAATATATACTAATTTTATAACTATTCCCTTTTTTTAACTTAATTGAGGTAAGGTGGATATATCAAAAAATATTACATTGAATGCTTTATTGAAAAAAAGAACGATCAAACAAAATCAATAAACTATGCCTTTTATTTAATTTCGGTGAATCCAATGTATATAAAATGTTGTAAAATGAATATAATAGTTTGGTTTTAGAACCTTCTTTACAAAAAGCTTGATTTTATAATCACTTTACCCCACCTGATCTTACTTTTTTAGAAAAAAAATTGTATTTTTTAATTTAGTAATCAACACTCATTAATTAACAGTTTGTGGTTTTTGTAACATGGTTTAATATAACAAGGTTTAATATAACAAGGTTTGTAGTTTTTATTAAACCGTCGTTGAACAGCCGACCCAATGTTTGGGTCTACGACTACTAACGCTCACCTCCGTAGTCTTGTAGTTTTGAACTCAATCCAGAAAACAAGGAAACTCTGGGATCAAGCATTGGGAGAAATTTGCTTTCGTGGAGGACATTTTGATGGAACTAACCCAAATTTGCGACGCTGAGAACCTCCCACGGTTAGCCTGACAGCAAGGGGACTTTAACCCATGATCCGTCAACAACTGAGGGTGTTTTACGTCAGCACTGAGGTCGGTGCAAGCCTGATGCGGAATTCGTATTGACCAGCCATCGCTGAGATTTAAACCCGGCTCACTTTATTGGAAGGCAAAAGCTCTATTCCCTGATGAGCCATCAAGAAAATTGTGATTTAGCATGAAAAAATACATTGATTAGATCTAAAACATAGGATAACTTTGTTTTTATTTATTCTACCTTTGTTATGTTCTGTCTCAACATATGCGACTTAACTTATTCTTACTATAACTATTTCAGTTCTACTAAATGCCGTGTGATGGAATATTCAATAATATTGAGCTTTCTCTGAATATGCCCTTTGGGTTCAATAGAGAGTACCCTAAATTATTAGAGCTGTGTTAGAGTTTCTGCAGAATATCAATATTGATGTTCTCATACTTGATTAACTGTTCTCTATATCTTAAGACTATAATAGTTCTCTTTAGTTAGGCTTTATATCAATAACTTCAAACAACTGTCATATTAAGACGTCCTTTCTATTTAATAATAAATAAGACAATAAACACTTTATGTAACGAATGAGCCGAAACCCTTACCGGTATGTATGTTATTACGGTTCTAGATTGTTTTGTATTGTTAAACATTTTTCCCAAACTGAATAATAAGCTGATTTTTAACATAGATTTAAAACATAATTTAGCTGATTTTTACACTACCTGTTAACTAAGAGTTATAAGTGAAATTATTTTAAGGGGTTATTAGGGAATTAGATTTCGCATCGTTAAACTTTTTTTTAAAAATTCATTTAACTTTTTTAAATACATTGTGGCAACGTTTATAACATTTCTAAAGGAATGATCCAAGTGTTAAATAATGTTAGCTCAAAACGCCAATCAAATTTAAATATTTTTTTCTCGCAGATAATATTTTTCAAATAAGAACCATTAATATATCATTGAAGAAGAAAGTAATACTTATAGCTAAGATAATGTTCTTATTTAACGATTTATTAATGACCGTCAGATGGGGGTGACTTTGCCCAACGAGGGGTGACTTTGTGCAAACTGTCATTTTCTCAATTTTTGCGTCGTGCCATCTAGGGGTATTTTTTTAAGCTCGGTATCAGCTGATTTGTGTTGTCAACTTAACGAACTGATAGTTTACCAAGAACTGGCAATATAAACATCCTCGTTCTTGGAAAATTGTGAGCTCAAGTCACAAGCAGTTTCAAATTTTTTGCGTCGCAAAATCGGTGGCTGGAAAGTCTGCTCGGTTGAAGAAATTCTAGTTATCCTGGCCAGGAAGGTAGGTTATACTTTAAATGTCTTATCAATTGAGATAGCAAATCATGCGTAATTGTTTGTTTTTAATTATTATAATGTTAGTCATTTAATAACTAATAAAAAAAAATGCACCCTTGGGTGACTTTGTGCATTTTTTTCAGAGAAAAACATGCCAAGGACTAAAAAGAAAGCCTGGAGAAAGAAATTATTGTGACAACACCACAGAAGCGTTAGAAAAATGTTTGGCAAAAGTAAAAAATGGTTTATCCGTTTCGAAAACTTCAAAAAAATTCGGAATTCACCGAAACACGATTTCGAACAAAATTCATGCGAAGCATTCGAAATCTCACGGTGAATATTATTTTCAATTTTCATATTGTTATTTTTCATTTCAATTTCTATATGTTAATTGTTTAAGACATTTAATAAGATACTGTTAATAAGAGAGGATCATTCCGAGTTGCAAAGTTGGAGGCAATTTGGGGAGTTAAATGAGGGAATTCATTCAACTGTTCATTCATGTCAATTCATATAAATGTTTAATTGTACTTGAAAATCATAAGAAAAAGTAACCTAAGATTTAATTAATAAGAGAAAATCTAAAAATGTTTAAAAAATCTAAAAATTAAAGTTTTTATGTTCATCTTAAGGAGATTTGTTAATACATATTATATATTTATATGTAATATACTTATATGTATTGTACGTTAATAATGTTAAATATTGTTTAGTAAACGATTTTAAACCAAAGTGAATGAAAAAAAACTGAACTAAGTCATTATTTTATTGCATTGCCCGAAGTCACCCCATCCCGGGGTGGCTTTGTGCTAATTGTTTACAAATAATAAACATTTCAAATTAGCTCTTAACTACATGCAATAACTTACCAGATGGCTAACAACAAACTTTAGATTAAATGTTGTACAATTCAGCATATTTTAACTATTTTTTATTAGGTCAAAGTTGGAGAACTGAAAATTCCTGCACAAAGTCACCCCATCTTACTGGATGTAAAAAAATGCAACCGTGAAGAAATGAATTTTTCTCATATGCTCGTTTTCTGTCACGTTAAAAATAAAAAGAAGAGTATATCTGTTTGCGTGTCACTTTTATAACTCCAGAACTATTTGTTCTATCGTTTTGAAATTTGAACCGTGGGTAAAACTGTCAATTTTAGAATTTAAAAAATAGTTCAAACATTTCAATTATATAGTTTAGGAAAAGGAACTAAAAAATGGAATTTTCTTATTGGTTTAGAGCTAGCGCCATTGATATGAATGAAACTGCAGACGATTTTAAAGATGGCATCAAAGACGTTTGCTTGCTTATAGCTCTCATTACTCAAAATAGGAGTTTATTGTGAGTACTAATTGTCCTAAAAAATAAGCTATGTACTGAAAATCTTAGGTACTTATACATTTCACCAGCGCAAGTAATTTCAACTATTTTATCTATTTATTTATTTATTTATCGAAAAATATACAATTAATAAACAGTTGAACTTACTTGCATTTAGTAAGTTTGGAAAGGTAACTTTAACGTCTGCCCCGGCGAAATTAAAAATTACCGAAAAGAAAGAAATCACCTTATTATTATTGATGCCAATGATGCTTATTATTTTTTCATTTTTGGTATTATGGTAATTGGTGCAATTTTAATCAATACCAAACACACTAATGCAAATAAATTAGTATATTTGGTATTCATCAGTACTGCATTAATACTGTGCAGTTTTAATGTATGCGGATAATGTGGATTAAGATATTTTACGGGCGTTCAAATGGGATAACTATCAGAGAAAATCGTTTAATTGTGTTAAATTCTGACCATTAATAACATCATTCCAAAAAATAATAGACACACTTAATCGTTATTTTGTTTGGATGAACTTTTAAAACGCATTTTGCTTAATTTAACAACGTAAAGACAACGATAATAATAAATAAATTTTGGAATATATAGTTTTATTCATTGTGTATCTTTCAGTTATGTGCATAATTTCATAGTTTTTTTTTTCAGTATCGATTTATTAATAGTTAAATATTTCTTTCCCCGAAAAAAGATCTGGTATTCAGATTGCGAATATTAAAAAAAAATATTTAAACTTCTTAGGAATTAATATTTCATAATACTTTTAGGCTTTTTGTGGCTTACATAAACGCTTTAAATTTATTATTTACTTTAGATTATTTAGAATTGAAGAAAATAAATAAAAAGAAAATGCTTAGTTAATAAACAATACTTGCAAAGGAAATATCTCCGAAGATGCTAAAATTCTATGAAAAAAGGTTTTGTAAACTTTAATTTTCAAAATAAATTTAAATCAGTTTTAAACCAACACAGAATATAATTAACTTAGAGTATTTCTAACAATGATATTGTAATTAATCATCCAGTTTCGACAGCGACAGCAATTGTAACAATTCGGTATAGATTTAACAGCCATTGTAAAAGCTTCTATCGCAAAATAGAATTCTGTCAGCATGCTTTGATGGAGAATTTATCAAGATCTTGCGACTTCAATTTCATAGAAAATACAGGATATGTATTGTGCTTGTTTGTGCAGTTAGCAACTGTATTCTATACAAGTTTCAAAACGATTTTAATACACATTTTGGCAAGACCTAGCATCCACTTTACTAGAACTATTATTCCAACTGTGAAATGGTATCATGCATTTTAAGTCAAATATAAATTTGTTGTAATTGCATTTATATATTTATAAAGCTCAATCAGGCGTTTTTAAACATTTTATGTTACTTAAGAAATTTTGAAATAATTATTTTACAATTTAGAACATTATCAAGTAAATTATAAATTAATTGTGAGTGCTTATTTTTGTAAATGAAAAACTTCTATTGTTGTAAGTTAGTCTATTGTTTTTCTTTTACTTTAAATTCATATATAAGTAAAGCTGGGATACAATTTTATTTAAGTCGTATCTGCTAATGATTTCTTTTTTAAAATTGTCTTGATTTCTTCTGAAAAAATTCGAATTTCTCGAAACAATTCTGTTTATTCTACGTAGTTGTGTCAGATATCATGACTTAAAATATTGTCTACACTAGTTAATTAGCATATTCGAGGTATCATACACGAATAATTAAAATTGTGACCTAGTACGTAATGATTCTGTCATTAGATCAAAAGATACATAAGGTAGCTCGCCCCCCTTTTTTTGTACACTATACAAAAATGTCATAATGATTAATGTAATAAGTGAGACAATGGCTTTTTTTAACTTTTTATTTATTTTAAATAATATTTATTTTAAGTAAAGTTTTTTAATAATCGAAGTAAGATAGAGTAAGGTGATCATAGCGTTTGGCATGTGTGGGTCTCATAGTTAAGTAAGCCAGATTGTTAAGACAGATGGCACCAAGATCTCATTAAGTCATTAGAGATGTTATGTCATTAAAGAAATATTGCAACAATAATTGGAAATTATATTAAGATATTCCATTTTAATATTATAACTATCTATATTATTTATTATTCTAATAATAAAAATATATCTGAATATTATTAGTTTTTTAACATTGAAAAATATCTAAATATTATTAATTATTCTCATATTAAAAGTTAAACTCTTTTATTCTCGTCTGCCAAACGATTTTCAAATAATTTAAAAAAGTTATGTAAGCAGATTTTAATTCAAGTTTAAAATAGAATTCAAAACTAATATTCTCTTCTAATATTTAAATTTTGTGTTTTTAAACAAAATACGTAACAAACCTTTTCAAAGACAGGTTTTTTCTAAAAATGTGTAGAATTTAGAAGCTAAAGTAAACTTTATAAATGAATAAAATATGCTAGTGTTTATTATAATAAGAGTTAAATATTATTTTAAGCCAACATATTATAAATTTTAAAATAATGTTAACAAAATTGATAATTTGTATCTAAAGTTAGTATGTATTGTATAAATGAGTATATTTATATTGTTTTGCCATAAACGTTTCACTTTGCTAAATAATCAATTAAAGTTACTTATTCTCAACGAAAGGAGGCTGTTTTAAACAAATTAAATGGTAAAAGCATTTTTCTACATTTAAAACGAATCTTTAAGAAAGTGAATGAATAATATCAATTTTAAGTATCTTAATTTATTTCTCCCATATTTAAGAAAATCATAAACGTAAAGATGCTATAAAGATGTTACAAAATAATACTTTTGTTTGAATGTTTTCTAAAATAGAAAGTAAGGCATTCTAAAAAAATGCAAAAAAAAAAAATTATAACGGAAAAAAATTACATTTTTAAACAATTTCCTGCAGTTTTAATCTAATAAATTACTATTTTCATGCCAGAATAACCCCACTTATTTGATCAGTATTCGGCGGATAATTCAAGTAACTTGGATTATCCAGAGAATATTTTTGCATAGAAGCCAAAAGAAAAATGAACAAAATTAGAAGAAAAAAAAAAAACTTTTCTTTCTGCTGCTCTGACAACAACTTTTAATTTTTATCTCGAAAAATTGTTTGAATAATTATTTTAAAATAATACTTGATAAATAAGCTATAACTTTATTTCATTAATCAACTTTGATATTTGCTACAGGTTCCCATAAAAATTTGATATCATTACTACTAAACGATATAACGTTACACAATAAAAATTCCATATCAACTTTTATGATTAAATTATTTTTTTTTAATCACGCACTTATTCTGAAACACACTTTATTTATGATTCTTCTAATTCTTTGAAATTAAGCACTAAGCAAACTTTGCACTTAACTAAATAAACTCTATGTCGAGGATTATATGATCATCAAGCACCTTTCAACAACGCTTGTCTTTTAAAACAAGTCTTTTAAAAGAAATAGGGTTGGAGTGAGCACTCGTACCCCACAGAGGAAGGTAAAAAAATATTAAAATAACAAAATTGGAGGACTCATGTCTCAGTTTCAAAAAGTTTAATTCAAGAGGGCATATTTTTATAAATTCTGTTATATAACAACTTTTTAAAATATTTTAACGAATTTTCAGATGGACATTTTAGATAGATTTAAAAATTAACTTTTCTTAAAAAAATTTTATTTCTAAATATTGCTTTAAATAATTTTTTTCAATAGGACATTTTTTAATTTATTTTTAATTACTATTTTTTTACTTTATTTCTTTATGAACAAAAAAATATATTTTCAGTTATTTTATAGCTATAACATTATTCTTTAAAATGGAATGTTCTTTAAAATAATTCTTTTAAATATCCATTTTGAATAAAATTTTTCATATTTTTAAATTAAAAGCTTTTCTGAGTGTATATATATATATATATATATATATATATATATATATATATATTAATTCCACGAAGAGATAAATCAACTAATTAAACGCTTATTCTTAATTTGTATTTGAAATTTTCTAACAATATTTCGTGACGACTTATCAACGAATTATTCAAAGTATTGACTCCATACACAGAATGCTGGTGGACGAAAATTTCCGCAAATAATAGATCGTTAATACATTTCCTCCCACTTTTAATTTGTCGATCATGCTAAGAAACACATTTTTTTCAATTGTTTTTGACTTCCATATAAAATTAAGCTTCAATCATGTATTTTGAAGTGAAAATAATCACATTTTGTTACAGTTTTTCCATTAAAAACTCTCGAAGGTTGTAACCACCATTTTCTCATCACATGATCATTTGCTTGCGATCTTATATTAAGGAATATGAAGCAGCATTTAAAAAGATGCTATAATTAACGGATTGACAAAAAGAGATTTTTGTTTGAGGCGGTAGACACTTTTAACTGAAGAAAAAAATTATGCCTAAAATTATCATAATACGGTAAAATTTTCGGTGTTTCTCTCTCTAGGAAACACTAAAAATATTGTTAAATTTTTCTGAAATGCTTTGGTAATTATTTTTGTGAAATTAACAATAAAATCTGGTTTTATAATGTGTGATAAAATTTAGTAATTTCATTATGATACTTTAAAACATGGCATGAAAATTATTTATTCGCTAAAAATATTAAATTTAGTTTTAAGTTTGCTTTTTTTACTAAATGAGAGGTAAAAAACTCTATAATTTAAAAAAACAAACAGAATTTCTGGTAAACTGTTGCCATATGAATGCAAAAATTACCAATGAATGATTTAAATTACCGAATGCTATGGTTTTATTTTGCAGAATACCAGAATTTTTTTTTATACCAGAAATGTTACCATTCAGTACGGTAGTTTACCAGAACTAAGGTAATTTTAAAGGTTGAGTTTATAGACTTGTAATTTTGGAACAATATTTTATCAAAATAATAAAGATACCTATCGTCACCAACACATCAAAGAGAAAGAAAGAAATTTGAGCGATAAAAACAACCGAACTCAATAGATCCTTTTGATCATGAAATAATTTCATTTTAACTTCGTCCTGAATTTGATTTAGTTAATTATGTGGATTAATTTTGTTGCCAGAAAATTTTACATAACTTTTTATATCACTAGTTGATAATATCCATAGCCTGTAAATCACAGCCTTTCATTGTTTATTTTTAAACTTTTGCTGTCTGCTTTTTAAACTTGTTTGATTCTCAAGCCAGGCTGACGAAGTACATCGCCATACGACAAAAACGTCAAGAAATTCTTAAAACAAAAAGATTGACAGAATAATATTTTTTAAAAAAAAACATGAAAGAGGAGAGTTGAGACTTCCTTGGCATCAAGATGAGTGCAAATCAAAACTAAATATATGGGAGGAGGCAAGAAGACTGGCTCAGAACAGGGGAGTCTGGAAAAATATACTTGAAGGCCTTATGTGCCAACTGGGGTGAAGAAGACATAGGTAGGTATAGACAAGCAGAATATGTGTATAATTATATATATAACGAGAGACAGAATCAGTTACACAAAGCATACTGCTAAAAACGAGATTTAGTATCGGATTGCAAATAATCGAAAGGGGGATATATGTAGTTGATAAAACGTATTCAAATTAGACATAACAGTGATTGAAAGCTTTATGAACTCTAGGAAGCTATCAAAATGTTCTTGGTCTAATAAACATGCTTAATAATGCTCCATTATAGCGCCTCTTGATGTTTGGCACTATATCATACACTTTTTTGATAGTGATACGCTCTCTCTAACATTATGTCTGCTCTAAAGAGAAGGAAAGGAAAATAATCTGCTAAAGTGATTTCCTCCTCTTCGTCTTGATAACAAACTCTTAACGACTGTGGGTTGCTAATGACAGGATGGGAGAGGAGGGGATGTTCAACACGAGACTCGTTTCGATGGAATCTCGAGAAATCAATGTGGAACATCAGTTCGAGAATATGACGTTATGAGAGGAATACTTTGGGAATAACTTTTAGTTGTTTGGTAGTTTTGATATGAATCAATGTTGTTTTTTGCTGTGAAGCATAATGAAAACTTATTTTTTCCGGATAGTTTTATTTCAAGAGTTAATATCAAATCTTAAATATTGAAGTATTTTAACAAAGGGAATGCAGTAATAGAAATATAAATTTATTATTATCTCTTTAACTTAATATAATTTAGTGTAATCTTGTGGGAAAAAAAGAATAAATTGCACTTTTTTACCCCAAGATATCTAAATTACTTTTTGTTTTTTTACGTTTAATTCAAGTACATAAAATAATGCTAAGATTTAAAGAGTTCAAAATTTTATTAAACTAATAAAATATTTAAAATATAAATTTATTGTTTTGGAGAATTCATTGCAACTAAGTGAACGAAGTAATATTACTTTTTAACACTGTAATGAGATAATTTTAAACTTACTTAATAGCGCAATGCTATTTGTTTTATTATTATATATTTATTACAATAATAAGTGATTAATCTAAATAAATAAAGGCAATCACAGGGAAAAAATTTCGACTCAATTCTGAATTTACAACTATCAATGTTTAACTCAGTGGCCGTATAATTTTGATCCCAATTCAGAAGACAAGGGAACTGATCAAGAACCGAGATAAACTAGCCTTTGATTATTGGCATTTGACCTTTAGTTAATTAATTTTCCAAAGCTCTTTAAATTTTTAATCTCTGACTTTTAGAAATGATGTTATAGTAGTTTTTTTGTATGTTTACAGACGAAACTGGAAGCGAAAGAAAACACCCGAAAGCGAAACAAAAATATTTTTTTGATAATCTTTACGCTGAAAGATAAAAAATTCCTGTAGAATTTTTTGAAATTTCGTACGTAGATTTCGTACAAAGTTATAAATTTTTTTAATTAAAAAGCAAAGGTTCTAAGTGTGAATTTGTTTTGAAAGGTTTAAGTAAGAATATTTAGAATTTTCTTATAAAATTCAATATTAAGTAATATATTTTGTTCTATTTTTTTCATTTTATTTGAATTTCTCTTAATATTTTCTTCAAAATAATGATAATTACAATGCTGATCTAAAGAAAAAAATATTTTGAAATTTAATGAATTACTATTTGTTTTAGAGCTGTTTGTGGGACATGAACAATTAATATTTTTCTAGCTTAACTTTGCCCTTATTTTGAAAAATAGTCAATGGATTTTTAAACTGTACTTTAAACTTATAGCTTTAGGACTCTTGCTTATCAAACATAAACTTAGAGTTTAATTAAAGGTGATAAAAAAGGAGGGTCTTCTTTTAAACAAAAATGTGCCAGAACCAGTCGGATTCCTTAAATTTTTACCTGTTTAATTAATTTCAATTTTCTTAACTTTGTAAAGGAATAAAATTAATAATTCAGATAACTTTATTCTATTTATTAAAAAACAAAGTATGTTAATAAAAAACTAAATTTTTAATTTACCTCGCGTACCTATTTTAAACTATAAAAAAACATTCCAAATTTTTAATTTTAAAATGTAAATATTTAAATTTAACTGAATTATACTAATATATATATATATATATAGCACACAAAATTATAGCTACACTGCTCTGTAAAAGCAGTTAAGTAATTTCGGCTGCTTGGAGTTAGAAAAACCCTAAAAATTTAGGAATGAATTCTTCATTTTGAGTTACCACAGTTTCAAGCTGCTTGTTTTTTTCTTTAAAGAGTTTAAATAAATATTTGCTGATGACAAATATTACTGAGGTAATTTAACATCCTTTGACTTCATGTTCACATTTTTTATCTGCTCTTTTTTTTAATGCGATGTTATATTCTGAAATCTTTTAATGCTTCTGGACACAAAAATAATTGCAGGTATAAAAGAATTTTGGTAAAACTGCTGCACTGTATGATAATGACATTTCTGTCAAAAAGAAATAATAATTCTGGTTAATAAAACAATAATATACTGTATTTAAACCATTCATTTTGTAATTTTTCCGTTCATATGGTACCGGTTTACCAAAAATTCGGGTCTTCAAAAATATAGTTCTTATTAACAAACAGTTACAAAACTTAAAACGATCACCGAGATTTTTTGTTTCTGTAGCCAAAAACGCAGTGAATTTTATAGTTTTGGCCACATTTCTTTCCTCTTTGTGCTATAGTATATAATGTTTAGTTTTTTCAGTGTTACGTTGTTACGATATTTAAGTGTCAAGTTAAATATGTTTAATTTTAAAAAAGTAAAAGTTTAAAAAATTGTGCATAAAATATTTTTATTTTTAAAATGTAAATATGAGAATACATCTTTCAATATATTTGATTACAAAAGTAAATATGTATGTTCAAATTATAATAAGGAATAAATATTTCGAATCGGTAATTTCAGAAAAGTAAATTTTCAAAACTTCTCTGAAGCCTTTCTTTTTTAATGATTTTGTATCTGATTTCAAATAGTAAGCATGTAAAAATAGTTCGAATCTGCTTAATAAATTTTTTAAATTCCATCTAAGTGATAAAGTTTCAAAAACTATCATAAGAGTACAAGATAATCATAGTAAATGAAATTTTGTTTTGTAATAAGTAAAATTTTGACAAAATATACATGGATAATAAGCAACTTAAAAGCTAATTACAGCTTGAAAAAAACTTAATTTAGTCAAGTTTTCTAACGAAAAAAAATGAACGATTACACTTCAAAGTAAAGGAAACATATATTCACAGTTTAAATTACGAAACGGATATTAACGAATAAAAAGATACGTTTCATTCAAAAATTTTGATAGATTCAAAATTTGGTTAGCGTAAACCCTCGGGCTTTATGTGCAGTGAAAGAAAGCTATGCATAATTAGCTTATCTTATATTACGAAATAGCTTATCTCATAAAACACTTTATTCAGACAAAATACTATAATTTTAAAAATTTTAAAGTAATTTTTTTGAAAATAAAACGCGTGAGTTGATTTGCATATGCCAAGGATCATTTTAAGAAGTATATTAATTTTTGAATTTTCAACGCTTTTGAAATCAGTTCTAAAGGTGAATAATTTAAAAAATAATCCTAATTAATGAAATTATTATGCTTAAGATAACTGCATAAGTGTATTATTTATTAATAACCTAAGGGAATTCCCGTCGTAAATGTCATAGAAAAAGTTAATTCGCTTAAATTTCTTTAGTTCTTTAGTTTCTCTATCGACTAATATAAACCATAATAATAAAATAAACCATAGAAAAGCTCGTTTAGGAATTTCCTTAATTAATTGCTTTTCTACCAAATTCAGAAAATAAATCATACCACATTAACTATTAATACTACTTTTAAAATGAAAAATCTGGAATAGTGAATTCATTTTTAAAAATGTTTTCCTTGACAAACTTATGCTTAATGGAAAAAAGCAGCTATAAAGCCAATCTATTTTTAAATGAATAATCATGGAATTATCAAAATAATATGCTATGTTTTAAAGAATCTTAATTTTGATACACTGAACTCCTTTTTATTTGTGGCGATTGTTATACACTGTTAAAAATGATTCGGAAAAAAATGGTTAAGTAACAATTTATTTGTTATTTTTCCACATTCTAACTAAACCGTTTATTAACTGCTGTCACCAATTTCGCTTAAACAATCAGAATTTTATCGTATCAAATAGGCTCACCTAATGATGCGACTTAGTTTCTCGTAACTGGGTACATATTATAGCCGAAAGAGCTAATTTGGCAATCTTATGACCAACAAAACGGGGTTTGATTCCCAGAGTTGAAACCATAATATACCTTCAACACATGAAAAGTTTCCAGTGTCCCGCACTCTTAATTTGTGACTCTGGACTATTTGGTAATGATACTGCTACTCACGCTTAAATAGCAGCAGCATAAAGCTGCTTAACACAAAAAAGTTTAGTATTTCCCATCTCTTAAAATAGGTGAAACAACCAAGGTAAACTAATTAAACCACATTCAATGGTTCATTTGATAAAACACAACTCAAATAGAATCTAACTCCAATGGCTATTACCTCAGGAAGAGCGTAGTCCTAGTCTTAATATCCAATTAAATTTGATAAATTTCTTTTTTTTGCGGTTTTGAAACCATGCTAGTTGTAAATGGTTAAAATTCCACATACTTTTATTCTCATAGTTTTTTTTAACCATATTAGTTGTTAACAGTTTTAAAACCATACAGGTAAAAAATGTTTTTGACCGTAAAATTTACGGTAAATTTAATGCACTGACTGCTTCAGGCTATTTTACCATAATTTTAGAATACAAATTCTAACAGCGTATGTTTCTCAGAAAATCTCATTGAAATATTTTTTTCCATGAATAAATTATTCAGTTATATGCTTTTTATTGTTTTCTTTATAAAGTTTTAACATTTTCTCACAGAATCGTTGTTTTTTTTCCAGCATTTAATGGACTAAAAAACGTATTATAAAAATAAAATTATGTTTTTAAATTTAGCTTCCCTGGCGAGATCAGTAAATTGGATTTACTTTGAAAAGATTAAAATTGCGCCTAAATTCAGTTTTTTTTTTATCTAGTATTTTTAAAACAAAGTTCTTTACGTTTAATAGAAAAATTGCTTTTATGAGCGTTTTAATGGAAAAATCCTGGATTTAAATGAATAGCCACATAGTCATGCATCTTTTCGTTAATTAAAGTAAGATAAAAAGTTGTTTTCTCTTAAAGTTTTCCTCTTCAATCTATTCATTTGAAACTTCAGATAAAAAGTTTTTTTATTGTAATTTAGAAGAGAATAAATTTTTAAAAACTGTATTTTTTTGCGGTTTTTTAGCTAGATAAGAACCAGCGAGATTTGTATTTTTATTTGGATGCATTTAACATTTTAAGTTTAGTTCTGTAAAATTGCTAGGCACTGGTTTTATGTTTTAAGGTACTCATAAAAATTAGGTTGTATTGCAGATTTAAAACTTTTGAAAATTGAGGATTTTTTTAAAAAAGATTTATGAGTTTTCAATAGTAATTATTTATTAGAAATAAGTTAACATGTCTGTTGTCACTGATTTAAAATTTCAATCCGAAAAAATTTAACTAAAATCCTTCTTTAAGCATCTTGAAAAACATTTTTTCTTAAATCAATTGAATATTCATTCTTTTAAAACTAATATGAAAACGTTCGCTGGGCTACTATTTATGTCTTATTATTACTATTTTTTTTTCAGCAACATTAAAACTATAATCATAGTATAAAATGTACTGAAATCGAAACAGTACAAACCTATTGTAAACGTTATAATAAAATCAAATTTTTAAAAAAACTAAAATGATTTTTATGTTATAACTTTTATTTATGTTCAGTGCGTCAAAAAAATTAACCACCCTGAATAACATTTGAACAAATGATCGGATTTTGACGTTCTAGGACTCAATCTTTGTGGTTATAGTACGTTGACCTCGAATAGACTAATTAATAAGCGCAAGCGATTTTTTAAGTTAGGAAATCAGACACAAAAACCTAATTTCTCTGAAAGAACATACCTTTTTTCGCCAGATTTAAATTTCTGATCCCCAAAATATAGATAGAAGCAATCTGGCAAATATGGTCCTAATAGTTTTACCAGGAGCGCGGTACAAAGTTTGAACCCCTTAATGTTAATTTTACTTTTTGCATATTTTTCTATATCGAGAACGTCTTAAGCGAATTTAAAAAATTTTGCTCACATTTATAAAATTCGTTTTTTCAAAGTTAATTCCATGCAAAAAATAACTTTTAGTGAATATTTATTATTTTTTATCATAATACTTAATAATGGCTAAAATAAAATTCTGATTGTAAGACATGCAATTTTTACTACATTTTAAACAAAGAAATTTTACTGGGCAAAATACAAAATTTGAGCAAAATATCGGTTGAATAGTTCCTGAGCCTGAGAAATCAAATTTTAAATAATAGACTTGTTTGGAATTCAATTTCTCAGGAACTATTCGTCTGATTTCGCTCAAACGTTGCATTTTGCCGTGTAAAATTATGTTCTTTAAAATGTTGCAAAAAATGTATACCTTATAATTCAAAATTTTTCGACTATTATTAAATAAAATAATAAAAAATAATAAATATTTACTAAAATATTATATATATATATATATATATATATATATATATATATATATATATATATATATATATATATATACTAGGGGCTGAGCCCCCTGTTCGCTGCCGCTCACCAACCCCCGTGATTGCTTCGCAATAATTGGCTTTTCTTGGCAGAAAACAGTTTTTCTACCGTTAAAATTATTCCTTTTACATATATAAACTAAAAGGAATTCTGTTTGCTTACGCTTGTACCTCTACTTCCCACTTCCAAATATTACTATCTATTAGTATTAAAAACATCTTGGTGAACAGAAGTGATTTTTCGAAGTAATCATTTTTTAAAAAAACATTTATATTCTTATAACATTATATTGTACAAACAAATTTGATGAGTTCACAACCATAATTTAATATTTTTGCTAATAATAGCAGTACTGGAAAATAACTTTAAATTAGGGATACAAAAATATTTAAAGGAAAACAATACCTTTACGACTTTTGTTAATTTTATGCTGATGGCAACCAAAGCAATATTGAAATGAATGAGGAAAAACTGGATCCTACCTCGTGAATTTTAGGCCAATAGAAATGCACGGATAACAATGGAAAACTGTGACTACATCATTAGACATACTCAAAATAAAATAAAAATCTCCACTCAGCTTTAACTGGTAAGTATAGTCGTGACATTTCTGCAGGCAGCATTATTAAATAATATTACCTTTTCACACATGCGTTCTCAATTTTGATTGGCTGTTTTGTGCGTTACTAACCAGAAGTCTTCTGTGATTGGCTATGTGTTATCTTTCCACTCTCCTCTTTATATATATATATATATATATATATATATATATATTACTTTTTTAAATTTATTTTTTTGCAATAATTGTTTTAATAATTCATATGCCACTAACAATATTTTAAAAATTTCTTTATATGTAACGCAGAACACTAGATCAAATTT
Source organism: Parasteatoda lunata (assembly GCA_949128135.1). NCBI lineage: Eukaryota > Metazoa > Arthropoda > Arachnida > Araneae > Theridiidae > Parasteatoda > Parasteatoda lunata. Next base: position 84,265,779 of record OX421973.1, read on the forward strand.
TTCCCAAACGATACTTTTTAACATTTATTTTACACTTCAATTTAGCATTAGTTTATGCACCATTAGAATATAAATCGAATGTGAAACAATTTCTGATTCTCCCCATTATATTCTATCCAGCTTTTTTTACGAATCTAAAGAATTTACAAGATGCACAAAGGAAGAAAGAAAAAAGTTCCAAATCATTTTGCATTGGCTAGTGTAAAAGAAGGAATAAAAATCAATCTTAAATTCCTGCTCTGGAAACTAATGATGTGTAAGAGATAAATGTGAGTATTTGAAGTCGTATACTCAAGCAAATACCCAGAAAAAGAATTATTATTTTTAAGAAAAACATTGTAAAAAGAAATGGCGTTGAAATATATTTTTCTTGAGTTTCTGTGTTTGCGTATTTTAATTAATTTTCAGAAATGCCTATGCGACAGTAAATTCTTTCAACAGTTTGACTGTAATTTAGTTCATTTAAGAAATGTCTCTTAAAACAAAAAAAAATTTAGTAGTTTGTAATATTAATTTTTATTTCAAAGATCGTTGTTTTAACAATCTTAATTTCGTTTTAAAAACTTTAATTTTTAAAATTTTGGTATTTAAGCATTTTAAGAAGGAATGACATTAAAGTATCGTTTTCTTGAGTTACTATGCTCGAATATTTTATTTTATTTTCGGAAATGTCTATGCTGCAGTAAATTCCTACGAAAGATAAAATGTAAATTAGTTTATTAATGAAGTGTTTCATGTAACAAAATAACTTGTGGCAGCTTGTAATGTTAATTTTCATTTCATAGACTGGTATTTGAATAATCTTAAATTTGCTTTAAAAACTTTAATTTTAGAAATTTTGGTATTTATAAGAAATTTAATAAGAAAAGGCATTAAAATATCGTCTTTTTGTGTTGCTGTATTTTTTACATACTTTAATTAATTTTCTGAAATGCCTATGCGGCAGGAAATAATTTCAACAGTTTGATTGTAACTTAGTTCATTTATGAAATGTCTCTCAAAACAGAATAACTTTTAGTCGTTTTTCATATAAATTTTCATTTCAAGAATCTCTATTTTAAGAGTTAGAATTGCAATAAAAGCTTGAAAAATTCGTGTATGAAAATTCTGAATTTTTGACGATTACTATACATAACAGACTTTGCTCATTAAAATTAATAACTAATTGGAATAAATAGTCAATCTAAGAATAAAGTAAAATAAAAAAATGGATTTAGAGTAAAGATTTTTATAATAAATTAGTATACATTTATTATGTTCATTTTTTGGAAGAATAAAATTACTAATTATCATAGTACATCAAACGTAAAAATAACTGGATCTACAATCAGTTACGTGGTGAATAACTGGATCTACAATCAGTTACGTGGTCACGTGGATACTTTGAAGTCTACAATCATCTTTGAAGTTACGTGGTGACTGACAAGAAAGGATTTAAAAATACTTTACGTGGTCACGTGGGTACTTTGAAGTCTACAATCATCTTTGAAGTTACGTGGTGACTGACAAGAAAGGATTTAAAAATACTTTACGTGGTCACGTGGGTACTTTGAAGTCTACAATCATCTTTGAAGTTACGTGGTGACTGACAAGAAAGGATTTAAAAATACTTTACGTGGTCACGTGGGTACTTTGAAGTCTACAATCATCTTTGAAGTTACGTGGTGACTGACAAGAAAGGATTTAAAAATACTTTAAACATAATAGTAAAAGACTATTTTTCCAAACCAGTGGTTTTCTAACATTCCTAATTATAGATTTTACATATATGCATTAAACACATATGCATGGTTATATATATAATTATACATTTGATACCATTTTTCTCAAGATTGCATATTTATTCTTAAAGCAACTGATAGCAGTTGTTCTGTATCATATTTCTCACTAATAAAAAACATTGGAAAATCAACGCTTCCATTATTTTTTTTATAGTTATTATTTATCTGCAAAAAGTGCCAACATCAAGAGTTCCTACAAAGTTCTTCTACGGTTAATTTCAGACAAATGATAATTATCGAAACATCCAATATACTTTTCGATGTTAACCGCTATTAAACTACTTCGAAATCAATTGTTTAACAGAAACATTGAAAACCATCTAAGGTTAAACTGCTATGGCCAATTGGAATAAGCAAACAGCAACAAGTTAAAAATTGTTCAATCGCTTTTTTATCAAAAGAAAACAAAGCTGAAAGTCCAGAAAACATTCATCGTTTTTATGTAATCAATAGAGGGTGATAGATAATCAATATAAAATGGTGGTTTTTCTAATCATCGGCATCCTATGTTGCAGAATGATTCAGTGGCGAATGGGTGCATTAAATTAAGAAACCATATTTAATAACAAACAAATTTATTAAACAATAAAATGATATAATACGAAATGGGGCTCTCTAATGAGTCATCCATTGCCCGCCACACAAGTGATTACAGAATTATTGTGAGTGATTACAGCGCCCTCTTTTGGTTATGCAGAAACTCGTAACATCCTGTTCTAGCTAAGAGCAGTCATCGCAAAACAAATACTGCAACACTCATTTTTTCTGCTTAATATTAATAGTGAGGAAAAGAGTTTCAACGTAATTTTCTAATTAACATCAATAGATAATCAACAATCATCAATCGTCCAGTCCTTATATTATAGTCAACGAAAACAGCAAAAACTGTTTCATCTTAAGTTACTGATTAATCTCAAACGACGAAAAACTGTTTGAAATTCTTATCTAGAAGCAAAAACAATTTTTACATCCAAACAAATATCTTGTCTTTATTTTCTGTGTTCTAAAGATATCCCAAAAAAACAATAATTCCTTTGTTATTTTCTGATTAATAGCAAGCGTTGAGAAAACGAAATATTTTGTCTTTATTTTCTGTATAATAGCGAGATCTAAAATGCAGCATTATTCTTTTACTATGCAAAGCGACGAAACAACTTTTCACCTATAAAGTTATAACAATGAACGAAAAAAGAATTTTTCTATGATAATTTTTTTATGATTGTCAATCGAAAACAAATGTGAGATTGCTATTAGCTAACAGCAAGAGACAGAAAGCAAATTTACTGTTGTTTATTTTAATAACTGCTAGTGATAAAATCTAAACAGTAATGCAATCTTAAAGTCTGTTATCTGCAAAATACTCTAATTTTTGAAACTTAACAGCGTACAACCACTACGACAACTTAGCATCTACAAAATCATAATAATGAGATGAAAATCAGCTATTCAATTGTTATCCTTTGATGATTATCAATCAGTAAAAAACAACTGTTATATTGACATTTATTATATTGATGATATTGATTCTATTAATTTCTAACTAGAGCAAGAAGGCAGAAATCAACTTTTCGATTGCTTATTTCAACAACAGCTTGTAATAAAATGCAAGCCTTTGCGCAATCTTAAAATCTGTTATCCTCAAACAAATACTATATAGCTTAACAACCAACACAAGCTAGCTAAAAACAATTTATACATGTACCATCATTTCTAGAGAAAGTAATACTAAAACATTTCCTCCATATTCAACAAAATAAAAATAGCATCGCAATGTTTTGATTTCTCTACGAAAAGGCCTTTGAAGAGCAATACCAAAGACTTAATGCGGAAATAAGCACTGGAGATATTGTTATATACATTCTTAATACGCATTGCTCCAGGCTTTTATACCAACCCTATAATAAACATTCAGGCTAAACCTTGCATTGTGAAGACAAGTACTTTGCAATATCCCAAAGGAAAATAAGCAACTATTGAACTGTCTTACTAAAACTTAATATGTGGGATATTATTTGGAGCTACAAGTACTATTACATGTTTATTTTCCACAAACAAATACGATGTTTAGTACAGATTCTATCTTGTTCATTACTATAATATTTTAGTAAGAATATATTAAGTTTAAATTGTTATTTCATGTTAGATTAAAAAAATTGTAACGTAAATTTGGGTATAAAATCTAATGACTTTTAAGCATTTTATAGATAACAGATATAGGTACAACATTTCATAGATGGGAAAATTACGAGTATAAATAAAAATAAAGAGCTGTAACATCAAATATTAAATTCGTTTTTAATTGCGTATCAATAGTTTAGTATTTAATGCGATAGCATAGTTTATAGATAGGAAATATATTAACTAAAGGTAAACTACGAGTTTAGATTTGTATCAAGTGCCTTAAGTATCAAATTTAGCCTATTTAATAGATAGAAAAATTCTAAATAAACACAAACTTCACAGGGAAAAAAATTCTAGTTAAATTACTGCGCAGTATAGTGATGCCATTTCTGAAGAAAAAAAACATAATTCTAGTTATTAAAACCAAAATATACGGCATTACAGTTTAGGGGGCGTTGTTTTTAAGTTTATTTCAATTTAGTTGTGTCTCGCAATCAGTAGTGTAATTTGGTGATGGGATTTTTGTTTCAAGTAAACTTTTGTGCGTACTATTCTTATGTATTTGCCTTTTTTCTATTCTTCTATATTTGCTTCATGTATTTCATATTTTCTATTGTATTCTATTTCTGGACTTTGGTAAAACGTTTGGGGTACAGAGAGGGAAATTTCAGACATTTGTTATGCTTTTATGACTTCCGGAGCTGGTACCCCCTGAAGACGTCAGCTTCGGTTGTCATATTTATTCATTTTTTCATATTTCACTGTTTCTTTTGTTTCGGTATTCAAACTTTATTCATTTAGTAATTTCCATTCACATAGTAACGGTTTTTTGGGGGAATTTCTGATTTTAAAAATCATAATTCTTATTACTACCTATTTAGTTCAATTTACGAAACTGAAAAGAAAATTTAACCGAATAAATGGTTTCTAAACCTTGTAGAAAATTACAAATTTATGCCACATTTACCAAACTTTATCACATAAAACTATATTTTATTGTTTATTTTACCAAAATCTTTATCAAAGCACTTTTGTAAAAATTCCGCAGATTTTTGGTGTTGGATAATTTCCGATTTGTAGTAGATTTTGATATGAAATAAATACTAAAATCAAACAAATCTATAACGTAGATAAAAAAAATTAAATATAATAAACTTTAAGTTATATAATCTTCAAAATAATAGGAATAATAAAACATTAAATCCTAACTGTAAGATTGCATTCCATTAAGAATTAAATCACATTTATTATAATATATCTAAAAGTTTGAAGGCTAAAAATTTTCGAAGCTAAAGAAATTAACTTAATCTCTGAGCAGGATTTTTTTTTCTCAACACACTTGAATAAAGCGCTCATTTTGCTTCCTTTAGAAATTTGCGAACACTAAAAGGATTTTTTGATTTAAAAATTTAAAACTGCAATATGTCGTCCTCAAGATAATAAAATCAACAAAATTCAAGACCGTTCTTTTTCTTGTTTACTTTGAAAAAGTAATAAGATTGAGAAAATGCAATTTCCTTTGAAAGTGGAAAATTTTCTTTTTTTGTTGCTATTGCAAATTTGCAACTTTTGACGTGTAAATGGTTCCTCCAGTGATAACGTCTCGCGTTTATTGAAGGCTGTCGTTTCACCTTTCTTTTCCAGAAACTATAATAAAAATGCATAAAATAAACAAATTAGAGCTCAAGTAAAGAAGAAAGTGTTTGCAGCTGACGTCCAGTGATAGATGAAGCTCATTGCTTCGTTTTTTCTTTTCACTTTTTTTAGTTCTAAGCCACCTTAAACTATATCGATATTCATCTTTTTTCTTTTTTTAAATATTTTTTAATTCTTCTCCCGAAAACTCTAAATGGAAGAGTCTTATTTCGTTTGCAACATTAGCGAAACTAGGTGATTGCAATTGTGCCCGGTTTTAAAAAATTTAAATATACAACACATTTTTAAATAAAAAAAGGTGTTTATAAATCAACAATGTATTTTCTAAATTTTTTGTAACTATAAGTCTACTCTTTTATTTTTGAATTTCGTTTATGATATAAATTGAAGCGTTTTTTTAGAGCATTTGAAAGGATGGAATTCTTTTACTCCAAGGTAAAATATCACTTTATGCAATTAAGTCACAAATTATGCAATTGTTCGGGCTTAAAATTTATGCTACTATTAGGGCACAATTTTTCGTTATCAGCAGATACATAAATAGCACATATTAATAACCTTCACAGCTGAGGGGCTAACGTCCTTTACTTGAATATATGTTTTGTATTACCGCTCTATCCTAATGATTTAGCTTTTATTTGTTTCTTACTTTGTTTCCTTTTTTTACCCTCTGTTCATCGATTGATTTTAAGTGAAAGAAAAATTTACTTTTATTGACTTGCTTTATATATATTCGTTATTGATTGCCTTAAACAATAATCCAAAATTTTAGTTTAAAATAATTATTTACTCTATCGAAACAGCTGACTGTCTTTTTTGTCTGGCGTAATCTGCTGCTATATATAGATATAATGTAGAAGCGTTTTCGGTGGGGTCGTTCTTTGGATAGATGGAAAGTAAGAATTCCTATCTTCTCTTCAGTGATCACTGCCCTTCCTTCAAAACAAAGTTTAGTTAAGCTCTGAAAATCATGTGTGCAGAGTTTTGCATAGATTTTTGCACCGAATTTGATCCAATAACTATCATGTTTAGAAAACTGACAAGGAAATATTGCGCAATTAGGAAGAAATGTCTCGTGACTCCGACTCAGTGACACCTGACTATTTCTTTTTCTTATGATTAACTCTTTTTTTTTCCTTCAAGTTTCTTTAAATTTCTTTTTATTTTCTCTGTCGGATTGAGTGATTTGAACAGTATTACTATTGCCGGATGTAGCTGCAAAAATTAATATTTCGAACAATCTTGGGAATCCAAACTTAACCGATAAAATTCTTGATGATGCAATATAATTGCATAGTGGATACATAGAAATAATTTCATGCTCAAACTCTCTCACAAACATTTTAATTTAATTGTTCAGACATTTTAATTGTTCATAGCTCTATGGTAAAATATTTATATATATTTTTGGAACTCTTTTATTCATCAACAGCGACAGCGAATGCTTTGTCACTAAAATAACGTAAACAGTCACCGATGCCTACCCTAAGGGACAAAAAAGGAATGGCAAGTGACTAGAAAACGCAATCGTTTTCATCATCCAAAATTGTTCTTTCTCCATTGTACTATTAACATAGAGTAGTAGTTGTTGTTGTTGTTACTTATCCTCCACTTGTCTGACGGAGTCAGACAAGATCCAGTATGTTGTTGACCCTCAAAAAGTCGATGACAAGAAGTGGAGTAGCATATAAGTCCTCCTTGGAAAGTTCCAAACGTCAAGGATATGTTCAGAAGAGGCCTGCTGGGCTTCACATTTGGAGCAGACTGCATAAGCCTTTCTTCCTTCGACTATACGAGAGACTATACGAGAGACTATATGTACGAGAGACTATTCGTGTGCCCACTTGCCAATCTGGAAATTGCTGTTTGAGTCGCTCTATCACTTATATGAACAAATGAAGAACCCGATTCCTTGGCCGCATACCAGTGGTGGATCCTCCACTTTTTTTGATAGATTGCTTTTGATTTTGGACTGAATCTCTGAGTAGGTTAGGGCTGAAGACGAAGGTGTGAATGACTACAGCCCTCCTTGGCCAAGCGATCCGCTTGCTCATTGCCAAAGATGTCAACGTGGGATGGTATCCACTGAAGATGTACGTCATGGTGCTTTGAAATAAGTTGAAGTTTCAGAGGGATGGAGATGCTTGTTTTGTCTCCAACTTTAGTCCAATTGTGTAGGTGTTGAAGGGAGCTGCGACTGTCCGACAGGATCCAAAGATCTCCATAGTCACTCACGTTGATTATAGCATCGATTCCCTGTTCAATTGCGATTAATTCTCTTCTAAAGAACCATAGAGTAGTATTTCCTCCAACTTGACTCTTTTGTTGATGGTCAAGCACTTTTCTGGGTGTCACTTGTTTCAGATTACATCACTTGCAATTATTTGTCTCTTTTTTTGTTTAATTTCCTGTTGTAATGACAACTAGTGTCAACTAGTGTACTGACAACGACAAAATCGGGGATAAAGGAGTTCGTGAAAGAATATTTTCCACAAAAGCTGCAAGAACTAATACTTTTAACAACCTAGTTAATCTAAGATCATTCAGTCATGTTTTTGATGGAGTGTTATGAATATATATCGGGCACAAAATCTCTCAGAGATACGATTTCATGCGCAAATTCTCGAGCAAACATAATTAATTTCACATGACCAAAGTCTCGTAGAGAGATGATTTAGCAATCGCAAAATTTTCGGAAAGCACAAAATTTCGCAAACGAAAAAGTCACGAAAATATTCTAATTTTCATCAAAATATTTAAAAAAAAAAAAACAGTGTTCATAACTTTATGGTTCAAAAAAATAATAATAATAATAATATTTTCGGAACAAATATTTCCTAAATGCGTCTCTCTACCACGCCAGCGAATGCTTTATCACTCAAATGACCCCAAAAGTCAGCGATGCCTGTCCCACGGGATAAGAAAGGGGGTGGCAAGGAAGTGACTAGAAAACGCGATCGTCTTCCATCACCAGAATGGCCTTTTGTTCTCTCTTCATTGCACTATTGTCCTAGAGTCCTATTTCGTCCATCTGCTCAACTTGTCCCTTTTGTTGATAGTCTAGTACTTCCCTTTGTGTCACTTGTTTCAGCTTATTTCTTTTGCACTTCTTTTGTCTCCTCTCTTCCTTTTCAATTTCCTGCTATAATGACAAAAGGTGTCTCCCACAACAACAAAATCGAAGATGGAGGAGTTCGTGAAAGAATGTTTTCAACAAAATCAAAAGAAAGATGGAATGCCTTACAGAATTTTGTGGAGAGGGATGGATTCCGGAAAATGCCGATGGCATGATACGTAAAAAGTTTTTCACAAACAAGTTTTTATAAATTTGTTTGTGCTGTCATGATTTAAAATTAAGTATTATATATATATATATATATATATATATATATATATATATATATATATATATATATATATATATATATATATATATATATATATATATATATATATATATATATATATACAGAGAGAGAGAGAGAGAGAGATGAGACTTTTTAGTGAAAAAATTAATAAGCAATTTCAAAACTAAGCATATAAAGTACTTATGAAAGATTTTTTTTTGTGCCAGAGTTTTAAAAAAATTATTAAAAAAAATTAGTCAAAACAAACTGAATATAATAAAATTTGCCGTGTTTCTGGCAGTTTGATTTAATATCCAGCATCGTGTAATCATGTTCATGAAGGATTAATTTAAACAATATGCTTCACAAAATTTGAGGGAAACCTTTTTTACTTGCAACATTAGATAATCTCTAACCTATTTAAATTAGAGTGACACAATTTTATATCGCTGGTATTGAAAAATGATAATTTATGCTTAACGGTAGATAACTTTAACATAGTATTATATTTCAAAAGCATAGCTATTCTCTTTCATCACATATTGGTATCTTGTCATCCAAATGACTCCAACATTTAAAATATAATAAAATATGATAAAAATATTCTATCGTTTAATTACTATAAGACTTCATTGACTTCAAAATAATGCAGATGGAAATAATAGTCGACATGTTACAAGTGCTCAAAAATAGGATCCCATTCTCAAGACTTGCCAGCCATGAATAACATTCACGTCTGATAAGATAGGCTAAAAAATATGATGCATGGCATTCACGTCTGTTAAATCTTAAGAATTGGCGCTTATTTTTGAGCGCTTAAAATATGTCGACTTTTATTTCCATCTGAATGTATTTGTGATCAACGGAATTTGTTTATAAGTAATATCTTCCTGCTCCTCATCTTGAAGTAATTTATTTAATATTATACCTCATGTTTAAATACTCGGCAAGAAATGCTTGTTCTTACACTGGAGTAAATAAAAAATGGGATAAATATATTAATTAAAGAATGGATAAATAAAAATTAATGCTCACTTAACTATTCAGGTTAAAAACACCGACGTGTTATTATTTATCTTTTCTTTTTTTTTTTTTTTTTTTATCCTTGAAATTAAAATATAAAAAAAAAACAATTTCCATTGTTCTAAAAATCGTATTTAAGTAAAGTAAAAACATTTTAGACTATAAGAATCACTAAAAAACTTCTATTGTCTTAATGGAATGAGTGCTGTAAAAAAAACACAGAAGTTCAATGCGTCTTCATCATTCACGCATTAAGTTTGCAATCATCCAATCAAATCCGTCCACCGGAAATTCCATTATCCACTCAGCTCGTTCAGGGGTTGTTCTAAAAACACTGAGAACACTTTTCGTGGAAAGAATCGTGTTATTTGCAACGGCCGTAAAGAAGGATGATGGAGAGTAAATAGAGTTCCTCTCGTTTTTTTTCTTACTTTAAGTAAATAGTAAAGCTTCAAGAATCTCTCTTACTTTTTTATACTGCAATCCAGGGAAGAGAAGAAAAAAAAGCAATTGTGCTGAAAAAGCGTCTTTTTTGCAGCATACCACAATCATGAGGGTATTTTTTCCCAATTTATTTCTTCAGTTTTTAGCTTCATCGATTCAGGGAAAACAAGTTCATTGAATGATATTTTCATCTATTGGGAACTATAGAATATTATTCCAATATCTTATATTAACATTTTGTTAGAGTGCTAAGATCTTAGTGCAATAAATATGGTTATTTCTGAATCCAGAAGACAGTATATGAAATTCACATAAATACCTCACTTGTCTAGATGGCAATATTTAAAAATTCCTATGGATACCTCTCCTGCTTTTAGAACTAAAAAATTTAATCTGAAATTTGATTTATGAACTTCGGATCTGAAATGCCCACCATTTTTTTAAAATCTACAATACATGAGGAGAAAATTAAAAAAAAAAAAAAAAAGTCACGGTACTTACTTACAGGATTCAGTTGTCAAACCTAGGGATATAGTAGCACTAACGGGATATAGTAGTACTAATGGAGTTCAGTTGTAAAACCTAGGCATGTAGTAGCACTCAAGGGATATAGTAGTACTTACGGAATATAGTAGTACACACATGATGTAGTTGTAAAACGTAGTAAAAACACACTAAAACATTTTAACCTTTCAGAGGAAGAAAGATATAAAAGCTGCTGTCCCATTTATTTTCAAAAATAATATATTCCACTAAAATTGTAATAGTTTTTATTTCTTGAAATTCGTGGTTTTTAATCAATCAGTTTAAATTTTTTGAAAAATCTTATGATAAAGTAGGTCAAGTTTTTTATACGCGCATACAATAAGCACAGCTCTTAAGTATCATCTTGACTAAACTTTTACTTTCTAATTGACTAAACTTTTGATATCTAATTCACTAAACTTTTGATTTCTAATTGACTAACTTTTTGATTCACATTTTTCTCCTGCGCAAAGGATTAACTTCTACCGCATTAATATATCCTGTTAAAGTTTTGCAATAAAAAAAAAAACAATAGTTTTCGAAAGTTCAACACAGCCATTAAAAATAACTAAGCATTCTCAAATAATAAAATTTACCTTTGAAATCGATTACTGCCCCCTCTTTAAAATGCTTGTCTTATAAAAATACAATGAAGCTGCATACTGACTATTGCGACTCACAGTCTATTTCAAGCTTAAACTGTTACATGTTTTTCATTCTAAGGCTCCATACATGGTGCATGTACATGGTGTTCCAAAATTCGACCGAAAAATTCAGAGGAATGATGAAGGACATCAAACGGATCAAAGTTTAGCAAAGAATATAAGGTCCCAAACCACACTGAGGAGTTTCTAAAAATGCATGTAGTTACAGATTTTTTTTCTTTTTTTTTTTTTTCAAACAAACTTTATTGGGAACAATTTAGAGAAGTAAAAAGGTAGAGGTCAGCTCAAAAATTTGTCTAATTAACCTACTACCTAAGCGACTAGCTAAATAAACGCTCTTAAGCTTTACTACCACTCTCAAATGTGCATAATATACGCAAACATAAGAACGCCGTTAGCAGAAAATTTGTCACCATTGAGGAAAATTTTAATTTTGACTAAAAATAAACAGAAAAACCAGGCTACGTAAAATTTTTATGAACAAAAAGACAAGGTATAAGGTAAAACCCGATAAGTCAATAACAAGTATGGCATGTTAAAAAATTTAAATTTAAAGAAATATGTATAATGATACAAATGATCAATATATAGTTTTTTTAAAAATTAAAATATTTTTTTATAAAAACATATCAATTATTTTCGAAACATTTTGATCGAAATCAGGGGGCAAAAGAAAAAAGTTTAAACTAATTAAATGAGCCAATAAATTGCTTTCTGAAATTGTTTTGATTCAGATTTTGTATTCGTAGAATGTTTTCCATTTTACCTAACTCAAATCAGAAATTAATGTGATGCTTGTCACTCACTGAAGTATCTTATATAGGATACTTCAGTGAGCATAGCATAGTCGATAGGCATTAAAGCCCACTAAGCATCCTCGAGCTCTTAATGGAATCGTTTTTACGTCATTGTACACTGTGTAATGACGTCAGACGGTGTAACTCCAAACAACATTCGTAATAATTAATCAAATAAACTAGTTCAATGTCATCAAGTTTCTAAAATATTTTGTGGTTGTTTTCCAGCGTTACGTTAAACTCTGCATGGGCTTTCATCATTTATGAACTCTCAACGTGGGTTGCTACCCTAGGTTTTCATCCTCTTGATTTCTCTCTGAATATTTTGTCCGTCGACGTTCAGTATAGCCTGATTAAAGGCATCCTATAGATGCCCCTGAATATAGTCTTCAGTGCCATACCTCCCTTCTCAGTTAGAACTTTCATAAGAACTTTCCCTTCTACACTATATTTGAAGAAAAAAGCTGAATATCTTAAAAAATTTTAGATGGATTTAGAAACATCCAACAAAATATTTTTCCAAAAGAAAATGTTTCATATTGGATTCATTTTGATCAAATCTTCAAAAACCCATTTTTCATTGTTTACTTTCAAAATAAAGACTCGAAGGGAGGACTTTTCAAAAAAATGATTCGGTTTCAGAACAATACTATGCATGCATTTGAATAAAACAAACATTCATTTTCCCATTGCATATCAAAAAGTTTGGTTTTGATATTACAAATCTTCCTACTGTTTATTTGAAAATACATGTAGTCAAATACGTTATTATAAAATAACATCACAATAAATAAATGTTTCACATTGCTTCAAGGAAAGCATTATAATATTTAAGAAGATATATTTTGAGAATAATAAATATAACTAAAATGTATTTATAAATTACACTGACAAACAAATTTTAAAAAGTTTTGGATATTTTTGCATCCCATACATTTTCTGAGACAATTAAAACGTGTTGATTGAAATATTCAAACCAACTATATCTGTACCCCACTGTTTTTTTTGCATATACTTCGCCAGCCATTTATATTTCATCAGAGCTGTTACACTGAGAACGCATGAACATATCATTAGCTAAGAAAATAGATTAAGTCACATCCCATATACGCTGTATAAAAATAATTAGTTCAAAATACAGAACACTTGAAAATCGCTCTTAGAACATCCAATACATCCTTAAATTAAGCCACACTTTAGTGTTGAACACATCTTGAACGTCCTCATAGTATCAAATGTTTACCGTAAAATAGAGCATTGAGGGGAAAAAACCGATAACAAAATTCTAGAAAAAATTACCCGAAAAAGCATTAGAGGAAAAAAAGATGACTTTAACAATTATATAAATTTTCATCCAATTTGATTTGGACCACTTAGTGAATTAAGCCCTATTTCAAAGTAATTATATATATGTTATCGGCAAAGTATGAAATGCCGGCATTATATATAATGCCTGACGTTTTTAGGCAAAGTATGAAATCTGAGAAGTATTACATAAACTGCCTAGGCATTATATAATGCCGGATGCTATTTAGGCAAAGTATGTTTTTTTTAAGGTCATGATGTTTTTTTAAGGTCAAGTGCCACTGCCCGGTATACATTTGCCCGGTATACCCTACACTGATGTTTTTTAAAGGTCTAGAGCCACTGTCCGGTATACCCTACACTGCTATTTTTTTAAGGTCAAGTATCATTGCCCGGTATATATTTGCCCGATACTCCAAAGACTGATGTTTCTTCTAATCTATCGTCAGTAAGTATTAAAATATCAAATAAATGTCATTATATCCACGAATAAACTAATATCAAATCGGATGTAATAAATATTTCGGACATTCACCAAAGCGACTATGTGATTGTCAACATTCACCGGTGAAAGTCAACAACTACCGATTTCAGTCATTCACAGTAACATGCACATCATTTACATAATAACCAGGACGTTTATTTCATACTTTGCCTAAATAGCATCCGACATTATATATAATGCCTAGGACATTTGTGAAATATAAATCATTTCATACTTTGCCGGCTAGTTTCAAGCATTACATATAATGCCTAGGCATTATATATAATGCCGGATTTTATACTTTGCCGGTAACATATATATTCTAATAAAATTAGATATTAAAAGAAAATTCACGGAAGGAACTGTACGCACTTCATACTATTTAAAAACATTTTTAGGACACTAAAGCAGTTCCCTGATTATACAGAATTGTAGATAATTTATCTCTTTTAATCAATATATGTGTTCAATTTCCTTCATTATGTTTTAATTATATTTTAATCACCTAAATTTTTATTGCGTATTTTGAAATTAGTAACGTGATTATTTTGATTATTTTGTGTATTGTAATTTTTATGTTTTTCTTGCATCCAATATGTTAATTTCCTTTATTCGTAGATTCATTGTCATGATATATACGTTTTTATAAAAGTCTTCATTAATATGATGTTAATAGTTTTAATTCAGTAATGCATTAGTTATTGATACTTACATATTAAAAAAATGTTTAAGACAGTTAACTGAAAATATCATGTTGATACAGTTTACTTAAATTATCATAAATAAACAGGTTCATTATCAAGTTTATTTATGTTAGTTACATACAGACAAATACGACGATTAATAAAACACTATAATATTGTTCATAATTTGAATTTGTTAATTATCGTGTTAATTAAAGTTAATTAAAAAGTCAATTTATGTAGTTCAACAATTCAACAATTACAGTTCAACAATTGTATGAATACAGAGTTGAACTGTATTCATTCAATTAAAATTATAAATTCATTCAATTAAATTCATTCAATTAAAATATTAAAATTATCTGTATTCATAATTTGAAATTATAACTTTATTTGAATTTGTTAATTAAGATTAATTAAAAATATTTTAATATGTTAATTTGAAATACAATATGTTAGTTTATGTAGATGGATTACTAATTTCAACTCTTTCAAAACATAGATCAACTACACGACTTCGAATTCGATATGCATTTGTAGAATGTATTTATATAATTTTAATTGTTTAATAACTATTACATAAAATTTAATTGCTAAACGCAAAAAAAAGATGGTAGTTAGAGTATTTAAAAAAAAACATAATATAAAAAAAGGACAACAATAAATGAAGAATTTTTCTTACAATTTAAAACTCACATTTCTCACTTTTTAAAATATATTATTTCCCAATCAGAAAAAAATATTTCCCATTTGTACGACTCCAAAGTTTGGTGAAATTTTTACATGTTTAATATAGTTTTCTTTACTAGGCAAACAATTGAAATCGTCTTTGCAATACTTTTTGCTCCATATTTTTTTACAGAATGTTTGGTTAATTTTAAAGGTTTTAAATCTTATAATTTAATCCATTAATGCATTAAAATATGCTTCATTTAGATATTTAAAGGAGGAATGAAATTTTTTAATTGCTTTAGTGTTAATATTTCATTAAAAAAGGAATAATAACTTTTAAGATAGCACACCCAAATTAAAAACAAAACAGTAAAAATATGATGTTTGAAATGAGTGATTAAAGACACGAAAAATAATAAAACTCTTCAACGTTATAGACTTTTTCCTTTTTCATAACTTTAAAAAATATTTACTTGTAAATATTATAAAGGAAACATCAAAAAATATCCAAACACTATCAAATTGCGAAATCCAGTTTCCAGTTTCAAATTACGAAAACATTTTCATCAAATTTTGTTGGTAAACATCCAGATTTCCATTATGAATTCAAAGTTTTAATATTCAACAAGCTTACCGAAAACTAATCTTGATTTAAAAGGAAAACTTTTATGTTCATAAAAACAAAACCCTAACAAGATTTGACAGTTATGAATCTTTAAGTTCCAGGTTTTATAAAATATTTATGTATAAAGTTGTATAGATGCGAGGAAATAAATATTCTTTGGCTGTAAATCACGTTCATGAAAATGTTTCGTAACTGCAAGAAGGTTTTTTCCTCTAAAGATAAGAACTACCTCAGTTTAAACCATTTTCTCTGCGTGAGAATTATTTTCTATTACTGAATTTAATATCTCAGAAATACAGCTTTAGAATCAAGCTCTGTATTTATAGCAATTAGTTTTACTCGCAAATTAGTTTATTACTTATTAACAATATCCCGTTAAATTTTAACTTGAAATATTTACCTGAGTAGTAAAAAATAAGTCCTTAGAAGTATGTTGTATATCATGCTTATGCCACTTGCCAATACCAGCTAGCCTTCTTGAAATCAATTGAATTTTTAAGTTAGATTGAGCGTTTGTTGTTTCTTTAGCTTCTATGACCAAGAATACGACTTCAGCCACACACACGTCACATCCCATTTTACAGGGAAGACCCAATCATACTTCATCCATTCATCCACAGATCGAAATTTTGATCTGAACCAGAGAGCTATGTATCTCCAATTAAGTACTCCCAGAGATATTGATTTGTAATGGAAACTTGTGTTTATACTACTACAGTGTATATAACAGACTACACTGCATGTGTACTACAGTGTAGATAATAGACATGGATGCAATATATTCAACAGGAGACGTAATCCATCGAATATTCTATACTTCAATCCATTAAATTCAGTTAATAGACACAGACGCAATCCTCTATGAGAAAAGGCAATGAGAAAAATTTTGGTTCAAAATTTACCGGTAGTTTTTAACTTTTTGTTAAATCATTTAACAAAAAACAAACAATAATTTTAAATGTTAGTTTTTCATGCATTCACACTTTAATATACTCTTAAATTTAACTGTTAATTGGTCTAAGACTTGCTTCATTCTAACAAAATGAATGCATTTTATCGAACATTCGGTAGAACAAAGAAAAAATACAGAACAAATTAGATTTTGGTTTCGAATATGATTAATCAAATGTCAAACTACAATTGAAAGAAACCTATTGTAAAAGTGTTCGCATTAGAAACAAGTTTCTTTCTTTCTGAAGCGTTTCGAAGTTCTTCGAAACAAATTTTCATTTTATTCCATTGTAAAGGATAACAAATGGACTCCTTGCCAACTTGAAACAATTTTGCAATAAAAGTGATTTTGTTTTGCAACTAATCAATTCTTCTGTTCACTATTGAATTTGAGCTTCCAAAAGCTAGTAAAATTGAAAAATTACAGAAATAAATGGAATTGCATGGATCATTTTTAAACGAAACAGCATATATGTACTTGTTCCATGTTTCGATGTGGAGTTAACATTCATTATTTTCTTCAAACTTGAAAAATTTGTGAAGAATTTTTTCTGTAAATAAACAAATTAGACTAGATAACTTTAAAAATTTAAAATTAAATATATATTTAAAAGGATGGTGTTAAAAAATTACCATATTTGTTTAAAAAAGTACTAAATGAAATGAGTTATAAACTTAAAAATAAGATGAAAAATGCGAGATAAAGAAAAATCATTAAATAATACTTTAAATTTTCGATGCGTCATTTTGGGACATTTAAACTTGCTTCGCTATTACTATAAATAAAAGTTGATATTCAGCTTTCAGAATATCAGATATTTTAAAAATAGAGTGATAAAAGTACAAAATTGTATCGAGAGATAGTAGATTCTGCAAAAAAATAATATTTGTTGTCTGATTACATACCCAGATAGCAGTGTAAAGTTACAAGCTTTATTCCAAATACCAACAAGGTTTATAAATGATTAAAAAATAAACCATAAAGGCTTGAAACAATGTTAAATTTAACTACGCTATATTAAGTTTAGAGGTTTGATTAAACTTGCATGTATAGTGCGACAAAAAAAATGGACCATCGCGAATAAGTTTTGATCTAATGATTAGATCTTCCAATTCTAGAAAGCATTCTTAATGTTACTAGAGATTGACCACAAATATGCTAACTAATTAGTGCAGACAATATTTAAAATTAAGGAATCAAACGCAAAAACGTACTTTCTCTGAATAAACATACCCTTTTTTCAACGAATTCGAAATTCTGACCCTCAAAGTATTTTATTTTATAACCGTCGTTGAACAGCCAACCCAATTTCATGGGTTTACGACTACTAATGTTCAACTCCGTAGCCTTGTAATTTTGAACCAATCCTGAAGACAAGGAAACTCCTGGATCAGTACCCCCAGAGGTATTGATTTGTTATGGGAACATGGAGGACTTTGAGACTCGACAGATTTAACGTGCATCAGTCACCATTTACTACACGGGGAGTCTTCGGCCGGCGAGGATCGAACCCACGACCTCTAGGATATGGGCCCAGCGCCCTACCGTAGTCATGTCAGAAGAGCGATTAAAAAATTGGACCCCTTAATGATAGTTTTTACTTTTTGCGTATTTCGCCCTATTGCGCGAACTTTTCAAGCGAAATGAAAAATTTTTGCTATTAGAATTATAAAATTCGTTTATCTAAATATAATGCCAAGCAAAAAATTTTTGTAATACTTTTTAGTATTTTATTAAATAATAATGGAAAAAAAATATTTACTAAAATATAGTAAAATGTTTATATTTACTAAAATTTATTTTTTGCTTTTTTAAAATTTATCTTTAGATAAACGAATTTTATAATTGTGTGCAGAAATTTTTAAACTCTCTTAAGAAGTTTTCGGGATAAGGTGAAATGACGCAAAAAAGGTTCCAATTTTTGGATCGCTCTCCTGATCAAACTATAAGAAACATACTTCCTAGATTGTGGCTACCCCCTATACCTATATTTTGGAGCCAGTAGTCCAAATATGTTGAAAAAAAGATATGTCTATTCAGGGAAAGAATGTTTTTGTGTCTGATTCGAAAATTAAAAATATCGTCTACACTAATTAATTAACATGTTAAGAATGAGTCCTAAAGAGTCCTAAGGAGTCCATTAAGAATGAGTCCTAAACAGTCCATTTAGATTGAGTCCTAAAACGTAGAGATTCGATCATTAGACCAAAAATTATTCAAGGCCCTCCATTTATTTTTTTAAATTTTTTTTCACGTTGTACAACCTTTTAATATCGAGATTGAATCTGTTCTAAAAGAAAGGCTAAAAAAAAATTTTTTTAAATCGAGGATGAATCATAATTCGTAAATCAAGATTAGAAGTTCTCAAACCGTGGATAAATTCACCTTCTCAAGGTATATTTTAGATTTTATGACCATCACTGAAACAAGGCTTATTTGGGCAGGCTTTTCCATACTTTCTTTAACACTTTAAAAGTGAAGGTTGGCCTGATCATTAAGCTTTCAACAGAAAAAATGTTGCATCTGAGAACTAGGACAAAGCTGGAATTTTAAAAAAATCAAAAACAATGATCTGAAATGAGTGAAAATATTAATGCTTACTAAAGTTGGATTGGTGGTTGTTTGCTAAAATAAATTATAAGTTCTGTTTCTTCTTCTTCAACACTAAGACATGTCGCTTAAATTTTTTTTACGTCTTCTTCAACACATGTCGCTTAAATTTTTTTTCGTTAAAGAATTCAATTCATTTGTATGTCCTTAAAATAGTTATTATAAATTTAAAGACGATGTAAGATGATTAATAAGTTCACTTTTTGTATCATTAAGCAATGAAACTTGTTGTTGTTGTGTGTGTGTGTTGTGTGTGTGTGTTGTGTCTGATGCCACTTGCCACACGGGCGAGCCTGCTTGGGTATACCGAGCAGATTTAAAGCTGAGTGTGCGTTTCTTATTATTTCAGTGGCACCATCCTTTGGCCAAGAATCCGACTTCAGCCACCCACACATCACTCATACGTCGCATCCGTATATAGGGCGGCCCCATTAATTCATCCACAGATCGTAATTTTGCCCTGAATCGGAGAACGATCGATCCCCAATCCAGTACCCCCAGAGGTTTGATTTGTTATGGGAACATGGAGAACTTTTGCGACTCGAAAGATTTAACGTACATCAGTCACTTTACTACACGGGGATTCTTCGGACGGCGGGGTTCGAACCCAGGAACTCTCGGACAAGGGCCCAGCGCCCTTCCGACCATGCTATCACGGCCATAAAACTTGTTTTAATAGTTTTAACCCCAGTGTATTGAATTCTATTTTTCTCACGAAAATATTTATTTTTAACTCTATATATTTGCAATGCAAATTTTACATTTTTTAAAATTTATTAGAAATTATTGCACAAATTTGGAAAAATAAAAATTGTTTTTTAAAATTTTTGAAATATTAACTTATCTATACATGTTTTAGTTTTAAAAACAATATAAACTACATTTAAATATTTTAAAAAGGCCCAAAAAAGACTTTAAGTTATTACCTGTTTCTAGAAATTAATAGAAACGCTTACAACACTCACAATAATTATCAAATACATGGAGATTAAAAACAAATGGAAAATAATTTTTATTTCACTTGAATTCAAAACGGAAATATATTTATGGTAATTTATTCATAGAAATACTTAAGTATGCTTAGAAAATCAAATATTTAATATATTTTAAAGCATTTTAACAAAATCATCAAGACACACTCAAAAGAGAATAAATATTTCGATTGCTATTTTTGGAACGAGGAAAAAAAAATCTAAAGATTCCTCTCGAATCTCTTTTCCGTTTTATTTCAAATACCTTACCTTATTTCAAAACTCATTACCAGGAAGTAAATTCAACCAAATATCTTTTTATTCCATTTGACCGAGATTTGGATAAAAGACCGTAAAATCAATTTTAAATTTCTTCATAAAAAAAAAACTAATAATGTGTGAGAGACAAGCAAATGTAGAGAGGTAACTCTTCTCTTAGAAGCGCCCTCTGGCGATAGGAAAAGAGCCACCTTTTTTCGTTCTGAAATAGCGAGGGCAAATCTAATTTGTGAAAATATGTAAAATACTTCTGACAACAAAATTCATAATCAGAAAAAGGAAATAGGACTGCATTTATTTTATATCACAGAGCTGCAGGAACAAACATATACTCAAATTTGTTTTGGTAACTTGGAAAGTTTAAAAGAACAGGCAATTACAAAAAGCAAAATACTCATCCATTGTTACCCTAAAACTGTATACGGTAGTTAAGTTTTAAAGACATCTTTAGTCTTAAACATCTTAGTGATTTATTTAAAACTCATACAACATATATTTTTCATTAAAGTAAGGGCAAGGTTCATGAAGAGCGGTTATGCTAGTGAAAAAGACGATTTTATAAGAGTAAGATTTATTGTCGATTAGAAAAAACGAAGTAATAGTATGAAAAATATTATGCCAGAAAATTTATGCTTGTTCAAATCGAAAATCGAATCCAAAATCATGCTTTAATATGCATCTGAATTTAAACCAACTGCAAATTCTCAAAAATTGGATAGGTTATAGTTTTATCTTGAGCTGCGATAGCTCAGTGGTTCAAGCACTAAACTGTTATTATACAGAGCTGGGGTTCAATTTTCAAAGGCGGCTTGAAGTCCACACATCTTCAGATCTACTCCAGCTTGTCTTGGAAGAAAAGGTGACCTGTGCACAGTGCTGACCCCATTGCCACAATCATGCAGATGGTCATGAAATTGTGAAGCTTTAACCTCCATGACTCAAAACGGACTGTTACGGGAACGATCTAGTTTTTTTTTAACTATTCTTTTATTTTGACTTTCAGGTGAAACATTTAAAATAATCTAAAACCCTCAAGTCTGTCACCATCAAGTATGTTCGTTATGCTTAATCTCAATTAATATAATATAGGTACTATGCCATTTCTATTCTAAAATTAAAATATACATTTCTTAACTAATAAGCAAAGTTGTTTAAAGAAATTCGTTTTTATTTATTTAATTTTTTTATAAGATAAACAGAGTAATGATGCTTCAAGCCTGCTAAATTAGATTCGATACATTTATTCTTCTCATTAACTGCACAATATTAATTTCATTTTCCAATCTTGTTTTTTTTTAAATTAATTAAGTTGTAGTTAGTGACGTAATTCTCTAACTTAAGTGTTATATACAGGAACACTTATCAGACAAAAATTGTTTTTGGAAAGAAAAGAAGTTTTTATAAAGTGTGGTTTGTCACTTTTACTCCAGAAATTCTGAATTGATAGTATGCATTCATTGCCATATTGGTAATTGGATTATTTCTATGATTTGCGTTCTAACGTTCAACAAGAACACTATCTTGTCTTAGATCTTATGAAAATAAGGTGTTTCCTATGTTCCTAATGGGATTTAGTCTACAAAGAAAAATACATTTCAAAACCTTACAGAAATTTCTACAACGCGGATTTATTTTTTTATTTTACTTTATTTATTTATTTATTCTTTGAGGTGTAGACTGTTCATAATATTATTTCTAATCCCTTAAAACTTAAAGAGTTCAAAGCAAACCTTTAAATTTTAATTAGTTTCCACTTAAGCTTCTACACTGCAAAAAAATCCGAATCAAATCACTGTAAAATGTACCGGCACAACTGAAAGGTCTTAATTTTTTAGTCACCGAGAAGAAAATGTTTTTCAAAATCTAATTTAAACTGTCGATACGTTCATTTTTTTAAAATAAAATAAAATAAAATAAACCAATTTACGTTGTTGATTAAAAAGCAAGATTATCTTAAAGGTGACACGTCATGTAATGATAAATGATTTCCTATATCTGAATTCTGTCGTTGAATAGGCCAACAACCAATCTACAAGTATGTTTTTTTTCCATATTTTTTTGAAGTTATTTAAAAAGCTTTTTCAAGTTTTGTCATTTTATTTTCTATTAATTGCTTTTAATAAAAATTCGAAATTTTTCTTTTTAAGACAATAAATAAATAAAAATAGAAGGTCAAAATTATTCCATATGATTGAAAGGTTCCAGAAAAAAAGAGGAAACAATAATTTCCAGAAAAATAAGAAAAAGTCTAAAAAAGTACATGTTGGTTTAAGGAAAAAAACCATTGCAAAACAAAAAACAAACTTTCAAATAAAACAAAATAATAATTTATTAAGAAATGTGATAAAAGCATCACCAATAAACAAACAATCTTGCACAAAACTTAAAACTTGTACGAACAATCTTTTCATATCAAGATTGAATCTGCCTTTTTAAAATAAGGCTGAAGAAACCTTCTGAAATCAAGGATGAATTCGCAAATCAAGAGAAGAAAGTATTTTCAAACCATCCACCTTTTCAAGGTTCATTTTAGATTTTATGACCATCACTGAAACATTTATTTGCACAGGCTTAAAACTTTCTTGATCAATTTAAAAGTTAATGTTGTCCTGATTATTAAGTTATCAACGTAAGCAAAATGTCACATTTGAGATCCAGGACAAAGTTAGAATTAAAAAAAAAGCAAGAACAAAGAATTACAGTAAAAGCCGAAAAACGACATTTTTGTAAAGTTTTTTTAATGCTTTTATTCAATGTTTAAGGAAACAAGCTCAGCTTACTAATATTTCAACTAAATTTTAAAAAAATGGATTAATTATTTAACCTTTTCATGACAACTAAATGAAAATACAACATTTGCTGTAAGGTTGCCTCCTATCTGGGTATATTATAAAAGGGATAATCAACCAAGAAGGAATTTCGTAGTTTCTCAGAGACAATGAGTTCAGTCTAATTACGCTTTTTTCCAGGTGTAGATCAAGCTATATCAGTAAGGAATAAATTTAGAAATGCTTTTCTAAACTGCTGATGAAGATTTAGGCTTAATACGCAATACATTACTTTGTCTTTTTAAAAAAGCTCTTGATGCTTTCAAAAGTGAATTTCTTAATCGAAAAATGGATTACTTAAGATGAAAGCAGGTTTCAAGGAAAATCAATCTCAGAATTCAGATGTGTGTGAGTTTAGTGTGTGAGTTTAATATTAAAATTGCATAAATAGCTATCAGGACATACAGTTCCCTTTTGAGTAAATTTATCTTTGATTTTTTCAACTCTGTTATAAATATTAAAAAAAAAACGATTTAAAGAAATAAATTGTATGTTGAATGTGACCTGTAATAAACTCTTTCAATACGTTTAAGAATTTGTGGGGAAAAAATCATTCTCATATTATAAAAAGGAGCTATTAACTGAAAAACATGCCATAAACATATTTTCATTTAATAATTTAGGGATTATTAATTTATAGTGTTTAAGTAATTGGCTTGAACGTAAAAACTACTAGTTTATTCGGTCAAGCCGCTGTGGCTCAATGGAGAGGGCGTTTGCCTGTTAATGAGGAGACCTAGGTTCATATCCCAGCTTTGGCTAGTCGATACGAAATCTGATTCCAGCTGGCACAAGCACAGTACTAACGTAAAATATCCTCTATGGATTATGGGTTGGAATCCTCTTGCCGTCAAGCTAACCGAGGGAAGTTTTCGTGATTTTTCTCTCTATGTAACGTCAAAAAGTCCTTCCCAAAACCTAGTTTGTCTCAATGTTCAATCCAGGAGTTTCTTTATCTCCTGGTTTGGGTTCGAAACTACAAGGCTAAAAATTTGAACACTGATAGCCATAAACTCAAAATCAGATTGGCTGTTCAACGACAGCTATAAAATCAAATAAAATTTATTGATCATATCAAATTTTTCTATGCTTCTTTTATATGTTTTACACAAATCTTATACTCACCTAATGTATCTTATATTTATCCATTTATCTTTCACATACTTTTCATGTGTCTTATATGTATTTTTAAACATATCAAAATTTTACGAATATTTCATACATTATCAATAAGATTTGCAGATTGTACGTACATATTATATATCTTATTAATCGAATTATTCATTTTTAATATTCTGTGACAACAAAACTAAACTAAACAGCTAGTATTTAGAGGTGACAGCACACTAGGATAAACAAATGAGTTTTCATGGCTGGCTTGTTCGAACATATAGTCATTGCGTCTAGCCATTTATTTGTTCTTGTTGCGAGGAGGCTTTGTCACTAAAATGACCCTCCTTGTCACAAATCTTCAACCCATAGATAAAATGAGTCTCTTCTTTGAGATCCTTTCTGTATTTTCTTCTTTTTCCTAGACAACTTCCGTTATCTACGTTTTGTCATCCCGTTTGACTTTACTTATTGTCAGCTTTGTGCCTAACTGCTTTCATTTTGTGCCGTGTTTTCTTTTCTTTTTCTTTTCAGTTAATCATTTCCTTTCTTCAACATTCCCAAACAAATTTTCAAGAAATGTTAAAAATGTAATACAAAAGAGTAATCAAATACGGTGAGAACTAATAAAATAATTTATTTCCCACAAAATAAAGACATTAAAGCAATATTATGATGGTTAAACAGAAACTAAAAAAAGCTTGCTATACAATAAATAAATGGTATTTGTAAAGAGGTTTAAAATTTAGGAAAGAAAAATCTTGAATTAATTGTACGTTATCTTAAGTGAATCGATATTATTAAAAAACAATGCATCTAATTCCCAGTAAAATGAAAGAAAATTTTATCAAAATCTACCTGGGAATAGTCTTTGTTCGTTTTCAAGTTCTGCTGCAGGTTTAAATACTTGGATGATTTGTTTTAAGATAACAAATTTTTTGAAAAACAAAATATGAGAATGATGTTAAATTTGGAATATATTTTTAAAAATGTTTCTTTTACTCATGAAATTTGAAGAAAAAAAAAATACATTTCAGAGATTGAAATTTTTTTTAAATTATAAAAAAAAATTTCAGTTTTATTTTAGATTTTTTTTTTTTTAATATTTACAAATATTGCTTTAAACAAGTTAAAATGTAGAATTATTTATTCAAAATTTAGTCTTTATTTATTTTTATTAGTTTTTATTTATTCAAAATAAATAAAAACTAAAGTAAAATTTAAAAATAAGCTATTTCCACATCCGCACAAACAGAAAACATTCATTTTTAAAAATTTTAAATTGCCTCACAGACGAATCAGGAACATTTTTTGTATACTTACTGATGTAACGTTATAAAAATTATAAAAGATTAGAGGAATTTTTGTAGAAAACTTCAAATATGTGTAACAGATACTATTAACAATAATTTATCGAAGATCATTTAACAATATTTGTAAAAGATTCTCACGTTGTTTCTTCTTTTTTATCTTCTAAAAAGAGAACGTGTTCTAATATTTTGTCCATTTAGAAACAGCTGAAAATGACAGATTTTGATAATGGCCACTACAAATGGGTGTCCAATAAGTCAAGAAGGTTCACGTATTATCAGAAATGTGTCCAGAAGTTTAGTAAAACTGTGATGACAAAAGTTATAAGTCATTACGTGCCACGTTGTCCATTCGATTAATAGAGAAATGAGACCAATGCAATTAATGTCTTCCAAAAATAGTCCTATTGACTCATAAAAAGTAATTTAATTAAATATACTTTTAGAAACATTTTTATTGTTTAAAGGGATGTTATACACTTTTTTAAAAAAAAATGTTTAAAAACTTTTTTTAAAAATGTTTTTATAAAAAAAAATTTTATGAGACATATTTATTTTTATGACTGAATACAGTTTCAATTAATATTAAAAAATTTTAATGAATTTTTAATAAAAGTATCTAAATGTTAAGTTGGAATTCAACATCAAATCTTTAATAGTGACGCATTGAGGACAAATAGTTGATTTTTTGAGGACAAATAGTTGATTTTTTGAGGACTGTATGCTGATATGTATTTAATATACCATGTTCAGATATTATATTGGTTAGTACAGAAATCTTCACAATGACAATTGAGGTTGTAATTTCGTATTTATTTTTCTATTTGAAGGGTCGTGACTGAGCGTACACATCTATCCTGCCACTTCTCTATTGTTTGATTCTTTAGAGTGTTTTTAATACAATATAAAGTTTGGTAATCGAAAAAATAGTTTCAATGAGTTCATTTTAAAGGAAATCTTTAACAAACTGGTTTGTAGCCGCATTCCAAGCTCTTCTTACATGATTTTTAATCCAGATCAGATACTTTACCTGCTAGATAGATGTCGTTTGGCTAATTATGATATATCTATCAGAGGAATTTTCTTCTGCTCGGAGTCAAAAGTGAGTCTAATTCGATGTTTGCTTACATGATGTTTTGGTTTGTCAATCAATCTAAAATAATATATATCACATAGAGTTTTGCTCGAGAAACTGTCAGGTAAACGACGGTTTTATATATATATATATATATATATATATATATATATATATATATATATATATATATATATATATATATAAACCGTCGTTGAACAGCCGACAAATTTTTGGGTTTACGACTACTAATATTCAACTCCGTAGTCTTGTAATTTTGAACCCATTCCAGAAAACAAGAGAACTCCCAATTTTTGGGTTTAAGACTATTGATGTCAACACCGCCGTAGCTTTTTAATTTTGAACACATGTCAAGACAAAATTGAACTCTTTGATCAAGTAATGGGAGAAATTTGCCCTCGTGGAAGAATATCTGATGGAACTAGCCCGCATTTGCGTTACATAGAGAGGAAAACCACGAAAACACCCCACGGTGAGTTTAACTGTAAGGGGACTCTAAACCATGATCCGTCTACCACAGAGGATATTTTACGTCAGCACTGTGGTCGGCGCTAGCCGGAAGCTGAATTCGTATTGATCAGCTATCGTTGGGATTCGAACCCAGTTCACCTCATTGGAAGGCGAACGCTCTATCCGTGGATAGAGCGTTCCACGTGATGGCTCAACAACACTGCTCAGTTATATGTGTTAGGAAAAAACGGGTATAGGAGAAACAAGCAAGGCAAAAAATTGTCAGTGGAACACGTAGCAGTCCACCAGTTCGGGACTGCAGACGCCTAATCGCATGGCTGTGACAGATTGCTTCCTCTCGTGTATTATAGCACAACGCTGAAGCATGGCTACAAGTGTTATGTTGTCTTGTCTGAGAATTCTCTGCAGGTTGATGCAGCACCAACTGCGTGCAAGGTTTCCTCTTCGCATGAATCCTCTGTTTCTGAATCAAAAACTTAAGACTTTAATGGACTTAGCAGCCAAGTTCACGACGTGCCAATAATTTCCTCGGACGAATCTTGCTACAATCTGAAGTACAATGGTGGAAGACGTTATAGAAGGGGAGATCTGTTCCCCAAGTTTTATTATACAGCATAAAACCGCACAAATGCCTGGCATTACGGCGTGGGGAGTCTTGGGTATAATTGTCGGTCCCATCTAATGCAAATAGTGGGCAACCTCAACAGTGATCGCTGCATAAAGGAAATTGTGGAGAAAGATATCTTTCCTATTCTTCGATGCATTCGAAGCACTGTATTTAATCAGGTTTCAATTCAGCTCTTTATTTCAGCAGGATAATGCCTTTGAGCACAATTAGGTATAGTTTTTTTCTATGATCTGCTTATTTGCGGGATATGTCACTCATTGAACCATCTGAGATTTCATCAGCGACTAGCTTGTACAGCTGGTAGGGCACGCAATCAGACTGAACTTTGGAATCAAATCGAAGCCATATGGAATGCCATTCTCTAAGATTGCATTCAGAACCTATTTTATTCAATGCCACGATGTTTACAGGCTAGCATTGCCCTCCGTGGAGGGCACACGAACTGTTAATTTCCGACGTCCTTTTCGTTTTTTTTTTTTTCTAGCAAATTTTATTGTTTATTTATATCGCTATCAGCAATATGCAGAATAAATTTCATAATTTTTCATGGTGTTACATTTTTTACAAATATTAGTGTATTATGTTCTACTGACAATAATTTGTCCCCATTAAAATTAGCTTTTTTGTACACGAAACTTTAAAATTGAGAAATAAAAAAATTAATAACTTTTTGGAAATGAAAATTCACAGAAAAAAATTAGCAATTTCATAAGTGGTGAGTGAATAATAAATCGCATCAAAACTTTATCACGAAAGCGCTAAGCGTTAATGCTGTGAAAAACCGTAAGTTTAATGAAAGTGTCTCTTTATATACACTGCATTTGTAAGAAATGGAACTAATTCCAAAATCTTAATTTCTTTTTTCGTAGCTAAAGAATAAACCTCTAATATATATTTATGTTCATGAAATGTTAAATTGGCTCATTTATTATAAATTCTGGTGACATTGCATTGTTTTGATGCTATTAAAAAAATTTATAAAAGCACGCAGAGTCTTCATTACGGGTTTTATTTAGAAGAAAAAATACCGACGTAATTACTTTTTCTTTTAGAAAAGGGATTACTTAATCAATTATAATGAATTGCCAGATAAAATACGAAAAACAGTTCTTATTCTAATTAATTGGATTCCTTTCTGCTTTTATGTTTTTTTTTTTTTTTTAATCTAGTTAAAAAATTTGCATTGCTTCCAAAAACAAAAATGGCTGGCAAAATATCGATGCACGCTAACTGACATTCTAAAATGGATTAAAAGTTTGTTGTTAAATATCGACAATAACTACCTGCAAAATTAGAGTATCGATTTCGTTTCAAATTTTAGCAAAAAATAGATTCTTCTGGACAAAAATATTTTTATAAACAAATTTAGTTATTGCTATACATTCCAATTAAGCAAGGAAATCATAAATATTACAAACAGCCTCTAAACACTTAACATAAAAAATATCCGCAAAAGATCACCGTTTAAAATGGCAACGCAATCAGGGAGGCATAACCATGTCATCAGTGAAGAAACTGCTTCCACACTGACGACATGACCTCCTGATAAAGCTACCCTGTTGCTCAGTGCTTCCATTTAAATTTCCGTGTGAAAACTTTTACACCTCCATTATGTGAAACTTGGTTCATCTAAATTTAAAAATCAAATTTATGAGCTTACATAAATCGAAATAAAAGTTTTTATAAATTTACCTTTTTATAAAAGCATTTATATTTATTGCAAAATGTAAAGACTGTAGAGTATTTTATGACATGGTATAAACAAAGGCATTACTTAAAAAAAAAGCGAAACATAAATAAAAATAAAAAAAACTTAACAAAATATAAAAAAAAAATTTAAAAGAATGTCTGGATTTGGTCATGTAAGAGACAGATGGATGACTGGGCATGAGAATAAAACAGACTGCTATAGAAAAAGCGGTTTTTTTTTAATGCTCAGGCGTTATCCATCTTCTATCAAAATTCATTTTTAGACAAAAAAAAATCCCTTTTGTTTGCTGATGTGTTTGTTAGACGCAGATATTTGAAAGAATATTTGTTGATCGTGAATGATGAAGTTTACTTTGCGTATATACCGAAAAAAGAAAGCACTTGCTTTTTTTTTCGTTCCAAAAAAGATAAAAAGAGTATTAGATTTCTGCTGTACTATATTTTGACAAAAATGATCATGTATCTCATCTAAAAAAATGAGTTGTTCAAAGTTTAATTGATTTTTGTTTTAGCATGCTATTCGAATATAATGTCTATTTTTTTTCCAACTATTTATAATCGATAGCTTAATACACTGAGAAAAAAAGGATAATAATAGCTACCAGAATATAGTAAAATTTAGCGTGTTTCTGCCTCTATGGGATCCCCAAAAATTTTAGTAATTTCTAGCGAAGAGCTTTAGTAAGGATTTTGGTAAAATTAATATTAAATATGGTTCTATAATTTGTGATAAAATTTGTTAAATATGGTGATATTTGGTAATTTTATCACGAAACCCTAAGACAGCGGTTCCAGAAAGGTATTCCGTGGAAATTTAGGGTTCCATGAAAGGGTCACATAGGCTCTGTGCGATAGGATATTTTTTTAACTATCTATTATTTTTGAAACCTGTAATTAAAGCAAATCAATAATACAATATTTGTTTAATATTTCGGTTACATAAGAAGTTAACAAAATAAAATTCTCGTAAGAAAATATCAAAATTTAAAAATATATATATTTTTTTCAAATAATTACAGTATATTGAATAAATTATGAAAAGAATATGTATTCATAAAAAAATTGCATTGCTATTCCCTTTCCGAATTTTCAATTAAAATATTACTTCTCAGTCATTTCTTCTATTTAAATTTTCCTGCTTAGCATTCTTAACTTATGACGAAAAAAAAAATTTCATTTAAAGAAATTTATAATTCAGCATTTGCGAATGCCAATACTGACACACTATTGACCTCATTGACAGAAAATCAATTTGAAAAGTATTATTGATTAAAAAAAAATGAAATCATTTCATTATTCACTTCAAATATTTTATAGTAAAATATTTTATAGACATTTTTTGGTTAATAGATTTACAATTGTTTTGAGGCAACTTCTGCGTTTTGTCAAAAGTAGGGCGGCAAAATAATTTTGAAAAAAAAAAAGAGCTTTGCATTATTTGCTAAATGTGTGGTAATATTAATTTTGAAAATCAGAACTACCGGAAAACCATTTACATATGACGAAACATTTCCAAATGAAAGATTTAAATACCATATATTTTGATTTTATTAACTGGAATTATGTTTTAATTTTCAGAAATGTCTTTAACAGGCAGTACGGTCATTTTGCCAGAATTTTTTCACCGTCTAATAAAATTTAAGTAAATTTACAATGTTTATTTATTCATTATATATTATTTTAAGGTACACAAAAAAATTTCTTTCACAATGATGCAAAGATTATAAATAAATTAAAATTTATCAATTTCTTTGTAATGTACCAAAAAGATTTTACTGACAATCCAAATAAAGTAAGGTAAAAATTCCTTGAATTGAAACATGTATAAAGAAAAAAATGACAGTAAACAGCAAAAAAAAACTTCCCTCGGTGAAAAATTTCGGTGAATCTTGACAAGATTTTATTTTATATAGAAAACATTTTATAAAGAAAATAAATTACTGAACATATTCACGGAATAAAAGACAAAATTTTTGTTCAAAAATATATTGCATTTTAAAAATTTTGTTTGAGTTTAGAACTATTTTCAAAAAAGGAAGAGATATAAGAAACTTTTAAAAGCATGGGTATTCTGACGAAAATGATTGAAAATTTTATAATTTTGTATAAAGATATTACCGATGTTGTATGACGAAAATGTTGTATAAAAATAAATCATATTTAACTACATTATAATTTCTGATTTCTATTTTTATTAATGAGATAAGATAAATACAAAATAAGTATAGTGTCGCCAATATATATATATATATATATATATATATATATATATATATATATATATATATATATATATATATATATATATATATATATATATATATATATGTATATATATATATATATATATATATATATGTATATATATATATATATATATATATATATATATATATATATATATATATATATATATATATATATATATATATATATATATCTTTATATATAAGAAGAGAGTGGAATGATAACACATAACCAATCACAGAAGACTTCTGGTTAGTAACGCACGAAACAGCCAATCAAAATTGAGAACGCATGTGTGTGAAAAGGTAATAATTTTTAATAATGCTGTCAAATAATACAAAATACAAACTGATCTCAAATAGAACTCAGGATTTCGAATCAAATAATTAAGAAACCTCTACTATTACGTTTATAAAAAGGAAGATTTATTTATTAACTCAACAAAACATCGCCATTCCAAAAAAAAAAAAAAAAAAAAAAAAAAAATCGCACATTTATTACGTAAAGCTATAATAAGACCAAACGATTATTTATGCAAGCGATTATATATGATTATTCTCGATCGCAACACTCGAGTACGCCATCTAGCGGGAGACTGTAAATATCGGGCATTAGTTCCCACATAACCATTGGCAATGACGGAAGCCATTTTCTTAGCAGCAAATAGGAAGCAAAAATTCCCTAAGGAAAAGGTAGAACTTCTTGAAAAAACTAACCAGAATATGCCAAACATTGAAGCAGAACACGCCAAGCATTTGAAGAACAACTTCTCAATAATTTTTACCTTTCTATTACCAACAACATAACATGATTTCATGATCACTTACTGTTACAGATGTGTGTATTGCGGTAAAATAATTTTTTCTGTCTTCAATTCATTACAAATTAAAAGGAAGTCAACATTGCTTTCGTCATTCCAATGAATTAAGTGAATTCAGAACTGTAAGAGTTATAGAATATTCTTCTTCTTTATAGAATAGTATATATTTCTGTATCTGTATCTAATTATAATTCGGAAAACAACAATAAAAAATCATCCGAACTACTTGAAATAGTTTCTTGACTGCTTGAATAATTTTTTTTGTCGTTTTCTGTGGTAAGTATTTTTTAGTTTTGAAAGAATAATTTCAACTAGAATTCAGCTATTCTGTTTTCAAGCTACGTATTCAAATTCATATCGAGATCTTACAATTATAAAATTTTGATGTGTGGTATGTTATCTAAAAGTAATGAAGGGATAATCTATGCATATATTATTTGAAAATAAAATTTTCAAACGAAGACCATTTCATTTGGAATTCGGTGGATTTATAAAACAGGTGAGTGTTATGATTTTTATAATAAAAAATTTGCTTGCAAATATTTTTTTTCTTATTTGATGATAGTTCTCTACAGAATGGTTTTTTACGTCTGATTAAGAACTATAAAAAAAAAAAAAAGAAACATGAAAGTTTTTATTTCAATATAAAGAATTTTTAAAATCGTTTTTATCCTAAGAATTCTTTATTTCACGTTTTTTAGCTTATAAGATTTTGATAAAAAATTTTGTCAAAATACTTTTTTTGAAAAATTAAATGGTATAGCATTTTGTGTTTATGTATACTTCTTGTATATTCTAATGTTTGAAGTAATATGATTCAGAAAAGTATGGAATAAAAATTCGGTACTTACGTATCAACCACAGCTACAGATTTGGCAGATTTTTAAGTACCGCCAATCTACACTTAAAATTTTTGGAAAAAATCTTAAAATGAAACACTTTGTTTAAAATCAAAGTAGTCAATCGGATTTCGGTGGAAAATGGGCCGATATAGAGTTTAGCATAGATTCAAAACAAACTTTTCTCTCTCCTGATTCTATAGCCATTATGAACTCTAATAAATAAGATTCAAAATGAAATGACATATTCAAAACGGACGTTTACTAAGATAAAGTTTCATGTTATGGACATTGGTACATTTTCGTTATATTTCACTCCATAAAATATTTCGCTCCTAAAAAAATAAAATTGCATCTTGTTTTGTTTTTGGCAAGTCCCAAAGACGCATTTTCGTAACACTAAAAAATCGTAATTGTTCGTATTGTTTCGTAAGCATTCTTTATTTTACATTAAAATTTAAATGGGCCTTTCATGTTATACCATTAAATTTAGTAAAACTATTTCTCAGGCATTAGGTTTCACCTCTTATAAGAATATACCTATTTTTTTCTCTTTATTTACAAATATTTTTCCTTGTGTTCTGGATGTTCCTTCTCTAAAAAAAAAGAGATACCTTTTTGTTTTCGTTTGCATAAGAAAAAAAACAAACATTTTTCTTTTTTAAATTTAATCAGCCACAATAAAGATGGAACGTTACAATGCTACATGCTACATTAAAGACGTCTCCAGTGTAACTGAATGACTGTTCATATGGAAATCGCTGGGATTCGGCACATACAACAACGCCCCCTATAGTTCGTTGCGATCGCGAATTATGAACTAAACTTTATGCAAACGATTGTTTATGACGTCTTTAGATTAAAGTGTCATTAATGCAATATTATCCAGTGTTTATTAATAATTTTGAGTGGCAATGTAAAAAGATAGTTGTTCTAAAGTTTTATAACAGAATGTTTGTTTTGATAGAACGCAGTTATTTATTTTAGTATTCCAATATATTTTAATAGCTTTGATAAATCGGGTAGAGTTATTGTAAGCACGAATCAACACTCTTTAAAGAAACTATTTACATTCCAAATTAACAAAATATATTGAACAGAGTTTATTTTAAAAAAACTTATATCTTTTATAAAAAATGGATCGCCGTGAATACCTTAGGCGATATCAACAGCGACATAGAGCTGAGCATAATTTAGCAGCATAAAATCACCTGGAAAATAATCGTAGTGCTATCAATACGCGACGGCGGAATATAAGTTTATAATGCTGATAAAAAGCACCGAGCAGGAAGAGGAGCCCTCTAGAATAACCCCCTATATAGAATAACGATTTTAGAGAACGTAACATTACATAATAAATTTTTGCTTTCAGATAGTAATATACAAATTCATAATTTTTATATATATATATATATATATATATATATATATATATATATATATAAATTATGAATTTGTATATAACTATCTGAAAGCAAAAATTTATTATGTAATGTTACGTTCTCTAAAATCGTTATTCTATATAGAAGAAAGTGTATTTTATTTTCATTGAAAGAAAAGCCTTTGATTTACTACTTGAATAAATGTATCTAAAGGTATACGTGAAATAAAATGCCTAGATTCAGATTTCCTAGGATCATTTGTCAAACTTCTGCATCTAGTTTTAAAGTACACGCCTTAGAACTGTTCCGTTTAGAAAACTTCCCTTTCTTTTGTTAAACTTTAAGCTTTGGTTCTTAAAGTAGTCTTTTGTTGCAGTTAGTGTTATAATAAATTGATCTTAAGTCAACTTAAATAAAAACTGTTATATGGAGTTTCTTATGAATTTGAACATATTATATTGATAAACAAAACTAATATATTTCTTTGTCTACTTGAAATATTAGTTAGTATTGGTACAACACAAAATATGCTCACATAAAATTTGAGCATTCTAAAACGTTAAAATACTCGAACTTTCAAATTGAGCACATTTAATTCATTATTTCGGGTATATTTCAGTGTAATTGTTATTTAAATCGATGTATGCAAATAGCTTATTTTCGCCTGTTAAAGTAATAGATTAAAAAAAAAGTAAAGCACTCCACAAGGGCTAGTTTGTGGATTGTATGGAGCTTAATTATAGGGTAGAATTTACGATTGCACCGGCCACAGGATGACTAAAGATAACAAAAAAAAAATTGAAAAAAATTTGCAAACAAATTAAATATAAAAAAAATTACATATTTGTTTAAAAATTTGTCAATTAGTTTCCACCAGATCAAAAAAAAAAAATTTCTGAAAATGCATCTCATACGCTACCATGCGCCTGATTTAAACTTCGTGTGATACCACCTGTGACACACAGAAAAACTAAATTACTGGAAGTAACCTTACCAGACAACAAGCGTGCGGAGCTAGTTCTTCACTTCAAAGCTGCCTTCAAAGTTTATATTTTTTCTGATAACATTTATCTAAGGGAGGTGACTCCGTAACTTCTAATATAAGAAGTCCCTTTAAAAATTATTTTTAGCCTTTTTTTTCTGCCAGACCATAGGTTAAAAGCACTTGTTTAATGTATAAACACTAAAAGTTATGGATAAAAAGTAAAAAAATAAATAAAGTATATTCAAATGCTATTCTTGAATAAAATTACAATTTAAGTAATAAACTCAAAACACTTCAAATTTATACTTTTATAACAATACTTTTATACTTCTAGAAATATATCAGAAGACATAGTGACAAATTATATGTCTTCTAATGATGACAACTGTTAGTAGGAAATGGGAATTCAGGTCCAATTCCTAGTTTATGCTCTTCCAAGCAAATAAGCATTATTCACTTGATCCAATGCAACAAAAATAGGCATTTTCGCTCAAATAACCCCTCCTTATAACAAACCACTAGCTCGAGATAATGTTCAGGATGTTCTTTCCATCTCTCAATGTTTGTCTTCTGTTTGACCTGCTTCATTTATAATCAGCACCACGCTTCATTTCTCTTTGCACTAACGCTTTGTATCACATATTTTTATCACTCACTATTTAGTGTTACTGCCACGGATTCAGGATATGTTCTTTTTTTTTTATGAAACAGCAGATCATTTTCCATGTACATAAAATGTTGCTAAAACACTTTTATTAAAAAAAAGGTTGGAAATTTATTAGAGTATGCTATTATTATCTAGAACAATAAACAGGCTATTTTTAATCTTTCTGTGTCTTGATATATCGATAAGAAAACGAAACAACTCAATAACTTCTGAACTAATGTATAGATTTTTGCGCATATCTCAATAATACGAGGGTCAAGCATTAATGTGTAAAATATGATATATTTTTTTTCTATGCTGACGATAATTTGTTACAAACTTTAACATAAAAACATGTTTCTTTTTAGTAATGGATTTGAATTCTTGACCCTCAAAAAAAAAGGGGATCTAAAATAAAAATTTTATAATTATTTTATAAAATTTTTATTTCAGATCCCCTGATAAATTTTATATACCTAATAAAGTTTATATTTATTTTATAAAATTTCCGAATTAAAATTTTATAAAATAAATAATTGAAAATTTTATTACATGGAAATTTTTTTTGTGGGAAGAATATTGCATCCTTAAAGTGCGAAAGCATTTTTATTAGTATTTTGTATTTTTGATATTTGTTATATATATTTATTCTGCTGAACGAATCATATAATATAACTGACTATAAAAGTCTAAAAATTTATTACAATGTGTAATATTTGAACAGCAGACCCAAATTAATTATGAACCCAATCCAGAAGAAAAAGGAACCTCTAGATCAAGTTTTGGGAGAAATTTGCCGTCCTGGAGGATTTTTTGATGGAACTAACCCACATTTGCGCTTCATAAGAGGAAAACCACAAAAATCTATCATGGTTAGCCTTACAGCAAGGTACTCAAACCCATGATCCGTCTACCACTGAAGATATTTAACATCAGCACTGTTTTCGGTGCGAGCCGGTATGGAATTCACATCGACCAGCCGCCGCTGAGATTCGAACCCAGTTCACTTCATTCTGGGGTGAGCACTCTATCCCCTGAACCACCACGGTTATATTAGAAATATTACTATGTTATTTATTTGTAAAATAATGATTATTCTTTTAATAATGATCTTATTTAGACCATTCAGATTCATCTCTTATTTCTGCGAACAAGATCATAAAAAATGGCTGCACTTATTACACGAACTCTTTGCAGATCCACGCGCAGTTCATTTTTTTGATTTTTTAATAATCGTGGATCCCCATTCTGTTGTGGTACATTTTAACATAAAAGCTTCAAAATATATATATATTTTTTTAATTTTGAGAATTTTCAATGGTTGGTCCAAGAGCCATGGGACGTCAAAACCTCTCAGTGCTGCAGCCACAAATTTTAAATTCAAACTGTATGCGCAATATATAATTGATGCTTTAGAGCATGGACATAAATCAATTACTCAATCTCATGTATATGGATATGGATTTTACTAGCGATATGGACTGCCGAAACTAAAGTCAACTTCGTGTTACCTAACAAAATTTAAAATTTTTAGCATACAAATTAAACACCGAAGAGAGCGTATGAATTCAATGCAAACATGTAACTGAAATGTTTTGATACGAGAAAGTCAGTAAAGTCAGTATGAAAGGATGATAAAAAAAATAGATTTTGAATTCTGAGATGAAAAACCTTGAATTATAATTTTTTGCACGATTCAATATTTGTTTTTATATTTATTTAGCAAAGAAAAGAAAAGAAAAAATTGCTTTTGCTCTTTATGAAATTGAATAAAAACTAGTTAACTATTTTATTTATATAAAAAGATATTAAGATTGATTAAATATGAAAATTAATTTTATGAAATAAAAAATTTTTTCAAAAGTTAGGAAATATCCAATTCCTCTAAATGCATCACATCTATGAAATCACCCATGTCTTTTTCAAAGAAATCTTGCCCTAATTATCCTTACCAAATAGGCTACTTCTTCAAACGTATGGGAATGCTGATGTTCACAAAGGCGTCTTTTAAGGGAAAGAAAGCCAGACAATATATAGGTTGATCCAGAATACCCTACATAAAATCTTCAAGTGATTATGGCTCTGTATTTCTGAATAACATCGCAAATTTTCTATTTGGAGAAATATTCTAGTCGATCTGTATACTTTGATTTACAATGAATAACGAGGCAGGTTGAAGAAGAAAAAAGTATACAAGCCGTTGCAATTGGGCACTTTAATGCTAACAACATATTTAAAAAAAAGTATTTGTCGTTGTTCTTGCCGATTATTGCCACTTGCCAATATCAGCAAACCTGTTGTGGGGAAAAGGCGAATTTTAAGGCAAAGTGTTGGTTCCTCGCTTTTCAGTGGCGCCATCTATGGCCAAGAATAAGACTTAAGACACACACACTCATAGCACATTTTACTGGAAGGACCTGTTCATACTACATTCATTCATACACAGATCGCAATTTCGACATGAACCAGAGAATGATCAATCCTCAATTCTATTTCGGTTGTTAAGGGAACTTGTAGGGCTCTGTGAGCCCGACAGATGTAACGTGTACCAGTCACCATTTAATACACGGGGATTCTTTGACGGGTGAAATTTAAACTCATGCTCTCACAAGCATGAGCCCGAAGTTCTACCAACTAATTCTGGCCCACAGAAAATATATTTAAAAAAATATTTAGAAACACCAGAAATTCTGAATTTCTAAAACAAGTTCATTTCGCATTTTTAATAACTTGTAAATGCAATTTTTAAGTTTGAGAGAGACCATTAAAAAGACATCAGTAAGTTTTTAAATCTGATCACAGATCGAAATGAATGCTTATGAAAAGAACAAAGCTCAAAATGCGTGACGCAACTGGAAATAGCTGTTTATTAAATTGGACATAATAAGTTTAAGAAGACGGACACGCCATATAATTCATCAAACTTCTTTTATGATTAATGTTCTTTTTCTAATGAATAAGCTAATGAATCGAAACATGTGATATCCATT
Source organism: Parasteatoda lunata (assembly GCA_949128135.1). NCBI lineage: Eukaryota > Metazoa > Arthropoda > Arachnida > Araneae > Theridiidae > Parasteatoda > Parasteatoda lunata. Next base: position 84,305,781 of record OX421973.1, read on the forward strand.
TGCGTATATTATTCGGTACATTTTATTAAGTAAGTACCTTTTTTTTTAGAAAAAAAAAAAGACCCCCAGTCAATTTTTTTTTACAAGGTAGTCACGGATGCAATAAATTTAAAACAGTGGTAATAAATTAACGATGTAGGAATTTATGGTATTAAATTTCACTCAGTTGTTTAGAGTTCTGAATACGAAGAAATGACTTAAAAGTTATATCTGCAACATACCCAGCCACCTTGACCCCGAAGTCAAGCACTTAACCCCAGATAATTATGCTTAGGGTTTAAATAAGTAATGAAAGGTAAGCACATAGGGGAGAGTCGGGTAGCCCCGCCCACTTAAGGAGTATTGCTTATATATCTGTATAATATTGAGTAATAATCAATATTTTTGTATGTTTCTATTGTTTTATCATCTAATTAAATAATGCGAAAAGAATAAACCAAAAAAAGAATAGTTTAACTTAAAAAAATAGAAATTTAAAAAATTTGACTACTGTATTCAATATATTTTCAAAACTATTGTTTACCATGTTACCAGCTGCATAAATACTTGAAACTTTGAAAATAATCTTTTTTTAATATAACAATTAATGTCCGATGGCCCATTGACTTGAAAAAATATTCTATACATATGAAATTGACAGTGGGCGGGGTACCCGACACTCCCCTATTTCCTCCTGAAGTTGTTACAATTGGCTGGGGGGGGGGGTGATGAAAAAGTGCATATTTTGCTGTGTATGGGCATATTCAGTAGGAATCTGTACAATATAGTTGTTGGAGCGACATTGGAATCCTCCCTTTAATGCTCAATTTTTGCTCTACTGTTGTCAAAAAACATGAGAAAAAGCAAAACATCTATAAAAGTCAACACCTTATCAGAATGTATTCATTTTTCAATAGTTAGAAATTGAACAAAAAAAATACTGAGCATGAATGAGTGCTTACCTTTTGCATCTTGTCACTACCTACTCTTATCAACTATTTGCAAATTCTTGTTATTTCCTGATAGTTATGGTCAAAAGAAGATGAACCTAAAAAAACTTTCTTATTTCAACATTGTTATTTTTTAAAATTAGTTTCATAACAAACTGAATGAAATGCAGACATTTAAATTTTCCTGAATAACTTGAAATCTGAATAACTTTTCCTGAATAACTTGATATATACATATATAATACTTAAAAACACAATTTTTCTAAAACTGGAACAGTTGATTTTGAACTAATATATAAATTTTAAAATTTTGAATATGAAGCATAACCCAGAGTCTTTTTAAAAACTCGTCTTATTGTAGTAGTCTTGTTAAAATTGTATTTATGGTAAATTATATTCCTGGTGGGAGAAAATTATCAAATTATATGAAATTTCTAAAATTCATAAAAAAAATCAAATAGTTATGGAAACGAAATCTAACTAGATTTAAAAAAAAAAAAAAAAAAAAAAAAAAAAAACTTCATAGTCTAAATTTTAAATTCATTTGAAAAAACATTATTTTAAATTTAACAGCTCATCAAATTCAAACTTAAAGTCAATGTTCAATTATTGTAGCATTTGAGGTATTCGGTAAAGAAATTTTTCTATTCTTGCAAAATACATTGTTAACTATGTTAACCTCAGTTGCTTTCTAAGTTAATCTCAGTTGTTTTCTAAGTTTTATATTATACTCCAACACCTATAGACCCCCGATTTTTTCAGAAAAAAATAATAATAATCTAGTGTCCAAAATTAGGATCGAAGTATAAAAAATACAATTTATTAACAAAACAGAGTTTCAATGCATGTTGATAACATATAGTATGTTGGTCACATATAGTTGAAACTGAGAAGCAGACAAAAACAATAAATAAACTTATATATAAATTAAATGCTTACCAATTTTTAAATGATGATATATTGTAGTCAAAGTCAGTTGTTGTTGCTGTTGTAGCTCATTTACGTCGCACTAGAGCTGCGCAATGGGTTACTGGCGACGGTCTGGAAACCGTTCTTGAGGAGGATCCGAAGACTTGTCATCAAAATTTTGATCCTCTGCAGAGGAGATGGCACCCCTGCTTCGGTAGAACGACGACCTGCACGCGAAGTCGAGCACTTTACGGTAGAACAGTTAAACGAGAACCAATACCGCACATTCTCGGACACTACGCAAACTGATCCAAGCGGTCACCCACCAGCACACTGAGCACAGTCAGGAAAATACTATTGAAATAATTCGGTTAATGAGAGGAGTGAACACATAAACCACAATCATATAATTTGAAATGAGTTAGTTTAAGCAACTGGATAGTATTAGAACAATCAGACACTTTGTAAAGACCATGCAAGCGTCGTGACGAGATTTTAAACAGAGTATCGAATATCGTTTGTTTCAAAACTACGTTTTAATTTTTTTCCCTTCAAATAGAGGATTTTGTAGCAAGAAGTGTTTCAAAAAAAGTTTTTTTCCCTAACAAGCAATAACTCTCTTCGGAACACGTTGAACACGTTTTAAAAATAATAAGGCGTAGAGACTTTAATGGCTACGCCATACTGTGAATATCCTTTTCTTCCAAATATTTGTTGATAGTCCTTATTAAAGAAGGTGGCTCTTACTTTACTGTCAGAGATCTCGAGGTCATGAGTTCGGGCTTTGATACGGACTAAACAATTGGCGAGAATGCGGATTAAGATACACGATATATTTATCACGGCTGAAAGTCCTCTTGTTGGATGGGAAGTAGATATACGCAGAGAGGGAAACTAGCTGCAGCAATACCTAGTACAAGCAGACTCAAAACTACTTGTGATTCTACCATAGCCAGGAGTGTCGGGATAACCTGGCTGATAGGTAATTGGGACCCAATCCAAAAGGTCGTGGGTTCGATCCACGTCGGCCAAATGTTCCCCGTGTACAAAATAGCGTCTACATCTGGCGCAAGCTCATAACAAATCAATACCTCTGGGAGTACTGAATCGGAGATCGTGCTCCGGTTCAGGTCAAAATTACGATCTGCTGATGGAGTGTGAATGTATCCTTCTTGTAAAATGGAATGTGACGTACGTATATTGTCCCCGAATCATCTTCAGGAATGTTTTTCAGATTGTCGCCAATAATCCATTGTGCAGCTCTAGTGCGACATACATAAAAGTAAAAGTACAAGTACTACCATGGCCGTTAAGAGATAGAACCCTGTGAAATTAGGCAAGGTGTTTTGCAATAGTTGGATGATGTTTGCTCTTTAAGATTGAGTGTTATCACGCTTTAAATTAACTTTAATGAAATATTAAATCTTTTCAATCAATAACTTAAGCAAATTTGTGGAGGCTCAGAGGATAGAGCTCGCTTCCCAATCACGTAAACCAGGTTTGAATCCCAGCAGTGACTAGTTAATACGAATTCTGCTCCCGGCTCGCATAGATCACAGTGCAGACATAAAATACCCAGAGTGGTCGGATCGTGAGTTAGAGTCCCCTTGTCTTCTGGTTGACTGTGAGAGGCTTTCGTGTTTTTCCTAGCATATAACACGATTGGTAGTTATTTCAATCAAAAAGTCCTCCTTGAAAGCAAATGACTGACATTAATTGATCCAGAAGGCCGGGATAGCCTGGTCGGTAGGGCACTGGGCCCATGTCCAAGAGGTCGTGGGTTGGATCCTCGCCGGCCGAAGACTCCCCGTGTAGTAAATGGTGACTGGTGCACGTTAAATCTGTCGAGTCTCAAAGTCCTCCATGTTCCCATAACAAATCAATACCTCTGGGGGTACTGATCCAGGAGTTTCCTTGTCTTCTGGATTGGTTCAAAATTATAAAGCTACGGAGTGGAACATTGGTAGTTGTAAACTCAAAGATTGGGTTGGCTGTTTAAGTACGGTTATAAAATAAAATTAAATAACTTTAACATTTTTATTGATAATTATTACTTTATAATTATTTTTAACCCTTGAATTTAATTAACTGGTAAGGAATTCCCGTGCTTTTTGTTCATCTCCATCACCTGAACCGTATGATATACACATATTTAATCGTAATTATATTGTAATTAAATGAAACAGTGCGAATAGTTACATTTTCTGATTATTTTCAATGTTTTAACGTTAATAATAAAAAAAAATACTTGAATTTCTGATTTATCATTCACAAACAGAAAAATAAACTCAGATTTCACAGAATTCAGAAAGAAGGAAGGAAAAAAAACATAACCTAGTTTCCCTCACTTAACATGCTCTCTAATAAATTCTCGAATTAGTGTACCGGAAAAATCCATTATCCATTCAGCACAGTAGGCTTGCGTTTGCGAAAAATTGAGTCCACGTTCAGGAAAAGCAATTGCGTATCTTCGCAGTGGCCGTAAAGAAGGAAGATGGAAAGCAAATACGGTGCAGCTTTCTTTTTTAAAAGGAAATCAAACTATCTTTCCGAGAGAAAATAAATAAAGCTTCTTCTGCTCTCGTGGCTGCCGACGACAGAAAATAGAGAGAAGTGCTGCTGATGAAGCTTTTTATAAACTTATCATGCGGCTACATATATTTTTTGACTATTTGTTCAAAAAAAAAATATGGAAGTAGGGAAATTTTCAATAAAAACACTTTTATATTTTGAAATTGGAAATGGATGTTTGTAACTAGATTTTCTATATATGGATTCCTGGTGATGTGATTTGATATTTAATAACATGTATGTTTGAAAAATGTCTATCTTCTATTTTTAAAGCAAGTTATATAATGTATCAGGACACATCTTTTGCTATAATTTAATGCAATATTTCTGAACAAAGAATAATTATTCTAAGATAAAAAAAAAAAATTTCATAATGTGTCCATATCGCTAATAATAAAAATTAAGTTGAAAAAGAGTATGGAATGAAAAATAGCGGAAACCAAACTTACCGGTGTGTAGCAAAGTGAAAAAATGTGGTTTAAAAGTAAAATATTAATTTAACGGTTAACAAATTTGGCGTAGAAGAAAAAATGTAAAGTTTTGCTTACAGCTTGAACCGTACAAAATAAAATTTAAAAATATATTTGGTCGAAAAAATGAAGTAAGTAACATTTCAATGCTGCCATGTATGAGAAAAACCAGCAAAAAAAAAATTTTCGAAAAAATTATTTAACAAAACCCATATTAAGAAGAAAAAAAAATTATTTATTTTATTACAATAATATTAATTTAATTAAAAAATGGAGAAACATTCAAAAAAGATAATCGTTGTAATTTAAATAACAGACTTAAATAAGGAATAAATCTTTCATTTGCATTCCATCTTTCATAGGGTGACTTATTTAAAAATCAGAGCCTGTACATATGGATAAAAAGCCGTTTATAGACTTTATCCTTTATTCATACATCCTTTTATAATTTTAAAGTCTGCACGTATTACTTGCATTCATATATATATATATATATATATATATTTCAGAAAATAACTAGGCAAAGTCGGTTAAAGTATAGGTATTAAATTATTGAATTCTACGATTCAACACTAAGTATTTTATAGAATAACATTTACTTGATCGTTAAAGGGTGAAATACGGCACTCGAAAGATCCTTGAACCGGTCCTAGCCGCTTTTAGTCAGTTTTGAACTGTCAGTCAGGTTGCAATTGAAAAAAAGTTGCAAATAATATGAAGTACAGTAATTCGTTTCCAAAATATTTATATTGCTGGTCTAACTATCTAAATAAAATCTAAGAATAATAAAATTATTTAATAATAATTGGTTATCTTTTCTACATCCCTTTTTTAGTTTCACTGATTAACTTCACGCACAGATCTAAAATTTAAAACCATGGTTAGAAATGATTTAAAACAATGCTACATGCTACACGATTAGCCTTAATCGTACTTTATGCAGCGTAGCCAATTTTTCAGTAGAATTCTTATTATAGTCAATTATCTGAATTCTGGTTCGCGAGAACATAATAGATATGGCCAAGTCAGAGGCTAAACTAAATCATTGTTCCACTATCGTTCCATCAATTTTTGTTTGCACTTAGATGATTCGTATTCCTTTACCAATAGAAACGAATTCCTATTGGTTGCATCTGTAGCTGGTAGATCATTGACGGCTTTCCAGTAGACAGTGTAGTGAAATGACGTCAGTTTTGACATCTCTATATCAAGGTGGATGCTCAGATAACACCTCTTACGCATATAAGATTAATCATGGCGGAATCATTTAACAGCAGTCAAATTTTGGGATTAAAATAAAATCAAATTTTTCTTTATCTATATAAAATTAGTCTGCTCTTAAACTACGATTGAAAAGGAGTATCAGGTCAAACATTTTTTGAACTGTCAAATCTAGAGCAAATGCGTTATTTGTTTTAAAATTTGCCTTAAGAATTGTTTCCAATTATTCAGAAATTGTATTAAATTTATGTTTCATAGTTTCGATTAAAAAATATTCGACAGTTCATTGAAGTGTTCAAGCTGGCGTCTCTTCCCGTACCTGTTTATTGGTAGTCCATCAATGATGTATCAATATAGATAGCAACCAATAGGAATAAGTTTCTATTGAGATGAGAATTTAAATCGTCCAATAGAAAGGGTGCGAACGACAACTGATTAATTTATTTCACTGAGTGATATAGTTCAACTTCTTCTTTGGAACAAGCGACTAGGGACAGGACGATTCCTGTCCCTAGTCGGGGACAGGGTCGGGGTTCCAGCAATTCTGTACATGTAGGAGGAGCATGAGGGGGGGGGGGGAGAGTTCGTGAAAAGAATTCCGTGCATAAACCGGGCAGTGACACTTGACCTTAAAAAAACATCAGTGTAGGGTATACAGGGCAAATGCATATCGGGCAGTGGCACTGAACCTTAAAAGAACATCAGTGTAGGGTATACCGGGCAAATGTATACCGGGCAGTGGCACTGAACCTTAAAAAAACATCAGTGTAGGGTATACCGGGCAGTGTCACTTAAATAGACCTAGTATATATTTTGGACATTTACCAAAGGTCTAGTCAACTAGACCTAGTATAAGTGCCACTGCCCGGTATACATTTGCCCGGTATATTCTACACTGATGTTTTTTTAAGGTCAAGTGCCACTGCCCGGCATATATTTGCCCGGTATACTCTACACTGATGCTTTTTTAAGGTTCAGTGCCACTGCCCGGTATACATTTGCCCGGTATATCCTACACTGATATTTTTTAAGGTCAAGTGCCACTGCCCGGCATACATTTGCCCGATACTCCAAACACTGATGTTTTTTCTAATCTATCGTCAGTAAGCAGTAAAATATCGAATAAATGTAATTATATCCACGAATAAATTAATATAAAATCGGATGTAATTATATATCTCGGACATTCACCAAAGCGACAATGTGATTGTCAACATTCACCGGTGAAAGTCAACAACCACCGATTTCGGTCATTCACAGTATCATGCACATCATTTACATAATAACCTCATCAGGACGTTTAGTTTATACTTTGCCTAAATAGCATTTGTCATTCTATAGAATGCCTAGGCATTATATATACAATGCTTAGGGAAAGTATATAATAATTCTCACATTTCATACTTTTCCTAAAAACATCCGGCATTCCATACAATGCCGGCGTTTCATACTTTGCCGGTAACACACACGCACGCACACACACACACACACACACACATATATATATATATATATATATATATATATATATATATATATATATATATATATATATATATATAACTTTAAAGTAAAAAAATATTAAAACAACAAAAGCAAAACAGATAACAAAATAACAAAAACATAACGAAAAAATTCAACAAATAAGATATTTTATACGAGTTCGAAAATGACAGCAAACGTCGCAAAAAATAAACATAAACAAATGCGAACGGTGACGGCAAACCTTTGAAATTTAGCCAATACGAAAAAATCCCCAATATTCTCAGTGTAATTTCCCTCTTTCCCTATTTTTACTCTAAGTTTTTAACATTATGGAATCGTCCTTCCCCAAGTCGCTTGTTTCTTTGGACATTTATATTGCTGAACAACTATGGCAAGCATTACACTTCTAAAGATGATCCAAAAGTAAAATATTAGTACCTTACTTCATTTTAAACCAGTAATAAAATAAATTTGCCAACTTACCCAAATCAAATAAACTCATCAAAATCGAGATTCAGTTAAATATTTTAGCTAATTATATCAAACGATTAAATAAACAACATTTAACAAACAAACTAATAAGAAGCATCTCAAGTTGGTGTATTCTTAAACACACAATTACAAAGTAAACACACTTACTAATTATACTAAATTTGATTCAAATTTTGAACTTGTTTTTTTCACGTGCTTAGTCGAATCACGTGAGATTAAATATTTAAATGCCCAAAATAAGATAGCATCATTAGATTTCACTCCTCATTCTTACTTTAGTTAAGATATGACACTAAAATTTTCAACGGTGATTCAAAGCAGAAACGGAAAATCTAATTTGTGTCAACTTAAGCGCAATTCAAATAAATGATTCAAGACACGTTTTGTGCATTCCATTTTAATAATTCAAAAGGAAAGCGTATCAAATGCTCTTATCTAATTACGCCAAGTCTCCAAGCGTCTAAGTCATGCCAGATACTACGAAAGCGCTAGTTTAACTTACATAACATCGCTTTAAACATTTCGCAAGAAATAATATCTTTAAATTAAAGCTTTTTAAAAAGTGACAAGACTAGACGTGCGAAAATGACATACGTTAACTCGCTTATGGTGGTTTGTATGTATTATTCAAAAAAATTTATGAACTATAAATAAAAAATATTATAACAGCTACTTTACAAATTTTCTTAAAACTACACTTTATTATGAGAAAATTGTACTTGTTTAAATATAAATATTTTTTAAAAAATAAACTTTATAGGTACAATGAAACAGTGGTTATGGCATTGATAATTGCACTTGTCTAAATATAAACGATCTAAAAAGAAATTTAATGTTTAAGACGTGATTAAACAGTGGTTAAGACACTGATAATTGCACTTGTCGAAATAAAAACGATCTAAAAAGAAATTTAATGTTTAAGACGTGATTAAACAGTGGTTAAGACACTGATAATTGTACTTGTCGAAGTAAAAATGATCTAAAAAGAAATTTAATGTTTAAGACGTGATTAAACAGTGGTTAAGACACTGATAATTGCACTTGTCGAAATAAAAACGATCTAAAAAGAAATTTAATGTTTAAGACGTGATTAAACAGTGGTTAAGACACTGATAATTGTACTTGTCGAAGTAAAAATGATCTAAAAAGAAATTTAATGTTTAAGACGTGATTAAACAGTGGTTAAGACACTGATAATTGCACTTGTCGAAATAAAAACGATCTAAAAAGAAATTTAATGTTTAAGACGTGATTAAACAGTGGTTAAGACACTGATAATTGTACTTGTCGAAGTAAAAATGATCTAAAAAGAAATTTAATGTTTAAGACGTGATTAAACAGTGGTTAAGACACTGATAATTGCACTTGTCGAAATAAAAACGATCTAAAAAGAAATTTAATGTTTAAGACGTGATTAAACAGTGGTTAAGACACTGATAATTGTACTTGTCGAAGTAAAAATGATCTAAAAAGAAATTTAATGTTTAAGACGTGATTAAACAGTGGTTAAGACACTGATAATTGCACTTGTCGAAATAAAAACGATCTAAAAAGAAATTTAATGTTTAAGACGTGATTAAACAGTGGTTAAGACACTGATAATTGTACTTGTCGAAGTAAAAATGATCTAAAAAGAAATTTAATGTTTAAGACGTGATTAAACAGTGGTTAAGACACTGATAATTGCACTTGTCGAAATAAAAACGATCTAAAAAGAAATTTAATGTTTAAGACGTGATTAAACAGTGGTTAAGACACTGATAATTGTACTTGTCGAAGTAAAAATGATCTAAAAAGAAATTTAATGTTTAAGACGTGATTAAACAGTGGTTAAGACACTGATAATTGCACTTGTCGAAATAAAAACGATCTAAAAAGAAATTTAATGTTTAAGACGTGATTAAACAGTGGTTAAGACACTGATAATTGTACTTGTCGAAGTAAAAATGATCTAAAAAGAAATTTAATGTTTAAGACGTGATTAAACAGTGGTTAAGACACTGATAATTGCACTTGTCGAAATAAAAACGATCTAAAAAGAAATTTAATGTTTAAGACGTGATTAAACAGTGGTTAAGACACTGATAATTGTACTTGTCGAAGTAAAAATGATCTAAAAAGAAATTTAATGTTTAAGACGTGATTAAACAGTGGTTAAGACACTGATAATTGCACTTGTCGAAATAAAAACGATCTAAAAAGAAATTTAATGTTTAAGACGTGATTAAACAGTGGTTAAGACACTGATAATTGTACTTGTCGAAGTAAAAATGATCTAAAAAGAAATTTAATGTTTAAGACGTGATTAAACAGTGGTTAAGACACTGATAATTGCACTTGTCGAAATAAAAACGATCTAAAAAGAAATTTAATGTTTAAGACGTGATTAAACAGTGGTTAAGACACTGATAATTGTACTTGTCGAAGTAAAAATGATCTAAAAAGAAATTTAATGTTTAAGACGTGATTAAACAGTGGTTAAGACACTGATAATTGCACTTGTCGAAATAAAAACGATCTAAAAAGAAATTTAATGTTTAAGACGTGATTAAACAGTGGTTAAGACACTGATAATTGTACTTGTCGAAGTAAAAATGATCTAAAAAGAAATTTAATGTTTAAGACGTGATTAAACAGTGGTTAAGACACTGATAATTGCACTTGTCGAAATAAAAACGATCTAAAAAGAAATTTAATGTTTAAGACGTGATTAAACAGTGGTTAAGACACTGATAATTGTACTTGTCGAAGTAAAAATGATCTAAAAAGAAATTTAATGTTTAAGACGTGATTAAACAGTGGTTAAGACACTGATAATTGCACTTGTCGAAATAAAAACGATCTAAAAAGAAATTTAATGTTTAAGACGTGATTAAACAGTGGTTAAGACACTGATAATTGTACTTGTCGAAGTAAAAATGATCTAAAAAGAAATTTAATGTTTAAGACGTGATTAAACAGTGGTTAAGACACTGATAATTGCACTTGTCGAAATAAAAACGATCTAAAAAGAAATTTAATGTTTAAGACGTGATTAAACAGTGGTTAAGACACTGATAATTGTACTTGTCGAAGTAAAAATGATCTAAAAAGAAATTTAATGTTTAAGACGTGATTAAACAGTGGTTAAGACACTGATAATTGCACTTGTCGAAATAAAAACGATCTAAAAAGAAATTTAATGTTTAAGACGTGATTAAACAGTGGTTAAGACACTGATAATTGTACTTGTCGAAGTAAAAATGATCTAAAAAGAAATTTAATGTTTAAGACGTGATTAAACAGTGGTTAAGACACTGATAATTGCACTTGTCGAAATAAAAACGATCTAAAAAGAAATTTAATGTTTAAGACGTGATTAAACAGTGGTTAAGACACTGATAATTGTACTTGTCGAAGTAAAAATGATCTAAAAAGAAATTTAATGTTTAAGACGTGATTAAACAGTGGTTAAGACACTGATAATTGCACTTGTCGAAATAAAAACGATCTAAAAAGAAATTTAATGTTTAAGACGTGATTAAACAGTGGTTAAGACACTGATAATTGTACTTGTCGAAGTAAAAATGATCTAAAAAGAAATTTAATGTTTAAGACGTGATTAAACAGTGGTTAAGACACTGATAATTGCACTTGTCGAAATAAAAACTATCTAAAAAGAAATTTAATGTTTAAGACGTGATTAAACAGTGGTTAAGACACTGATAATTGTACTTGTCGAAGTAAAAATGATCTAAAAAGAAATTTAATGTTTAAGACGTGATTAAACAGTGGTTAAGACACTGATAATTGCACTTGTCGAAATAAAAACGATCTAAAAAGAAATTTAATGTTTAAGACGTGATTAAACAGTGGTTAAGACACTGATAATTGTACTTGTCGAAGTAAAAATGATCTAAAAAGAAATTTAATGTTTAAGACGTGATTAAACAGTGGTTAAGACACTGATAATTGCACTTGTCGAAATAAAAACGATCTAAAAAGAAATTTAATGTTTAAGACGTGATTAAACAGTGGTTAAGACACTGATAATTGTACTTGTCGAAGTAAAAATGATCTAAAAAGAAATTTAATGTTTAAGACGTGATTAAACAGTGGTTAAGACACTGATAATTGCACTTGTCGAAATAAAAACGATCTAAAAAGAAATTTAATGTTTAAGACGTGATTAAACAGTGGTTAAGACACTGATAATTGTACTTGTCGAAGTAAAAATGATCTAAAAAGAAATTTAATGTTTAAGACGTGATTAAACAGTGGTTAAGACACTGATAATTGCACTTGTCGAAATAAAAACGATCTAAAAAGAAATTTAATGTTTAAGACGTGATTAAACAGTGGTTAAGACACTGATAATTGTACTTGTCGAAGTAAAAATGATCTAAAAAGAAATTTAATGTTTAAGACGTGATTAAACAGTGGTTAAGACACTGATAATTGCACTTGTCGAAATAAAAACGATCTAAAAAGAAATTTAATGTTTAAGACGTGATTAAACAGTGGTTAAGACACTGATAATTGTACTTGTCGAAGTAAAAATGATCTAAAAAGAAATTTAATGTTTAAGACGTGATTAAACAGTGGTTAAGACACTGATAATTGCACTTGTCGAAATAAAAACGATCTAAAAAGAAATTTAATGTTTAAGACGTGATTAAACAGTGGTTAAGACACTGATAATTGTACTTGTCGAAGTAAAAATGATCTAAAAAGAAATTTAATGTTTAAGACGTGATTAAACAGTGGTTAAGACACTGATAATTGCACTTGTCGAAATAAAAACGATCTAAAAAGAAATTTAATGTTTAAGACGTGATTAAACAGTGGTTAAGACACTGATAATTGTACTTGTCGAAGTAAAAATGATCTAAAAAGAAATTTAATGTTTAAGACGTGATTAAACAGTGGTTAAGACACTGATAATTGCACTTGTCGAAATAAAAACGATCTAAAAAGAAATTTAATGTTTAAGACGTGATTAAACAGTGGTTAAGACACTGATAATTGTACTTGTCGAAGTAAAAATGATCTAAAAAGAAATTTAATGTTTAAGACGTGATTAAACAGTGGTTAAGACACTGATAATTGCACTTGTCGAAATAAAAACGATCTAAAAAGAAATTTAATGTTTAAGACGTGATTAAACAGTGGTTAAGACACTGATAATTGTACTTGTCGAAGTAAAAATGATCTAAAAAGAAATTTAATGTTTAAGACGTGATTAAACAGTGGTTAAGACACTGATAATTGCACTTGTCGAAATAAAAACGATCTAAAAAGAAATTTAATGTTTAAGACGTGATTAAACAGTGGTTAAGACACTGATAATTGTACTTGTCGAAGTAAAAATGATCTAAAAAGAAATTTAATGTTTAAGACGTGATTAAACAGTGGTTAAGACACTGATAATTGCACTTGTCGAAATAAAAACGATCTAAAAAGAAATTTAATGTTTAAGACGTGATTAAACAGTGGTTAAGACACTGATAATTGTACTTGTCGAAGTAAAAATGATCTAAAAAGAAATTTAATGTTTAAGACGTGATTAAACAGTGGTTAAGACACTGATAATTGCACTTGTCGAAATAAAAACGATCTAAAAAGAAATTTAATGTTTAAGACGTGATTAAACAGTGGTTAAGACACTGATAATTGTACTTGTCGAAGTAAAAATGATCTAAAAAGAAATTTAATGTTTAAGACGTGATTAAACAGTGGTTAAGACACTGATAATTGCACTTGTCGAAATAAAAACGATCTAAAAAGAAATTTAATGTTTAAGACGTGATTAAACAGTGGTTAAGACACTGATAATTGTACTTGTCGAAGTAAAAATGATCTAAAAAGAAATTTAATGTTTAAGACGTGATTAAACAGTGGTTAAGACACTGATAATTGCACTTGTCGAAATAAAAACGATCTAAAAAGAAATTTAATGTTTAAGACGTGATTAAACAGTGGTTAAGACACTGATAATTGTACTTGTCGAAGTAAAAATGATCTAAAAAGAAATTTAATGTTTAAGACGTGATTAAACAGTGGTTAAGACACTGATAATTGCACTTGTCGAAATAAAAACGATCTAAAAAGAAATTTAATGTTTAAGACGTGATTAAACAGTGGTTAAGACACTGATAATTGTACTTGTCGAAGTAAAAATGATCTAAAAAGAAATTTAATGTTTAAGACGTGATTAAACAGTGGTTAAGACACTGATAATTGCACTTGTCGAAATAAAAACGATCTAAAAAGAAATTTAATGTTTAAGACGTGATTAAACAGTGGTTAAGACACTGATAATTGTACTTGTCGAAGTAAAAATGATCTAAAAAGAAATTTAATGTTTAAGACGTGATTAAACAGTGGTTAAGACACTGATAATTGCACTTGTCGAAATAAAAACGATCTAAAAAGAAATTTAATGTTTAAGACGTGATTAAACAGTGGTTAAGACACTGATAATTGTACTTGTCGAAGTAAAAATGATCTAAAAAGAAATTTAATGTTTAAGACGTGATTAAACAGTGGTTAAGACACTGATAATTGCACTTGTCGAAATAAAAACGATCTAAAAAGAAATTTAATGTTTAAGACGTGATTAAACAGTGGTTAAGACACTGATAATTGTACTTGTCGAAGTAAAAATGATCTAAAAAGAAATGTAATGTTTAAGACGTGATTAAACAGTGGTTAAGACACTGATAATTGCACTTGTCGAAATAAAAACGATCTAAAAAGAAATTTAATGTTTAAGACGTGATTAAACAGTGGTTAAGACACTGATAATTGTACTTGTCGAAGTAAAAATGATCTAAAAAGAAATTTAATGTTTAAGACGTGATTAAACAGTGGTTAAGACACTGATAATTGCACTTGTCGAAATAAAAACGATCTAAAAAGAAATTTAATGTTTAAGACGTGATTAAACAGTGGTTAAGACACTGATAATTGTACTTGTCGAAGTAAAAATGATCTAAAAAGAAATTTAATGTTTAAGACGTGATTAAACAGTGGTTAAGACACTGATAATTGCACTTGTCGAAATAAAAACGATCTAAAAAGAAATTTAATGTTTAAGACGTGATTAAACAGTGGTTAAGACACTGATAATTGTACTTGTCGAAGTAAAAATGATCTAAAAAGAAATTTAATGTTTAAGACGTGATTAAACAGTGGTTAAGACACTGATAATTGCACTTGTCGAAATAAAAACGATCTAAAAAGAAATTTAATGTTTAAGACGTGATTAAACAGTGGTTAAGACACTGATAATTGTACTTGTCGAAGTAAAAATGATCTAAAAAGAAATTTAATGTTTAAGACGTGATTAAACAGTGGTTAAGACACTGATAATTGCACTTGTCGAAATAAAAACGATCTAAAAAGAAATTTAATGTTTAAGACGTGATTAAACAGTGGTTAAGACACTGATAATTGTACTTGTCGAAGTAAAAATGATCTAAAAAGAAATTTAATGTTTAAGACGTGATTAAACAGTGGTTAAGACACTGTGCACTTGTCGAAATGAAAACTATCTAAAAAAGAAATTTTATGTTTAAGACGTGATGAAACAGTGGTTAAGACACTGTGCACTTGTCGAAATAAAAACTATCTAAAAAAGAAATTTAATGTTTAAGACGTGAGGAAACAGTGGTTATGGCATTGATAATTGCACGTGTCTAAATATAAACTATCTAAAAAGAAATTTAATGTTTAAGGCGTGATGAAACAGTGGTTAAGACACTGATAATTGCACTTGTCAAAATAAAAACGATCTAAAAAAGAAATTTAATGTTTAAGACGTGATGAAACAGTGTTTAAGACACTGATAATTGCACTTGTCGAAATAAAAACGATCTAAAAAGAAATTTAATGTTTAAGACGTGATTAAACAGTGGTTAAGACACTGTGCACTTGTCGAAGTAAAAATGATCTAAAAAGAAATTTAATGTTTAAGACGTGATTAAACAGTGGTTAAGACACTGTGCACTTGTCGAAATGAAAACTATCTAAAAAAGAAATTTTATGTTTAAGACGTGATGAAACAGTGGTTAAGACACTGTGCACTTGTCGAAATAAAAACTATCTAAAAAAGAAATTTAATGTTTAAGACGTGAGGAAACAGTGGTTATGGCATTGATAATTGCACGTGTCTAAATATAAACTATCTAAAAAGAAATTTAATGTTTAAGGCGTGAGAAACAGTGGTTAAGACACTGATAATTGCACTTGTCAAAATAAAAACGATCTAAAAAAGAAATTTAATGTTTAAGACGTGATGAAACAGTGTTTAAGACACTGATAATTGCACTTGTCGAAATAAAAACGATCTAAAAGAAATTTAATGTTTAAGACGTGATTAAACAGTGGTTAAGACACTGTGCACTTGTCGAAGTAAAAATGATCTAAAAAGAAATTCAATGTTTAAGACGTGATTAAACAGTGGTTAAGACACTGTGCACTTGTCGAAATGAAAACTATCTAAAAAAGAAATTTTATGTTTAAGACGTGATGAAACAGTGGTTAAGACACTGTGCACTTGTCGAAATAAAAACTATCTAAAAAAGAAATTTAATGTTTAAGACGTGAGGAAACAGTGGTTATGGCATTGATAATTGCACGTGTCTAAATATAAACTATCTAAAAAGAAATTTAATGTTTAAGGCGTGATGAAACAGTGGTTAAGACACTGATAATTGCACTTGTCAAAATAAAAACGATCTAAAAAAGAAATTTAATGTTTAAGACGTGATGAAACAGTGTTTAAGACACTGATAATTGCACTTGTCGAAATAAAAACGATCTAAAAAGAAATTTAATGTTTAAGACGTGATTAAACAGTGGTTAAGACACTGTGCACTAGTCGAAATGAAAACTATCTAAAAAAGAAATTTAATGTTTAAGACGTGATGAAACAGTGGTTAAGACACTGTGCACTTGTCGAAATAAAAACTATTTAAAAAAGAAATTTAATGTTTAAGACGTGATGAAACAGTGGTTAAGACACTGTGCACTAGTCGAAATGAAAACTATCTAAAAAAGAAATTTAATGTTTAAGACGTGATGAAACAGTGGTTAAGACACTGTGCACTTGTCGAAATAAAAACTATTTAAAAAAGAAATTTAATGTTTAAGACGTGATGAAACAGTGGTTAAGACACTGTGCACTTGTCGAAATAAAAACTATTTAAAAAAGAAATTTAATGTTTAAGACGTGATTAAACAGTGGTTAAGACACTGTGCACTAGTCGAAATGAAAACTATCTAAAAAAGAAATTTAATGTTTAAGACGTGATGAAACAGTGGTTAAGACACTGTGCACTTGTCGAAATAAAAACTATTTAAAAAAGAAATTTAATGTTTAAGACGTGATTAAACAGTGGTTAAGACACTGTGCACTTGTCGAAGTAAAAATGATCTAAAAAGAAATTTAATGTTTAAGACGTGATTAAACAGTGGTTAAGACACTGTGCACTAGTCGAAATGAAAACTATCTAAAAAAGAAATTTAATGTTTAAGACGTGATGAAACAGTGGTTAAGACACTGTGCACTTGTCGAAATAAAAACTATTTAAAAAAGAAATTTAATGTTTAAGACGTGATGAAACAGTGGTTAAGACACTGTGCACTAGTCGAAATGAAAACTATCTAAAAAAGAAATTTAATGTTTAAGACGTGATGAAACAGTGGTTAAGACACTGTGCACTTGTCGAAATAAAAACTATTTAAAAAAGAAATTTAATGTTTAAGACGTGATGAAACAGTGGTTAAGACACTGTGCACTTGTCGAAATAAAAACTATTTAAAAAAGAAATTTAATGTTTAAGACGTGATTAAACAGTGGTTAAGACACTGTGCACTAGTCGAAATGAAAACTATCTAAAAAAGAAATTTAATGTTTAAGACGTGATGAAACAGTGGTTAAGACACTGTGCACTTGTCGAAATAAAAACTATTTAAAAAAGAAATTTAATGTTTAAGACGTGATGAAACAGTGGTTAAGACACTGTGCACTTGTCGAAATAAAAACTATTTAAAAAAGAAATTTAATGTTTAAGACGTGATGAAACAGTGGTTTAGACACTGTGCACTTGTCGAAATAAAAACTATCTAAAAAAGAAATTTAATGTTTAAGACGTGATGAAACAGTGGTTAAGACACTGTGCACTTGTCGAAATAAAAACTATCTAAAAAAGAAATTTAATGTTTAAGACGTGAGGAAACAGTGGTTATGGCATTGATAATTGCACGTGTCTAAATATAAACTATCTAAAAAGAAATTTAATGTTTAAGGCGTGATGAAACAGTGGTTAAGACACTGATAATTGCACTTGTCAAAATAAAAACGATCTAAAAAAGAAATTTAATGTTTAAGACGTGATGAAACAGTGTTTAAGACACTGATAATTGCACTTGTCGAAATAAAAACGATCTAAAAAGAAATTTAATGTTTAAGACGTGATTAAACAGTGGTTAAGACACTGATAATTGCACTTGTCGAAGTAAAAATGATCTAAAAAGAAATTTAATGTTTAAGACGTGATTAAACAGTGGTTAAGACACTGTGCACTAGTCGAAATGAAAACTATCTAAAAAAGAAATTTAATGTTTAAGACGTGATGAAACAGTGGTTAAGACACTGTGCACTTGTCGAAATAAAAACTATTTAAAAAAGAAATTTAATGTTTAAGACGTGATGAAACAGTGTTTAAGACACTGATAATTGCACTTGTCGAAGTAAAAATGATCTAAAAAGAAATTTAATGTTTAAGACGTGATTAAACAGTGGTTAAGACACTGTGCACTAGTCGAAATGAAAACTATCTAAAAAAGAAATTTAATGTTTAAGACGTGATGAAACAGTGGTTAAGACACTGTGCACTTGTCAAAATAAAAACGATCTAAAAAAGAAATTTAATGTTTAAGACGTGATGAAACAGTGTTTAAGACACTGATAATTGCACTTGTCGAAATAAAAACGATCTAAAAAAGAAATTTAATGTTTAAGACGTGATGAAACAGTGTTTAAGACACTGATAATTGCACTTGTCGAAGTAAAAATGATCTAAAAAGAAATTTAATGTTTAAGACGTGATTAAACAGTGGTTAAGACACTGTGCACTAGTCGAAATGAAAACTATCTAAAAAAGAAATTTAATGTTTAAGACGTGATGAAACAGTGGTTAAGACACTGTGCACTTGTCGAAATAAAAACTATTTAAAAAAGAAATTTAATGTTTAAGACGTGATGAAACAGTGGTTAAGACACTGTGCACTAGTCGAAATGAAAACTATCTAAAAAAGAAATTTAATGTTTAAGACGTGATGAAACAGTGGTTAAGACACTGTGCACTTGTCGAAATAAAAACTATTTAAAAAAGAAATTTAATGTTTAAGACGTGATGAAACAGTGGTTAAGACACTGTGCACTTGTCGAAATAAAAACTATCTAAAAAAGAAATTTAATGTTTAAGACGTGATTAAACAGTGGTTAAGACACTGTGCACTAGTCGAAATGAAAACTATCTAAAAAAGAAATTTAATGTTTAAGACGTGATGAAACAGTGGTTAAGACACTGTGCACTTGTCGAAATAAAAACTATTTAAAAAAGAAATTTAATGTTTAAGACGTGATGAAACAGTGGTTTAGACACTGTGCACTTGTCGAAATAAAAACTATCTAAAAAAGAAATTTAATGTTTAAGACGTGATGAAACAGTGGTTAAGACACTGTGCACTTGTCGAAATAAAAACTATCTAAAAAAGAAATTTAATGTTTAAGACGTGAGGAAACAGTGGTTATGGCATTGATAATTGCACGTGTCTAAATATAAACTATCTAAAAAGAAATTTAATGTTTAAGGCGTGATGAAACAGTGGTTAAGACACTGATAATTGCACTTGTCAAAATAAAAACGATCTAAAAAAGAAATTTAATGTTTAAGACGTGATGAAACAGTGTTTAAGACACTGATAATTGCACTTGTCGAAATAAAAACGATCTAAAAAGAAATTTAATGTTTAAGACGTGATTAAACAGTGGTTAAGACACTGTGCACTAGTCGAAATGAAAACTATCTAAAAAAGAAATTTAATGTTTAAGACGTGATGAAACAGTGGTTAAGACACTGTGCACTTGTCGAAATAAAAACTATCTAAAAAAGAAATTTAATGTTTAAGACGTGAGGAAACAGTGGTTATGGCATTGATAATTGCACGTGTCTAAATATAAACTATCTAAAAAGAAATTTAATGTTTAAGGCGTGATGAAACAGTGGTTAAGACACTGATAATTGCACTTGTCAAAATAAAAACGATCTAAAAAAGAAATTTAATGTTTAAGACGTGATGAAACAGTGTTTAAGACACTGATAATTGCACTTGTCGAAATAAAAACGATCTAAAAAGAAATTTAATGTTTAAGACGTGATTAAACAGTGTTTAAGACACTGATAATTGTACTTGTCGAAGTAAAAATGATCTAAAAAGAAATTTAATGTTTAAGACGTGATTAAACAGTGGTTAAGACACTGTGCACTAGTCGAAATGAAAACTATCTAAAAAAGAAATTTAATGTTTAAGACGTGATGAAACAGTGGTTAAGACACTGATAATTGCACTTGTCGAAGTAAAAATGATCTAAAAAGAAATTTAATGTTTAAGACGTGATTAAACAGTGGTTAAGACACTGTGCACTTGTCGAAATAAAAACTATCTAAAAAAGAAATTTAATGTTTAAGACGTGAGGAAACAGTGGTTATGGCATTGATAATTGCACGTGTCTAAATATAAACTATCTAAAAAGAAATTTAATGTTTAAGGCGTGATGAAACAGTGGTTAAGACACTGATAATTGCACTTGTCAAAATAAAAACGATCTAAAAAAGAAATTTAATGTTTAAGACGTGATGAAACAGTGTTTAAGACACTGATAATTGCACTTGTCGAAATAAAAACGATCTAAAAAGAAATTTAATGTTTAAGACGTGATTAAACAGTGTTTAAGACACTGATAATTGTACTTGTCGAAGTAAAAATGATCTAAAAAGAAATTTAATGTTTAAGACGTGATTAAACAGTGGTTAAGACACTGTGCACTAGTCGAAATGAAAACTATCTAAAAAAGAAATTTAATGTTTAAGACGTGATTAAACAGTGGTTAAGACACTGATAATTGCACTTGTCGAAGTAAAAATGATCTAAAAAGAAATTTAATGTTTAAGACGTGATTAAACAGTGGTTAAGACACTGTGCACTAGTCGAAATGAAAACTATCTAAAAAAGAAATTTAATGTTTAAGACGTGATGAAACAGTGTTTAAGACACTGATAATTGCACTTGTCGAAGTAAAAATGATCTAAAAAGAAATTTAATGTTTAAGACGTGATTAAACAGTGGTTAAGACACTGTGCACTAGTCGAAATGAAAACTATCTAAAAAAGAAATTTAATGTTTAAGACGTGATGAAACAGTGGTTAAGACACTGTGCACTTGTCGAAATAAAAACTATCTAAAAAAGAAATTTAATGTTTAAGACGTGAGGAAACAGTGGTTATGGCATTGATAATTGCACGTGTCTAAATATAAACTATCTAAAAAGAAATTTAATGTTTAAGGCGTGATGAAACAGTGGTTAAGACACTGATAATTGCACTTGTCAAAATAAAAACGATCTAAAAAAGAAATTTAATGTTTAAGACGTGATGAAACAGTGTTTAAGACACTGATAATTGCACTTGTCGAAATAAAAACGATCTAAAAAGAAATTTAATGTTTAAGACGTGATTAAACAGTGTTTAAGACACTGATAATTGTACTTGTCGAAGTAAAAATGATCTAAAAAGAAATTTAATGTTTAAGACGTGATTAAACAGTGGTTAAGACACTGTGCACTAGTCGAAATGAAAACTATCTAAAAAAGAAATTTAATGTTTAAGACGTGATGAAACAGTGGTTAAGACACTGTGCACTTGTCGAAATAAAAACTATCTAAAAAAGAAATTTAATGTTTAAGACGTGAGGAAACAGTGGTTATGGCATTGATAATTGCACGTGTCTAAATATAAACTATCTAAAAAGAAATTTAATGTTTAAGGCGTGATGAAACAGTGGTTAAGACACTGATAATTGCACTTGTCAAAATAAAAACGATCTAAAAAAGAAATTTAATGTTTAAGACGTGATGAAACAGTGTTTAAGACACTGATAATTGCACTTGTCGAAATAAAAACGATCTAAAAAGAAATTTAATGTTTAAGACGTGATTAAACAGTGGTTAAGACACTGTGCACTAGTCGAAATGAAAACTATCTAAAAAAGAAATTTAATGTTTAAGACGTGATGAAACAGTGGTTAAGACACTGTGCACTTGTCGAAATAAAAACTATCTAAAAAAGAAATTTAATGTTTAAGACGTGAGGAAACAGTGGTTATGGCATTGATAATTGCACGTGTCTAAATATAAACTATCTAAAAAGAAATTTAATGTTTAAGGCGTGATGAAACAGTGGTTAAGACACTGATAATTGCACTTGTCAAAATAAAAACGATCTAAAAAAGAAATTTAATGTTTAAGACGTGATGAA